>OY776117.1:113315138-114515138 GCA_963675035.1 Allygus modestus
TATATTTTTACTAAACTCTAAAAACAACTTAGGATCAAGACTTTCTTAGGCGAGTTGAGTTGTTGAACTGACTTCGGCCTCTTCAGAGACTAAATAGACTATCTGCCATCTCTTTCCAAAAGATTTTAAAATTGTTTTTATTAAAAATACTAAAAAGTATATAATAAGTATAATCAGAGACAATATCAAAATTGGAAATTCAAGAAATGCAACAAAAACAACCTCCATTTTTAAATATTTATGTACCCGGTAGCTCCGGGTCCTCGATTGTGTAGTTTCGGTCCCTTGGATTTTATAATCTATTACTTATAAAGAAATTAATAAATTGCATTTACATTTGTAACTATGTTATTCAAAGGGATACCCGAGGGGAAGGTTGGGGGGGGGTTAGTCAAAATAGAATCATTTCCCCTTCCTTAAGCAAAGGCGCTTGAGAGTTTGGTTTGGAAAATGAACAATAGTCAAAGAAACAATACCTCCGGTGTACATTTCCTAACAGTTTTTGTTCTAAACTCTAAGGCTTGGGCTGATTCTGTGAATCCACAAACATAGTATTGTACAAGAGAATTTATCCAACCAATTATCACTCCATAACTAACATTGCAATGATATATAAACATGTAAGGCAATTTAATAACGAGATTCCTAGAATTATTGAAAATATTAATTACCAATACAGTTTTTATAATCATTACTATAATCTTGATGCAAGATAATTAAGTTTGGGTGCACGCATTAAAGAACACAATAGACATTTAATATTTTTATTCATACCCTCTTTGCTCCAAGTAGGTTTGAATCTTATAAATATTTTCAAGAGCACACATGAAACCGTTAAATCTATGATAATAACAAAAATTATTTAGATACTTAGATTTTAGTTTTTTAAGTGATGGCATGTCGTCCAAATTTTCAACTTTGGCGTTCTTAAAAAGTCTCTGGAGGAACACTTGTTTCTCCTGACCCTTTACGTAGACGGTGGTGTTTTGTGATATTAGCTCCGCCAGTTGTCTCTTGACGTAGTTGAAGGACGTGGTTCCTTCCTGCCATGGAATTCCGTGGTAATAGTTTGCGTTGAAGATCGCCTGTCTTCTGTATTCCGGAGATAGTTTGTCAAAATTGTACGGCGATTTTACAAACCAGTGTCTCAGAAACCAATTACCACTGGTTTTTGTAAGTGCAATTTCTTTAATAATAAAATTGTTGTTATTATCTTTGAATCCTTGAAAATCGATAATATAAGCGTGGTCAGCCATTGAGATGTCCTTAGATATCGGAATCAGCGAGGTAAATAGAGCTCTTTTCGGTTCCGAATCACAAACTCTGAACAAAACACTAGACCAAACACTAGTGCAGGAGTTTGGCAACTACTGGTATATTAGGGGAACCGTTCCTTTATAAAGCCTCGGAATTTGTATTATGCCCTTATTTCAAATGTTGTTTTACATGCCAAAGTTTTCACATTTCTTGTTAATTCTCAAATACTGACTTTGGGTTAAGAAAATAAAATGCTACACCCTTTGAATGTTAGTTTTATTTACATTCTAAAGGGTAAAACTTCTCTATAAATATACAGGACGGGTTAAATTTCTTATGTTCTAAGAAAGGAATGTCACCCCCTTTCCAAAACCCAATTTCAATCCCACAATAAGCGCATCTAACATAATCATTAACACGCAAATAATAAAAACCAGCTTTGGATAAATCTTTGGGGCTTAAAAATGTAACTGGCCACTCCTTAAAACTATGAAGTCTTTCGGTCTCGTAATGAAATCTAGGAGTGTTTGTTTCTTTCGTAAAATTATAATTTAATCCCACAGACACTGGCGAATGGTACATTTTAATACCACAACACGGGCTAGCGCGATCCGAGTCTTTCTTCTTTCTGAGAGATGCACCATCTCCCCGGCCGCCGTATTCCACACCGAGCGTGGTGTTGTATTCTGTAGAGAAGGCTGTGAAGTTTTTACATTTACAAATGCAATAACCAAAATGGTGACATTTCCTACAAGCCCTCCCATCAACCTGGTCACCAGGAATTTTAAAACATCTCTGCTCGCAACAATACTCCATAGTTGATCATATGCTGTAAATCTCAACACTGACTTAAATTGCCTCTTCGGGAGTTAAATAGACCCCCTTCTTTTCAAAAGATTTAATTTTTTTTAATTGCTTTAATTATAAATACTAAAATACTAAGTTGTGAGGGAAAAAAATCCCCCTAATTTGCCCCTATAAAGCGGATGCTTTAATACCCCGAAGACGAGAAACGTCTCAATAAAAAGTTTTGAATATGGGTAATCTAAAATGGTTTGCATTTCCTACAATTTAACCCATTTGTGGTTTTGTAAATCTCAAATCTGCAAAATCTGCTCATAATAAAATTGAACAACAAATGCCAGAATAATATAATAATCATTGAATTGAGTATTTAAACTTGAAAGGTTTTTTATTTAAATGAGTACTTAAACTTGAAAAGGTTTAAAAGTTAAATGTCAAGACCACAGTATCCGTGAAAACGCTTTGTAATTAAAATATTATTGAAATCACCTTCAATACAAATGACACAAATAGAATAATTTATTTTATGGTTTCCAAAAATAGAAAACAAAAGAATTGGTTATTTGAATAACTTCTTGATTATTACAAATGTTTGGAAGATTTTAAAGAAAAAAACAACAATAAGGGTTAAATTATTTATTACGTGATATATATGATACATATGATACAATTGTATATGACTAAATACTTGATGATACAAGATTCACAAATATTTTAAATACTTGAATAAACATGTCAACATTATAATATTTTCTTCTAATCAGATGAAGACGCTGGTATTTGCAGGTAGTTTTAGAGATTTTCTCTTCCATCTCTGATATGTTGTTGGGGTGAACCGCAGGAAGTAGTATAAATTTCGGACGATTGGTGTATCTTAATCCTTCAATCACACAGCTGTGCGAGTTTTTTCCCAAACACAAAATAGGAATCGGTGATTCAAAGTCGTTTGCACTTGCACGCATTATTATTTTAAAAATGTGCCCAATGACGGGATGAAAAGCTGTAATCAACTCTCGAGTCTTCTGTTTATCAAAACTGGCAATCATCGGGATGCGAATCCAAAGAATATTTTTTTTTTCAGATATTGTAGATAAGTTATGTATCATTTCTCTTCTTAACTCAGACTTGCTCGTTTTATGTCCGGTGCTAAGGTACAAATCTTTAGTTTTTCTTGACGGAGAATTGATCAGGCCCACGACAATCCCGCGAACCGAACTTGGAGTTGTTTTTAATAATTCCGTGTCAAACACGTTTATAACTTGTTTGTAGAATCCCGGAGACTTGTCTGCTGTGATTTCTTGCACCTTCTTCAAATATGCACTAAATATCCCGTCCATTTTTTTAAGATATCTAGAGGTAGACTGATTGCTCAGGAACGCTGGTCACTGTTTTATAGCAAGTAGCCAGCAATCGTAAATTAATTATCTTGATAATTTATAAATTGATAAATAAGGCAATCATAAATAAGGCTCTCATCCCTCGTTGTATCCTCAGTTTCCAGCAGACCACTTTCAACAATATATCGGGTGGTAAATTATACATATGGGTTTGGGGTCCCTAATTCTCACGAAGGAGCCGTTAATTAGGAAGATTCTCTTCCTTTTTGCTCTGTAGCGTCTTTGGCGAGGCTGGTGCTGTCGAGGCAGATGTTGGTGTTGTAGTGGGGCGACCTTTGGATGAATATCTATGTAGCGTCTTTGGCGAGGCTGGTGCTGTCGAGGCAGATGTTGGTGTTGTAGTGGGGCGACCTTTGGATGAATATCTGGCGGAGTTCTGGTAGAGTCCGGTGCTGGTTGAGTTTTTGGGGGGTTGATCACTGGGGTGGAAAGCGGCTCCATTGGGTGGTCTTGATGAATTAAACGCGGAGGTTGTGTGTCGTCGTCCTTATGTTCAATTTTTACCTCCACGGGAATTGCTTCTATCCTCTCCTCCCCTTCTATAGAGCCCGCGGTCTTATTATCTTGATCCCCAATGGCGTCCGTCGCTCCCGCACTCTCGTACACTTCCGACTCGTCCCGCCCGGTGTTCACATCCATAGAGATTTCTCCTCTGTCCAACACGAATTCCACGCTGGGGTAGGTTGGTGATTCCTGGGGCGTATCAGCATAATCCTGTAGTACCATAAATTTTGGACGATTGGCGTATCTTAGTGCTTCAATCACAAAGCTGTGCGAATGTTTATCTAAACACAGAACCGGAATCTGTGATTCAAAATCCTTTTCGCTTGCACGCATTATTATTTTAAAAATATGCACAATGACGGGATGAAAAGCTGTAATCAACTGTTGAATCTTCTGTTTATCAAAACTGGCGATTATCGGGATGTGAATCCAAAGAATATTTCTTTTTTCAGATATTGTTGACAATTTCTGTATCATTTCTCTTCTTAAGTCAGACTTGCTCGTTTCATGTCCGGTGGGACAATCAGTCAGGCTTACGATAATCCCGCGAACCGTACTTGGAGTTGTTTTCAATAATTCTGAATCAAACGGGTTTTTAACATGTTTGTAGAATCCTGGAGACTTGTCTGCTGTGATTTCTTGCACCTTCTTCAAATATTCACTAAATATCCCGTCCATTTTAAGATTTTTAGAACTGTCGGTGGTAGACTGATTGCTCAGGAACGCTGGTCACTGTTTTATGGCAAGGAGCCAGTATTTGTAAATTACGTAAATTATAAATTGATAAATAAGGCAATCATTCTTCGGTGTATCCTCAGCTTCTAGCAGACCACTTTCAACAATATATCGGGTGGTAAATTATATCATCTGGGTTGGAGGTCGTCCCTAATTCTCACGAAGGAGCCGTCAATTAGGAAGATTCTCTTCCTTTTTGCTCTGTAGCGTCTTTGGCGAGGCTGGTACTGTCGAGGCAGATGTTGGTGTTGTGGAGTTCTGGTAGAGTCCGGTGCTGGGGTGGAAAGCGGCTCCATTGGGTGGTCTTGATGAATTGCTTCTATCTTATTATCTTGATCCCCAGTGGCGTCCGTCGCTCCCGCACTCTCGTCCCGCCCGGTGTTCACATCCATGGAGACTTCTCCTCCGTCCAACACGAATTCCACGTTGGGGTGGGTTGGTGATTTTTGGGGGGTATCAGCATAATCAATTGGCTGAAGCGCTCCAACCATATCCCCCATCATACCATGTATAGCTCTCTGCAACTCCTCTTCGGTGTAGGTTGGAGTATGCCCTGGAAATAGGTTTTCTCGGTTGGCCTCAAGGAATTCATCGAGGGGTTCTGCTCCCTCTTGTCGCAATACCCGGGAGATGAGTTTCCTCAGGTCCACGCTTGATGGTAATTTGACAGTTGAGGGGTTTATGCCCCTGGCAATACAACCAGCGTATAAGCATAAACAGAAACCACAGTCAACCGTATTGGTCTGAAGCTTAAGACCACTAGGATTCCCCTTTAAGGACCACTCTTCCCGGTTGATTTTTACACCCAACCGGCCCATTTCCCACTCGATATACTTTAAACATTCTTTTAATCTATCTGGGTACTCATTTCCCAGTGAGTCGTAGCTCCGCACGAGCCCATCTTTTAAAAAGGCGGCAATTAGGTACCAGTGGGATACACCGGGCTTCCCATCCTTCCGGATTGGTGCGGGGATGTGTACTGGGAACAATAAGATGTCATAATCATAAATTTTTATTTTATTGGTCCACCTTTCCACCCGCAGGAAACCGCCCTGGTCAATTGCCGTGAAAAACACTGTCGGGAAAGCATATAATTTCAATCCGTCAGCGCGTTCTTCATTTTTTTTACATAAAATAGAAATAAAGTCTTCAATGATCCCTTCGCCACACAAACCCCCCGGGGTGATACGGTGTGGCCTCATTCTTCTTGTATCCACGATCCCGCCTATAATACTTCCTACTATATGATGTGTATATGTTTTATCTTTAAAAAATTGAAAATCACAAGGACGTGAAACTATGCAATAAATAGTCTGTGATGCCCCTAGATATCCCGGGTGGCAATATTCAAATCATATATATATATTCGCCAGAGCCCCGTTTGTCTAAAGCCCCACTACCGGCGCCAAGGTTGGGGTTGACTTGACTGGGAGAAGCTTTAAGTTCCGCATCCACAGTCCTTAATGGGGTCCCTAACTTACTAACTAAATATATTCTAAGTTTTTTTTTTTTGACTTTTGGAGGTGCCCCGTCTAAGTTGTCAGAAAAGTCAGTCGTTATGTCAGTATTTCACTAAAGTGGATAGTGTGTCCGCAGCTTACGAACTTAGAGCTTCAGAACCGTGTCCGTATTTCACGTACTTGATCGGTTCTGTATCCGTATTTCACGAACCAAGCTCTCACTACCGTGGCCATATTTTTAGTCAGTAGTATGTCAGTATTTTATGAAAATTCCCCCATCTACAACTTACCCAAGCTCTATGTAACCCACCTAACCCACCCAACAGACGCATAACTTAAAACTACCCACCCGAGTGGTAAAACATTCCCCCTATCTAACTTAAAAACTAAGTTGTCAGAAAAGTCAGTCTGTTATGTCAGTATTTCACTAAAGTGGATAGTGTGTCCGCAGCTTACGAACTTAGAGCTTCAGAACCGTGTCCGTATTTCACGTACTTGATCGGTTCTGTATCCGTATTTCACGAACCAAGCTCTCACTACTAAACTATTCTAAGCTACGGGTGAGGGAAATTGGGAAATTGGAAGGAGACCCTCTGCGTGGATTGTAACCGCCAGCGCAAAGAGCCATAAAGGAAAGGAGGTTTGGAGGGGTTTAGGATATGAAAAGTTTTGGTGCTGGAAGGGAATTGCTCTTCGTTAACACCGCAAGGCAACCGGAGCAATTCGATAGGACTTATAACTACGAAGAGAGGACTTACCCAACCTCTGTGTAACCTACCTAACATATGCATGCCTTAAAACTACCTATACCACTCAGTAGATAGTGTGTCCGCAGCTTACGAACTTAGAGCTTCAGAACCGTGTCCGTATTTCACGTACTTGATCGGTTCTGTATCCGTATTTCACGAACCAAGCTCTCACTACCGTGGCCATATTTTTAGTCAGTAGTATGTCAGTATTTTATGAAAATTCCCCCATCTACAACTTACCCAAGCTCTATGTAACCCACCTAACATATGCATAACTTAAAACTACCCACCCGAGTGGTAAAACATTCCCCCTATCTAACTTAAAAACTAAGTTGTCAGAAAAGTCAGTCTGTTATGTCAGTATTTCACTAAAGTAGATAGTGTGTCCGCAGCTTACGAACTTAGAGCTTCAGAACCGTGTCCGTATTTCACGTACATCATCGGTTCTGTATCCGTATTTCACGAACCAAGCTCTCACTACTAAACTATTCTAAGCTACGGGTGAGGGACATTTGGGAAATTGGAAGGAGACCCTCTGCGTGGATTGTAACCGCCAGCGCAAAGAGCCATAAAGGAAAGGAGGTTTGGAGGGGTTTAGGATATGAAAAGTTTTGGTGCTGGAAGGGAATTGCTCTTCGTTAACACCGCAAGGCAACCGGAGCAATTCGATAGGACTTATAACTACGAAGAGAGGACTTACCCAACCTCTGTGTAACCTACCTAACATATGCATGCCTTAAAACTACCCACCCGCGTGGTAAAACATTCCCCCTATCTAACTTAAAAACTAAGTTGTCAGAAAAGTCAGTCTGTTATGTCAGTATTTCACTAAAGTAGATAGTGTGTCCGCAGCTTACGAACTTAGAGCTTCAGAACCGTGTCCGTATTTCACGTACATCATCGGTTCTGTATCCGTATTTCACGAACCAAGCTCTCACTACTAAACTATTCTAAGCTACGGGTGAGGGACATTTGGGAAATTGGAAGGAGACCCTCTGCGTGGATTGTAACCGCCAGCGCAAAGAGCCATAAAGGAAAGGAGGTTTGGAGGGGTTTTTGGGAATGAAAAGGTGCTGGAAGGGAATGATTCTTCGTTAACACCGCAAGGAATTCCCAGAATCATTCGACAGGACTTATAACTACGAAGAGAGGACTTACCCAACCTCTGTGTAACCTACCTAACATATGCATGCCTTAAAACTACCTATACCACTCAATTATTAAATTATTATTCAAAAATAACCATATTTAGCTTCAAACTAAAAATGGGGAGATGTGGGGAATATCGCGTTTTTGATTTTTTGGGGTGGTTGGGCCCAACCGGGGTTATGAGGAGGGAAACACTTATCACTACGAAGAGCACTAACCCAACTAACAGTTACGCGTCGCTGTCGACGTATAAATACTACTCTTTTGGTTAGTCATAATTTTAAAATACCCATATTTAAAATACCAGTGATTTGCGAGATGTTGGTCACGAAGCACTAACCCAATACTAATACACTAATATTTGCACGACGTATCACTCTTTTAAAATACCCCCAAATAACTTACAAACTAAAATAACAAGCGATTTTGGAAATTTCGAGCGCGTCTTAGGATCCTTTGCGGTAGTTTGGCCTAACCGACGTTATGAGGAGGGGAACACTTATAACTACTAAGAGAACAAACCTCTACATACTACTTAACCTACTTCGCCAGAGCCCCGTATGTGTAAAGCCTCGTACACCACGTCACGGTAGGGGTTGACTTGACCAGGAGAGGCTATGTTTTGCGCCGTTGCCTTGGTCCTTGTACAAGGTTCGCGGTCCTGGACTTAATGCCCAGGATCGGGCTGACATCCTATTTATAACCGGTATATTCTTTTTTAACCATACATTTAAAATTAAATTAAAGTTTGACAAATTCAAAATTACCTTTACAGAGCCATTTATCAAAGACTTCAAATACAGAAATAGCAAAAAGAATTTAACATTGTTACTTTTGGTGATTTCCCCTAAGGTATTGTAATATTTTATGTTGAAACACTGAACAAATTCTTATGTTTTTCTAAAGGAGACAAAATGAGTTTTATAACCAAGAAGTCTTAATGGACTCGTTTTTCAAAGGGTTTTCTGGTAAATTATATCACGCGAAAAAACCTCAATATTGCCAATGTTAATTAAAATATACTGATTGTCTTTAAACCACACTGCACAACATTCAAATAGACTAATGATTAACCTCTAGAGACCGGGTCTGTTTTAAGTCATGTAAATAAAAACACAATTTGAAATTTTTAAATATGATTTATTTTTCACAAGTTTTACAAATGAGTACAAATATGTGCAAATATGTGCGGCGAGTTCTATTTTATACCCAACAGTAGCCTGGCAAGTGAATTTTAATCCTACAAAGAGGACATGATTTATTTACTTTAAGCCATTTAAATATACACGTTGTACAAAATATGTGTTGACAATCATTAAGACTGATACAATCTTTTTTTTTAGTGTCAAGGCAAACCGGACAATCGGTTTCAGATTCTACTTTTGTAAATGGATTGGGCAGATTCCTCTTCACAAAATCAGAAATTTGTAAACCTCGCGACGTATATGTTTGAAAATCGATTAATTTGCAATATTTTATTATATCTTCATCTCTGAGTGTTTGATGTTTTGAGACAGACCACCAGCACAAAATATTTTTAAACGTATCCAGAAGAAAAGAATCAAGAGTTTGGTGTTTACTTATTAGTGAGCCAAACAGTAGTTTTAAAAGATCGATTTGATTACCCACTTTCGAGAAGTAAATGTAGCATAATACATTTTTACTTAATGATTGGTGTTTTATGAGATATGGCCACAGAACTGTTTTATAATACTCTTCTTCGTCTGTATTGTGAAATCTACACTGCGGATTGACCCCCTCCATCATCCACAACATAAAATCTTGAGTCAGCTTCTGTGATTTTATTATGACAATTGGATCAATCTTATGGTAAAACTGTCTAAGAATCCACTCCGGGACATTTTGGTGTTCCACAACTGCATTCCAGTCGAACTTGTGATTGAATGTGACCAACACTGCTTCAGAGAGATTTTGGTACTTAACCAAAAGCGAAAAGTTAATTTTTGAATGAAAACTTTCTATATCTTTAGTCGTCAGTCTTTGGTGGATGACAATTTCGTTGAAATTTAAAACTTCTTTAAACTTCAACATGAACCCATGCGTGAACTGTTCTCTCCGGTATAGTATTCTCCAAAGGTTGACTGGGAGTTGATGAATTTTTTCCGTAATTTTTTCAAATTTAGTGAAGTGTAGGAATTGACTGCTGTTATCTAATGTCTCCTGTTCCAATGAAGTATACAAACTGTACAAGTCAGAAGGATCCGCAAGTTTGTCTATAAAGGCGGTAACACCATCAGCGCTTTTAATAGAATTTAAAATCTTCCACAAAATCTTTTTCCTAGTTAGGTGGGTTGACTTGATACCCATACTTTGGCAAATAGCTTTGAGTTCGTAAAATGTAATTCTCTCCACCATGGTTCTAGTTACCTATCACAAATCAACTCAAAAACAAACAACAACTTTACCGAACACGCAGGAGTTCATTACAGGAACTACTGGTATGTGTGGAGAACCGTTCCCTTATAAACCCTCAGAAAATAGAATTCGCAAAGTATTTGTGCATTTATTTCAAATGTTGACGGGGGTGGGGGAATTTGTTGAAACCGTTTCTTTGAATTTTATACGCGCGGGTGTGTGTAGAAATGAAGCGTATTCTGTTGGTGTTTGCGTGCGGCGGGGGACTGAGTCTGAGTGGAACGATCACATCACCAATAATCTAAAATTATTAAAATTAAAGCAATTAGAATTCAATTCATAAATGGAACTTTGAACAAAACAGTTTTAACTGTTGTAGTTAAATTTAACTTAGTTTTTGATTTAGCGAAATAACATTGTTGACTCGGATAGTACTCATGGAGACTTGTCGGTTAACACTAGTTAAAAATCACAAGTGCCGAGCCGAAAAATAAGATAAAATTTAAAAATCCCGATTCACAGAATTAACCCAAGTCTTGGTCTAAATGTTAGGAAACACTGACCCAAGAGGGTGTTGTCGTGCTAAAATCTCGCGGCGTTGTGGCGCGGGTGTGTGGTGGGTTCTGGGCACGGGTTAGTCTTGATAATTGCAACATTCTCATTTGCAAATAATAATATTTCAAAAGATAATTTTAAAATTGAATTTTGGATTGTGTCGCCTTGATGAGACAGACACTAGAATCAGTTGTTAGTTAAATAGCGGCGAGTGCGAATGTTTATATTTGTCAGTACTCCGCGATTCCCGTTAAATATTACAAGTCCCGAGAGTCAAAAATCCACATAATTCAAAATATTTCAAAATAATTTAAAGTCCCCAGATTAAAAGTTTGAAAAAATCACAAGTGCCGAGCCGAAAAATAAGATAAAATTTAAAAATCCCGATTCACAGAATTAACCCAAGTCTTGGTCTAAATGTTAGGAAACACTGACCCAAGAGGGTGTTGTCGTGCTAAAATCTCGCGGCGTTGTGGCGCGGGTGTGTGGTGGGTTCTAGGCACGTGGTAACCTTGAGAATGTTTCATTTGCAAATAATAATATTTCAAAAGATAATTTTAAAATTGAATTTTTAATTGCGTTGCCTTGATGAGACAGACACTAGAATCAGTTGTTAGTTAAATAGCGGCGAGTGCGAATGTTTATATTTGTTAGTACTCCGCGATTCCCGTTAAATATTACAAGTCCCGAGAGTCAAAAATCCACATAATTCAAAATATTTCAAAATAATTTAAAGTCCCCAGATTAAAAGTTTGAAAAAATCACAAGTGCCGAGCCGAAAAATAAGATAAAATTTAAAAATCCCGATTCACAGAATTAACCCAAGTCTTGGTCTAAATGTTAGGAAACACTGACCCAAGGGGGTGTTGTCGTGCTAAAATCTCGCGGCGTTGTGGCGCGGGTGTGTGGTGGGTTCTGGGCACGGGTTAGTCTTGATAATTGCAACATTCTCATTTGCAAATAATAATATTTCAAAAGATAATTTTAAAATTGAATTTTTAATTGTGTTGCCTTGATGAGACAGACACTAGAATCAGTTGTTAGTTAAATAGCGGCGAGTGCGAATGTTTATAGGTGTTAGTCTCCAGATTAAATGTTTAGAGCCCAATAGTTGGTTTCTAAGTGTTGGGAAATCACTGTGTTGGTTTCTAAGTGTTGGGAAATCACTGTAAAATTTTACAAGTCCAGAGCCCTAAAATTAAATAAAATTAACTCCTTGTAGAATCGTACAAGTCCCGAATCTGCCTAAATCTTAATACTTTAAAACCCCAGAATCGGTATAAGTGATACAGGAACACTGACCCAAGAGGACGTTGTCGTGCTAAAATCTCGCGGCGTTGTGGCGCGGATGCGTGGTAGTTTCTAGGCACATGGTAACCCTGAGAATGTTTCATTTGCAAATAATAATATTTCAAAAGATAATTTTAAAATTGAATTTTGAATTGTGTCGCCTTGATAAGACAGACACTAGAATCAGTTGTTAGTTAAATCGCGGCGAGTGAACTTGTGCGAGTGTTTATAGGTGTTAGTCCCCAGGTTAAAAGTTTAGAGCCCAATAGTTGGTTTGTTGGGAAATCACTGTAAAATTTTACAAGTCCAGAGCCCTAAAATTAAACAAAATTAACTCATTGTAGAATCGTACAAGTCCCGAATCTGCCTAAATAATAATAATTTAAAACCCCAATTTTAAAATTGCATTTTGAATTGTGTCGCCTTGATGAGACAGACACTAGAATCAGTTGTTAGTTAAATAGCGGCGAGTGCGAATGTTTATAGGTGTTAGTCCCCAGATTAAAAGTTTAGAGCCCAATAGTTGGTTTCTAAGTGTTGGGAAATCGCTGTAAAATTTTACAAGTCCAGAGCCCTAAAATTAAATAAAATTAACTCATTGTAGAATCGTACAAGTCCCGAATCTGCCTAAATAATAATAATTTTAAACCCCAATTTTAAAATTGCATTTTGAATTGTGTCGCCTTGATGAGACAGACACTAGAATCAGTTGTTAGTTAAATAGCGGCGAGTGCGAATGTTTATAGGTGTTAGTCCCCAGATTAAATGTTTAGAGCCCAATAGTTGGTTTCTAAGTGTTGGGAAATCGCTGTAAAATTTTACAAGTCCAGAGCCCTAAAATTAAACAAAATTAACTCATTGTAGAATCGTACAAGTCCCGAATCTGCCTAAATAATAATAATTTAAAACTCCAATTTTAAAATTGCATTTTGAATTGTGTCGCCTTGATAAGACAGACACTAGAATCAGTTGTTAGTTAAATAGCGGCGAGTGCGAATGTTTATAGGTGTTAGTCCCCAGATTAAATGTTTAGAGCCCAATAGTTGGTTTCTAAGTGTTGGGAAATCGCTGTAAAATTTTACAAGTCCAGAGCCCTAAAATTAAATAAAATTAACTCATTGTAGAATCGTACAAGTCCCGAATCTGCCTAAATCTTAATACTTTAAAACCCCAGAATCGGTATAAGTGATACAGGAACACTGACCCAAGAGGACGTTGTCGTGCTAAAATCTCGCGGCTTTTTAAAGTTTTTGAGTTAGCGAATTAACCCACAAGACGGTTTTACTTCTCCATTTTAATACTACTCCTCAACATGAATAATATGGGGACTTTTAAGACCCGTAGGACGGGGCCGTGATATTTTATCGGGCCGAAACCTTGCACCTGGCGTGCGATTTGGCAACCTTGGACAAGAACGCTCGGTTTGGCAACGCCCGCGCGCCCCGGATGCGAACATTCCACGTAGCCCACTTTCAAATTTTGGTAACAAATGACGCATGCGTGGAGGCCTCTCAAAAGGTGGAAACGGGAGTGGTCCGATTTCACCATATTTCTGTCTCACTCGCACACCTCTTTACTCTCTCACACTAAACTGCATCGGCCCGCCACGCCGACTGATTCAATCGTATTTTATACTGGATCTTGTTAAAAACCGTTATCATATGAACTGTATTAATTCAATTTTTGTAAACAAATATTTTGATTAAAATTATCTGTTGTTTAATTTAAATAAAAAATACTAAAAAATACTAAAAAATACTCTTTTCAGTTATTTAAAGTGATCATATTTTAGCGAAACTTTGGTATGTGAATTGACCCAATTCTGGCCTATTTATATGCTTTGCGAGCGAATGTTAAAACTTAAATCTGTTAAAATACATTCTGGAACATACTAATAAATTATATCAAAAATAATTAAAAATAATTATGATATATGAGTTGAGCTAGGCACATTTTAGTTGTATATTTGTGTTTATTATTCCTCATTTGATAATGTGTAAAATATAATACAACAAGTGGGACAATTTAACTTTAAATCTTACTATTAAACAGGAACAACTTTACAAGTTAAAATACAATCATAAAAAATACCCTTAAAAATGATTTGAGCTACAACGTAATAAAATATTTCGTATAAATATTCATAACACTTAAATTTCCACCGACAAGACCACATCACAAATAATTCTCAGAACACCATACGTAACAACACAAGCACATTATACTTTAGAGTTCATTTCAGCTGATCGCGGTTGAGGTATTTTTCAAATCGTGACATAGTTTGAAGACTCATCTTTTGATACCGACGAATAAGATTCCAATAATGGTTTTTTAATGAATTGCTTGTATATTTAACTCTGGTATTGTAAATTATAGAAATTAATCTCTCCGACATATCTTGTGTTTGGCAAATTAAAGGCCAATATGATATGTTTAAGTAAGATTCTATATCAATATATGAAATATAACACAGCTCTAATTCACTGGGCGTCGAAATCAAAAACAATAATAAGTCTTCGGATAAATTCTGCATACGTAGAAGTTGTTGTATGTTGATTGCAGTATACTTTTTAAAAATTATATCTTCTGGTATGAAATAGCCCCTTTTTACAATAATGTCCAAATCCAGATAATCTTGAAACCTGTACAGAATATCAGCTGTTAACCTAATGTTTTGAGAAAGAATTACCCAGTTAATTTTTTGTCGGAATTCCATCAAAAATGGCGTTTTCAAATTATTTGAAAGAGAAATCATGTTCCAACTGTCGGTTGGGAAGTTTAATAGTTTGTTTCTCAATATTTCCAGCACAGATTCATTTCTTACTTTGATGTATAAATGTAGCACTTCTACGGTTGATAGATTCGATAAATTCCCGTACACATTATTGTTTTGCTCTAATAATGCAATTAATTTGTTCATCTTCTCCATATTTAGTTATATTTTAAAACTTACCAGGAAAAACTATTATTTTCACTAAATAAAAAGTATAAAATTACTAGCCACATCTAAACTGTAACAACAATACATACGTGCACGCGGATAACAAAAGGCCACCGCGGCTTCCTGTGTTTGTTTATATACCACTTCCTTGAGAATTTTAAAATTCTCGAGGTTGCGAAGGCTAATGTAGTTCTGTTGTACAATTGCGTGTTGCGCAACTGGGTCACGGTGTGAGTACAATTGCGTGTTGCGCAACTGGGTCACGGTGTGAGTCGCCGGTCACTATTTACACAAGATCCCCGAGCGAGTTTCCGTGTTCTGCAACCGGATTTCCGGGCTGGTTTGTCCCCGAGAGAGTGTCTAGAATCGTTTCTTGGTTCGAAGTCAGTCAGTTCAACAACTCAACTCGCCCAAGAGAGTTCTTATGATCCTAAGTTGTTTTTAGAGTTTAGTAAAAATATATTTTTCAAAGTAAGTAGTTATCACATTTAAATCACATTTAAATCACATTTAAATCACATTTAAATCACATTTAAATATATCATACAACTGAAAGTGTAAACAAATGACTTTTAGACATCTTTAAAAATTTAAAAGTAAATAACTAATTTCACTTAAATATATCGTGAACTTGCAAACGCGTCATTTTGAAATGGAGAGCGTGTATACACCCCAGCAAAAGAAGATTGTTACACGCATTCTAAGATTTCTGATCATGCAATCCAAATTCACCCTATTGCAAGAAGATTATCATCACGAATTCCAACATTTAATAAACAGATTATTATTTAAATTTCCGCCCGACGAACAACAATCAATTATACACAAGGTTTCTCAAAAGCGACAATATCGCAAAAAAAACTCAAAACCACCTTCAGTAGATAATAACATACAGCAGTGTTCCGCCACGAATCAAGAGACGACAGAAGTGCGTAACGACTCAGATAGTTTGAACTTTGCAGAAGAAGGAAATTTAATTGGATTAATTCAAGTTAGACAAGCGGATGAAGAATCTATTGTTGGTGTCACAGATGACTGTATACTATTTCCGGAAAATCCTAACAGGATGGTGATCGCGGCCCCAGAACTATCGTTAGAAGAACAAGAATATTTATCGACGTTATCGACGTTTTAAAACGGCTTGACAGAAAACAGGTTTTAAAATGTGTATAATTAAATAGTATATAAAAATATCTCTATAGTCCTCAGCAACCTGGCACCTACAACCTGGCCTTACTAGACCTTCTTCCAACCCTATAATAGTATAAGGCATAGTCTTTTGGGGTAATACCCACGAGTCATATACTAAACCATTATATTTGCAGCAGAAACATATTTTAAGATTGATTTTATACAAAACCAGATATGAATGATCAAAACCCCTTTTCATAAGTCAGAGAATTTTTTCGTTTAAATATATTTATGTTTATAAAGTTCTAAAACTAAAACTTTTCTAAAACCTTTCTACAATAAAAGTGGAAATATGCCCCAAAATGAGAATGAGTATAGAAAAAAATTAAGGAAAGCTAACCAGTTTTTTATTCCCAAGCCAACCAATACATTTTTTACAAAAACTTTCAATTTTATAGCTCCGAAACTGTTTAATAAACTTCCTGAAAATGTTAAGATTGCATTTAATATTAATTTTTTTTTATGTAGATTAAGGAAATGGTTATTTCAACTAGAGAATACTGATTGTTATTTCAAATTCAGCAATAGTTTTATTTTTGATATTATAGCTGAGGGTTCACACGGGGACTATGCATTGCATGCAATGAGCTTCGACGGCACCTGGGGAGACCAACCCCAGAGGCAAGTCTCTGGAGAGGTGCCATAAGCCGCCTGAAAGAGTAAACCTTAGAATATTATAATACGTGTATAATTTATATGATAGACTATATGAATCTACAAATACAGTTTTATTTATTTTCTGTAATTAGTTTTTATGCACTGAGCACACGCTGAATTTCAGTGTTCATGAGAGAAATAAGGCGCGTCAAATATTTAATTTTGTATTTTTCTTAACGTTTAATTTTAACGCTAAATTTACGTTTAATTTTTGTTTAATTTTTGTATATACATGGGTTGTCTGAGACAATTGTGTTTATTATATTTCGATCATTTCTGTTCGCTTACTTTACATTATTTTTAATTTAAGTGATGGAACCCTATAGCAGGCTTTGTCTTAAGAGGACCTATTGTTTTTTCATTATTTTATTTTTATTTTTATGCCAGCCCGACAAGTAAAATGTACATTATTATTTATTTAAGTTACAAACAAGCTGTGTAATTAAAAATAAAGTTAATACGGGTTGAGTTGTGTGTTTTTTGTGTGTTTTTTGTTATAATTTTGAATTTTTAAAATTATTATTCTGAAACCAATATTACCCCGATTGTAGAGTGCGCCCCGGGGAAATTTAAAGTAAATAATCTCAAACGAAGAACTAATATTTCTAATCACTCTCCCATTTATATATAGAATTCCTTGCAGCATTCTAATACTTCTAGAAGATGGTTGGCACCACCGTGCGGATTTCTAGTGATCAACGTTGGAGGAACACATCGCAACTGGGGTAATCTCTATGATTGTAGTGCATGATCAGTGCATGATCAGTGCATAATCACTCGAGAGTTTATTATTTTTACATATTTTTTTGTTATAAATAAAATCATGAAAAAGTCTAAGAAATCTCAAACTGCTGTGTGCACTTGTATGAATATTAAGAGAAAAAAACGTCCCACTATTGGTTATTTTAAATATTCTACCGCAAAGGGACCAAAATCTTTTACCAAGCTTAGAAATAAATGCCCCAAAAGGTCTAGATCGCGGTCTAGAACTAGACGATCTAGGTCGCGAAGTCGTTCTCGGTCGAGAAGTAAATAAAATTATATAAAAAATGTCTAATTGTATTTTCATAAAGTACAGAGACGTATTGAAATTTGAAGATTTTCATTTAAACCACCCTGCTACTTATTTGCCCTTTGTTGTTTATAACTGGTTAGCTCTTGGAATACTGCCGAAAATCTACAGTCACGAGGAATGGGGTTTTGAAAATAGCAGAAAAGAGATTTTACAAAATAAAAATCACCTCTTGGATGTTTTGGTTGTAATTATCAATTGTGTTTTGGGAATCAAAATAAAACTTAATGATGAATTGTACAGAAAAAATGTGGAATACTTGAAAGGGGTTAAACATCTTTCAAAAGACGTTGTTCTTCCGTTTATTACAATTGAGAATTACATGTCTATTAAGGACTCCAAGTTATTTATTGATAGCATTTCAAAATTCTTTCCGGTGGGGTCCATTAAGAAATCAACAGACGCTATACCGTGTTCTAGGCTTTATGAAATAGTTAGTGGAATGATCGCTTGGGGTAGTTCGTACTGGGTAGTAATACATTTCACAACATTGGTTATAGATAAAATGGAGGAATCTAAACTTAAAGAAGAATATCAAGAAGCTTTATGCAGTTTAACGGGATTTTTTGATCTTTTATTACCATGTTCGATATGCAGATATCACTATTCAAGTTTGTTTAAGTTCAACGAAGAAGAAGATTTTGCCCGGCCGTTTCAGTTAACTCTTCCATTTGAATCAATGATGTACGCCAAGAATAACGAACTCTTTGAGTTTTATAGTATACTTCACGACAACTGTAAACCCATGGACAGGAGGGAAAGATTAGGTGTGGAATATCATAAAAAACAATATGAAAAATTTTACAATATTGTTTTTTATCCGCGACTGTCCAAGGAGGAGGGAATACATCAAAAATCACCAAGAGACTAAGTGTTTCTCAGTCTAGATTTTTCCTCTTCTAAATTACTTTGAATCTACATATTCCATTTTTGTATTAGTGGAAAACGCTCTGTGTTACAAAATTTAATCTAAATTTTATTTTTTTTTCTTCTTTTCTCAAATATTAATGCAATTTTGTTATTTTTTTTACATTAATTGAATTAATAAATAAACATTAACTTTAAACTTTGCTTTAACGAAACCTGAATTTTCCCCTCTGATATGATAAAAAGATAGTCTATTTAGTCTCTGAAGCGGCCGAGGTAAGTTCAACAACTCAACTCGCCTAAGAAAATCTTGATCCTAAGTTGTTTTTAGAGTTTAGTGAAAATATATTTTTTAAAGTAAGTAGTTATCACATTTTTACTGGAGTGCAACATAAAGAGAATAATTTAGTGTGAAAGAAACCTATATGACGGAAGACCCGTTCGAAAAATAAAATTTGATGGAAAGCCATTAAAATTGGACTTAAAATCAAATGCAGACTTTGACAGGATAGGGGTTGAATTTTTGAGCAGTAGGGCTATGCTAAATAGTGGATTCTCTAGAGAAAGGATTATAAAAAAAGTAGCTAAATTCTCCACGATGAATTAGAATATAACATTTATTTTGACGATACTTTTAGCGCTCTTTATTCTTAAACGTTAACAGACAAAAACACCGCAAAACAAGACTGGAAGTACGAGGGAGGTGAAACGCCCCCCTAACCCATAATGAGAAACATACAATCTTTCTTAGCGAGCCAGGTCTTTATGTTTTTGTGGGTTAGTCAAATGACGAAATATTTTAACAAGATAGTGATAACTTGTACAACATTAAAGATTTTAAGTTTTGAAGTTGGTAAACTAAAACCTTAAAATAATAATAGTTGATAAACTCTGAAACAATGCCGCTTGTGTGTGAACGCTTATGATAACATCCATAGTCCTAAGCTACCCTCTTCCTCTTTTAATCCAAACTTCTCGTATTTTTTTTCAATCTCCTCCCCCGTCCAACTTGCAAGTCGATTGCAAACTCGATCCTCTCCTCTCCCTCCTCATCTGAAGAGTCATCATACTTTGGGTTTCTAAATTTAATGACCACGTAATCTACCTCTTCTTGTTTAAATTCTCCAAACTCTTTGAGGCTAGTATATGGACGATCTGTTTCATCACAATCATCCTCAATCCAAAATGATTCGCGCTCATGCCATTTGTCTTTGGTATAAATGTGGACGTCCAATTTGTTATACTTTGAAAAAAAATCTGCTTTTTGAATAATCTGCTTCTCTGAGAACCCGCTAAGGGACATGGCCTTAGTATCTATAAATTCGAATTCTATTCTGTCAAAATTTCCATTAGATTTTACTTCCAATTTCAAAAGTTCCCCGTTGAAATCTATTTTGCGAACGAGTCTCCCGTCCTTCATCAAATTTATAATGATCCAGCCAACTCCACTGTCCTCCGACGCGCCCGCGCCCTGAGCGCGTTGGTGGCGACATGCTTGGCAAATGCTTTCGCCTAGGTAACAGACATCATCATCATCACACGAATCGCTTTCGCTTAGGTACGAGACATCATCACACGGATCCATGTTGAAGACTATGTAGGAGTTTGAAACTACAGTATGTATGTAAATGGTAGGTATGTTTTGTTTCACACGGAGAAACTATTATATTCCCCTGCTTTCAACAAATTCTCCCACCCCCGTCAACATTTGAAATAAGGGCATAATACAAATTCCGAGGCTTTATAAAGGAACGGGTCCCCCCAATATACCAGTAGTTGCTGAACTCCTGCACTGGTGTTTGGTCTGATAGAGAACCGAAAAGAGCTCTATTTACCTCGCTGATTCCGATATCTAAGGACGTCTCAACATGGCTAAACATGCTTATATTATCGATTTTCAAGGATTTAAAGACAACAAAAACAATTTTATTATTAAAGAAATTGCACTTACAAAAACCAGCGGTAATTGGTTTCTGAGACACTGGTTTGTAAAATCGCCGTACGATTTTGACAAACTATCTCCGGACTACAGAAGACAGGCGATCTTCAACGCAAACTATTACCACGGAATTCCATGGCAGGAAGGAACTACGTCCTTCAATTACGTCAAGAGACAACTGGCGGAGCTGTTATCACAAAACACCACCGTCTACGTAAAGGGTCAAGAGAAACAAGTGTTCCTTCAAAGACTTTTTAAGAACGCCAAAGTTGAAAATTTGGACGACATGCCATCACTTAAAAAACTAAAATCTAAGTATCTAAATAATTATTGTTATTATCATAGATTTAATAGTTTCATGTGTGCTCTTGAAAATGTTTATAAGATTCAAACCTACTTGGAACAAAGAGGGTATGAATACAAATATTAAATGTCTATTGTGTTCTTTATTGCGGGTAAATGCCTAATTCTTTTGTAAATCTGTTTGCAAATATCTTGCATCAGGATTATAATAATGTTTATAAAAACTGTATTGGTACTTAATATTTTCAATAATTCTAGGAATCTCGTTGTTAAATTGCCTTATATGTTTATATATCATTGCAATGTTAGTCATGGAGTGGTAATTGGTTGGATAAATTCTCTTTTATAAGTTTTTTTTACAATACTATGTTTGTAGATTCACAGAATCAGCCCAAGTCTTATTTAGTACTTAAAATAATTTCGGCTAAAATATGATTTTTTTACTCTGAACTTAGAAAAATTTAGTGATTAAAATAATTTCGGCTAAAATAAAGTTTAGAACAAAAACGTAAGTGTTCAATCGAGGACCCGGAGCTACCGGGTACATAAATATTCAAAAATGGAGATTGTTTTTGTTGCATTTCTTGAATTTCCAATTTTTATATTGTCTCTGATTATACTTAATACCTTTTAGTATTTTTAATTAAAACAATTTTAAAAATCTTTTGGAAAGAGAGAGCGATGAAATTCCCCAAAAAATTCCCCAAAAATTTCCAAATCAAAGTCTACACGTAAAATCCTAGCGTGAAGATATTATATTTTGTGCTATTTTGTACCAGCACCTTGGGAGATGTTTACAAATAAAATACAAATCAAAACACTTACAATAAATGAAATTAAATTTGAGCTTGTCCTGAATGGGATATTCCCTTTATTTGAGTAGTATACTAAATCAAATGCGTATTTGGAAAATATTGTATGTTTAGTAACCCTTTTCAGTTGAAAATTGTATTCAAATGTTACGTTACTCGGATTTTGAAATTCGTGGTCTGCCACCTTATAACATATTGGAATCCAATATATAAGGTGGGGGTTTTGGAATAATAAATTTAATCCATATCTCTCACCCTCAACAACAGCACTGGGACCGTTAAAGCGACGTGTCAACATTTTTATTATAAAAATGAGTGTGAGATTTTATGATTTGGTTTACGTCATAGATTGCGGATCTAATTCAAATGTTACATTTTTAAAAGATAAATTAGATGATAGGTCTCTGTTACAGAGAAGAGCCGACAGGGAGAGATTCAGAAGAAATAAGATAGACGCGTATAGTGAAAAACTGAATAAAGTCATAACACACAAATTACAAGATTTCTATGAGAGGGAAAACTGTTTGAATAAACTCTGGCAAATGTTTCGAATTTCTAGTTTGCCCGAGGACAAAAAGGATTTTTTGAGGATAGTGAAATTTTTTGAACTCTACGAATTAATAAAAAATATAAATCTGTATAAAAAAAAAGAAATTAATAAGGAATACTTTTTAAAGGCTTTAGATTTGTTGAAGAGTTTAGAATCTTAAAATAAAAAGTATGCAGCTCATTACGGGTATTGAATTATTACAAAGTGAAAAAATAACAAATAACCATTCTGTAATTGATAGGTTTAAATTGTTTCATAATAATATATTATTTGATGAAGTTGAAGACTTAAAATATTTACTTTATTGTTTAGAACTCAGAAAAGTATTTTATTGGTAAACCATTCATTCAACAAACTTTTTGTACATCATATATAGTAATACGCCTATGACAATACCTACTGCCGCTCCGAGACCCAATGACATAATATCGACCATGTTTTGTATTTTTTATAAATGAAAAAAACGTGTAAGATATACAATCGCCCGTGTTATTTTATTAATGTGTTATTATCCACTTTGTCCTGATTTTTTATTTCCACTCCCCCCGCCACCCGCCGGAGGAGTGCCTCCGCCACCCGCGGGAGGAGTGCCTCCACCACCCGCGGGAGGAGTGCCCCCGCCACTCACTGGAGTAGTCCCTCCGCCACCCGCTGATCCACCTTTAGCTTGTTTGCTCTCACTTTTGTCCTTTGAATCATCACCCTTCTTTGATTTATATTTTTTGTAGAAGTAATACACGCCGGCGCCTAATAAAATTACCACAAAAATAATTGCGTATAATGCCATGTAGTTTATCATTGGTTATTTTTATTATAATAAAAATATGATTTTAAACAAAACATTCATATTTACATCGGTTGGATTTATTTTACTTTTCATAATGTATAATAGAAAAAAGTCTCCAACCACTCACGATTATGATAAAAATAATCTATCAGTTTTAGACGAGATTTTACATAGTGAACATAAATATGAACTTTCAGATTGTTTAAGAAAGAAATTTAACTGTAATACTGATAAAGAATGTTTAGACATTTGCAATAAGGGATTACCCTGGATCTGTTTGGAAAGTCAATGCACTGTTAATACCGATACTTTAAAACCAAATTGTATTTTTGGTAAATTAACGGCTATATACGATTCCAATAAAAAAGAGGTGAAATATCAATGTGTTTGTAGTTCACTTTATTATGGCAAAGATTGTTCAAAAACGATACATTTTTGCGACGATGTCAAAGAAAACAAATGTGTTTGTAATAGCAACAGTGTGTTATTTAAGTATTACGACGAGTTTGATGTGTGTATTCCTCTGATTCACCGTATACTGTTCTCAAGTCAAGATAATTTTAAACAAGTATGAAGTCTAAACGGTACGGGATAATACTTGTAGATAGAAATTTAAAAAATACACTAGTCCTAAGTAGAATTAACTACGCGCTTTATAACCGATTGAATAACAACATTATACCCTATGAAAATGCTAGCACCGACATGGCTCTTAGCATGTATTTTGGTTGTAATACGATTTACGAATTTCCAAAGGGTGTACGAGAGAAATCTGAAACGCCTTTTAACTGTGCCGTAAGAGAATTCTTTGAAGAAACTGGTATTTGTTTGAATGCAAATTCAGTCAATATTTTGTCAAACATTGACTACACTTATACCGCTAAAAACAATAAAACATACTCGTGCTTTTACTATGTAGTTGATATTCCAATTTCCAGATACTCAACGACAATTTTAAAAACACCAGATTTGCCACTTGTAAGTGACAATTTTAATATTGTAATATGTACTTGTTGGTACAAAATCAGAAATTACTTCCTGAACATAAATCTTTTTGAATTGGTTGCGAAATTGGACGAAGTCTTTGCATAAAATTGTATAAAATTGTATAAAAGGACACTCGCATGGCTAAACCAGACAGTTGCACGATGATTGCATCCAATATTACTGCCTGGAGTTTAATATCTCAAGAGCCGAGGTTCCCGGAAGGAGTGTTGACAGATAGTTTTGTTCAACGGTTTGATAGTTATATGGATTGGGAACAACTTTCCATACATTATTTTTTTACGGTGACCATGTTAAGAATGTATTTTCATCAAGTTAACTGGATCCATATTCTACAAAGACAACAGTTTTCTGAAGACTTTCTTGTGGAGATGACATCAAATTTTAATAACTGTTGGGAAGTAGTAAGCAAATATCAAAATCTATCTGAGAATTTCATCGACAGGTTTAAAGATAAGCTGGATTGGGAAGTGTTATTCGAACATCAACGGTTAACTGGCAAGTTCATAAGGGAACATAATAACTACTTGAGTTTTGTCCACTTTTATGACGACAACACCACCAGTGCTGACATATCGGGGGCGTCTTCAATTACAGCTTATATCTCTTTTTACTACTTTTATTTAATATGTCTGTTAGTGCACAATCCACTGTTTTATTTATTTGAAAAATATATAGAATATATTTGTTCGTAATATAACAGTTTTTTTATTTAACATGTTATTCCGGAACGATAACGACGCAATCATCGTAAAGTGTGATACTAATAGAGAGAACCTACCCACACGCCATTTAATTACGACTCTAAAAGTTGATAACATATACTACGGGTTTTACTTGAATGAAAAAGATATTGAGCAGTCCAAAGGTACGCTTTACATTGGCAAACATGTCGAATTTCCCGAGTCATGTGGACAACAGTTTAATTTATTACGAAACATCCGCAAACTTCCTGCTCGGAAAGGAATGATTGCAAAGGTTGCAGGGGTTGCAGGTGGGATGAGGAATACTATGGTAAAAGAATATTTTAAAACCGAAGATGATATTTTTAAGACGTGTTGCGTTTTTCACACCGATAAAAACCCAAGCATGAGTGTAAATTTGAAAATTGGTGTTTTTTATTGTTTTAGCTGTAAATCGGGGGGCTCGATTACAAAACTTTTGAATCGAATTCGCAATTAATTCACAATTAATTCAAATTAATTTGCAATTAATTCGCAATTAATTGGCAATTAATTTTCAATTAAACTACAACATTCTCTTTTGGAATCCAGGAATTCCACCGTTCCGAGTCAAACCCAAGCCATTTCACGTAAAGGTGAGGTTTATTCCGAATTTTCTTCTGTTTGATTACTTTTTCGACAACATAAGTTAAGCCGTGCACGGCTAATTTTAACTCTTGTTCATAAAACGTTCCCTTGATGGGTTCCCTACTACCCTCTGTGTCTCTGAGTCTATAAGTCACGGGATTGTCCTCTAACACTACTTTTCGTACTTGAAATACCAGCGGTGTAAAATTAAAAGTAGATTTTTCAAAAACGTGCTTGGATTTCGATATATGAACATAATCACCAACTTTAAATTTAGGTTTCCCTCTCTTGGGGTGTTTTTTCGGAGCCAGCCGTCTGAGAATAATTTTTTCATGCGAAAATGACACCTCAGAGGGTTTGAATTTAGTTACGCTGTGAATTGTGTTGTTGTATCTATCTAAGACATCTTGTAAAAAATCAATCCATTTGGGGGAGTTTCTCTTGTAAGTCTCCTTTACAAGCATTTTCCTAAATGTTCTATGAAACCTTTCAATAAATGATGCTTTGATTTCCGTATAGACAGAATACATGTTAATGTTATATTTTTTCATCAGGGCTTTAAACTTATCGTTGTAAAACTCCCCACCGTGATCTACTTGTAGGTTTCTAACCATCGGAAAAACTCGTAGTAATATTCTACTCATGGCGCTTGTTACTTCGTCACCCGTTTTTGTTTTTAATGGCTCTATATATGCAAATTTTGTAAAACAGTTAATTGCGGTCAGTATATAGATATAACCATCGTTGAATTCTTCGTATTTTTTTAAATCCATAATGTCCCCCTGAATTAGATCATTTATACCCTTCAACACGTAACGACGTCTAGGAAACCGCTTTCTCACATCAGCAAAATAAGTATCAATCAAGTCGTTTTTTACAGATGATTCCATTTTGTTTTATTATACATAATAAATCACATCAAAAAACCCGTAATCACATATCAACGGTTTACGTAGTAAAGGAGTGTCCATATCAAGGCAAATATCATTATCACAATATATTTTATCCATAGTTTCTAATAAACACATTAAACATAACTTTCTGTTTATTTTGATGTCTTTTAAAAAATTATAATTATAATACAAATTACACTTTTTACAAAAATAAATCATTTTTATTTAAGAATATATTTTAACAATTTTGACATCATGTTCTTTCGATGCGACATACTCCTCCCCATCGGGACATTCTATTAAATAATTTGAAACCACGTCTTTTAAATAAGAATCCTTGTTGTAACAATTTATTATAAAGGGGGCGTTTTGATGAGTGCTCCGATGGCTCAAAACACAAGGCGTAGTCTTGTCACCACCGTCCAAGTTTCGAGTACCGTTAGTGCATTCACATAGGCCCGTGATGAAATTATAACCGCTGGCCGGATTGTTGGGTGTGTTGTTTAAACAATAATCCTTTACGCAAAAAGATACCCCGCGATTCAGAGTTGCTTTAACAAGTTTATTCCCATACTCATCGTATAACCCAGTACAATCGACTTTGTACTGTGAAGGATCATTATAATCCACGTTTTTTGCAATACTGTTGGCTTTTGAATATGGATATTTGCCCACTATCTGGTCCCCGGACGTTGTAAAAACACCGGGATACTTCGGGAGACATTTCCAAGTTCCATCAAAATCATAAGTCCCGTAATCCTGTTTACAGCCAAAGTAGTAATGGGGAATGTAGCAGTAATAGTTTTCATCTGTTTTCAAAATTTTGGCATCTTTACTTTTGCAATAGTTTTTACAGTCACATTTAATCACACCCTGTGGACATTTTTTGGGTTGAAACCTACAATCTGTTTCAATAGATTTCATTGGTAAATTTGAAAGGTTAAAATGTTTTGTTCTTTTCAAAATAATTCTAAGGAATACAAAAAAACAAACAACAACAAATATTATGAAATTCATATTTTATTTATGTTTGTAATATTTTATAAAACGTGTCACAAAAAAAGGAATCAAACACTTCGGGGTTTAATACTCCAACGCAGAGAATCTTCCCCTCTCAAATATATCCCCTTTCGGTGCTGTATGTGAAGTATAAAAAATCTTTGGGCCAAGTACATCTAAATTTTGTAGATACTGTAAAAACAACGTTTTTCAGTTCCTTGGATTATTTTTCTTCAGTGTTTCAACCGATTTGAGTCTCATCACACGGGAACGACAAAGTTTTGTATTTGATTTTCCAAATCCTCGATGTATCTGTTTCTTTCTATGTTGTATTGTTCAGCTAAGACAAGAGCGTTCTTGAACTGTTCGTGTTCCTTTTCCAACAGAGCCAATTGCTCGGAGCTCTGTTCATTTTCTAGCCTTAAATCTTGAATAATCTGTTCGCGCTCTGATAGTTTTTGATTGCAATACATGTTATCGGTTTTTAACTTTTGGTAATCTGACAATTCTTTTTCCAAATTGGTGACCTCAGCAGAAAGGCGTATGTTTTCGGATTTCAACTGAACACTTTCTTTTCTGACCTCCTCAAATAAAACTATTCGCCTTTGACAACTATTGAGGAAATTCTTTACATCTACGTTGAGCGGTTTTTGTTTATAAACACTATCTAGGAAATCCACGATATATGCAAGGTCTACACCCATTTCATTTTCCAAAACCAGAAATGGTTTTACATCTACATATAACCGGTTATAGGCGATAATTTTATTAGAGAGTTGATTCTTTATTGATTCCATATCCACAGTCAAAGATTTCAACTGTTTTAACATAATCCCAATATTTTCTAAAGAAAACAAACTGTTGAAATCACAATCTAAAAATGTTTTGTGTAATTCTTTAAATTCTTTACCAAATTTAATCAGGGTTGAGTTGTTGTTAAGATATAACAGGTTGCTGATAATTTCTTGTATGAGTTTATAATTTGTTTGATTTATATTTAGAGTCTTAACTAATTTATGTTGCTCTTCCAACATACCAAACAGCACATATTCATCGTCAACATTGAATAGATGAAATATTTTTTCAATCACCTGATTAATAGTCTGTATTTTTGTAACAGCAACCCGTGGTTCTAAAACTTTCAATTCGTCTAATATAATTGAAAATAATTCACACAAGTCTGTATATTTCAAATACATACATTTGATATCTGCCTCTGAGATATTTTCTGAAGATACCGTTTTCTTTAATCTGCTACGAACAAATTCATTTAAAATAGAGTTAATTTTACTGTAGGTTAATGTTTGGAAGTCAACATCTGTTAGACCTAAAATATCTACAACCGTCTCGGCAAACAATATTTTACCGTCATCGATGATTAAATCGTCAGTCTGTAAGGCTTTACTGAATTTTAGAGGCGTTTCTGTTGTTGTGTGTTTATCAGACATTTTTTCAACAAAATTATAAGGAGCTTCTAAACTTTTCCATTTAAACTCCCTACCGCCGAAAGTATTTACAACATACTCGATTCCGGCCTTTAGTTTAGATAGTGTAAAAGAATTTGTTTTAGACAGTATATCTTCAAATATACTTATTACATTCGATGGTGAAAAATTATCTTGTGCGCCGATAACAGTTAATCTTTTATTAAGATCTTGTAATAACATAATTTTTTTGTCAATTTTACAGCTTATCAATATATCCAAAACATCACTTCCACTTTTTAAAAAGGTTTCAAGCTCCGCGTCATCGTTAAAAACTAACTGATAACAGTTTAAAAACTCAAACATATTTGCACTTAAAAAACGGAGCATGTCTTTATATTGAGCTCTATAGTTTTCAAAATGTTCGTCATACTGGGCCTTGTGCAGTTTTGTAGATTTCTTTGAAAGTAAACTAAATATCAACGAACTTATACAGTCTTCGCTCGATTTCAACACTAAAACATTTTCACCCTGCTGAGACTGAAGAGTTTTTAAAAGGGTTTTTAAAAAAGATGACAGGAGTTTTTTAGCTTTTGAATATTGATAAGATTTTATGTAAAGTAAAACGTCGGTTTCACTAATCTCCATTATTTTTATTTTAAATTTTATCTACAAACCGCTTCAAGACGCGGTTATAAAACCTATTGTACATAACGCCATACGTACGATTTGTCATATACATTGAATTGTTAATCACAAGGTCAACTCCTTTTCTGTATGCTGGCAATAAATCCACATGCGCCCTTTGACGAATCGTTTCAATTTCAGTTCGGACGTTTTGATTAAACTGGTTAAATCCCATTTCTAACATAACAGCATACAAACCAAGTTCAATTCTATTTATCAAACTAAAATCTGAAAGTTGAAGCAGGTTTGAGAATTGATTGGTATCTATCGGGTCTACGAAAACAACTTTTCGTCTCGCGTTCTCACTTCCTTTAAATGTGACTTTGATACCATCATTTCCATAGTAATTTTCACTTCCTGGTACGTTTTTGTTTATTTCTCTCATAATGTGGTAAATTTGAATAGTTAATTTGTCAATTAAATCATAATTTTGTGTATATTCTAACAAAAATTCTTTAATAATGGTTTGAAAATCTTCCTCATTAACTATTCCATCCAAGCGAGCAATTATTAATCCAGACAATCTAAAAAATAACGTCTTTTGTAAAGACTCAAAGTGTTTGGACTTTAGCTGTGATAATAAGTCTATCTGTTCCTCCCGTTCCTCCATATAGTCCCCAATCTGGTCTTCTTCAGCCCATAGATTAATTATATCGCCGGTTGATTGTTCGCTTTCCATTCTTATGAATGCTCCACGTCAGGGAACTCCTTTTATTAGACCCGATTGCTATTTTATTTTCCAAAAGTAGAATTTCAGTTGCAAATAGCCCGAATTTGTAAATTTTATTATATGACAAAGGAGAGAGGTTATAAATATCGGTAACGCACTCTTTCAAAGTCATTTTATCTTATGAATGATCTCATAGCACTTATATACAACTTTTACCAACTAAGAAACTTGCCTGGATTTTTAACAAAATCGGATGCAGATTACAAATGCGTCTCTAAATCGGATATTGTTTTAAAAATTCAATCGTTTATTTTTAAATGTAACGCTTGTATTTTAAAGCATTATAATCATGAAGTTATAGATTATATTTTATCTTTGTTAAATAGGAATATTGACTATTGTATATGCGTTAATTTAAACCATTTGGAGTTCCATCACGTTGTGATTGATGTAGATTTTAAGAAACTTCAAAATATAGATAGGACAATTGTAAAGGAGTTTTGTGATGATTTTTCAAAAGCCGTTAAAAGTATTTTAAACAATTTAATAAATGACCAAGAGTTTGAATTGACTTTGATGGTAAAAAAAAATCTAAACTTCCTAGACAACAAAGATATTTTCGAGAGCGCAACAAACGGTGTCCATTTTGAAATTAAAGATTTAGTCTTATACAGAGGAGATAATATCTGGTTTATTGAGGTGTTAAAGAAGCTTTTAATCGGTAAATACCCACACTTTATTAAAAACAACGTAATCGACCAACCCATCAACTGGAATTTACCCCTATCGAAAAAACAAAATAAAGACATTTATCTACCAGTTGGGTCCTATAATTTAACCGAAAACATTGAATTTTGGGAGTCTGGAAGGGAGTTATTGATAAATAATGAATTTGATAATTCATTTGTAAAAAACTATTCGGTGATAAAAAATTATGATCCAGACAGCGTACAAGCTTATTTCCCTTTGGATTTACTCAAACAATTTCAAGGATGTTACTTTGGTAATTGCAATAATGTAAAAGTCTACAAACATTCACAACTTGCGCTATTGGGTGATGACTTGGAGGGTGTGATAACAATAAACAAAAACGTACTTCCATATGCTGATTTTGCCGTGTCGCGGTTTTACAAAAATAATTGCTTAATAGTACTAGGCGAATCCCAAATTGAAAAGTCGCTTTCTCCTTTCAGTCTGTCCTATTTAAGGGAGGAACTCTTGGTTTTTTATACAGACCTAACAACTGGCGACACCGGAGGTAAGTCTCGAGCTATATTTAATATATTCGTGTTCTTAATAGCACTATATGATAGAATTTGTGAATCCAACACATCCTTTGCAGAAGAAATACTGTGTGAAATTCAAAACTCAGACCTTGTGAACTATTTCACTAACATTTCGAGAAAGATTGTGCAGTTAGTCAAGGAAACTGTAAAATTGTGTGAAGATTCTGAAAAGTCATTTCGTAAACTAAACCCGTTGCTATTTTTAAAATGCCTCTTTGTTCAATCGTATACAGAGTCAAATAAAGTGGAATTAATTTTTGACGACTCTACTGATGAAAGCGTCTTCATATCGTCAAACATTTTATCGCTTGTCAACAAAAAGTCTTTATCTATTTTAGAACTAGTAAAGTTGATGTATCCCATATATGCAACTCAGAAGGACGGTTCCATATTTTATTACGAAAAGAACTCTTGGTGTATGTCCTTAAACAGGTTAGAGCACGTGTTTTTACCTTTGAAAATATTACATAAATACGGTTGTGATGATATAGAATTGGAAACCGAAAGTGGTTTGAAAAAGAGGCGAAAAAAAAATAAACCCGAAGAAAGCCTTCCCAAGATTTACACTTATTTAATCCAGTTCTGGGGCAGAGTAATCACGATTGAGTTTCCAACAAATGTTGTATCTTTTAAGGACGGTTTCGTGTTAATCAGTAACGAGTATCTTGTTTTTTCACACACACCTCTATTTAGAGGATATCCGTGCAGACTCAGTTGGAAGGGGATGAGGGAAAAGATTCAACACATCAGCAACCGTTCTTGCACGTATCAAAAAGTTTTCGATACTCTTAATGAAAACATCGGTGCAAAGTGCGAAAGTTCACTTTGTCCCGACGGAGTTATTGATTACTTCCGCTACAATTATTCAAAAGAAAATGGTCCCGAGCTTTGTATCAATGATTTAGAGAAGTGCAACAGCGAGGGGGAATGTCCGGTGTATAATTGTTTGCGCTATTTTCTTACATTGTTTTCAAAAGATGTAGAGCTGGTATTTTTCATGCTGTGGACGCTGCGATTTGTCCTATTAGGATTGAGCATCAAGAGAGCATTCATATTCTATGGCCAAGGCCAGAACGGAAAAAGCTCTTTGAGTTGTGTTATGTACGCGTTATTTGGTAAAGCCATGAGTTTCATTGGCACTGATACGATTCGTGGAAAAATATCAACTCTCGCTCCCGATTTATATAACGCAAAAGACGCAAAGATAGTATACGCAGACGATTTACAAAAGATAAACCCCACTACTCTAAAACAGATTGTTTCCGGAGCCCACATGTACCTGAGGACTTTGTACAATTGCGGAACCGATATTCAAATGAAGTGGCTGTTTACGGGTAGTTGTAATTCCTTGAGGTTGAACGCGGATTTCGCCACGATGAAAAGAATTTTGATGATTCCGTTTTTAAACTTTTTCCCAGATAATTCTGACTACTATTGTAATCAAAATACTTTTAAAATTATAGCAAGCGATATTTTAGCAACAATATTTTGGTTGGAAAAATACTATTTAGAAACAAATATTTTCTACAACGATAAATATGATATAGTTTACCCCCCAAAATCGGTGAAGTGGTACTCTCACGAGTTGATCTGGAAAAATGATTTAACAAGTGGAATTTTAAACGCCTTTAATATAATAGAATCTCCAAATCTGTTCATAAGGATAAATGATCTGATTGCGGAAATTAATGCAATAAGAGTTTCTAATAAATGTTCTAAATTTCAAATGAGTTTTTTCAATGAAGATATAGAAACTATATTGAATTTATTGAAACACCGGTATTCTGTGGGCACGTGCCTCAACAAATCTAAGAAGATATATGAACAAGTTATTGTAGGTATATCCATAGACCGCTTTAAGATGTTATATGAGGAAGCGTTCGAATTGATATAATTGGAATTAAACTATTTGGAATTATTTAAAATTATTTAATAAAAATGACTGAAGATCCGTCCGAGAGCGTTTATCCGGTTGAGTTTATCACGACAACTAAAAAGAGTAGTCAGTTAAACGACTCTATCCTTCTTACTACGGTTGAATATTTATTGGGGTTGAATTGGCCGATTTGTCCACGGCCACCTCCAGCCATTGACATCGGTACTTCAATAGAAAACTTTCTAACAAATATAATTAATAAAAATAAATTAAACATTCAAACTGAGGAATTAGATCCTAGGTGTAAATTACCGGAGCATTTAGAGCAACCATTAAAATCGGGTCTAGACTACAACGAATTTCTTAAAATATTACAAAGAGTATTAGATCAATCAAAAACGAAGCCGGATTAGGTTGTAGATGGCATATTGTCTTAGAATATTCAATGGGTAGACGGGAGTATATAATCTTCTAAAATTCTGATAAGCTATTTGATCAATGCCGTAGTATACAACACCATCACTATCATAATACAGTTCGGGCAAGACGTAACTGAGTTTGTGCGTGGAATAACCCATCATTTCCACTCCCGACTTTGACAGAATGGACCGACTATTGAAAGATTCTTTCAAATATTCAATTTTATTTAAACCCCTCAAACACTTAATCATCAAGTGAAGATGTTGCTTTTTAAAACGGTTACTATTTGAAGTCATGTATCGGTTGAACAAAGTGTTTTTTGTAATGTCATTAGTCTCCCAAATGTTACAAAAATCCTCCTCGTCATAACTGTGTAGCAAAAACAGTTTTAAAATGTTGTAAAATTCATGATAAGAAACTGTCGGTTTTACGATACAATTAAGTTTCATCAAGACACTTCTTAGCTTTTCAAAAATATTTAGTGCTGTATGAGAATCATACAATAAATATTTTGCATAAAGCCAATTATAGAGGTTTTGCTTCTTTATTTTAAAAAACGTAAACATAGTCTCCAGTTGTTCGTGAGTCAGATTGGGCCTGATTTCCCCCATCGCCACGAAAGAGAATTCGGGATTTAATAAAAAATAGCATTCCGAAATAGACATACAACTATTGAGGGCATAAAAACTCAAAGTGTCCCCGTCAAAATCCAAATTGTTTTTTTCCGTGATCGAGGTGGGTAGGCCTACTACTGGTGCATTCCACGTACTTTTAACTCTATGGAAAGTAAACGCCCTGGTATCTAAAACTGGATACCTTATAGCCAAAACATATTTTGGATAGTTCATACAAGCCCAAATTTTTCTGTTTAGGATGATTTCGTTGGTTTTACAGTTTGGGGCGGGTGTGACGACACTACGTGCCGAGTAGTAGGATTTTTTACTTAAAAGAACTTTCCTAAAACAATTATTCTTACCCTGTCCAATGAATGTTAGGGGGTCTGGTTTTATATTTATCTGGGACTTTTGTGTTGGGTCGTAAGTCTTATTGTTCCTTAGGAGTTTGATTATTAAATCACATAGAGTGCTATTTGTGTTCCAAAGAAAAGCTGGGGGGTATGTACAATTTCCCACTTGAATTCGAAATTTAAAATTTTCAATCGGATTCTCTGTATTTTTTTCAAATAATTTTAACTTATTTTTGTACGAATGCTTATAATTCAATAAAATACGTTCCATTTTATTTTTACATATCTTACAGCGAGATAAAATTTCATTTTTTATAATTTTTTTTAAAATAGCAATAAACTGTTCTCTTTGTACTATATAACGCGTTTTACAATTGTTGCAAAAATTGCTAGATATGTTACACGTACACTGTAAAAAGTAACAGTTTGGACAAATTTTGCTTAGCCTTAACGCCAAAGACTTTGGGATTTTTTTATAATTGGAGAGTTTAATTTTTTTACATTTTGCATAAGATTCAAGACAATCTTTGGTCACACAGATTGGGGCCAATCCATACACATTTTCGTTTGATTGTCCGGATTTAGATAGGAAACAAGTGTTGATAGTACCGTGTTTCATATCGAAATAATGGTTATTCTTCAAACAGCTTATTCTTAACCGTGGATTTTTAAATGTTTATTTAAAACTATTAAAAACTATTAAAAACCATTAAAAACTATTTTCATCGTGATAAATACCAGTTGTTAACCGTGAACGGTATAAACATGGTGGATGTTACAGGATTAAAAAAATTCAAATGGAGGCTAATAGAAGAACCCTGCAATTGTTCCGGTAATGAAACTGTTTCAAATTTTGAATGGAATGTTCGCGAGTCTTTGACAAGAATTTTACGAGTAGAAAGTGAACAATTTGACTGTATTTTTAATAAATTTCCAAGTCTCGTATTCTATCCTACGACTAAAAGCGTAGAATGTGCCATTAATAAGCGCGAAACGGTGGGTGTGTATACATACTATTTCGGTCACCAACTGTTTAACTGCCCCATTTTAGTGGGAAGTAAAATGTTTTTTTTACTTTCAAACTACAATCAAATCGGTTTTAAATTGTGGAGTGATATTTACTGGAAGGATTCGTTGAAATGTTTACTCTGTGGATACTGTGACGAGACGAAGCCAACAACGTTTGTTATTAAAGGTAAGTGTTATACGTTGGGACTGCTAGCGTGGACAAACTACGATAAAGTAGTTTGTCTCAGGAAAAAAAGAGGTATAACGCTGTTCAAAAAGAGGCCAAACATAACAATTACCGCTGAAGAGTTTCCAATTCTGAACGATTTTAATGACATCAAGCACTTGTTGGAATGTTGTATCGGGAATCGCAGGATTTTCCATGGAGGTTATATTTTTACGGAAATGTTAAAGCAAACATTAGTTGATGTGAATAAGGTTTTGAAACTACCTAAAAAGAATCTATTTATCAAGCAAATAAATAAAACACAAACAAAACGCGTTAATATGGGCGTTATTGATGCGATTATTGGTAGAAATACGGTTTTCAATATGCAGGACTGTCTGGACTCGTCCGGCACTAATCCGAAATACTATAGCAATAATATCGGCAGGTACAAAGTATTGACAAAATTAGACGTTACAACATATTCAAAAACCTTGCAGTTAGATATATTGACTACGTTGTATTCAAAAAAAATACCTATCGACTTTAAAATCGAAGATTGTGGATTTATTTGTATTACATCATCAAGTGAGAATTCCCCGGGTATGAACGGGCTGGAATCTGTTATTGGGACATTCATCTCCTCGGAAAGGGACTGTATGCCCCAAGATCATATAAAGGGGGTGTTGAGCAAATATGTAGATTTGAATTTAATTTCAACCGATTTACAAGATTTACAAGATTGCTGGTGGTACGTAATCATCAACCAATCTATATACAAACACTCCCCGAGAGATGTAAACATTGAACAGTGGACTAATTTTTTAAGACGTGTATTAAAATCAATATATCCGTGTATTGAGGTTTATCACATAAGTAGTAGACTGTATACAATATACTCCTTCCCGTTAACCATGTATAAGATATTACCAGACGGCTGTGCTTATTCTGCCATGGAAGTTTCTCGGTCAGAAAAATTAATGACGGAAATAATCTCCGAGGAATGTAACTTGCACGGTCCAACGTCTCTGTTGATTTTCAATCTAAACAGTAATAACTTGGTAAGGAATACAATGATCACACATGCGATAAAACAGTGTGTCAGCGGTGTAACAGCTTGGCCCTTTTTAAACAATGAAAGATTGCTACTGAAAAAAAACAGATATCAACTAATTAAAGGTGTTCCTTTTTATTGTTTGAAGGCGAATATTTTAATACTACCTCTGGAATACAACATAGAAGACTCGTGTGTCTTAAACGCAAATTCTGTATATAAAAAGAAACTATTCACAACTGACAATATAGTGACTGTAACTTTGCATTTACAACAGGTTTCATTAATTCAAGTTTTGGTAAATGAATTTCCCGTTCTAATCAAACCCTATTTAGTTCTTTTAAAATTTAAAAGTGATAAAGTTATTCATTTGGGTAAAAATCTATCCATTAATCCCGACCCGCTGAACAAAGAAGTCATGAATTTAATTTGGACCCCAAATCCAGATTTGATAAAAACTAAAAAGATATTTCTAAATAGGATTCATCTTAATTACGATGACAATACAAATTTGTACTGTGACGTTTCAATTTCCTACCAACAAGACGGGTGTTTGGGAACAAAACTCTTTATACTGAACGGCGCGCAAAAATCCGTTGTTGGGCACATACTCAAAGCGAAATCTATGCCAAAATTACACAATACTTTATCGCTGGATGACGTCGCAGAGTGCGATATTGATATAATTCAGCACCCGTTTTCACTTAAAAGGTTAGCATTTAATTTTCTTTTTACTCCCGAAATATCAGCGTTATACAATGAATGTTTTCGGGTTACACCTTATGACAAATTAAAAGTTTTGCAAAGTAAAAAGGACTACTTTGTAAGCGATCCCGCCACAAAAAGTTTTTACGTCAACGGTAAAGAAGGAAGCCCCGTTAAAGCAATTTTGTATGAGGGTTTTGTGGTTATAATGGGGAAACAGAACCCTTACGGATTAATACATAGTGCAGAAGCAGATTCGACACCCACGTCGGCTTTAACTGGACAACCGGAAGTAAGTTATCAAAAATATAGCAATAGAAATAATCACGCATTCGGGCTATCTGAGAGCGAACGAGAGGTTTTGATCGCACTTGGGCTGAACAGTTTCATCGAGGAAATGTACGATTTGAGTGATTCAACAAACATAACCCTAGAAAATAATAGGGGCGAAAGGGTAAACATTCCATATTCAACCTCGGCTGCAAGGGTTCTGGACATGTTGTCACTAGTCGGAGTTGATGTTAATTTTTCCGTTGACATTGAATCTAATTAATTTCAAAGTTTTCTTTGAACCACACGTACAAGGCATCTAAATATTCGTTGAACGTGTCATAAGTAACGCAATATTCGTTGACGTTTATTTCTCTGTTGTCATTTAAATCGTAAATCTTTTCAACAAGGTCATTGAAAATCAGTTCTATTCCGTCAGCGTATTTCAATGTCGGTGCCAGCATATTAGTATTGAAATTGTCATTCTCTATTACTGAAATTATTTCTTTTATCCAGTCCGGGCATATTATATTTGTATTTACAAATACAACAAGTATAATATTTACAATAATTTTTTTATCAATATCTTTATTCGATATGTAGTGTAAAAACTCATTAATCTCATCAACAAATAGTAAATTATCAATGTCCTCATCGCTGATAAACATTTTTATTTAATATTTTAAAATTCTCCATCCATAAATTTTACAATTACTGTGGCGATATACGAAAATATAAACCACAGGAGTAACAGTATTATGTTAGTAAACGGCGAACTGCTCTTCAGAGGAGTGCTAAAATCCATTCCGAGGAAGTTTGTGCTTGATTTCGCTGTCATTTTTTTCTCATTTTTTCTTAAATGGGTTTCACGTTTTTGCATAGATATATTTTTGGAGACCAAGTAATATATCCGTTACAGAGTCATCCTAGAGAAAACAACAAGTGCAGCAGAATTTATTTTGATTGTACGGGTTTGTTGTATCAAATATCCTACGCCATACCCACCGGGGTTATAGTCGAAAACACTGATACTTTGTTAAATTTAATGGTGGAGAATTTAGTATATTATATTAAAATTGTCAAAGAACTATCACTAAATCCCACATCCATTTATTTGTTTTTCGATGGAAAATCTCCAGATCAAAAATTAAGCCTACAAAAGAAACGAGATGAAAGAATTCAACGGGCATTAACTGCTGGAAAAAAACTCTTTGGTCTGAGTTTAATTACAGATCGTAATAGAAGAAGTTCCATAATTTCATATATTGCCAATAATATTGTATGTAAAATTGGTCAGGAATGTGAAAATATCCAATTGTTTTCTACGGACCAACCCGGTGAAGCGGATATTAAAATTGTAAAAGCGGTTTTGAACTCAATAAATTCGACTGAAGTTATTGAAGTTATAATAACCGCCGATACAGACATTTTCATCTCTCTTAATTCGCTGAGATATAAAAATATCCTTATAGTAATTAGATTACCCAACGTGGGTTTACAGTGCCTTACGTCTTCTTCATTGAATAATTGGTTAAATAGCAATTCATTATGCTACAAGAGGTTATTATTTTATTTCGTATTTTTTTGTGGGAACGATTACGAATGCCCCATAGTTTCTGGCACAAAAAATCAAATTTCTCAGATATACGACTTTGGAAAAAAACACAGTTTTAAAGTATCCATTGCAAACTTACTTAGACTCTGGTCAACGTTAAACATCAAACCATCAAAGTCGGTCGTCATTACGGGCTTATCACTCCGGGTTTTGTGTCGAATAACGCGCCTCAAAATGGAGTCTGTTACACAAACCATTAGATATTATAGTTTTGGATATGATTTACCAGATATCATGCTGCTGCCGATATATGATCAATGGAGATCTTTATTTAAAAATATAAACCCCAAAGATATTAGCAAGTATTTAAGACAAATGCATAATAGCGAGACAGGACAGTTGAGACATGATAGACGAATACAGCAATAAGTATTTTACAGTGTGAAAATTAGATTCTGAATAATCCAGCAAGCAGTAGCACGATATTGTAATACAACTTATGTATAAAAGGAATTTAACCAATAATTTGTAAATCAACTTTCTTTTTAAAATCGTTTTCAGATCAGGGGTTTTTGTAGATTGCGGTTTATAGCGCAACATATTTTTTATATAAATAAAGAAGGAGAGTAAGCCGGCTCCTCATTCGTAATGAACACTTTACACGGTTTAAAGTTTGACCAACACATTTATAAGTATAATGGCGTTCCCGTAAATATTACAGAGAACGACACCTCCTACATATTTAAAAAAATTGAAACTGATGAAATGGTATTCTTTATTGATTATAGCCAGCTGTTGTATAGAGTCGACAAAGAGGATATTATAAGGATAGCTTTGATGTCCCAAGATAAACAAGTGGTACCAACTGTGCTTTTGATGCCAGAAAATCTGGACATGTTTGTCCACACAAATGTAAAGTCTAGTTTGACGTCGTTAAAACAGCTCTATGCTTGGGTAAAGCTTATAATTGGAAAAATAAATGGAACAGATGTGGAATTTAAACCCTTTAATCAATTACAAATAGAGCAGATTTTTAAAAACTTAAATGTAAATGATATATCAGAAGAAAATAGAAAATGTTTTACAGACTCTGTGAATTTATTTGATTTCAACAGTAACATTAAGAAAATATTTTGGTTTAACGAGGTCATAGAAAAATACGCGATAATCATTCCTACTCTTGAAACCCTGTATAAAATTCATCCTCGTGACGTGTTTATGTTAGCCAACAACTTAATGAGATATATCTGCGTTTGGGAAGCGGCTGATAAAAACATTGAATATGTCATAGCCAGTAATATAATATTTATTCAATTTCTACAAGATACAAATTCTTCTACAAACAACTATTCTGCTCTACTGCCCTTTATGTGTGCCTTGGCGGTCGCGTCTACTATGCCGACTTCAATACCCCAAGAAATATCCAGAGATCTAAATAATAAAGCGAAAACGTTGTTTAACAGGGCTAAATTTAATAGAGACGACAATTATGGATGGTACAGGTTTCAAATGAAAGTAAAAAATGCCCAGAACGTTTGTAGTCGCGAAGACTGCTTGGATATTTTACAATATCTGTTTTTTCAATTTAATATCTTCAAGGATCACGAGTTTGACGTAGTTTTAGCTTACATGAGAAAAGTATTCAACTTTTATAAAAAACCAGAACTTTATATTTACATTATAATATTTGGATTAAGCCTTTCGAGCTTACGCATTGCAAAACCAATTAAAAATATAACTGGGACAAAAAATTTGGCTAATTTTAATATAGAAAACATCGGTATTCGAAACGTTACCACCGAGTTGCGTCAGAATCTTTATAAAGAAATGAAAAATGACGTGGCAGTGATTTTTAATTTTGTTGATCCCTATAAAAAATATATGTTGAATTTACAAGAGAAAAACCCCTGTTTTAAAATAAACAACCTCACGGATGAGGTTTTGTTTTATTTTATGAAAACCGACCACTCCTTTTCTGAATTAGTAAACTATATATTAAAAACAATACTGCCACTGATTACTTCACAGCTAATTTAGATTCTCAAGGTAGCACTGCAAATCATTTACATGTTTTATAAATTCAGTATAAAGAAATTTAGTTTTTTTTAAATTAATTGGTAAATTCACAAGATCTACACAAACGTAATTGTGAATCATTGTTTTTAAATTAACATTTGTATGATTTTTAGAATGTGAACATAGACCAACACACTTTTGATTTTTCTTTGCACCCAGTGTCCAGTGTTTTTGTAATTTCCACAGAGTTCCAATTGTTGAAAAATAATATATAATAGAGCTTAGAAGGTAAACTCGGTCATTCGCTGCGCTTCTCTCTATTACTCGAGTACAGATTTGTTTCATTTTTGAGGGATTGTACAAGCCGGTGTTGGCAACATTATTTTTTAGTTTTAAAGTTTTCATATGTTTTGAAACGCTGGGGTGTAATTTGTTTTTGAAAACCGTAAACAATTCTTCGGGAATAGGATGGGCGAGAGAAACTATATAATTATAAGATGGCAACAATATTTCTTCATTGTTTCTATCTACCAATAGTAGGTTTTCTGAAAAACAAAATACACTTAAATGATATTTTAACAAATTCTTCAAACCATCTAAGAACCCGCAAATTATTTTAGGATTGTAAGTTTCAACTCTCATGTATTCAGATAGAGTCAGTAGACTATCCCCGTGTTTAAACTCATTAAAGTATAAACCGCTGTAAGAAAATCTAGAAATGGTTAATTCTTTTGGAAACAGATGTTTTAGGTACTTTTCATACTTTTGACTCCAGGGTTTGCCGTCTTGGTCATTTAAAACGTAGATTTTATTTGTTATGTACAGTATCTTTTTCCCATCGTCCGTGATATATAACGTTGTGATATTATTTTTACTCTTGTTGCTGTACAAGCTTACGAAATTACATTTTTCAATCCATTCGGGATTTATCTGATCAACTAAACACCTTATATAACAGGATTGAATGTTAGTATCTATCATTCCTTTTTTACATGGCGGAAAAAATAGTAATATTTAAGAAACAAACTTTACACATTCTAAACTACAGGTTGGAAATATTACCACCACTAATTCCTAATAAGTTTGTCTTGTTTCGATACAACAGGGTTGTAAATTTTCACGATTCAAACGTCATAGCGGATATTGACATGACAAAGAGTCATAGATGGAGTCCCGACGAGTTGTTTGAGCTCTTGATAGTGTCTATGAAAAGGTTAAATTTAGAATTTGTGATAGTGGATGATTTTTATACGGTGAAAGACTTTGGGGGTTTTAAAAAAATAAAATCTTGTGTTGTTAGGAATTACATGAAGAAATGCCCAATGTGGGCTTTGAATCACGAAACAGTTTTAAAAATACCAAAGGAACTAGAACAAGACATTTTAAATACAAGATTCAAATCTAAAGAAGAATATATATCAAAGCTTGTGGAGGTATCTTATAACATTAGAGTATTTTTATTGGACAATGCACGGTGGGAGTGTTAAATTAACAGATAAGTTGTATTTAGTCGGTGTTGACTTATATGGAGAGGAAGTTTTTAATGGAATGATAAATGAGGAGATTAAAAGAGTAAGCGCCAAAATGTGTGGTTTTCCGACTGGAAGGACTAACATCACGATTAATATGATAAAAAAATACCAACAGGTTCCAACACAAGAGAAATTAGATTCTGTGCACATTTTAAAGACGGAAAAGGTAAATTTTTATAACGAACACGATCTGCGCGATATCAATTTGTACAAACAATTGAGCGATTTTATTGACCTTTTAAAGCCGAAAAATATCGTGGTTATCAAATTTGACGGAGAACCGAATCCAATATTTTGTCAGTATAGAAAAACTCAAACGCAACAACTCCCTTGGCTCCGGACGTGGTACGATGATTTCCCCGAATGTTGTATTGAATATTGCACTGACATTCATAGCTATCTACGTATAATGGGCCCCCTCTGTTCTATGATTAACATTTCAAACCTTTTAAATAGAATCGAATCTAATGAGATTAATTACACTTTAATACTCTTAGCACTGGCAATATTTCCTAAAAGTGATATTTCTCCCATAACTAGGAACGCGACCATAGAAAGAAAAGAAATCCTCAAATCGGTTATGTACGAAGATGTTCAAAGAAAGATTTTACGGATTGATAACGAGGAAGATAGGTTAGTTTATTCGCGTAGTCGAAATATGTTTAATTTACCTGCACTATCTGGGACAAATATTTTTACTTAGATTGCATTAGATTGCATTAGATTGCATTAGATTGTTTTTCCATCGCCCCTATTTAGCAACGCAGTGATTGTGGCGACTACTTTCTTTTCAAGCGCATTAAATTGAGAGTCTATTGCTGTTATTAATAGATGATAATGTTCAAAATATGTCTGCTTATCTAATAAAGTCTCAACGGTTCCGATTCTGAGCTTCTCGACAATTTTTTGAATTTGAACGTCAATTTTCTTGTCCAATAAATTGATTATGTCTTTAAATGTATAATCAGCGTTCCAGGGAATGTTTAAATATTTTTTAAATTCCTTGTTGAACTCGTGACTCTTAAATATAATATCGATTACCCAACACATTTCAGCTTCAGAATAGTTGTTTCTTATATGATCCGCAGCTATAGCAACAGATTTTGGAATCTTGTTTTCCTCTAATTTTTTTATGATAGTTTCTAAATTTTTGGGTATTTTATTTACAATACTTATCTGCTCGTGTACGGCACTTTTCATCTTCCTAGTAATTGCGTCGACGCTATGTTTGTGAACCAAGGTTTCTAAGATAATGTGTTCTATGTTACTAGGGTTGGTAGCTTTGTAGTGTTTTAAAAATATCGGACCATCAACCCTAGGAAATCCTAGTAATTCGCGAATGGAATTATCCATATGGAACCCCTGCGAATACTCCACTTCTACTAGACCATTTACCAATTGAATTTTAAACTTTTCTTGGTCTTTGGTTAAGGATTTCCTAATTTCACTTTCCAATTCCCCTATCCTATAAGCTGCGATTTTAATGTGAACAGAGTAATCTTGGTTTTGATCATCTTTGAAAATCAAAACACCGTCTCGCAGTAGATTACGCGCTCCTGGTTTTAAAGTTTTAATGACTCGTTCAAACGCAGCATGTAGTTGAGAAATATTATCTTTGACTTCTTGTAAAGGGGTCAAATCAAGAGTTTCAATTTTACTTTTAATGTCAGCTAGACTAAGATGTACTCGATTTACAAGTTCTTTATTCGCTAATACGTCTGTTTTAACGGCTTGCAAATTAGTGTTTATTGTTGAAGAGGTTTTTACCACATCAGAAATTTTGTTTATTTGATTTAATGGTATTTTTTCAATAAGCTCCTTAACATCCTTTAAACTTTTAACGACACTATCGACTCTACCTAGCGTTTTTGATAGTTCTTGCCAGTGAGAATTTATTTTACTTTCAATATCGTGAAGATTTGGACTGCATTTTAGAGATTCAATAAAGGGTTTTAAATCATCAACACTCGTTTTAATTTCGGCGCTGGTTTTTAAAATTCCGGGAAGGGGCTTTAGATTGTTTTCTATTTTGGAGACTTCATCGGAAATGTTTAATTTTTCTATTTTCGTTAGTATTTTTATAACTTCTTTAACATCTTCGCTAGTCTTTCCTAAAGACTTTTGAAATTCTGTAATCTGACCTTTCAAAACTACCATTTCAGATTCTGGCAATTTGAGGGTAGAAATAAGCGACTTTAACGATTCAATACTCGTTCCTAATTCTGTTATTTTATTTGAAACATCTTCATTATTCATGATTTTTAATCCTTCCAATTCTTTTTGCATATTCGTGATTAGTGTGGACAACTGTTGATTTTCCAACTGCGTAACTGAGTTGCTAATTGTTTCCAATAGCGTTTTTAATTTCAACAACTCGTTTAATGGTGTATCCAATTTATCGCAACGTTCTTTAATGTCTTTAAGTATACCTAAAGAATTTTGAAAGTCCGTAATCTGACCCTTTAAAACTACCATTTCAGATTCTGGCAATTTGAGTGCAGAAATGAGAGACTTTAATGATTCAATGCTCTTTCCTAATTCTGTTATTTTATTTGAAACATCTTCATTATTTATGATTTTTAATCCTTGCAACTCTATTTGCATATTCGTGATTAGTGTGGACAACTGTTGATTTTCCAACCGTGTAATTGAGTTGCTAATTGTTTCCAAGTTTGATTTTAATTTCGAAAATTCATTTAATGGTGTATCCAGTTTATCGTAATGTTCTTTAAGGGTTTTAAGTAAACTCAACATTGTATTTATATTTTCGGTAGGCCCCCTCATATAACCCCTGAAATCTTCCAAATTGTCCACTTTAATAAGGGACAGTTTATCTAAAATTTGTTTTAAATCATCTTTGTCCTCTATTTGAGGTTTTTCGGCCCTTTCGGTTTTTTCGGGGCTTGCAGTTTTTGCGTAATACACCGAGTAAGTGGAAAGGCATATGATTAATATTAAAGCTAGATATACGTAAACCATCTATTTTATTTATAGTTTGAATAAAAATGAACTTGATTTTGGAATTGCTCGGGTATACAAATCATAATGTTGTAAGATGTATTTACAACAAAAGTCCGTTAGAATTCTATGCTAATATCAAGGATGAGGACATACTAAACCAACAATTACAAATTTTAAAATGTGCTTGGCCGAAAATAACAAGAAAAATATTTTTAGAAGACGTTTGCTCCTCAACTTTAGAAAAAAGAATTTGGTTAAATAGACGAGAATTGATATTGAAACATCGCCTTGTGTTGTTTATACAAAGTGTCGACGTTAGTGATATAAATAATATTCTAGAATACAGTATGATAAATAAATCGTTCAACAATATAAATGAGGCAGACGATTTTTTACAGTCTAAAATAACCTATCCAACAATTGCTATAGATTTTTTTCCTCTAATATTAAAGAAATGTGATCCGTACGCAGCCGGCTTGCAAAGCAACACACTGTACTACTTATCCAAAGCGCCTACATTTAAAACACCCTGATAAAATGTGCTAAAATGTGCAATTTATTCTGAAATAAAAATGTTGAAGATAATAAAATCCAAAAGAGTTGTTTTAGGAAAATTAAAATTCAATTCTCAGTGGGAACGTTCGATATACAAAAAGATTTATAAAATTCTTCCAAAATACTACCATCCAATAAAAATAAATCAAAGAATTGAGGGGTTTCGTTTTGAACTAGATATATACATTCCAAAACTAAAATTGGCTTTTAAATTGCAGGGTCCTTTCCATTTCCAATGTTTAAGAGTTATAAACCGCGATCTAGTTAAAGCTAGTATTTGTAAAAAAAATAACATAGATATTGTATATTTGTTTTATAACAAGAATTATAGTAATATTTTTTTACAAAAGATAATTTCGGCTAAACTGTATAAATACAAGCAAAATATGACCACCACTCATTATACTACGATGGGATACGACAGTGAACATTCCCTAGAACCGAGAGACCAGCAAACTACAATGCAGGAATTTGACAGCGATACCGCCTCAGAACATTCCCTGGCATTGAGTGACTCTTGTGAAAAGCCACCCAAAAAAACTAAAAGAGTTTCAACTAAACAGAATCAAGAACAATTAAGAATACATCGAGAAGAATTACAGAACCATTATAAATTCATTGATTCTATCAAAACTGAAATTTATCAACCTATTAGTATTGCAATCAAAGCTTTCAGAGACCAATGCCCCAGTATAACCGTCCACGACTCATCTATAAAGCGACACATAATCAAAAATTACACAGATATACTTGACTGCAAGAAGGTGAACAATAGGTGGATGTGCAGCTGTGAAAAAGTAAACCAAATAAAATTCGACTTAACAAGATATAAAAAATATATGTAAATGGACAACAAAAGATGAAAAAAGAAACTGTGCGCAGACTTGTAGCATACATAAAATATTTTGCGTGAAAAGCCACAAAAAAACTAAAAGAGTTTCAACCAAACAGAATCAAGAATGCATCGAGAGGAATTACAGAAACGTTATAAATTCAGCAATCAAAGCTTTCAGAGACAAAACTCCCAGACTCCACGACTCATCAAACACAGATAACACTGCGGGTGGATGTGCAGTTGTGAAAGAGTAAAGGAAATTCGACTTAACAAGATATAAAAAATATATGTAAATGGACAACAAAGAAGTTCTTCTGTACAACGATTTGAAAAAAGAATATGAGTTTTGTGCGCAGACTTGTAAAATTATTCTTAGAGCAAATCAGTTAAACATAAACGGTTTTGTATTTTATAGATATATTGATTTTGAAAGTATATTTCTACTAAGAGAAAAAAATAAATCGTTAAAAACAATCAAGTTAATAAATTTGATACACCCCTCATCAAAAGAATACTCTGAACGCCCCTATGAATCCCTTTGGATAGACAGTAATAATCCGACTACATTAAATATCGTGACGTCTTTTGCAATAGTTTACATTTCAAACAAGGTGTACATACACACGCTTCCGGCGTGGCAATCCTTTTTACGAAAGCTCATCAGATTGTTTAGGGGTATCAGAGTTAATAATGTCCGGTTTTGATTCGATCTCTTTTTCTTTAGCGGTAATTTGGCGATTTCTTTTGAGAAATTTATTTTTCTTAGAATTGCATTTAACGCACAAAGCTTTCAAGTGATGTGTTTCACGTTTAACCACCATCGGATCTTTGTTTGCTGTGAAATTTGTACATTTTATACAATAAATAGGAGTATCAAAACCATTAATAGGATTTGTATTTTCCATCCTTTTTTATTTATATATAAAAAAAAACATGAATAGTAAGAATTTGTACAATCAGTGGCAGCGATTTTGTGCGGCTTCGAATGTACCAAAAGATGAGGTCAAACGACTATATGATTCTTATAAAAGTGAAATAAAGACAACAAACCCGACACTGTGGTTTAACTTTTTAAAGAAAACTCCATTACAAGAAAGAAACAATTCCGATATTACAGAGGAAGCAACAACTGATACATCTGAAAAAACCCCCTACGAACAGATGATTAAAGATGTCTACGTTACTCTTACCGAGATTAAATCGTTTTTAATCTTTTTAGTGTCAGAACCGAGCAGACATGTAAAATCTTTTATTGATTTGGAGGAAAAGACCGACGTTAATATTATAAAAAAGTGGACCGAGGGAATATCTGCCATAATGAATAAGCTTAAAAACTCTGAAGAGTATAATAATAACAATTACATAATAGACTTGAAACAGGTTTATTCTTTAATCAGCGAACACCTGTTTTTGATACCTAAAATAGAAAAGATGGGCCAAGTGTCGTTTCTCAATGTTACTTATGAAAGTGACCTTAAAATAAAATTGCTCTTTGAATCTAAAAGAAAAAAATACACAAACGAATTTATCATTCCCGTTATTATTAAAAATGCTGTAGTTTTTTTTACAATTCTAAAGAGTTATTGAATTTAATAGACAATAGATACAGATCAGAGATTTTGTACAACAACGATTACATAACCACCTCTCAAAATAAATCTGTGGAGGTAGAATTTTTTGTAACCCATATGGTATATGCCGTTTTACACGCCATGTTTCATCTATATTGTAGCGTTACATTCAATAACTCTTATATGAATCATGAAGATCATAATTATTATAAAACCGTTGAGAACATCATTCCAGGACCACTATTTAAATACTTTTTGACGCCCAGTCTGTGATTATTCCAAATCTATTATGTTTGCTAAAATTTTATAAATTGATTCGATATTACAGACGGTTTTATGGTGTCTATAATGCCACAGAATTTCTTTTATTCTTGGTATAAAAGAATTATCTAGCGGTAATCTCAAGTATTTAGACAGTTTATTTTGCAATTCAAGAGTCTCAGTCAAAGTTGACTTTATATTGTATAACTTGTATTCAGAACAACAATATCTCTTGTAATGTTTTATCATAATAGAGAAGAACTTCCAAGGCTCACACAATTCTTCTTCATTCTCGTTTGGTATTACATGTTCCATTATACTCTGGGGTGGTAGAGAAATGATATCTAACAAATACCAAATAATAATGAAATATTTTAAAAACAAACTTTCTATGTCTCCAAATTTCTTAAATGCAAATTTTACATGCTTCAAAATATACTCCTTGTGATACTGAGTATTTTCAGAATTTTCATAAATATCATTATCACTATGGCTTATATACTCATCATCGTCATAGTCAATTCCACTCGTGCTTATATCACCACAACTGTTGTAATTATTATCACCGGAGCTGTACATTTGGTAAGAATTTACACTTCCTGACATTACAAACAAAACAGCGAGCTTTTAACTGCAACCTCTTATTCCCCCTAATATATATCAAAACCTTTTTTATATTTTCCGATTTTGTATATTTTTTACACTTTAAACAGAATAACCTCATCTTTTATTATAAATGAAATTTATACAATTGGACTTATTGGTGTTGGAACAAATCATTCCAAGTTATTTAAGTTTAAAAGACAAAGTAAACTATTTTAGAGCACTTTACTGGTCAACCCCCTTTCGTTTTTTTATTAAACATGTGAAAAAAACTGAAAAACAATTTAACAAGAAAAGACTGTTTCACGAACTATATTTTATCAAACACAACTTTAAAAATATGAGCAATGAATGTATGCGGTTTTTGACATATCAGCATTGGCTATATATCTCGGCGCGTATGCCGATGAAAAGAGATTTTATACTTGAGCATAGGGACAAACTGATCATACCGGCGTTAGTTAATAATAAAAACTGTTTTAGGGAAATCAACTTATGGTTAGTAGACAGGAGGAGTTCAGACACTTCGTTCAAAGTTTTTAATTGTTGGATGTGTGATAAAAAATTTACAACGTATAGAAGCAGGAGAATAAAAACACAATACTATGCACATTATTGTTACATTTATTATTTTCAATACTCTGATATTATTAACATTAAAGAGTTTTATATTATGTATATCTTATCCCACCGCCAAAGAAGACTTTTAAAACACTATGGAGTTTGAGTGCGAAATCCGGAGAAAGAGTCCTCTCGCGGTAGAGGTGATAAAAAAATCTCTAAAACCAATAGAGACTAATTTTATAATTTACTGGAACAATCTCAGAGCATACACGAACTGTAAAAATCCTCGCATAGAGAAAAAAACTCTCCTGAAAACTAAACCGATATTTTTAAATTGGACTACGTTGGAAATTTGCTACGAGTCGCAAGAAGAAATTATGCCAAGCTCGCTGTTATATGATATTATTAAAAACGGTCTTTTGGTAAAAAAAAACATCTATTTAAAAGAGGGGGGTTTTATTCTGTACACTTTAGAAAATCTCGAGGTAAATATATACAGTCTCCAAAACAAATGTGTAATAGAGCTTGAAAACCCGTTGAGTGCGGACGAGAACTCGAGGAATTTGTATTTACAAACCGCTCTTACTTACGGTTTGCATATAGATGAACAGTACCTTACTTGTTCCATTGAAAATGTATCCCAAAATCCATTTATTACACCCACTAATGAATACCCAAAGGTTGACGGGGAAAGGGGTTTAGTGAACTTTTATTCCAACTATGAAATCTTTACAAGCAATACTACAAGCTTTACTTTAAAACCTCCCCTTTACAAACAATGGGGACGGGAATATAGTTTTTACTTAAAAAACATAACATTCGTGGCGGAACTGGTGGGGAATGTTTTAATTTTTATAGACCTCGCTCACTCGAAACACTTTGGCGCTAGTGTGAGAATGGAGTTTATAGAACGCCTAGCAGAAAAGATTCGCAAAACTCATTCACCCAATAATAGTACAATTCTATTTCAAAGTTTTGATGCGGAATATATCAAATCTAATATAAAAACCGACGGAAGTATCTTTATACACGGTGAAAGACTTTACAAAACAAAATACCAGTCTACCGTCGACTTGAAATTTACATCGAGCGAAATGGCCGATAGAAACGGCATTTGTTACAAGATATGCACACCAAGCGATAATTTAACTACCAACACCATATACGAGTGTTTGCTCGACAAAGATCAACGGGTTGTGAGTATCGTGAAGCCGCGCCGTGATAAATTTTTTCCCAACACAAGGAAAGTGGTTTTATATACCCTTACGGTAGAACCCCCCCCAAAAAATGCAAATTCAGCGCATTAATATCGTTTTTAAATATTGAATCGTTTTTAATTTTAAAAGTGTTTAAAGATAAATCTCTATAAGATAAATCTTTTAGAATTTTCTTCTTTTTACAATCTATTGGAATATTGTAGTATGGGTGAACTCGATATTTTTTTAAATTTTTACAGAATTTATCTATTTTTATATTATTTTGGAGGATGTATTGTAAACGTCCCGTTTTTGAACAGAAACTTAAATCAAAATCATTCGTTATACCAACACCGGGTGATTTCAGAGGAATTAACCCGTCTGCATTAACACACTCGATGTTTTCCACACACGTGGGTATAAACTTATGGAGATGACCCTCGCAGATATGAATGTTGTGTTTTTTATCGGTGTAGGAGTTTTCTCCAAAAAAACCACGCCCCCAAAAACTAGGATTTTCATTTTGATCAACAACGAGTTTATTTACGGGTTTGCCGCATCTACACGAAAGAATTACATTGGAATACGCTACTGTTAACAGTCCCAAAAATTCACCGTTCGTATATTCTTGGTATTGTGAAAGACATTCCTCTTTGTCTCGGTCATTATAGTTGTCATTTTCGTGAAGGTTGGGTATCGATTCTTTTTTCTTTGTAATTGAATTGTATACCACCGTGGGTAGAACATTACTGTGATCTAACATGAAAATGTCATTATACAGTAGAGGTATTTTACCGTTTTTATAATGTCGTGCATAATCAAAGGGAACACAATTCTGGACGTTCTCATCAAACACCGATACATCTAAATTTAGTGGACGATACAAGATTCCATCATCTAAAACATCTCTGATTTCCTCCAAAATTTTCGAGTAATTGGTGTTCTCAACCTTGGGACAGAATTTGAAATTCCAAAATGCGTCTACGCACTGCTTATACATGTCAGAGGAAGTCCACATGTCTGGTACGTTCACCGGGACGGCTTTATGTGAATCACAATTTCCCCCGAGTTTATTCGTCACATCCTCCTTTGGTTTCAATGGTTTCAATGGTTTCAATAGTTTCACACCATATGCCGAGATTATGTCTCTTACTCCGTTGTGACCATTGCATTTGTATAACATATTTTTATTCCGACTATCTGCTACTATTTCACCATCCCGCCTGTCTTGACATGCGTTTGTTTTGGAACAACCATTTTTTGTATAGTAAAATCCATTCAAACACTTTCTACTGATTATTAATTTATTATCTAAATATATTTTAAATCCGTCAGCATTCCACCCCCTTACCTCCAAAAGTACTTTCTTTGGTTTAATTAATTTGAAACTGTCAATCGTCAACGTATTGTCAAAATCGTAAATTGATTTGAATTTAATTTCTTTTGTATTTACGTTATTGGATATTCCAAGTATTTCGTTCAACTTTTCATTGACAAAATATCTATAAACAGTTTCAATTGATATTTTAAACAGAATAAATATTGATAAGAAAATAAATAACAGAGAAATCAGTTTAAAACTTTCATTCATTTTTAATTTTAACAGTTAATATATTAGTCATCGATTCATAAAACCCCAAGGCTTTGTCATAGTCGTCACCAGAGGAGTCGATCTTAACCCCCCTAGAAAATAAATCTTTCAGCCAGTCTCCGTGACTTTGCTCTATGGCCAGCATAAAAGCTCCACTGTCACCGTTAATATCGCTTATGCGTTTTGCAAATCTGGGACCGAGTGCTGACAGTGGGTACAAATGCGATATCTTCCGGCCATTTCCAGACTTCTCTAATAGAATTATGTGATTTGTAGACCACGCCTTTCCCCTGAGCACTTTTGTACAGCCGATTGTGCCGTTAACTAAAGCAATGGGGGCATAACCGTTTTCAAAATCGCACTTGCATGTGGTGGGTGATATAGCGTGTTGGTCAATTTTTTCCAGAGGGTTTAAAATGTCCCAGGAACAGAGTTTTTTCAAGCAGGTTTTATATTTATCATCAAAATAATATCCATCTTCGCACCTTTCCGGGATGCTCAACCTCATATTTAACTTTCTCAAAACACATTTACGACTCGAAACATCATAAGAATAGTATTTGCCACAGTCACAGAAACCCTCAGTGTAAGGATCTTGGATATTGAAGTTCAATAACTTTCCCCCCGAGTTGAATATTTTTATACATTTAATATCGACAACCCTATCGCAATTTCCGTTATAGTGGTTGTTTGTTATGAAATCTGGATGTTTACAAGTGCAATCTTCCCCGTCCCACGATCCTGTGAATTTGTCACAAAACTTTTTGTAATCATACTTTGGAAATGAGATTTGAATTGAATCTGGCTTTAACATTACAATTGTAACAATAATAAATAATACAAATATTTCAAACATTTTTTATTATATATAGGTTTTTTATAGGTTCGCCTCAGTCCGGACTAGTGTTCGAAGAGGGAGATCATTTTATTACAAAGTGGACGAGCACCGAGGGTGATTACGTTGGATTTGACTTCAATTGTAATTTTATATGTGGAAAATTAAATTTAAATAGTGATAATTGTTATTATTTGCAATTATTAATTCATAAAAAGAAGAAGGAAGATTTTGAAAAAAAAGCTCACGATTTCTTTGGTAAACATATATATAAAATCACATACAATGACAGTTTGGCGAATCTGAGAACTCAGTCTCAAATAACCGTGGAAGATGTGGTTTACATAGATAGTCTTAGGGGTTTGTCAGCGTTTGTTCACGTTAATAGTGTTCACATCCTACCAGGTCTTGAAAAGTTTTTAACCTTCAACAAGTCGCTCTTTCATATTTTCGATATCAACTTCACCCCCTCTTCTCTGCAGAGATACTTTGAATTTGAAAAACGTAAAAACAAAGATTTTCTTTACTATGGAGTTTTTAAAAATACATTACAAGAATTATATGGTTTCGAGACAGTCCCAAATCAAAGGGTGTGTTCGTTCGACATAGAGGTGGTGAAAGGTAGAGAGTATGATGTTATACCCAATGGGGCAGCTCCCGATGAAAAGATTGTTTCGGTTTCTTTCGTTATAGGTACCGTCAGCGGTAAGAGATTTGATAAAGAGTTGGAAATAATTTATTTATTACTGCCCAATCCGAACATAAAAATAGACTCTACAGACGATAAGAGAATTTATAAGTGTTTTGTAGAAGAAAAGAAACTTGTAGCAGCACTATGTGACTTTTTTAGAATTGAATTAAAAGCGTCGTTTTTAATCGGATACAATATATTGGAATTTGATTTTCCTGTTATTTTAAATAGAATGATAATTTTAGGATTGGCGAGAAACTATTATTCAGTAGAAGAAATAAACAAAATGTTAATAGGAATTAAAAGTCCCTTGGTATGTTGTGAGCGTTTTCAAATCATCGACGTAATGGCTTATCTCAAACGCATGCACTCCAACGAATACAATTCATTTTCATTAAAAAACATAGCCAAAGTAGAACTGGGCAAAAATAAATTAGACATGTCTTTCATGAAACTAAACCAATACTATGCAGAGAGTGGGCAAGATTTAGAATTTCTTCAACAAATGTGCGATTACGTTGCACGCGATTCTGAACTGACAGTAGAAATATATGCGAAAAAGGAAATAATTCACCACTTACTACCTTTGGTAAGTATATGTTTTTGTGATACGGTTGACTACATGAGCAAAGCGACGTCCAAGATTATAAGTAAGTTCACGTCGATAATGTACCCCGCACAGGGCATGTGTGTACCATTTAAACTTGTAGAGGATCGTACATTTTCCGGAGATATGTTTGAGTCCATAGTTAACAAACAGTATCGCGGTGCAACGGTATTGAAAGCTCAAAGAACCGTCTATGTTAACAGACCAATTTCGGTAGTCGATTTTACTTCTTTGTATCCCAGTATTATTAGGGAATTTAATATAAGTTCCAATTACGTCATCGATAATCTAAATCAGAATTCTCCCCTTGCTAAAGAATTCCTGAGACGAACTAATAAAATGGACAGATTTTATACAATCAAAAGACAGTTTTTAAAAGCTCCGCTGTCTGTTATAGTGGAATATTTAATTGAGCAGAGGAAAAAAACAAAAAATGTCTATCTAAACAAGGCATACAAACTCATAGCCAACTCCATTTATGGGTTATTGGCGTCAAAGGGACGGATGCGTGACCTCCCCTGTGCGGCACTTGTAACGTCATACGGAAGAAAGATTCACTCATTAATCAAATCCTATATAGAAAAACAACTAAAGATGACTGTTGTTTACGGAGATACAGATTCTCTTTTTATTTTACAAGAGAATTTTGATATCGATGTGGCTAACGTCTTGAATAAGTACATAAAAGAGGGTTTGGGTTTAGAGACTATCTCTTTAACCCTAGATTATGAAGCAAAAACGACAATGTTTTTAGCAGAGAAGAAAAACTACATAATGAAGCTTAAGAGTGGGTGTTTAAAAATAGTGGGGGTGGCTAGAAGAATAAATCCAAAGTTTAAAGATTTTGTTGAACTCTTCTTTCGCCAATTTTTAGAAATGATTGAAAATTATTATGATAAGAGGGAAGAATTCAACCCACGTTATAACACTTTTATTGAGACGTTTTTTAAATATGTTTTGGAGAATACCTCAATAAACGATTACGCGTTTGTTTGTAACTCGAGGGTTTTTTATGAATATACAAATTTGAATTCCTTTAACGCCACATGCAGTTATAGGCGAAACGTTCTCGGAGTTGATGAAAATTTTTCAACAAATGGTGAACTACTGCTGTCTTACGTTTTGCCAGTCTTTGATAAATTTTATAAAGACAAAAAAAGAAAAAAAAGAGATTCTGTAGAGTTCTATGAGAGGATAAATAAAGTTGGATTACCAATTGATAGAACGGAGGTGATAAAAAAAGTCTTTAATTTCATTTCCACAATAGAAAAATATATTTTAAATACAAACAATATTTTTACACGCTATTTAGATTCTATAAAGTGTAACGAAATAGATCGGTTTATTTTACCCTTCAAAGTAAATATTTGGATGCCAAAATATACAAAGAATATAATATTTTATTACGATGATTTATTTAAACGGCTATCAGAATACAGCATCCATTTTTGGGATTCCAGAGACGTAAAAAAGTCATATCAGACTATTATAGAAGTAAAAAACTGTGGCCGTTTAGGTCACATGAACGGGGACTATAGCGTCAGCGATTTAAATGAATTCCTAAAAACACATAAAAGCGTTCGAAAACTCAACATTTTACTCTTTCCAGTCGCAGATTTCGTGGTCAACAACGCGGACAGTTTAATTTGGTTTCTCGATTTGCTGTACAACAGGCCAACTAATTTCATCAGAAATACCAACTTTCATTACATACCAGATAAAAAATTGTTAATGGTCAACGAGTGTGGGGAAATTGAAATCAACGTCGCCTAACGCGGATGGGGCTTCCTCAAACACGCTTCTTACAACGTTTTCAGAAATAAAACATTTCGAGATGAACCTATTATTAACTCCTTTTATTTCAAACACCGAATCATACTTTCCACCACACTCTGTTAATGAATCTTTGTCATATATATACGGAATGCCATTGTAAATTACACCAGTTATACCCATAGGTATTTCTTTGAAATACATATATTTATTGTTGTATTTAAATATCTCAAAGGTTCTACTGGGGCGTTTGTAAATTACCATTATGATAACAAGTATAAAAATATAATAATATGAATATAAAAAATTCATTATTTTTATTATCAGTCTTATTTTTTATTGTATTTTCGATTATATTTCAGCCCTATAATATCGAAAGGTTATCATTCATTATTAAATATTTTTCAACTATGATTATTTCAGATTCACGCCATAAACCAATTGTGGTCAAAGAGTTGGTTTCTAAATTTATAGGAAACATTTGATTGCATTGTATAGGTGTATATCTGGACCGGAGTTTGGATTTTTATACGGCACAATATTAATTTTAAAATCGTACTCATTTGTTGTTTCGTTTTTTGAAGCTAAATCATCAATCAATATAAATTGTATATTGTACATTTCACTTTCCCTTTTCAATAAATTCTTTATAAAAAAACAAGATTTATTTTCACCGTATAGTTTAAAAGAAACCTCGCAGTCTTCTCTGCTAAGAACCTTTTTAAAATAATGACTCCAATTTAGTCTTATAAGTATGTTATGAACATACGTAAAATCAGCAGCCGACCATAAAATTAGCATATTACTCTGTGTTTTATTTAATGCTTGTAGAATAGATTCTGAGTACGGCCTGACAAAAATATCCTTTCCTTGTACGTAAACCAAAGTTTCATCCAAGTCAAACACAAAACATTGCATAAAAATCATTTTTTTCTTTATAAAAAATGAACACTATTTTAAATAACCCTCCCACCTTTTTAAATGCAGAGGATTTCACTTTACAGCGAGATATACCCAACCCGGAAATGTTAGATATATTCGCTGATTTAAATTGGATGGATGATAGTAATAATAATAATAATAATAATAATAATAATAATAATAATAATAACAGCAACAGCAATTCCCAACCACAGATAGTTCCATCACCAACACTCCCCCCGCCGCGGACACCGCCTCCCTCATCAATATCGTCCTCTGACTCGTTAAAGAAAGACATTATTAAATACTTGTACAACACGGGATCCTGCGCCTACTTACAGAGTTGTTTTGCAAAGCTAGAGGACATTGACGGTGTTAATGACAATATACTTTATAAAAAGTTTAAAATTGGACTCATAATTGATTCTGTTTTGGGTAAAAACAGTTCAGATAAAAACATGGCGAATTACGTGTTTACATTTTTTGAGGTATTACTGACCGAGGCAAAAAAGTTTACCCCTCCGGATATTCAAAAGTACATAGAAGTGTTTTCAACGTCCCTACAAAAGGATAAAATAACCATTTTAAATGATTCTGGATCGAACATCATCGCTAGAATATTAGGAGCCAAAGACGTCGACGAAATTCTCAGATCGGTTCAGGATAACGATTCGCCTTCATTGAAGGCGTTAAAATCGAGCCTGCAGAACATATCCCTTCTGGTCAGCCTTACACTAACGAAGAGGTTGTTTTCACCATATGTGGCATCGCTTTTTAAAAATGAGGAAGAACCACCAGCTAAGAAATTGAAAATGCAATAGCAAAATTAATTATCGGTTTTTTTTGGTAAATAAAAAAGAAAATGACAACCGGAATTTATACAACGCGAATAAAAAACTGTGTTGTTCCACACTACAAGAAAACTGGAGGAGATTCGGAGGAGTTGTTTAAAAATTTCATTATGAATACTGTTTTCGAGCGTGAAATATACATGTATAATAAGTATGGCAATAAAATCAGCTCGGCTATTTCCGGGGTGTGTATTAGCGACTTATTCACACAGTATGGTCTTACACAGCGGGATGATTATGTAAAGACTTTGTTCAGCACCATCTCGTGTTATCAAGGAAAAGATAGTGTTATTTCGTATTTAATTGCTACCAGACCGTATAGAATCACACCAATTTCAGAAAATAGTTGCCCCGATAATATTGTATTTGATAAAAACACTCTTATAGTACCTAGAGGAGAGATATTATGGTCTCTATTGGGAATACCGGGCGATAAAATTGGCGTTAGTAGTGACCCGAATAATTTTAAAATATTCATACAAGCGGTGGACGATGGAAACAATATCCCAACGGTGGGTACTACTGGTGATGAGTTTAAAACGCATAGGGAACATTTAAAGATAACAAAAATTGAGCCCTACACAGCAACAGATGCATCAAAACCAGGACTACATTATGTTACGTTAAACCCCTACATTTATACAAGGATAAAAGCATATCGTTGTATAGATACAGAAGGTAGAAACTTGGATGAACAGTATTTTATGTTGCATAAAATGAACCTTCTCTACTCGCAATCCATTGGCGCACTATCTGTTATACCAGTAGAAGCTAAGCGGCTTTTGCAATATCCGCCCGGTACAAGAGAAAGTATTTGTTGTAAGGAAGATACTCTTAATATCGGAGTGCCAAAGACGTATTGTGGTGATATAAGCAAATGGGCTTATAATGATGACGATAAGAAGGGTCAAGCCTTCAAGTACACGGGAGATCTTCCAAAAAACACTATCGCATTTCCAGAATCTCATAGTTCAGACGTTTGTAAAAATAACCGCGACGGGTTCCATAACTTCATTCAACAATACGAAAACTCTCACATAGTGAAGATTAGAGAAGAATATTCCGATATTAAACCAGATGAAACTATTCTGGACTGCTTCGACGATAGCCACAAGGCCTACTGGTATAAGTTTATCAGAAATACCTACCCAACAGAATTGAAGTTTAAAAACGAAGCCGTGTCATCGTTTACTCCAAACTGCAAACTTACGCCCATCGGTGTAGTTTCAATAAGGCGAATATGCGAAGGCGACCCCCTAATTTTCGAAGGTAATAGTTTGGAAATAGATCAAATTCACTCTCCTCATACGAAATCTCTGTGGGATTGTGCAATTGAACAATTGGAAATTCCTGAATATAAGAAATTGGCAGACGAAGAGAAATCTGGAGAAAGTAGGAGTACAACCGCCAGGGTTTCTGCCAACCCCTTGAGTTATTCGGGAAGCGCTTTTGTGACGTCATTAGGAACCAACATCACAATTCTTCCGAGACATTAAATGGAGTTTAGATGCATCATGAGCTTAGAAAAGGCTATAGTTTTTAAAAAATATCCAGAACTTCTCATACAGTTCTTAGAGCTCAAGCATAGAAATAAAATCAACATTTTAAATGTTTACTACAAGAGAAGTGATAAAAACTTGAAAATGAAATCTGTATTATTTTGTATAGAATATAATATTAATTAGAATAATTTTTTAAAATTAGAATTATAACAGAAATTATGAACAGTAATATAAGTAATGCGTTAATAATTCCGACTTTTACGGCTGATATTGAAAAAATTATCGTAAAAACTACTCCAAGAAGTGTCACCGTCATCAGTGAAGGTTTGCCATTCATTTCATTTTTTTCGATTCTATGGGAAGGACTATTTTGAATGAATTCCTTTAATCTTGTTAAAAAAATATTTTGTATTTTAGATTTTGGTTTTTCATTTTCGACCTCAACAATTTCCATTAAATATTTTTTATATATAATTATTTCATTTAAAATTTTTCAAATGTTTATTGTTTATAGTTTTCACTTGTTATTTTTGTCAGAACAAGACGAGTGCAACAGTCAGACAGTGGGTTTTTCAATTTCAAATATATATCATATGTTTTATTATCTGACAAATTAAATAATTTTTGAAGGCTCCTATCGATTCTCAAACATCCCAGACATTCTATATTGTTATGGTGAAATACAACTACATATGTTCGTATTGTTTCCTCAGTCTTTTGGGATATAAATTCCTGAAGGCTATCGCAGTTCTTCATTCAAATGACTGCAACCAACCAAACACCTCCTTTAAATAGATTAAAACTTTACTATGTAGACAATCTTCCAATAGATATAGAATTAAAAAAAGTTGAAGATTTTCTAAACCCTTACGATTGCGATGTCATACAAAGTATTTTAGAAAAAAATGACTATACTGACACAGCATTAATTTATACTCAACAAGATTTAGATGTAAAAGATGTCTATATTGAAAACGCATATGAGGTAACATATCCACACGCACTATTATTACTCTATAAGTTCCCCAAAGCGGGGTTGAATATGTTTATAACAAAAAATTCACCAAAACCACTCGTACCCAGTATAATTGATACCCACTTCCAAATTCTTAATGTTGAGGATTTAAGAATGATAAAAGTTCCAACTTCAAAAAAAAGAAAATTTGATGATTCTATAAGTTACATCGATGCAAAACAAATACTTGATAAATATATAACAGAAGTTGAAGACCACGAACTATGGAGAAATAAGTCTCAAACCAAATATTAAATATAAAAAAGAATATAAAACAGTTTACAAGACAGGATCATATTGAGTTTTGGAGTAAAAAGAAATGTAAAATTTTAAAATTTTCCCAAAGGTATTTAATCCGCAATCAATCCCCATTTCCTCATTTTTCACGATGGACGTGCTATGTGAAGTATGTGGCGTTTTATATCCCGAACTTGACACGCACGAACACGTCACTTCATTTGAAAACCATTTCGTTCAAATTGAATCGGCTGCAAGGTGCAGACTCGTTACACTGAAGGCTGACAACCCCCTCGGGTTTTCTTGTGTTAAAACTTACATGGAGTGGTTGAGGGGGAATGTTATTTATTTATTGAAACACTACCAACAAATGCACGATAGCATAAAGTATAATATGTTGTTGGAGTGTAAGTTTTCAAAATCTAACGACGAATTGCAAACAAAAAGTTTTAAAACTCAAAATTTGACAGTTTTCAGTTTAACTGATTTAAATCAGCAGTACTCTTCCAGTATAAATAAATTATTATTAGAAAAATCCACTTTGGAGTTACGAGGTTCGGGTTGGGCTATATACACGATTGTCAAACTAGAGCTCCGTATCAACAGATACGAACCAGTCTGGGGTTCATCTACCAGATTCAAACTACCCCCCTTTCTTAGAGGAAAAAAATCTCTTGTAAATCCATTCCGCGGTAAGGGTAGTAGAAGAACGTGTTGCAACGATATCTGTTTCAAAATCGCCATAATGGGAAAAATTTTGGCTGATTCGGGAAAGAATTATCACAATATATTAAATTACTTCAAATACGTGCATTTGAACGATAAGTATAAATGGTCGTGCGTGTCTTTTCCCGTAAAACTAGACGAAATACAAACATTTGAAAACGTAAATAACATCTCCATAAACGTTTACTCTATAGAAGATAGAAATAGAAAAATCACTCCATTAAAAGTAACACCTCATAGAAAACCCGATCACAGAGATATACTGTTTTATAAAAACCACTATATGTGGATTAAAAACTTTGACGCATTTATCGGTAGACAACTGGTCAAAACAACTACTAGGTTATACGTTTGTCGGCAGTGTTTCAAACACTTTTATAAACAAGACCGACTCCTCATTCACGAACTCGACTGTAACAGTCACTCAATACCAACCGTCACCTTTCCAAAAGAAGGAAACAAGTTTTTGTTCTTTAAAAACTACAACAGACAGTTGAAAATACCGTTTGTCATATACTGCGACATAGAACAACAGCTAAACAAAGAAGATACTTGTGAACCAGATCCAAACACTTCTTTCGTTCATTGTATAGGCACATTCACTATAAAAAGTCTCACATACAATATCGTCAATGAAAATAGTAAAATAATTAGAACTAGAAATTTTTCAGACATTACAGCTTTTATGAACTCTTTAGAAAGAGAGTGTGAACTAATCGGTAGATTGTACAAGAGAAATATACCTCCAAAGGAATTTCCACATCCACCCATAGAAGGTTCTCCCTGTCACATCTGTGGTAAAGGTTTGTTCAACGATTACGTTCTCGATCACAATCACTTAAACGGATCAATAAGAGGTTACGCCCACTCTACTTGTAATATAAACTACCGACTACCATACTTTGTCCCAATAATTATAAAAGATCTAGGAATAGAACTGTTAAACTACTTCACTAGCGTCAATGCCAATATAAAATTCATACCTTTCAAGGGTCAAATAGAAAAGTTCCTATGCATTTCAAAGAGAATTAAAAATACTACAATGAAGTTTTTAGACTCTTCTCAATTCTATCCAGAAATTAATAAATTAGAAACTATAAGATCAATCTGTATTGAAAACTATAAACTCGACATGTTCTACTATCTGACAATAGGAGCTTACAGTTTCGACGTCATGCTCAAGATTACAAACGCTCGCATAGAACTTTTAAACGATGATAAAATGTATAATATGATAATGAAAGGTATAAGAGGTGGATTTACACGTGCAGTAAAGAAATACGCAAGTTCCAACCACCCCTCACTCCCCAATTACGATCCCACTAAACCCGACTCACTAATTTTTTTTTATGACATTATCGGTCTTTACTCCGCTGTAATGTTGAAATGTCCACTTCCTCTGGACGGTTTCAAGTGGGTATCTCCAGACTCGGTTCATTTAGAAAGTAAACCAGAAGGTACGGGTTACATCTTAGAAGTGGATTTAAAATATCCATTTAACTCAGATCACAGGGACTATCCACTATGTCCTCATCACGTAGAAGGTAAATTAATATCTTCTTTTCAAGACAGAAAACATTACGTAATACACTACGAGACATTAAAACAAGCTCTCTCAATGGGACTCATATTAGAAAAAGTCCACAGAGCTATTTCATTTAACGAATCATGTTGGTTAGAACCCTACATAAAAATGAACACAGACTTGAGAATGCACTATTCCCAAGACAAAGCCCTATCCAATTTCTTTAAACTCCAATCAAACCTGATATATGGTAAATCAATAGAAAGGGTAACCGATAACTTAAATAAACACTTCCTGTACAACAACACTAGAAAACTTATGAGATTAATAAAACAGCCCACCTTTGTAGACAGATTAATATTAAACGAAAATAACTACGTAGTCTTTATGTCAAAAAGAAAGGTTCGTTGTAATAAGCCAATATGTTTAGGTTTTTCAATACTAGATCTAAGTAAGAGATACATGTACGACATGTACTACAATAAATTAAAGAAAACCTTTCCCCCCTTCGATCTCATATACACAGACAACGATTCCTTCGCATTGCACGTATTCTCTAAAACCGATTCGTTTACAAAACAAGATTTCATTCACCCTTCACGTCTAGGTTTATTCAAAGATATATCTCCCAATAACCCCATACTAGACTTTGCTACAGTAAGATGTAAAACATACGGTTACAAAACTCTAAAAGATTCTCAATTAAAAAACTTACCCCAATCATTTAGTTTTGAAAATTACAAAAATATACTATCCAGTATAGATACATTAAAAATATACGCATACTATAACAGAGTAATAGATAAAAGAGTATGTAAAATTACACAAAATAAATCTATTATATCCTCATCACATTACCCCCCCCCCCACACTTAGCCCACACTTCTCCGTTACAAGCCGTGTGATTAAAAATAAAGTTACAACTATGTATTATGAGAAAATAAAAATATTCTATTCTGTTAAGACATTTTTGGAACAGACTAATATATAAAAGTTGTACACGAAGCTATTGTTTTTCAGGAGATTAATAATGCTGGGCCTACTTATCACTATTAAACGAATTCCACGACCATCTGCCACGTTTGAGACCCCTCACACCCACACCCCCCGCTCCCGTTGAGACCACGAAGCAAGGGGTCTCGAGAGCGCCGACCAACCAGTTAGTATTTATAACCCATTTTCACTACCTAGAAATATTTACAATTATATTGAAAACAGGACCTGGCAAGACTGGTGATTTTAAAAGTGGTTATAACCCATTTTCACTACCTAGAAATATTTACAATTATATTGAAAACAGGACCTGGCAAGACTGGTGATTTTAAAAGTGGTTTGTCAATGTTTCGTTACATTACTATTAATTTATTGGAATGTAAAGATTAATGTATCAAAGTATTTAAAATGTTTAATTAAACAGGGTTAATATTTTGTTGTTCTTTTATTTCTAAAATCGAATCCAAGGTGTACCGATTTGGAGTCGCAAAAACCACACCGTTCACTACCCGACAGAGTTCCTCGACTTGGCAACAGTACCCAGCAGTACCAGAACTATCTGCCATAGTATATTTCGTTAACTTTAATTCTACTTTAAAAGTGTAAAATGTAATTTTAGTATTGTAAAATTATGTGGGTTGTTAATATTTTTAGTTAATCTGCCACTTATGTACAACCCGTACGAAGGGCGGGTACATCTGCTAGTTTATTAATAAACATTAATTCGTCCCCATGCATTACTGAACATTACTTACTCGTGTAGGATTGAAATAACCCAAGATAATTTACCATAAAAATAATTACCCGTGATTTTAATCAAACTGCTCCGATCTTTTAATTAATAACGGCCGAGTTACATTTACACCTCGGAAGCTAATTATCATATCCCCGAGTCCTGAACCTGTTGACCGACGTCAGGACCCGACACCCGAACATCAAGGTTAACACCCATAGTTTTGACAAACCATCTCCGGACTACAGAAGACGGGCGAACTTCAATGCAAACTGTTATCACGGAATTCCATGACAAGAAGGAACCACGTCCTTCAACTGCGTCAAGAGACAACTGGCAGCGCTGTTATCACAAAAAACCACCGTCTACGTAAAGGGTCAAGAGAAACAAGTGTTCCTTCAAAGACTTTTTAAGAACGCCAAAGTTGAAAATTTGGACGACATCCCATCAACTAAACAAAATATTTAAATAGTTTTTGTTTTATCATATATTTAACGGTTTTACGTGTGCAGTCATTGCGCACATTTTTAAAATTATTATGTTTGCAGGCTCAAATTATTTTGAATCGTCGGGGGTCGAATTGACGTTTGTAAAAGATGTTAATATAGTCTCCAACTACGGTAATAGCTTCTTCCCCGCAGATGGCATCAGCCAACAGCTTGCCACATGGGACAACCAGTTATTTTATTTACTAAAAATTTTTACAAATTTTTGATGGTATCAGATATTCTTCGGGGCTCTGCTCTGATTATATTAAAGAGTAGTCTTTAATATAATCATCACAAATAATCCTACTCGATTAATGGGGCTAAAATTTAGTGGTAAATTTAGTGACCAATTTTATCTGTTGTTCCATATAAACAGGTGTATGCCTCTCTAAAAATATATTTTATGTAGTGGCTCGGCGCGGCAACGCGCATGAGCAGTGAAAGCGAGAGTGAACTGCGCGTTGTACCGCCGTAAGTGCCACTTTCACCCGATAGGACAGCTACCGTCACCGGGTTCCGTTACACTAATAGCGTATTGTGTCCCCTTTGTTTTTTGTGCAACTGTCGCACTTCTCCGATCCTGGGGCTGAGGATATCTTCAGCTTTTCCCTCTTTAATCTAGACACGCAAGAAATAAAACACGTGGCTCAACTTGAGAGTAATGAGTCATTTCTTTTTTAGATGTTTTATAGGTTTGCTAGTATATGTTAAATTTGTACACATCTTATTATCATATAATCATAAATTTATAATAAAACACAAATACATACAATACACGCACTTCCCCTCACAATCTGCTATATTTGGTAAGAGTAATATATTTTCTAATATATCAGTATTATTATAATAGTGCTTTTGTTTGTAATTCTCAAGTTATATATTACTCTTTATCCAGATGGTAGAAAAAAATCTGTCCTATTATCCGTGGCCACGGATAATATGCGGATTGGGAGGAAATCCACACAATATTTATTTATAAACAAACCCCATATCTAGGCGGGATTCGGCCCTAGAGGCGTTCCCCATAAAACAGCTGTTTAGAGTAGTGTAGAGAACAATTTTTATGAATATCCATTATTCCTATCAATCCCATCCCAGTTTTCTCACATCACTCATTTCAAACAAATGTGGATCGTTGGGCACCGCGGAATGGTTCGAGGTCGGCTATTAAAATTGTAATCATCAAAATAATATGTTGTAGAGTGTTTAATTACATAAGGCCTAATAATGTGTGTTAAAAATGGGGTTACTGTAATCTAGAGTATCACTTACTATTTATATAGTGATAATTTAGTGATAATTTTAATATTTTAGTAGGGTCAAATTTATAGTTTATCATGGGGAATTTTAATATTTTAGTAGAGTCAAATTTATAGTTTATCATGGGGAATTTTAATATTTTAGTTGAGTCAAATTTATAGTTTACATAGGGAAATTATTTCTAAGTATCAAACAATAGATATAAGATAGATAGTCCATATAAGATAGGAAACCATGTGTAATTACTATTGTTGCACAGCTGTGACTTTCGACTGTATGATTCTTGGAGTTACAGTGAAATTAAACCTTAAAATGCTCTAGAGCCTCATTGATTAGGTTTAGGAAAAAAATACCAAGAATAAAAACTTTTAAAATCTCGTTTGCTATCTAAAATCATAATAAAATGCGGGGTATTTCATAAGAAAAACTGTCCGCCACATTGAAAAAATGGCGAGAAATTTCGATAATTGAAATACGTACTTAGAAGCAGCATAAAAAAATAACCCCCGTAAGAGGTGTCAGACATAAAATAAAAGGGGTCTAACACTTTAGGAACACTTTAGGCTGGGTATATATTTAAGTTTGTTTTAACCTTTGTTTGTAAGACTCACCTGCCCCTTCTGGGAGGGGGACATTCTGCCCCCATACAAATCTTGTACCTTTCTAGATTTCTTTATTATCGTTCGTTTGTAAGACTCACTTGTGCCCCTTCTGGGAGGGGACGTTCTGCCTCTATAAAAATCTTGTATCTTACTAGATTTCCACTTATTATAGTTTGTGAAAACAATAAAGTACGGGGGGGGGGGCTTCTGGTAACACACCACAACAACAACCATTTAAGATATAATTTTTGAAGCCCCGGACTCGCACCACTTAATTTCGGCCAGTTTAATAACATATAATACACACAAGTCAATATTTTATTATGCAATTTACGATATTTAACTGCTCAATAATGGTCGTTTAACTAAACAACAACAACCATTTAAGATATAATTTTTGAAGCCCCGGACTTGCACCACTTAATTTCGGCCAGTTTAATAACATATAATACACATAAGTCAATATTTTATTATGCAATTTACGATATTTAACTGCTCAATAATGGTCGTTTCAAAAAAAAAACATTTTTTGAGCCTTCGCTCACGGGACCCCAAGCGGATGTCGGCCTGCAACTTGCGAACTCTAGCGGGCGGTACGCTAATTTTATATCTTGGTTTTAAACCATCATCAAAAACTTCCTTAGAATCGTAAATACCCATAAATACCCGTACACACCGCAATCTTCATATATTCAACCCGCTTGGGTGGGATTTTTCGGGGTGGTTGATTGGGGGATAGTGATAATATCATATGATTTGTCAATCATCAGGACGTCCAAAGTTGTTCTCCTTCTGAAATGTATGAAACCACGCTTAACACATATTTTAGAATATTCCATTTATTTAATAGCTGGCTGATAAATAGATCAATACAAGTCTTAAAGAACAATTATTTTTATAAACATATATTTACTGTCCAGAATAAAAGTTTACTAAAGATTGTTTGGATTATTTTAGTCGCCTCAAGTAATCTTTCTATCTCATAACTATCCGAATTAAACAAGTCAAAATGTCAAAGCACAATACAACTCATAATCTATTTACAATATCCGTAACAAAGTGGCAATTACATTGTCACTTGTAAACCGGTTTCATAATAGATTGGGTCGGATTGAGTTCCCGGAGTCTAGCGCCGTGTCAATTCTGGAGCAAAATCACGGGGCCCCACATCCGACGGAATGACACTGGCGGCTGGCCTCACCGGGGGACAAGTGTGGTAATGACTAGCGGTCCGAGGAAATGTCTAGGCTGGGTGATGGAGAATGCGGGAATGTACGGGGTTGGCAGTAAGAAGCTGACTAACCGTTCAAATACGCCAGAACATAACAAATACGTTCTGTTGTACATCAGAGTTTTTGAGGTAAGGGGGGTAATTCCATTTTTTTTATTATTAGACTATTCATCTGTACTTAGTCTATAATTGCGAAGGAGAAAATTGGTAAATTTGGGTATAGATTTTTGAAGCCATCCCTAGGAGACTGGAACCTGGAACAAGTGTAACAAATTAGATGGAGAACAAGCCAACGGAGCCCAAACTTGTTGCCAAAAAATCAGCGCCAAATCGTAAAATAAGCTAATGATTAGCCGTAATTATTTCTAATATTTCTGTAATGTAATCATTTGTGTATTGAATTATTTTCCAGCAAACATCAGTTTTCCAATAAAACTAAAAAAGTGGGTAAGAAATTTAGCCTCAACTAGCCACTATATTTAAAAGGAAAACTGCAGAATCAAATTTTAAGTTTGTATTGGAAAACAAATCCTATGGCAAATCTAAATGTTCAAATATTTTAGAAGGATTCTCCCCTTTGACTTTTAAAGCTTTAAGGGTTATTTGTTGCAGAAAATGGTTTGTACAGGTAATAGTTTAAAAATAATTTTATTTTGTGCAACTTAGATTCAATTGCCTTTATTTGATCTGTTGAACCATCTCCGGTCCTTGTGACATAACAACCGTGGATGTAGGAGTAACATTGGCCAATACACCCCACACAAACGGTGGTTATTGTTAAAATTAATATACTTTTACCACTAATAGCACTTAGAAATGAGTACTTCCTATTATTTTTTAAAATGAATTTATTTCAAGTGTCGTTTATTATGTTAAACGTAACATAAAGTGTTAAATGTATAAACATGTCATAGTGCCTAAAGATGTAAGCAATTGCTATCAGAGAATCCGGCTATCACTTATTGATAATCTATACAACACGTTTACTCTTCACTCTTGCTCAATGATTTTATTTTGTTATTTTCAGTACAGGGTTTTTGATTTGAGTAATAACATACCCAATCAACTACAAATTAATACACCGTGCACTTCAGAGGCTGCGCACATTTTAATCAAATTACCAATCCGCCCGTAATCATAACAGAATAGCCACCATTAATTTAATAAAATCAGTGAGTTGAAACTATTATTCCTCGTGGTTTATTTAATAATCTATTTACACACGTTTGTTTATTTTTTCATGGTCTACTTACGAACCCGTCCCCGGAACGGTGTGCATCGGCGTGCACCGGAAGCTCACACAACTCCACGGTCTGGAAGAACCACCAAGTCCACCGAGTCCCGATGTCAACCGCCTACAGACGATTCCGAGCCCCGACATCGAACCCCCCAAGGACCCAGGACCACGGACCAGACATTCCTCAAACGTTTTTTCTTGAACTATTTTTTCTTTTCATTTTTAAATTGAGAAATTTAAAATAATATTTGTTATTAATGTTAAACATGTAAATTTAAATTTCAAACTAAAGTAACTGTTTATAAGTTCTTATGGAAATGTAATCAAACTAATTACACAATTTCGCTTTCAATGTTTATCAAACCAGTGAAAAAAGAAAAACCCCATTAAAGTTAACTTGAATAAATAATAAAATTATTATCCACAAAACCGTCTTACCATTATTAACCCGACTATATTAAGCACACTTTCACTATGTATAGATAATTTATTAAAAATTAACATATTACTCATTGTAATTTGCTAAATAATAAAGAATACTTAAAAATATATTTATATTGAAAGGGTTACACTCTAATGATTAATATTGCAATATGGTTTTTAATAATTTTTAATAATTATAATTGAAAATCTGATAAGAGGTTATTAAATAAATAGTTATCCAAGTGTAATTTGCTCCAGAAATCTTGGACTAGTTGGGGTATGCTTACTCTAAACTTCAAATTTATATATCTTGTATTTTTCCAAATAATAGTTAATAGTTGTTCATATTTATTTTTTATGTGGGATTCTGGGGTTGTTTTTTATTTTGCTTGAATCTCACTGTTGGATATAAGTACTCGGTTGTGTTTCAATCGCTGACTGTAATCTCGCTCTCGGCCAGATACGAGTCCAAATGGTGACGAGATGGCAAACACTCTTTCGGCTGTAAAAAAACACAGCCCCTTCTTTTGTTTTAGGCAAGTCCAAAATTAAGATACGCTCACTCATTTTCACTAGCACAAACGTTACTCAGCAAATAGCAGGTAAAAACTACACAGAGAAATGTGATTGGTTAATCCAAGTTTATAAGTTAGTTCAACCAGTGTCAGAGGTTACTATATGGACAATTATTTGTATGAGTTCATTTAACTAAGCTCAGAGAGTTAAAAAATATATATATATTTTATAAGTTAAGTTAACCAATAAATTCATTGGTTAAACTAATTTGTTTAGAAGTAGTTGTTAAAACCCGAACCAAACGGCTTGACTGAAAATTGAGGATTTGGTTAATTTAACCAAAGTAGTTGTAATAACCCCATATTCTAGTTTGTTACAACCCATTTCATTTTCATTCATTTAGTTGTTAGCCTCAATGCTTAACCCAGACAGTCCTAGAACCCCGGGCTTAACTTAGCTCTCGGAGGAATAGCCAAAGTTGCCTTGAAACAACTACTACAAAAAGTTAAACTAACTGTTGTTTTGTTTACGATAACCTTTCCTGGCCAACCACTTTCGTTAACTAATCGTGGTTTAACTAATATTGGTCATGACAACCAATATCCATTTTTCAAATTCCATTTTTCTCTGTGTACTATTAGCAAAGACTGCTGTGGCAATATTACTGTGTGGCTACTGTGTGGCTACTGTGTGGCTACTGTGTGACTACTGTGTCAGACGCCCACCGACGACAACAGGTGGTGATAACGACAAGTATTGTTGCCACGCGGAGCACTGACCCTCCCCGCCGCCACGCACGCGCCCTGACCCAGTTGAGGGTGTACACCGCTGGCCTATTCTACATCGTAGGCAGTAAATAAACTTGATTTAATCATCGTATAAACTATTATTCGGGTGGCCTTCGTCAGAATATACCCAAATATTAAATACCAATAAACTTAATTAAAGCTGATACATTTTTGTTTTTTCTTTTACAATCGAATAACTGAAACATATATTGAGCTAAACGTATTGTAACTATATACAAATTAAAAATGTAAAATTTGGTGCTCTAACAGTACTAGCACAATTCAAGGATTAACAGTTTCTAACTTAAAAACAACAAACCCCCGAGTGACCTTTCATGTCCCCCGTTTTAATAATTGAAAATATTAAACCACGGTAAAATAAAACAATATTTATATTTTCGGATAGTTATATATAGAGCAAGTACAGTTACAGTACAAGTATAGTTATATATAGAGCAGCAAGGATTTTGAGACTCATATCTTCAAGTTTGTAGTTGTCTACAAAGCCACTTTTATTTTATCAGACAGCTTTTTCTCAACTTACAAATTAAGTCTGATAATATTAAACAATTATTGAAATAAGTCATTTCTCTGGCTCCCCTGTTGTTAGGCTCACTGGCTGTATAGTGTTGGGCGCGTAAGGATGAACCACCCATTTCGCATAGTTAGACACTTTATAATGACCTCCATCTTAGTTTATGGAATTGACACGTTTAAGTATATAGAATGTATAGTTAAATAAAACCGGTTATACATTACGGACTAGCACCGTAAATCTTAAATACTTATTATATCTTCTTAAACAGTTTATTTTCATTTTATCATAGTGATTTTGTCTTTAAAAATATGACCAAATATGACCAGATATGACCGGACCATAATATAGTTCCCCGTTGTAAATTTACCAGCCGTAACATATTGTTGTTACCTTTTTGAGCTGCTAATATGTGATGTATTATTTATACGGTATGATAGGTAAAATGTTTGGATGTTTGAATGTTTGGATCATCTTTTGGTAATTAATAATATATTTATAAACTCTAGACAGACTCGTATAAGTTCTTAATAGAGTTGCTTTACACGTTTATACCAAATTTAATCCAAAGTTTTTACGAGAAGTATCTTGCTCACGGAAACACATATACAGTATTTTTGGATCCTGCGAACCCGCGACACTACGCTCCAAGAACCAGCGCGGTGCCTCTAAGAATAACTGATTCTTAGAGAAGTGACTAAAACTATAGTTTTTTGTTGTGTTTTTTGTTGTTTTTTGTTGTTTTTTGTTGTTTTTTTTATATTTTTTTTTATATTTTTTTTATATTTTTATTTTCTTTATTATACAAAAAAACTTAAAAACTAAAACTTAAAAACTAGAAGAGGGGGATCACCCTCTTGTGGAGGAGGGCGACCTCTCCGTTGGTGAGGAGGCCCCTCAGCCGCACCTCGACCTCCTCTAACTGCCCCGGCTGGTTCGCCACGTAACGCCGTGGCAGCAGGTGGTGGCGGCCATCGGGGCAGAGCATCCCCCATCTAACAATTACCAGGCGGTTGGTCGCCTCGCCTCTGGTGGTGTTCATCACATTTGTGACCATGACGGCGTCCCACAAGGTATATGATGTTGTGGAGGCCATGGCTTCTGCTTGTGGAATGAGCGTTAACGTGCGGAGGAGCATTAAATACCACTCGATGGGTGAAAGACCGGAGACACGCGTACATGCACACGCACTCAACCATGTACAGTAGTGAAAGAGGTCACAGGTGTCTACACACACTGAAACTCTAAGGTTCAAAGACATCGTCCTATACCAGTGTCTGTACATACTCTGTATAAACTCTTTTAAAAATACACAAACACGCATTGCACAAGATAAAAACAAGATTCACCCCCACACTTTGCTAATATGTAAAAACATACGTTTACAGAACTCTCAATCATTTACAAAAATATACTATAGATACTGTAAAATTACACACAAAAAAATAATCTCTCATATCCAAATCACATTAACCCCTCCTCCATCGTCACATACTATATATATAAAAACCATCATACCATCACATAATATATAAAAACCATCACATACTCACAAACCCCTCCTAGTACCTTAACCTATCCTTATCCAAGTAAACTATATAATACCCTTACCATAACCTTGTCACACCCTTAACCAAGTAAACTTACAATACCCCTATCATATTCATATCCAACTAACCCTTAACCCCATCATTTACACTAACTAACCCCCCACACACCCATACACACACACTCACTAGTTCAATCACAGAATCGTTCACAATGAATCGTTCACTTACCATACACCCACTAGTTCACTAAAAGGACGAATTTTCACTTACAAATAAAAATTTAACTAACATGTCAAATAACCATGAAACACTACACTTACATAACTACTTAGGACTGAGTACGCAGGTTTGCTGCAACGAGGAAGATAAGAAATGAGTTTTTATGCAATTATCAATATAACTGAACCAGGTGAAGCTACTTACCATGTTTTATTAATTTATGTTCATAATTAAGGGAGATATAAAACTTTACTTATTCTCCATAAGAATATATAATAATCATATGAGAAACAGCATTTTTTTTACCTTTAAGTGAAGTGTAAGGGTCTTAGGGCTGAGTATGCAGGTTAGCTGCTACGGGGACAATCAACCAAACATTTATTTTTTGTGCAATTATCAATTTACCAGTACAACATGAAGCCACATACCAAATTTCATCAATATACATTCATAAATAATCAAGATATCAAATTTTATTTATTCTCCATAAGGATAACATTGGACAATGTACTGTGTTTAGCACTTTGAATATCTCTGCAACGGTTTGACGTAGAATCACAATTTAAACACCAAAATGATTGTTTTGTGGAGCTGAAGTGATTGGTAAAAGAAAATGTGAAGTTTAAAGTAAAATTAACTGAGGAAAAGCCAAAAACCTTTTTCCCATAAGATTAACATGGGAGATTTTATGAGCATGTTTTTTGGATTTTTTCCGCAACCACTTAACCTAGGTTAATAATTCAAAATACCATATTATTTGTTTTTTAAGCTCTATAACATGGTCTAAACCAAAATTAAGTGTTTTAAAAATTTTAGGGTAAAAAATGCAAAAAACTGATTTTTGGAAAATTTAAAACCCCCATAAACCCCCCTTCCCATGGTCCGATTTTTCTGGTTTTCGAACTTAAAGTCATAAATGTCAGTTTACACATTTGAGCCAAATTTCATCGAAATCGGACGTTTTTTACTCAAGTTATCGCATTCACGGACACACATATATATATATATATATATATATATATATATATATATAAATTTGAACGAATAGTGTTTTGGACATCTGGGGACATCAAAAAAAAATTATCATGGTCTCGGGCTTAAGTCTTACCATGAGACCTACGGTAATAGCTTCTTCCCTATAGGGGAAATTCGCTAAAAAACAAGATAAATAATATATTTCCCTATATATCAGTTTGCTATATAATCTATTCATTTAACAACAAAGGAAACTAAGGTGATTCACCTGGCCATAAGCCAACTAATATTGAGTTCAAATTATTGTTTAAACTCAAGGGTGAATGAGGGAAATTTTGGGTGATATTTATGGCAGATCGATGTGTAAATTGGGATTTTGTAGAGAATATTCATAATGGGGGGGGTTATATGAAACACCATTTACGATAAAGTGGATACACTGGTTCTTATAGTCGTAGAATTTACAAAAGCAATTATTTGTAAAACAATTAATTACCTTTTTTAAAAATAAATACTTGTACATATACAATTAAGTATTCTCGCAACAATATTGATTTTAAAAATCAAACTTACTATTCAGGTTTTAAGTCGTTTAATGCACTCCCATCCTATCTAAAGCCATTTACATATTGTGTTCATTGGATATAGACACATTTAGGAAAGAATTAAAAAAACTTTTAGTGTGTAAAAGAGTAATACAGTGTTTGAAATGAAAATAAATAAATTTTAGCTGGCAAACCTTTATATATTTTAATTCATTTTGATTTGTTCTTGTTGTTTTCTTATTCATGCTTCTGAGTAAGGGGCAATAAACAAATTACGTAACGCCTTTTTTCCTCATTTCAGACCCCCTCCCCTTGTAACGCACCATAACGCCTGATCATACCCCCACCCCCCCCCCCCTGTGTGTTACGTAACTCAATCGTAATAGGCTTTAAAACAGCTTAACAATTTTAAACATCGTTTTATTAGCATTTTGGAGTATGGATTTCAATGAATCATTAAACTTTAAATGACTTTCTTTTAACAACATTTGTTAATAACTTATTTCAAAGCAAAAAGTATACAAACCAACAAGACTAATAATATAAACAACAAAATAAACTATTTATTTTTTGATTTATTTGGACTTTACCTATCGCTTCTAGTGTTTAAAACTACACTACGTTTCGGGAGGTAAGGAAACTCCTCCCGTTATCAAGTGAACCCTACTTACATCTAAATATCAAACTCTTACACCTAACTAACCTACATTTTTTTGGATTTTTTTTTATTTTTCTTTTACATTCTAATTTACACTAACACAAAGATAACAAAAAATCAAATACAATACACTAACACAAAATTTATATACACACCTAACTAACCTACATTTTTTTAATATTTTCCTTTACAATTTAATTTGACTAACAGAAAGATAACAAATATATATAGAAAAAATCGAATACAATACACTAACACAACATTTATATATACGAACAAATGAAAAACTGACAATACATTACCTGTTCTGCATCGTGGCCTCCAAGCTGACGGGCAAACACGGGAAACGGGCTCACGTCCATCCACAACCAAACCGCACACTAGACTAGTGGCTAGCGGCAGTGGAGGGGGAGAGCCGTTACCCCCACCTACCGACAGGCTATTATGAGTTTCAAAAATAAACTATCTCAGCTAAAACGTAACATATTTAATTTATAACTAATATAAATACAAAACAACTTAAAAAACTAAATATGTGGGCACCATTGCAGCATCAAGTTATGATTTTATACTCGAAAACAACACCAAACATAGGTGTGAAGCAATACAGAACTTACTCAAAACACTTTATGTATTTATTTCTAGTTTAACTGTAATTAAAATAATATGACGGAAGTATTTTTTTATAGCAAACTGTAACTTTGATTTAAATATAAATTTGATTATTTTTTAATTTTTAAATATTTATATCACTAATCAATAGATACGGGAGTGCGCCAGCTCTTAGGGTTATTATTTGTGAGTTACGTAACGTTGATCCAAATGCCCCCTCCCCCACATAACGCAGCATAACGCTATGCCACACCCCCTTCCCCCTTCAGTGCGTTACGTAATATGTGTGTGGCCCCTAACATGATAGACGATTTTCACTGCTACATGTTAGTCTAACACAATAAAAACTCATTTCTGATTACAACCAAATCCTATACTCTAAAATGAGCAAGATTTGCTTGCTTTCTTGGTTGTTTGGTTGTGTGCCTGCAACTCTAATCTTATAAACGGCTTTAACGATTTCCTTCAAAAGCTGTAATTACCTAATTTCTGCATTAAAAGTAAGTTTTAGACATGTCCCATCCCCAGGTAAAATCTAATGATGAAAAAAAATTGAAAAATTAAACATATTAACATTGGGCTTAAGCGGTTTAAAATCAAAACAAAAGAATTATAACAGCTGTTCATAATCAACCAGTGAACTGTTAAAGTAATACTAATTTTATACGTGGTTCCCTGAGAACGGTGGTTAGATTCATTGAATGAAGATTGATTATAGAGTGGAAGAGTATGTTAAATTAATTAAATTTGTTTTTATAAAAAAGCTACTTTAAAGCTTAAAGGGACATTTATATATAATAACAACTGGAGTGGTATTAAGCGTGCAGTGAAGAGGCAAACGAGCGAAGCAAATATGATTGACACAAAGGGGCCTTGGTGAAAAATTACTCTAGGCTCATTAATCAAACTGACTGGCCTTTTCCGAGCAAAGCTCGGTCTCCCAGGTACTTTAACATCCAATACGAAACCCCCACTTGTGAACCCGTTCTGAGAGACCCGCCTAATAAAACACAGTCGGACCGCGGCTATCGCAGCTGTAACCGGGCCGATCTCAGATTGGAGGGAACAAGTCATAACGCGGTGTCGTGCTCTCCGTCCACCAATCACGGCCAATCAGAGGCTCTCGTTAACACTTCGCCACCCCCTTCCGGGAATCCCCCTCCCCCTCCCTGGTCGGGTAATATCCCCGTTTTGTTATGTAAATGGTATAGAAAGACCATATATCCAGCGCAACAGCATCGCGGTTCCGTATCACCTCATGATAAATGCTGCGGACTCGGACCTCGATCTCGACACGGCCTGGTAGTAGTGTGCTGGTAATGCGTAGATGAGGGACAAGATTTGAAAGAGTTTTTATACCGATGCTCCAGGTTCTGGCTGGCCAACTTTACCTATGGAAAGCTCTTGAATTGGTCACCAAGGAATTTGGAATCTGGTGAGCGATGTTCATCTCTTTCAAAGGATACCCTCTTCTCAGATACTTTTACTTTTTAAGTTGAAATTATGGTAAAATATTACAAGAGTGAGAGTGGAATGTGCAAAGGTGATATACGACGCCTATTTTGTGCCCACTCGTATTATCACTGTCCAGAACAAACTGCTACTTTAGAGGTGAAAATTACCCGCGACTGAAACAATTTGTTAAGTTTATTGTAATATATAATCGGATATTATCGCTGAAGACCAAGTTTTAACAAATATGTTATTTATTCCTTTGGTTTTTTCTGGGTATTTTTGATTCTGCACATATGTAAACTATACATCTATGGTTATTTACATCCTGTCCTAGATGAATGACGGATGAAATACGGATAAACGACGTGACTTATTATAGGATAACAAAAGTTATCCGAATACTTTGAACTACTATTTTATTGATACGTTCTGGGTCTCACTATTTAACACCAGCAAAATCCTAGCATTTATTTGGCGTGCTACTGTTTTTAACCTAACCCACCCCAAAGCTTATGCATTAACAATATTAATAGGAATTTAAGAAATCGTATTTAGATTCCAAATAATATATACAAATTTTTTTAATAAATATTAAACATCAAACAAGAAACTGTGCATCTTTACATTTCACACTTGGATTTATAAATGTTTAGTATCTATACCACCAATTACTAAAAATTATTGTTAAATCTCCTATTAATTGTGAATTCAATGCCCGAAGAAGCGATAATTTAGTAAATATTTGGACACGTTTCCCGTAATCTTACCTTAGAAAAGAACTACCAGACTTAAGGATGACTTTCCACTTTTTTACAAAACATTCGTTTCATTACATTTTGTTTTATTGAAACTTATCGAATCGAATACAGCCATACAGTATGATTTCACATAAAAAACCGTGTTCAAATTAAATTTTACTTTAAACGCTTTTCAAACCACTCTGTCAGTATCGTCGTATTACTAGGCACGACAGTAATTGCACACTTATTCATAATTACAGCAATATTATACACAAACTAGCCTACACCTTGCTCCGCATAGCGGCAATATTAGCCTACAATTATCCTCCTATTGCTGTCCCGGTTCCCAGGGTAATCCGTTACCGCATAGGAGGCAGGGAAAGGGTGGTTAGGGAAGTGTCACAACCCGGATAACTGGGTAATTAACAGTTGACAGGGACGTCAGCATCTGGTCGCCATGTTGGATAGTCTCCGCAGCGCCGATGCTCTTGTTGACCGCTGGCTTGTTGCGATACAGGTTCTGGTTGGATGACGAAGCGCAGTGATTGATTAACACATAACACGAAATGTACATCGGCAATTGCTTTACCGTGTGGAGTGAGAAAAGGACGGCGAAACTATTGGTTACATGATCCTTGGATGTCCTTCACGAGTTGTGGTTTAGCAAACACGAGATGAATGGCAATCTAGTTATATCATATTAATAGTATTACGTTAAGACCTTTTGTATCGTGTTTTGGATTGTATTCCTTATTCATATTTACAAGATTCGAAAATTCATCATCAATGAATATTATTTTATTGTTCCGATATAGGCAATGATTGGTTACAGTAGTTCTAAACTCTAAATGAAAATTAATACAAATCTAAATAAAATATAAAATAAAAAAATATATTTTAGTCATTTATAAATGACTAAAGAACTATTATTTGTGTTTGGAAAATTATTATAAGTTACACAAGAGGAGTGTGGCATTACTGTAAATTAATTTTGATATATATAGTAAAGAGGTTGTCTTCTAAACCTTGTGTCTTTTTTTATTACATCACTAAGTGGGAAAAACCTACATGCAATATGAACGACTTTTGTTTTATTCACAAATCTTCTTAATGTTAAATTTAAAGAGTTTAAATCAATTTTTGTTAGCACTAATTAAACAAATTTTAAACAAACTTGAAATTTCTTTATGATTTTTAGCTTGAAAAAAATATATAACTACTGAAACTGATAAATATACTTGGTATTATTATTCTGGTCGTAACTGATTTTGTGTCAAGCCAATTTAATGAGGTTTTTCTTTGAAAATCTGTAGAATGTTTATGTTTTTTAAACTGAACACTAGACTATACTTACAGTTACTCAATTACTTAGTTAGTCAATTGATTGAAGATTTCAACAAATAGTATTAGAAATGAGTACATTTTCAAGTCCCTATTTATATAAAACGTCTAAAACAACTTATGGGTTAGAAGTCGGGTGTTTTATTAGAGTTAATATACACACAGCAACAGTTTATAGTAGGTACTTAAAATTTCTAAGACAAAAAGGTGAAAGATTAAGACTCTACTCTTTATGAAAACTATTTAAACCCAAGCAACTTTCTACCCATCCGCAAAACTATTATTTTTCTAATTTAACTAAAGGATTCGAATTTGATAGCAGATAAATTTCAAAAGTTTTTGCCAACGACACCTAAGAAAATGGCTGGTAAAAAAGTAAACAATATAATAACATTATTTTTTTATTAAATTTTATTCATCATATTCTATACCAAAATAAGTAGCAAACATATTGAAACTTGAGTCTATTTCAAAAAGGAAAAGTTTGGAGGTGGACAAACGTCTTTTGACTTCTTGCTTCTTTATAATATTCAAGCAATTTCTGTTCAACGCTAATCCTGACCAACTCAAATATCAAACATTACTCTGTCATCGGTAAACAGATAATTACTGTTATAGTCATTACACAGTAACGCATAAAAATTAACTATTAATTGTTTCGATTAACTTTGCACAGGTGGGCAGATAATTGTTTAATATAAATTGCACAGTTATGCATTAAAATTAACAATTTAATTAACACTGAGTTGTTTAAAGGAATTAAAAGTTTTAATATTTTTTATTATGGCTTAAAGTTCTTCGAAGTTTATATTTACCAATCATTGTTTTACCTTTGTCAAATGTCTGTGTAGCCCATGAACTATTAAGGTAAAATTTCCAGATAACTTAATATTTCAGAGAGACATGGGGATAATTTGGATTATTTCAATCTAGAACTTGAGCCGGACATGTAAGCGTCAAAATAACTCTTTCTAACTTGTAGAGACTACTTTAGAATATATTTTAAAACATTAAAGATCACAGACATAACCAAAAATTACCAAAAACCTATCTCACATTTTTTGTAAATTTTCAGGGACGTTTGTCAACACACCCCTTGACTTTTCAAACACACGAACAAAAGCTGTTAATTTAATTTATTTAACGACCCAATTTTACTGCCGGCACTCGGAATCCGACTAATTCCGTGTACAAGAGGTAATGAACAATTTATTTCCCCTCTCATTAGGCCTCGTGTCGGCGGTGGCGCTGCGGCGGTTCCGGTAGCGTTCATTACACCGGTATAAATATTCACGAGCCCTCCATCACAGGTATGCCGCGGTAACAGGTACCGGTACGGTAACAGTTGCGGTAACAGGTACCGGGCAGTAGCAGGTCCCGTGGAGCTGGCGCCACTCTCGTCACCTCGGGCGGTTTCGTAACCTATTGATTTCGATGTTCGTATTTACATACATGCCTTGCTATCATCCATTCTCCATACTCTGTCAGCTCTGCGCTTCGATCCGAGCGGTTACGAAACTTGGAAGGGGTTTCGGACTGAGTAACAGGTGGGTTTGAATACAATTTGATGTCGAAATATTGTATTTTGTTACCTATAATGGTTCCAACGAAATTTAAGGCAGCAGACCTTTTGTCAGCTTTACATACAATTCTTTACTGAACGGAAATATTACACAATACCTTGTATATTCAAGTCTATAACACGCTTAAGTCTGTGGTCGAACATAAAAATAATTTTAATTGCATAAAACACGTTAAAAAGTATATGTATGTCAAATGAAACTATATATACATATAACTGTACTGTACATGATGTCCAAGTTTATATCAGTTTTGGTAATTTATTTGTTTCTCTTTACTTGCCTAAAGCTAAACACAAATCGATTTCTCCAGTCAATTATCGAAATACCATGCATGAGTAACAGTTGTTATCGTGCTCAGGTAGGTTGAAATAACTGCTTCATTACTAAGCGGATTAATCCTGATTAAGCTTTTACCAATTACGAACAACCTCTGTTCGCAAAATGTATCTCAAAACTCCGCGAAAACATTTTATTTATAATCTTTGAAAATAGGCTTTCGGGTTTCAGATATTGATTTAAAAAAGTTAACCCGAGGAAAAATTAAGTACTAATGGACAACTCATTTGTAAATTGAAATTTTTAACTTTGGGCTTATGAAGTCAGGATTCAAATATCAATAAAAGACTCATTACAGCTCTTCAAGATCACCCAGTGAACTATTAATTTATTAACATGGTGAAAACCCTTTTTAAAGGGCTTTTTCACTAAAACGACACATGAATAATGATAAAACATAAAATATTTGCTAGTAGCCTCAGCAGATAAATCATCTCATCCCTGGAATATATATTTGTGCCTGCCCTTTTTAGTCATAGAAGTGTAGATAGTCGGTTTCCTTATATCATTTACAGCATTCCTGAGTTTTTTAAATATAAACTAGCTGATGTACCCGTTCTTCGCACAGGTGTTTTCTTTACCCGTTCTTTAGTCAATGCAATTTATTTTAGATAGCTTGAAACAGCTGTTTTTGCTTCTGCTCTTTAACCTATCAAAACGAAGTATCCACAGCTGTTCGCATAACAGTTTCTGAATGTTTATTTTCTTCTGAAATGTAAACATTGAAACTTAGGACGTTCACGGGGCGTAGCCCGAGGGAATATTAAGGAAGTGAATAGGCCTATGTGTTGCATGGGTTCAAGATCTACCTTTGTGTAAAGTTTCAGCCCAGTCGGTTCAGTAGTTTTTGCGTTCACCCGGAACATCAGACAGATAGACAGACAGACAGACAGACAGACAGACAGACGGACAGACAGAAACCACCTCTTCTTTATAATATTATAGATAACTAGTGGGACTTTGATCAAAATCGAGCAAATGTTTTCGATCTCGTGTCTTATAAAACAGTAATTTCAGTAGTTTTAGCGAATTTCCCCTATAGGGAAGAAGCTATTACCGTAGGTCTCATGGTAAGACTTAAGCCCGAGACCATGATAACTTTTCATTTTGAGGTCCCCAGATGCCAAAAACACCATTCGTTCAAATTGTTATATATGTATATATATATATATATATATATATATATATATGTGTGTGTGTGTGTCCGTAAGCACGATAACTCTCGTAAAAAAGGTTCGATCTTAATGAAATTTTGTACAAATGTGTAAAGTACCATTTATTTGAACAAGTTCGAAAACCAGATGAATCGCACCATCCGAAGGGGGGTTTTTGGGGGGTTTTGTACCCCAAAAATGTGTTTTTTGGGGTTTTCACATGTAATTTTAATTTAAATCAAATTTTAATTTATACCATTGAATTTAGCTTAAAAAAAACAAACACTTTGGTATTTTGATCATTGCTCTACGTCAATTGGTTACCGAGATATTGAAAGTGCTAAACACAGTACGTTGTCTAATGTTATTCTTATGGAGAAAAAGAAAAATTGTATATCTCGCTTATTTATGAACATAAACTGGCAAAATTTGGTATATGGCTTGATCTGGTTATGGTTTATTGTTGTTTGCACAAAAAAATTTTTCGCCTATGGTTCCTGTAGCAGCAAACCTAGGTACTTGGTCCCCATGTTATTCTTATGGAAAATACTTAAAATGTTATATATCGCTTATTTATGAATGTATATGGATAAAACTTGGTATGTGACTTCACTAAGATGAGTTCTATTGATATTTGCATAAAAACCCATTATTTTGCGTGCCTTGTTGCAGCAAACCTGCGTACTCATCCCCAATGTTATTCTTATGGAGAATAATTAATATTTTAAATATCGCTTGTTTGTGAATACATTTCTTATGAATCCTGTTAAGTGTTATGTTATATATTCATTGGAAATTCGCTGAGTATGCAGGTTTGCTGCGACGGGTGTATTTGTTTTCATCTCATAACATACGTTGATACTGTAAAACTGTGTTTTATCTTATACATAGCTGTTTTAAAATGCAATTGAAATAAAATGGATCTCCATGTTATACTTATGGGCAAAAACCTAACTTTGAGGGCGGCCTAAGCCCTTCAAAATGGTCGTATCAAACATAAACCACTATGCACAACTACGGAATGGCCGTTCATTTGATACATCAATCCTCAAAATCGGTTCAGAAATAACGGAGAAGTCCTGTCCACAATAGTCAAATTAGCATAGATTTATTTTTACTTAGTTCCTCTTGAGTACTCTCTTACCAGTTCTCCTTCGACAATTATGATGTTCTCAAAGAACTTTCGGTTTGCATGAGTTAGCAATTTTATGGAACTTTAGGCCTATATTAATAATTTTTGTTTACTGGTAACACCTAGGTAGACAATACGTTTATTCCGGTATGTTTTATTCATGATGGAATTAATATTACGGAAACTTCATTCGTTACTCATCACTACTGTAAAATTGTAAAATTGTAATTTTGTGACATTTTGTAGTACAAAAGGTATACTTCGAGTTAAAGATACAATCTGAACTCATCTTCAGCCTAGGTCAACATACTTGAAAAACACACAGTCAGACTAGAAAATGTACAATTACAATTAAATGTTTAAAATGAAATTACAGTAATTTTTTGGTATACTACAAGTAATTTGATTTTTTCATATAATTTTTAATTGCGAATATGAACAATTTCTAGCCATTCTTCATCAAGTATGTTGATGTTGAGTTTAGGTTCAGATTAAAAGTCGAAATTTCCCTTTTTGAAAACAATGGGTCTATTATTTACAGTAGTGATGATTAATTTCTGGAGTAGATCATTTCTTAAGTAGTATGATACACATGATACGTGATGTTATTATCCGTGTATCATGACGGTGTAAACCAGTTACACCGGTCATCGTCAAGCCCAATAAGAGGATTTGAATCTGAAATCGATCTTCTTGTACTATCCTTTATTGATATACAATGTACTTTATTTACTGTCTTGCATGTAAGTACAGTATAAGTTTAAATATATTTTACAGCGTTGAGATACGTAGTTTATTTTATCCGGTTAGTAGTGTTGGGTAATATAATAAGTTTCAATATAGATGGGTACTGAACCGACATTAGTATCTAAGAGCAACCCCCTCCTCCCGCCGAAACCTCATCTTTAGTCAATGAGTGATAACACCGAGCGGCCTCCACCTCCCCGGCTCGTCCCAGTGACCCGACCTACCCCCGGGCGCTCCAGCGGGTTCGACTTCGTGTGAAAACCCCAACCGTTGCAGTGGCTCGGAGCTGCGCAATTTGTCAAAACAAAGCCGCGAATGCGATGCGAGAATAGTGAGGAGTGATCGTGGGAACCGGCGGGTCGCCGGCGGCGGGCATTTCTCCGATAACTGCACCGCATCACGGGCCGATCTTTCATCAGGGAAATGTGGCGGTAATCGGCGGCGGCGGAGGTGTGAACTGCAGCGAGTTGCGGGGGTCAGCGTCGGCCGTGCTCTCCGCGGGGTAGGGTCCAGGACCGGGACTCCGCCCGAGCCGGTGCGAGACCCGGGGTCGAACTGTTCTCAGAGTAGTGTTGCAACTGATGAAAAATGACGTGCGAGAGATATGGCGACATCACTGTGTGTCGGGGTGAAGACAAAATGAGTGACAAAATGCATTTTAATGATACGGCTCGTAGTATTTTTTTAAAGGCATGTGAATATAGTATATTTTATCACTAGTGTCGAAAGTGGTATTTTCCGGTACGTGGAAAATCGATAAAGTTATGAACGGTAGTTTTCATCACACTGTAAATAATAGTAATAATGAAACATCTTTTCGGAATTTTTTTCAGGTTTGCTGAGTAATATTTCTCTCAACATAATGATAATAATAGAGTGTTTACACCGTGTTGACGTTAATCTGGTAAAGGAGGTCCCACACTTCTCGCCAACAGTTCTGAACATTCTCCCGAATGTTCACTGAGCATTCCGTCCCGTATGTTCCTGTATTTATTCAAAAGTTCGTGCAGCTCCAACATTTCTCGTGAACACTCCCAACATTTGGAGTTCGGCCGAGTGTTCGGGCGAGTTCGCGAGAAGAGTGGGACCGCCTTAATAATTAGATTACTAAGAACAGCGGATTTCGAATGCAACAGCTGCGTCTATAGGTAGACCTAGTGTGGCCTTGGGTAGATTCAGCAAGCTACAATAATAGCTAACTACTGTCAGAATAACTAAATAACAGTGTGACAAAAATCACCAGCTCTTCTACGGCACTAGGGTGGAAAATTACACTTTCGGTACCCACACATGATATCGAAAATAGACACTCAGTGTGATGAATTAGTATATTTCACTACTAGTCACGAAAGTGACCTATTTCGGGACAGGATAGCATTATATGCGCGAGGCGAGGCCGAGATCACGATGCAAATAACCATCCTAAACTTTAAACAAAATTATCTGATATTTCATAGTCTATTAATTTTCCATATGTAAACTCAACACGGTTTTGCAATTCATTTTAGTGTTAAAGTCAGCTGTTTGAACATAGAATTGTCAGAACAAATAACGATATCACACTGGTGCTCATGTTGAGCAAAACGGGAACTTCAATTGTTTAGGACAGGAAAAGTTTTGTTTGGGACAGGCAAAGTCAGCTGATCATTATTTTTTTTTTACAAGGAAATAAACAATTTTCGTAGATCTCATTTATATGGGTGAGATATCAGATCTATGGTAAGATTAATGGTAGATCTCATGGTAATGGACCAATTTCGAATACAGAGTGATAAAATAGTATATTTCATAACAAGAGTGGAAAGTGGGATCTCGACCATTTGAAGTGTTTGACAAGTCTCGCACTTCAAACATATGTTCTCGGACATGCAAAACACTTTCCACTCAAGTTTTGAACGATACTTTCCACTACACTATTTTTATAACAAGAGTGGAAAGTGACAATTTTCCACAGTAAACATTACTTTCCACTGTAAACATTGGCATCTGTATGTAAATATGAAGTTTTGCAAGTGATAAACATATAACCAAAGTAGTGTAGTGACAAAATAATTGTTCTAACTTCTTTGGTCTGATTTGAACTATGCCTTCAAACTGGTAAAAGGCTCAAATCCCAGTCTTATTTCTAAAGCCTCTCCTACTCGTTGGATTTAGTCAAGTACGGTTAGACATCCTCTTGATTTGACAATGTTAATATAAGGTGTACATTGATATGCGTTTTGGTTCTTCGTATCTTTTGATGTTCATCAACCACAGTTTATTTATCCTGAAACTCACTGACGTCTTCGGATGATCAACAATCCCTGCTGCGGTAGATCCGACTTAAAAAAGTCTGAGGCAACCCATCCCTCTCTCAACCGAATAAAATCGTCTATAATGAATTGTATTAGATATATATATATATATATACATATACAACCTTAACTGTATTCAAACCCCCAAGAAATCAATCAGCTTGTTGACACTGCGTTCACATAGATTTAAAATTGTTAATTTACGAACACACGAGAAGTAGTTAAGACAAACTCGGATGTTCAGGACTTATATATGTTCTGGATTTATATAATGTGGTTTTAAAAATAATTAATTCCCAACTACTCAACAAGAGCCTGGTTCATCATATTTTTACCCAACCAATTAAAATCATATGTTTTTATTTTAATTTGATTTTAAATACTTCTCTTTTCCTATACTTTTATTCTCACCTGATATCTTTTGTTTACATTTTCATTGTTACCTATTTTATAATAACAAACCCTCTTCTCACTTCAGACCAGCAAATAACCACTCCCAGTTTAGTTTTTGTTAACATTTCATCCTCTTCTCATTTTATTTCCCCTTTTTGTCAATTATCAACATGATAATTTATGTATTTCTATATCTCACTTCATGTTAATTGTTTTTTCCACGACACGCTGGTTAAAACCCCAAACTATGTATATGTACCTGTAATAAAGTGAGTGATATCATCTATAACCCTGGACCCTTCAGATCTTCTAGACCTTCTAGATCCTCTAGAACTTCTGGAACGTCTAGAACGTCTAGAACTTCAAGACCTTCTCATCCCATCTCCTGACTCATTTGATCTCCACATGCCTCATCCAAAGTAGTGACTTAAAGGTCAGAACTTTCACCCAATTTGGTGAGTGGATAATTAATTAATATAAACTTCTTTTGAACATTTTATTTTCATTTTGTTTAATTATAAATATCCTAATATTGGTGATCAGTGTCTTAAAACAATTAGTACAAATTATGAACTACAATACATAACATGTTTCCCTTTTCTATGTCAATAACCAGCCTGTCAGTCCTTACTTATTTATTACTTTATGTAAAATAAATGTTTATTATATGTTATAATTTGTCCATTACTATCATTCATTTTTGCTCTTCACATTGGTCCTTCGCCTATATTTCTTATCTTTCCCAAAAACATCCAGCTCCAAACATTGGTCCATTAACGAACCGGATTCTGTTCATAGCGATTTGGACATATCGTTCTCTATTCGAAGTTAAATCACTATCCTAATACTAATTTTCTACCTTCTAATAATAGGCTATGTGTCTTAACCAGCTCTTGTAATACAACCCAAATATAGCAAGAGAATTTGTAACACAACTTTTTTGTAACCACTAACCATTTGCTACTTTGTGTTTACCTAACTGATTTCTAGAAATGGCACCCCCAAAGAACACTGACTTTAAAATCGAAACTTATGAGCGGTTAACTGCAGTAACCAAAACACGACTTAACTTCATTAAAGGTTCAGTAGACGGTATCATCTCTCAAGAAGATCCTCTAACAAATGTTCAGACAAAAATGTTAAATGCTTACTTGTCCGAAACCAAGCGGAAAACTGAAGATTTTGAAACAAACTTTCAGCGTATTCTTGCAATAGGTGGTAACACGTTGGACATTGACAAACTAATGACAGATCAAAATGACATAAATGAATTATTTATTTATATTTCTTGTAATATTGAATCATTATCTCCGGTACCAGAACAGTCTGTTAATCCAAATAACAGTGTCGATGAAGCGTCAAGTGCTTCTGCGCACTCACAAGTACGTTTGCCAAAAATTGATCTCCCTAAGTTCTCAGGCGATCTAAGTACATGGACGTCATTTATCAATCTTTTCGACACCACTATTCATAACAATAGCTCTTTATCTGATGTTATGCGCTTTCAGTACCTCCTCAGTGCTCTGGACAAGGAACCATTATCTTTGATTCGCAGTCTCAGTATCACTCCACAAAATTATGCGATAGCTTACAACTTGTTACAAGACAGGTATCATAACAACCGTAGGCTTCAAATACTACATTTGAACAATTTGCTTGACTTGCCTCAACTAACATCTTCACACATTCAGGGTGTTCGCAAGTTTGTAAATATATTCAATGAAAATGTTCAAGCACTAAATGGTCTTGACTGTGAAATTCAAGATTCAAATGCCCTTCTTGTTGCAGTATTATTGCGTAAAATGGACGTAGACCTCAGAAGAAAACTAGAAGCATTTCGCGCATCTTCTTCGTCTCCTAAGCATTCTCTACCCTCAGTAAAAGAAATACTGGATTTCCTTAATACCGAATGTACGCAACTCGAGGACGCGACTTTGTCACAAAATATGCAATCCCTGGAAATTAACGTTTCTAACTCTCGTCCAAGACCCACAGTTAACAACAAAACTCGTAACCATGTCAGCATGATAGCTACTCAAGTAACACCTCAATCAAATGTTCATACAAACATTCCTGTAACGTGTTTTGCATGCAATCAGTCATCTCATAAAATATACTCGTGTTCTGTTTTCAAAGCTATGTCTCCTCATGAAAGATATCAGCTTGTTAAGAAATGTCATCAATGTGTATCATGCTTAGGTACACATGACACCAAATCATGTAAATCACAATTTAGTTGCAAATCCTGTAACAGTAGACGTCATCATTCGTTGCTACACTTTAACAGTGATACTAACAATGTCACTAGTTCCATAACTGTAACAAACTCTAATGCTAAACCATTAAACAAACAAATAAAATCTGACTCTATGGTTAAACCTGAAACATCTGTAACACTCACATCTCAGAACAACTTAGAAGTTTCATCCAGTAACACCACCGTGGTATTAGGCACTTTATTGGTACAAATTAGTGCACCAGGTGGAAACTCGCATGTATTTCGTGCTCTCCTGGATTCTGGGAGTATGTGTAACTTAATGACCGAACATGCAGCTAATCTTTTACACATTCCACGACATAAATCTAGTATCCAACTTTCTGGAATTGATCACCACATGACAGACAATAAAGGACAAATTTTTGTTAACATTAAAACTCTGAATGGTCGAACAATAGCCGCTGATCAACCTACTTTAATCCTCGATAGATTAACTGTTGATCTTCCTCGCATGCCTCTTTCTCCAGAAGTACTGAAAAGAACTCACTCTTTTATCCTAGCTGATCCCACTTTCCATGTTCCTAATCGCATCGATGTCGTACTCGGAGGTGCACTCTTCCCCCAATTGTTTACAACAGAACAATTTTCACTTGGCCATAATATGCCATATGCTGTAGGAACACACTTTGGTTATGTAATAATGGGTACCGCTCCTTGTCTGCCTTCTAATCCTTCTATATCCAATGTCATACCAAGTTCAACTCTCAATGTTTGTTTACACTCCATTAGTAATTCTGATTTGCATTTATCAATTCAACGTTTTTGGTCCCAAGAAGAACCTCCTGTTTCTTCCATTAACACTCAAGAAGAAATCCAGTGTGACAAACACTTTATGGAAAATCACACTCGTGATGCCAACGGACGATATGTAGTTCGTCTACCCTTCAAAGATTCAAACTCTGTCTTAGGTGAATCAAAAAACCCCGCTGAATTGCGTCTCTTTGCCATGGAACGCAAGTTCTCTTCTAATCCTCACTTTTCAGAACTTTATCATGATTTCATGGATGAGTATTTATCATTAGGCCACATGTCCGAATGTAATGACATTGACCTATCTCAACCACACTTCTTTCTTCCACATCATGGAGTACTTAAAAAGAGTGGTAGTACGACTAAACTTCGCACTGTCTTTGATGCTAGTTGTAAAACAAGTTCTGGACTCTCGCTTAATGAAATCCTTTTAACGGAACCCAAACGGCAAAACAATATATGTGATCTACTTTTACAATTTCGTCGACACAATGTTGTATTCTGCTGTGATATTAAGCAAATGTACCGTCAAATTTCGGTTCATCCCGATGATAGAACTTTTCAATTGATTTTGTGGCGATCACATCCAAACCAATCCCCATCTATTTTCCAACTCAATACTGTAACATATGGAATTAACAGCTCTCCATATTTAGCTATCAGAACGTTGCACCAACTAGCTGATGACCATGGCGATGAATTTCCACATGCAGCTCATCTCTTGCGTAATCACACTTATGTGGATGATATTATCTCTGGAGCGGACACTGAAAACGAAGCTCTGAGCCTTCAGTCCCAACTAATTTCTTTGTTAAATCAAGGTTGTTTTGAGCTTAGAAAATGGGTTTCGAACTCACCTAAACTTTTAAGTAACTTACCCGATTCACATCTTGAAACACCAAAGTTCTTGCAAAACTCAGAAACGCCACAATTTTCAGTATTAGGGCTTAAGTGGTCTCCAGTCACCGACGCCTCCTCATATGATTTCCAAACACTTACTTCACACAAAACTCCTACCAAGGGCTCTGTACTCAGTACTATAGCACAGATTTATGATCCCTGTGGATTTCTTGTCCCTTTTATAATGCTGGCCAAATGCTTTATGCAACTGATCTGGACAAAAGGACTGTCATGGGATTCACCACTTCCATCAGATCTTCAGATGCAATGGTGCTCATTCACTGATAATATTAAGTTGCTATCTAATATTACAATACCTCGATCATTAAACTTATGTTCAACATGTAAAATTGAACTACATGGGTTCTGTGATGCATCCGAAGTCGGATATGCTGCTGTTACTTATCTAAGATGTGAACTAAACCAATCCGTATCGATAAAACTACTAATGGCAAAGAGTCGTGTCGCACCTTTGAAACGAGTCACGATACCTCGCCTTGAATTATGCGCTGCACATTTATTGGCTCAATTAGTGTCTCATATCAAATCCTTATTTCCTGATAAAATGACATCTAATAATATAAATTTATGGTCTGACTCAACTGTAGCTCTCACATGGTTGCAAACCCCTCCATACAGGTTGAAAACCTATGTAGCTAACCGTGTTTCACAAACCCAAGAATTGGTACCTACTGAGTCATGGAGACATATCTCTTCCGGAAATAATCCTGCAGATTGTGCCTCCAGAGGCCTACTCATGTCTCATTTGATTGATCACAAACTTTGGTGGAATGGCCCATCCTGGCTATCGCTCCCATCAAATGATTGGCCAACATCTAAGTTTACATCTGTGACATTAGATTCGACCCACGAACTTAAACCAAACTCATTAACCATACTAACAACTACTTCACAAGAAGAATGGTCATTTCTGTCCAAGTTTTCATCCTGGATAACATTGACTCGAATTATGGCTTATGTATTGCGCTTCATTCGCAATTGCTGTAGTTCACAACATCAAAATGGATATCTCAAAACTGAAGAACTAAACGAAGCTCAAGTCAAAATATTTGCCCTTGTGCAACAGACGTCATTCTCCAAGGAACTCAAGTCAAGACTTCTACAAATACATTTGTGCGTCCAGTCATCAAACTTTGTCCACTACCTAATACTTAATGTTGTTGAAGTGTGGACACTTCAAGGTCGGCGGTATGTTCAGGACTTATATATGTTCTGGATTTATATAATGTGGTTTTAAAAATAATTAATTCCCAACTACTCAACAAGAGCCTGGTTCATCATATTTTTACCCAACCAATTAAAATCATATGTTTTTATTTTAATTTGATTTTAAATACTTCTCTTTTCCTATACTTTTATTCTCACCTGATATCTTTTGTTTACATTTTCATTGTTACCTATTTTATAATAACAAACCCTCTTCTCACTTCAGACCAGCAAATAACCACTCCCAGTTTAGTTTTTGTTAACATTTCATCCTCTTCTCATTTTATTTCCCCTTTTTGTCAATTATCAACATGATAATTTATGTATTTCTATATCTCACTTCATGTTAATTGTTTTTTCCACGACACGCTGGTTAAAACCCCAAACTATGTATATGTACCTGTAATAAAGTGAGTGATATCATCTATAACCCTGGACCCTTCAGATCTTCTAGACCTTCTAGATCCTCTAGAACTTCTGGAACGTCTAGAACGTCTAGAACTTCAAGACCTTCTCATCCCATCTCCTGACTCATTTGATCTCCACATGCCTCATCCAAAGTAGTGACTTAAAGGTCAGAACTTTCACCCAATTTGGTGAGTGGATAATTAATTAATATAAACTTCTTTTGAACATTTTATTTTCATTTTGTTTAATTATAAATATCCTAATATTGGTGATCAGTGTCTTAAAACAATTAGTACAAATTATGAACTACAATACATAACATGTTTCCCTTTTCTATGTCAATAACCAGCCTGTCAGTCCTTACTTATTTATTACTTTATGTAAAATAAATGTTTATTATATGTTATAATTTGTCCATTACTATCATTCATTTTTGCTCTTCACATTGGTCCTTCGCCTATATTTCTTATCTTTCCCAAAAACATCCAGCTCCAAACATCGGATCTCATTCTATGAATCACCCAACACCCAAAATATTGCTTTGCGTGACGAGATCTTTAGTTCATAACCAACTTGAGAAAATGGCCATCCATTCTTGTGTGCATTTATGAAAGGTTTTATTTTACGAATGTTTACTTTTCTTAGTAATATACCAGTTGTGATTATTAGTGCAGCTTTACTGATTGTCAAGTACCATCCCTAAGGTATAATTCACTAGTCCACTCTAAATCAAAATTAATTACTGTAACTCCAGTTTTTATCCTAACCGCTAGAGTCAAACTAGAGCTAGAGCTAAATTATGATAGATTTCTTTTAACAGGTTATGAAGTTGTATTCTCAGCATAGTTGATGCGTCATAAGAGGTCTCCATTTGAAGTCACGTTTGATCCTTATTTATAAAAAATGTGAAATCCTATTTAATATGTCATTCATTCACGTTTCATTTAATGTTTCCCATTTAATGTTAGTGTTAGACTGTTCCGATAACAAACTCTACAAACGATATTTACCACTATTTCTATACATCGGAAGAAAATATTTTGTCTCATTTTGATGGTAAGAGTCACCACTACAATAAACCATTGTTACGAGGAGGATTATTTTATAGTTAGTTCAATATTGTTTAACAACATTACTAGTAAATATGTATTACTCTTACCATATTATTATTATTATCTTTATGTATAAGTCTGTAAGCGAAATTTTTAAGTCAAAATTGTGCGAGTTTGGCAAATCGCAGGATGATGGGAGAGGGTTCAAATTAAAGGTCTTGATCCCAGGGATTCGGGAACAATAGCAGTATTTCTAAAAAGTTACCAGCAAACGAGAAATAACGTAAAACATCGCCGATAAGAAAAGCATGGGGATTTAAAAACGCCTAATTTGATTACATTATAACATGTGATTAACGCGTAGTAGATACTTACATATCTGACATATGTTCCTATGAATCAGATATTCAGAGTATTGGAGCAAGGTTAGGGGCTATGGCCCTTTCAAGCCACTAGTTATTACTATTACCATTATTATTACTATTACTATTACAAATATTCCAAGAACTATCATACTTTTAAGATTTTTTATATAAATCTGACATAACGCTTTTATTCCTCCCTGCATAAGATTGTATCGTCAATTTATGATCATTCGTTATAAGTCATTTCCGTTCAACATACGGTTCACACGGAAATAAAAGAGGTTTTTGAAATATCTGCCAGGTGAACGAACAGAGCACATATGCTCAGCTAGTCTATCGAACTTAACGATACGATATTTATATTCGATAGTTATCGTATCGCTCCAGCCCAACTGATTGTTGACTGTACCACCTGTTGTGTGGATCAGCTGTTCGTAACGTGCGCCATTGTTGTGGGTCAAGGCGGCTTGAATCGCCCAAGGCCCCCTAACTGTATATGTCACGATTATAATTGGCAATACCGCTGTATTATTTATAAATGATATTTGTTGTATGCTATTAAATGTCAAGTCGCTCGTCCATTAAATGTCAGCCCTTCTTCAACATAGCATTACATATCGCTCGGTCACGAATGAACGATTTGCAAATCATGCTTCGTAGCTAATTAATAGTTCGGTGATCAGAGTGCGTCGGGTTTGGACATTTGATGGGTGAGAATTACTTTCTTAAGGTACTTTGATGTAGTGATGCCCCAAGGGGGGTTAATTAAAAGGGTTAACAAGTTATCATGTAAGAAATCTGATGTGAGAAGTGTGTTTATCTTTTTTGCTTTACTATTGATTCCTTCTTCTAACTTAGCCATTATACTTGTTATAAGTGTAGATAATTTGTTGATTGTAAGACTTCAATATCTCACACCTACTACTGGTCTTGAAACATGATAGAAAGTTAAGTAACGCGAAAAATCTAACAGATAACTAGCAACTCAGTGGGGTCTAAACAAATTACTCTTAAGGCTCTACTTCTCTGGCATAGAAATTTCCATATTAATCTTGTTGACAAAGTATTTTGTTGTAAGATTGGTAAATTCAAAGTCAAATTAATTTACTGTCATAACACAACTACACAAAGAGAGCGTTGACTATTTTTAACCCTGTAGTCCATATTTTCTATCAGGAGCTATTTTAATTTTTTGCTAAAAAAACATACCTGACTTTAAACACCGTTTAAAATAAGGAGGTAGAACGTTAAAGACGACTATTGCAGTACACCTAATGTTTGAAGAAAAAAGTGTTGCGTTGTGAATGACAAGGGATAGTTTATTTCAAAGATTGTAAGTAATGAATTTTTAATCTGTTTGTAAAAGTCATTCAAGAATATAAATGTCGGAAATTGCCAGAAGGTTGATTGTTGAAAATACACCTCTACATGACTTAAGTTTATGCATCCCAAAAAAATGTTTATAAGAGCTTTCTTCTACTTGAGGAATATTATTTAATTTTTTTATTATTCATAACCCCAATTGCAAATCCATATCTCATATGTTGATGGAAAAAGCATAATAGACCGTTAGAAGTAATTATTTTTTGCACAATGATCAAGCCTTCGGGGTAGAAAAATGTGAGCTGATTAATTAATTAAGGCGTGAATTAATCAATCATAATACCTAAGAAGTTAGTTGAACTACTTTCATCAATGACATTATCTCCCATTGATATGCAATTGTTGGATTTAACTCTATTTCTTAATCTGAAGACGTTGGATTTTGATTTATATGTACTTAACAGTAACTCTTTTTCACCAGCCGTTTTAGCAACAAACTACTTTGAACAAAACTATCAACTTCGAGAAGAATATGAGATTGACTACAGACACTGAGAGACGTATTGTTATAAACAAATTATAACATTGTTATAAACAATTTATTGTTATAAACAATTTTTTAACACCAGACACACAACGTGGTAAATCATTTTTGCAAACTAAGAAAAGAATCCAAGAACCAATCCTTGAGGTATCCCAGAAGTCACAAAATCGCCATCAGACTGCTTTTTACAGAAACGTCCCTTTTGATTTACAAAACGGACATCAAAGGTGTATTTTCTTTCTATGAGAAAAGGTGTCGACCATTTTATTGTACTTCATCTAATTCTAAATTATTATAGTTGCTTTAATAGAAGCTGATTATTTACCATTTCGAATTCTTTAATGAGCTTCAAATTGTAAATATATTTAAAAACACAACTGAAGGCAGAAATTTACGAAAACGTGTGCGAGTTCATTAAATACTGTGACTGCCCTCCATTAAATTCATTAAATTCTGGTCGGTCTTATGGGTTATCTTCTCTTTGCAGAAAAGAAAGAGCTGAAATTGTTGCGTACCCACGATCTTACAATGTCAACATTTCTTTTGAGGACGGAGTTTTTCCTTCAGATATAAATTCAGTTAAGGTTCTGTTCAATAAATGCAGTTAGCGTTTGAAAAAAAACTATGGTCAGTTCCCAATTACCTCAACCATTTCAAAACTTCTTGAAAACCTATCTCTTTATTATTTGTCTCCATATTTGGATCTTAATCATTCCCTTTTGAAAAACAGTTTAGTCAATGCCTTGTTAAGTCGTATCTCAAGTATCTCTAAATCTATAATAAGATAATGATTTTCAAGTTGTAAAACTTTTAGTACAAGTTTGATTGGTCTGTGTGAACGGATGAAGTAGGCAAAAGAGGCTGCGAACCTTAAACAAAGTATGATACCCTAATCATAAGACGTTGCCATACGGAAAAGAATCCAAACTCGTTTCACTCGTCACAACGAGGTGAGACAGAATGCGTAACAGGTAATGACATCGGACTATAAATAGAGCGATCACTACGAGAAGGGTGGCTATGCGGCGGTGCGCGGGCATGCGCGTGTGTGCAGCTATGCGGCGGGCAATTCCCACGTTGTGACTCGAATGTTAACGCGGCGGAATGGTAACAATACCCGCCATAATTGCTTCGCAGAACCGGACGGGGAAAGGCTCTTGTTCTGCCTTTTTATCGCCTCTCTACCCAGATTTATTTGCTGATCTACTAATCTGCCTTGAATAGTGCCTATTCAATTAGGTTATCGGGAGTAACATCTGAAACGGCGAACGGGAGTGGATTTGTTTCTTGACTATTGATACACGTAAACTTTAAGACTGAGATTGCATGAAAAAGAAGCTTGTTTAGAGTTAAATATTACGGGATTTATTTTTCGTATTATAATTGTTATCAAAGTCTGACGGGTACCAACTTTAAGAAAGGCAGGAATCAAAATCGCGTATATTACCATTTAAAAGTAGGCAAAGGATTATAGATCCGATTCAAGAATGGGAACCAGTTTTGTCATTGTATGAGCACTGAGCAATATACCTTTGAATCTTTTATTGATATTATTGGTGAATGCTTACACCACATCCTGGTTCAGAAAATAACAGGGTATCTCTTAAACATCAATAAATGTCGCAAAAATGACCAACAATCCAATACTGATAAAGATAAATTAGTTCTGTTATCGGTAAAATTGTACCACATGATAATGGTAAAATTAACCTACCTTCTTCAAGTAAACGTCGACTCCCAGCTGTTTTATTTGTACAGTTTATAATTGATCGTCTAAACCACAAACGTCCAGGCGCAGACCACACGCTCGTGCGTTTATTTACGACGGATTGAGTCATCTATGTCAAAAAACTATTTACCGTATGTAATAACAGTAAAGCATTATATTTATATCTACATCACGACGCTATAACTGTCCGACTGTGTCCCACAATATTTCATAGACAGATGTGCCTTCCGGCCTCGCTTTACTGGCTTACATACGTATAATAAAACACAGAGCTATTGACATGGATTGCTGCTCAATCATTATTTGAAAGACGTCATACAAGTACATTTTACAACGGAAAATATAGTTTATGTAAGGAGACATGGAGTAAAAATAATTTCAAATGCACTACTCTGTGACGGAGGTGACTTGGCCAGCTGGTAAATAAAGGAAATAAGAAGTAGAAGGAGTAAGGAGGGAGTAATTAAGGAGGTGGGGGTTTAAACATCTTGTTAGCCTTATGATTAGCCCCTTGGATCAAGAGGTGACGGGTTCAAATTAGGGGGATTTCACAAATATTTAATTTGATTTCATTTTGAAGGGTTTTGACCGCTTTCACTCCAGAGCGTTTGCAGTGTACGCTTATCAAAAATGCAACTGGCGTTTAAATACAAAAAAAGTTCGCTGACGTGAGGGAAGTGAATTTCCACATAATAAACTTTAAAAGAATAAAAATCTGTGTTTAAACATACACTTATTCCAATTTGTATGGAAATATGAAAACGTTTAATTTGTTGGCTGTTCTAATGCTCCTGGTTTTATTTACCTGGGAAAACAACGTTGCGCATTATAAGGTTGGGAAATAGTCCAGCCAGGATAGAAAGTAGGCGTGGGGATACTGGGGATGATAAAAGTACGCCAACATATGACAAACAGGCTTTTCTAAAGTAAAATCCCCATAAGACAACGTACTGTGTTTAGTCAATAATAACTCGGTACCTATTTATGCTAAAATAATGAGGGAGGGTTTAACATGTTTGGCTTGTTATGTCCTACAATTTAATATGCATTATTTCAACATTTTTTTCGGACCTTTTTGAGCCCAAAAACTAAATACCCCCGTAGCAGCAAACCTGCGTACTCAGCGAATTTCCAATGTATATACATGTGTCTTAACACCACATAAAGACACATACTAAGACTCATCAATATACATTCATAAATAAACGATCTATGACATTTTAATTATTCTCCATAAGAATAACATGGCGGCTGAGTATGCAGGTTTGCTGAAGCAAGGAACACAAAAAATGGGGTTTTATAAAAATATTAATATAACTCATGTAGATAAAGCCACATACCAAATTTTATTAATTTAAGTTCATAATTAAGGGAGATAACACGTTTCTTATTCTCCATAAGAATAACATGGGGCTGAGTACGCAGGTTTGCTGCTACGGGAACTATCGGCCAAAAATGTTTTTTAGTGCAAATATCAATAGACCACAACGATATGAAGCAATATACCAAGTTTCATCAGGAAAAGTTCATAAATAAGTGAGATATACAATTTATCTTATTCTCCAAAAGAATAACATTGGACAACGTACTGTGTTTAGCACTTTCAATATCTCTGTAACCATTTGACGTAGAGCAATGATCAAAACACCAAATTGTGCGTCTTTCTAAGCTGATTCTAATAGAAAATACTACAATTTGACTTTTTCAAAAATTATATGTAAAAAGCTCAAAAAACCCATTTTTGGGGTACAAAACCCCCCCCCCCAAAATACCCCTTCGGATAGGTCTATCTGTCTGGTTTTCGAACTTAAAGTCATAAATGCTGCTTTACACGTTTATACCAAATTTCATCAAAATCGGATGAATTTTACGAGAGTTATCGTGCTCACGGACACACACACACACATATATATATATATATATATATATATATATACCACTCCATTCGTGGTTTCGAACGAACACCATTCGTTCGAAACTGTATATATATATATATATATATATATATATATATATATATACAGTTTCGAACGAATGGTGTTTTTGGCATCTGGGGACCTCAAAACGAAAAGTTATCATGGTCCCGGGCCTAGGTCTTACCATGCCGACTACGGTAATAGCTTCTTCCCTATATGGGAAATTCGCTAAAATTCGACAAATTAAAACCCCCAAAAAGGGGGTTAAAGTATTCCGATTATTTTTCCCAACGAACTTGTCCAAGGTATTAAAGAAAGGAATATCCATACCAAATTTGAAGTAAATCGGACAAAAATGCCATCATTAGAGTGCAAACACACACATATATATAATTTTGTAACGACCGCCCAAAACGTGTTCAGAGGATCACATTAGGAACTTCTATTGTGGTCCCGGTTTAAGTTTCACCGTGCGAGTCATGCTAATAGTTCACTATTCTACAGGAAATTCACTAAAAAGGTTTAGGGAAACACCCTTCAGTGTTCATATCTTGTCTACTGACAAAGCCAACGAAGAAACTATCAATGGCATGCAATGGTGTTTAACAGTCAGCTGTGATAAAACCTTGTGATACATAATTAAAACTCTTTTTTTTCAAAAATCATAAGAATTGTTGGATTGTGGTGGGGGTAATATTTCCTTCACACCCTTGTTTATTACCTAGTCATCAACTCATCTCCTTACAGTAACATGTTCTATAACCTACCATGGGGGATAACATGTTCGCGGTACACATTATTAACATTCTGTCGTCTATTACCATCTTATGAAACAACATGGATAGTAATAGTAAAATGTGCAATATCAAGCTCAACATAGAACCTGGGAATGTATGTTAATGAGTTGCGCTACCTCCAGTATTACGCTGTAAACGTTTTTTTCAGATTTTACTCAAGGTTCCGTGATCTCCGCGTAAGTGATATCTGGAAGACAGATTCGATCGTGACAAGGAGAAGGGGGCGTGTAGTGTAGCTGCTCTGATATACGCACCTGCTACTGGCATGCTACTGGGCGCTGGCCTCAGACCAAATTTGTTATAATTACCACTCGCCAGCCAGATTTACGGGCTTGTGAAACGTTCGGCAGCCAGCGCCTCGCCCGCGATAAATATGAGTCCGGCGAGCGGCGCGGGGCTTTGGATGCGAGAAAAGTGGATTGTTTTGTTGGGCCGCAATGTGAATGTGGCGAGCAGTATGAGCTTATGTACTTTAAAAACATTCATTGTGCCCCAGTATAATTTGTGAATGAGTAAAGGTCATAGTCATTGAGAACAATTACCATTCCCCTAAATGAGAAATTTGTAATAGCTCATAATAGCTCCCCGATGGAGAGGGGGGATAAGGGGTGTACGGTATCCTCTTACTTGTATAATCCATATTTGTGAGAAGCAAAACTTGGGAAACAACATACTAATGTCTACTGAATGTCTACGTAACTTTTGGAAAGATTTTATTGCAGCTGACCTTTAAAAAGCATATGCAGTTTAAATATTGCAGTATAAAAACGTGTAATGAAGTATCACACAGTTAAGGTATACTGTCTGTTGTGTTACTTCAATTCTCAAACAACTAAGTACTATTTACCACGACCTTGTTAATGCCTTTTGCGATGATGTAACAATTTTTATAACGACCTAGGACCAATTAAAGGTCGGAAATTTGATTTTAGGGGAGGAGCAACGTAAGTGTCAAATACGTCTCACGGCCCATAAAACACACAATAACTTCTTCAACTTTGCTTACTACAATTTCTTCTCGAGCCAGTCTCCTGCTACCACAGTGGAATTTAACTGAGAACCAATTAGAAAGTATATTATTTGTCAAAGACGCACTGTTGGTCCAGTCAAATTAGACATTAAAAACGGTCTCCTTGGGCCCTTGCATGCAAAAGGTCATGTAGTTCTAATTTTGTAGTATGTCGTTAGGACCTATACCACAAGTAAGAAACCAAGTTTACAGCTTCAATAGACCTCTGCTACTGCCGTAGTAGCAAAAAAACAGTAAAATGTTTGCACTTTTGCTAAATATCTCTGAATTTATGACATATTGTCAAAAAAAAGAAAAATTTTATTTCTCGCTTATTTATAAACACATACTGACGAAACTTGGTATATGGCTTCACCTAGTTGCAGTTTATTGGTTTTTGCACAAAAGCCAAATTTTTTCCGATGGTTCTCGTATGAGAAAACCTGGGCACTCAACCCCCATATACGGAGAAGGGAGAATAATTACAATGTTATGTCCCCCTAAATTATGAAGAAAACATAATAAAACTAGGTGTGTGGCTTCACGTAGTTGAGTTCTATTGATATTTGCATAAAACCCCATTTTTGGCATTCCTGGTTGCAGCAAACCTGCGTACTCAGCCCCAATGTTTTTCTTATGGAGAATAATTAATGGGGGTTGAGTGTCCTGATTTGCTGCTACGAGAACCATCGGCAAAAAACAATAAACTACAATCAGATGAAGCCATATACCAAATTTCATCTGTTTATGTGTATAAATAAGCGAGATATAAAATTTTCCCGTTTTTTACAATATGTCACAAAAAATATACCATAACGAAAATTATTATTTTTTTTAATTGTTTAAAGTTTTTAAATTATTGTATCTCAGAAAAAAATGAACGTACTGAAGAAATGAATTTATCGCCTCAAACTTTATCAAATTTTATCCAGTTTAAGAAAGAATTGGGCAACAAATTCTCACAGAGGCATACTTTCGGAAATATTTAGCAAAAACTGAAAAAATGCAAAAGTTTGACTGTTTTTTTTGCTACTGCGCCAGTAGCACAGGTCTTTTGGAGATGCACACTTGATTTATTACTAGTGATATAGGTCCTAATAACATACTAGAACTACATGACCTTTTGCACGCACGGGTGGTTTTTTTTACTGGACTTTGTGTTAAGTTTCAGAATGAGCTTAAGTATTTACTTAATGATTAATACCGCCGTTACTTGAAATTACTTTCAAAGAACTTGTTTAGTAAACATAAACTCAAGAAGGTACTTTTTAATATATACCAGTATGACTTTTGTTTATTATACAAGTATAGGCTGAGAGAAACATGGGGGTGGTAAACAGAAATAAGTCTTGAAGCTCAAGTTCGAAACCGCCAGACAAACAATTGAATAAAAAATCGAATCGTTTATTTCCCATTATAAACAATTCACAATAAACAATAAAAATAATTCACTACTGCGATTATAAATAAATTTCCATCTTTAAGTAACATGATAATAGACAGAAATTTACATTATTTACCTATTTTTTGCAATTCTGCGCAGGGTCAAAAATACCCAGTGACAATTTCCCAGTTATTTCGTGTATGAAATTAACCGACGCAACGTAGCTTCTATCAAATGCATCAAAAGTTTTAAATTAAATAAAACCCTTCACGATGTAGAGTTTACTCGTGATGAGTCTTTTAAATCATTTCACCTACCCTCACCTCTAAACGTCATAATCTTGTAAATGCTTTCAACCGAATTTGACGAACGATCTCCCCCATCTATATTCAATACAGTATTTAATTCTTGCTTTCCCCTATAAGATACACAGACAAAAAGATCTTAAGCATCGGAATCGTGTGTTTTTACGCATACATCAAGATATTTTAGATCGTATTTATTAAGAGTGGGCTCCAGTCACGAAACATTTCGTGTTTCTACCTGATTCCCACATAAATCCAATAAACTTTCAAAGCCCGTCACTCCTCAACAGATTATCTGATATCGTTGGTTTATGGATCAGTTTAAGCAAAAATATACCTCACGATTTTAGTGAGCAAAATCTCGATTACAAATAAAAAATAGTTGAATAACATTCCAAAATATTCAATATTTACGATTTTTAAATCGGTAAACTATTTGGATATCGAAATTCAGCTTACTGAATCACTAGGTATTTACTTATTTCTTTCAAATGAACCAAACATCAACCATTTCGGATAACCCGTTGAGAAAGGACGGGTTTTGATATATAATATTTTTGTAGAAGCAGGCAGAAACCGATGACTGGAGCCCCCCCACTCTCCACCCCCACACCCCCGCACGCTTATTAAATAGCAAAACTTCAAACCCCCCTCAACTAAATTTATTACCAGACCCAGACGTTCTGTCGCGTCATCCGGACCTCTTGACTAATCTGTGTTTAAGTGGTCACCGCGTCTGTCATTACGGTTACAGGCTATTTAATAAATCTGGTGATAAATCTGGAGGCAGGTAATTAGAAGCCCCAGTGCCGGGGTCTCATTATCCCAACCACCGTCTCACCGTGCCATCACGCCACTCGGGCTGCTCTCTGGGAGGCTCCCACTCTAGTTTCGGTGGTTTTTATCAAGTTGCTCTGCAAGTTTTTAAATACCTCTTAATCTTTGTTAACTCTCAATCCGTAGACTGTGTTCTCATGGTAGTCTAATGAGAAACGCCCATAATAACCACATAGAAACTTGGATTGCTGAAGAATTTAGAACCAAATCTTATAGAGTCTACGAAGAAGTCACTGCCTTAGTTAATGAGTTGAATACAATAATATGCGACATTATTGCAATAGGTAGGAAATAAAAGACTACATAACTGATCAATCGGTAAGGTTGAAGTTAAATAATGAACAATCGAATTAGTTAAACCAAGAAAATGTTAATATTCACTCACCTATCTTTTAATATTGCAATAAAAAATACCACGCAAAAAATACAAATTATTGTATTTTTAATTAGATTTTAGAATTGTGTAGATTTTAGTTAGAAGAGAGACAGTAACAAAATGTCTTGAACAAATGGGAATTAAATGTAATTTTTATAAAAAAATTATACCTAATTTAATTTTTGGCAATGAAAAGTTCTGTACAGTCTTTAACTATATAATAATAATCAAACTCAAATTTTAAAGTATTCTTCGTGTAGGAAGCTTTACAACAAGAAAGATCAAATTTATTTAATTTTATATCGTAAATAAGAATGGTCTCTATAATAGCGTTCATAATAATATAGAACCTACTAGTGAACGCATTGTAACTTTTAATAGAAGTTAAATACTTGGATCTCAACATAACGTGTAGAATGTGGCGTAATGTTTCGTTACAAGTATGTTCTCAACTATATAAGTGGTACTTCTGCGGAGGAGTCGGTATAATGTGATAAACTAAGGATTTTAACCCTCTGTTTACAAACACTTATTATGCTAAAAACATAATTCATACAATAATTACAAAATAAAATTGTACTTTTAACTGTATATAGTTTGATCTCAAGTCATTTGATGTATGCATTACCAATATGGGGTAATAACTCTTCATCGTTCACACAATATATATTTATAATTTATAATTGTAAATGAAAACAAAATTTTAAAAACCCGGTGCCAAAATAGCTCATGTAAGCAAAAGATTGTGTTGGCATCCAAGAACTCAATTTGCAAACTCTTTTAATCTCGTTTAACTTTGATTATACACAACCCTTATTCAAAATTTGAAACAAAGCACCAAAACATAATAATACCGACTTTCTATCCCAACCACAGTTGCAATAACCATGAAAACCAAGTTAAAGGGGGGCTCCAGTCCTGAAACTTTTGGATTTTCTACCTGCTTCCCCCCAAATGTTAACTTTCAAAGTCCATCCCTCCTCAATAAACTATCCAACATATTTATGGCTCGTTTTAAAGAGCAAAGAAACACCTAGCAATTCAAGTAAGCAGAATTTGTATAACACAAATTGTTAATCCATAACAAAAATTAAAAATAACATTGCATATTTTCGGATTTTTTAACGATTATTATTTGTGAAATTTAAATTTTGCTCACTGATATCTCTAGGTACTCTTTGCTCTATAAAATGAGCCAAAGAAAACAATTTTGAATAACTCGTTGACGAAGGGCAGAATTCGCAAGTTACATTGGCCTTACGGGGGAGCAGGTAGAAGCAGAGGACTGAAGCCCTTCTTAACTATCACTTTATCACCACTGCCGTGTCTCTCATCACTGATCACTGCCGTGTCTCTCATCACTGATCACTGTCGTGTCTCTCATCACTGATCACTGTCGTGTCTGTCATCACTGATCACTGCCGTGTCTCTCATCACTGATCACTGTCGTGTCTCTCATCACTGATCACTGTCGTGTCTCTCATCAATGATCACTGTCGTGTCTCTCATCACTGATCACTGTCGTGTCTCTCATCACTGATCACTGTCGTGTCTCTCATCACTGATCACTGTCGTGTCTCTCATCACTGATCACTGCCGTGTCTCTCATCACTGATCACTGCTGTGTCTCTCATCACGGGAACCTTCCTTGTCAGCCGCTCTATGCATCTCAGACCATCGCATCGACGCGACGCCCGCAATTACGGATTCGGAGAAGCATTTTACGATCCTAGCGACTTCGGTAGCTCGGGTCCAAATCAATGATTTGTCGTCGTAAACCGATAATCGTTCTGTGAACTGCGGCGTTCGTTACGACGTTACAACGGACGTTACGTGCGATGAGTTACGAGCGGACGTGCGGCTCCACCAATTATCCGATGAGTTGCTGTTTTGCCGGCAGTCGAGTCGATGCAGGCTTTTATCGTTGTGTTAGCCGCATCGCGTATCGCGTATTTTCAAGTGGTGAAGAAGTCCAGTGGTGGAGAAAATTGCCGGGTAGTTACTCCGGTTTAAATGATAATTGTTCTCAATTCTCAAGGTATAATTAGGGATTTTATACTAATAGAACACAATTATATAGCTCACGAACAATAATAATTTGTACACTAACAAGAACCAGCGATTTATACTAATTGTTTTAAAGGGCAACTGACTTTTGTTAAAAATTAAAAATACTGTTGCTCTAAAATACCTCAGTATGCGATTTTTATAAGTACTTTTCATTAGTTTATGAATTTGAAATAATACCGGTGCAATAAATAATATATATAACCTGTAATTGTTGTATGTGTAGGTAAATGTAATGGTTGGATTGGTAAATTTAAAATTAGCGTGACTAGAACCAAAGTAAATAATATAAATTCAAACCATTGTTTTACTAGAGGTTTCCTCATATTGGTGATTTCCAAAGCCGAAGGAATAAGGGTTTCGTTCTATAGGCTGTATCTGTATTCGAATATGTATGCAACGATTTACAAATCTTTGCAAAGAAAAATTCCATTGCACATGTAAATCAAAAGTTTCAGTTGCTGTACAAATAAATATTTTACCTGTAATTTTGTTCAATACTTTGTATTTTTAATCTAACATTTTCAGTTTTAAAATAACACTACTTAATAATAATAGTAATATATTTCTAGAATAAATCTGAATACCTGAAATGTACATTAAAGCTAAATTATTGTCTAATTCCCGTTTTACACCACTCAAATACACACCCTCTTGTCTGCTGGCTGACATAACATTCACGTTCAACTTTCACATTACGAATCATTGCGAAAAGAAGATTCTTTAGCTTCTGCTAGGCTTCTCAATGCATTTCGTTCGCACTAAATTCAGTTGTGTAAATTAATTTACATACATTATCAAAAGTTGTATAGCCCTCACGATCATAAGTCAGGTTACTGATGTTTTGAAAATAGTTATACAGTACATTGTTATTATATTGTGTGGGTTGAATGCCCCGATCGGGACCGAGACATTAATAATTGCAACAGTAAAGGCAGGGAAACCCTCCGTACAGACAATACAGGACGATAGTTTACGAACAAGTCACCTCACAAGCAGGTGTTTAGTTGATCAAAAAGTTGCCCAGAAAATTCAAAAGTACACTACTTCCCAAGGCATTAAAGACTCACCTCAAACGGTTTTAAGTCTCGAAGGCATTTCATGATGTAGGCGAGTACTTGGCATATGACTGGGAGATCAAATTAGGTCTCCGGTACCGAAGAGGAGATCCAATTGGCCTATGAATTTGAACAGAGCGAACGTATATTTGTATGTTTTAATGGCTTAGTAATTGAAAAATGTGTTATAGTCCTTCAAATGAATTATCTTTGCAGTAAAATTCGATGTAATTGTCATACTACAATAAACGACAGTATTATTATCGTGTTTGCAATTCTGTAAACATATTTCCATAGGACTTAGCAGCATAAAGTTAGAACTTTTACAAGCATCTTTCAAAGCAATATGCGAATGATTGTATAGATAAATTACCAAACTGGATGACTTTTCCCTTTTCCACCTAACTCGAGCGTTTAAGTTTCTATTACTGTATTACAAAGAACCACCTAAACCACAAACCACCTATTTTTATCTTCCGCACCTAAATCAACATTTTAAGTTCTAATTATTTGATGACAAGGCTTTTAATCTTCCTCACCTAACTCAACAGTTTAAGTTCCCATTAGTTTACAACACGGTTTTTATCTTCTACACCTAACTCACATGTTTGTTTCCATTAGTTGATCGTAGGATTTTAATCTTCAACGCTAACTCAACAATTTAAGTTTTCATTAGTTTATTACAAGGTATTTAATCTTCCACAGCTAACTCATCAGCTTACTTTACAGTTAGTTAGTTACAAATCTTCCTCGCCTAACTCAATAGTTTAGGTTGTATTATTTTATTACAATGCTAACTTAACAGTTTAAGTCCCCTTTAGTTTATTACAATGTTTTTAATCTTCCAATCCTAACACAACAGTTTAAGTTCCTAGCAGTTTATTACAAGGTGTTCAATCTCCAGTATCTAATTCTACATCTTAACTTCTTTCCATTAGTGCATAATAAGGTGTTTACCAATCACCTAACTCAACAGTTTAAGTTCCTATTAGTTGATTACAAAATTGTTAATCTCCCCCACCTAACAACAACAGTCTAAGTTCCTATTAGCTTTTTATAAGGTTTCTCTATCACGCCTAAATCAACAGTTTAAGTTCCCATTATTTGATTACAAGGTTTTGAATCTTCCACGCCTAATTCAACCGTTTGAGTTCCCATTAGTTTATTGCAAGGCTGTTAATCTCCCCCACCTAACAACAACAGTCTAAGTTCCTATTAGTTTTTTACAAGGCTTTTCTTCCACGCCTACCTCAACAGTTTAAGTTCCCATTAGTTGATTAGAATATTTGTAATCTTCCACGCCTAACTCAACAGTTTAAGTTCCCATTGGTTGATAGCAATCTTTTGAAACTTCCACACCTAACTCAACCGTTTAGGTTCCCTTTAGTTTATTACAAGGCTTTTAATCTCCCCCACCTAACAACAGTCTAAGTTCCTATTAGTTTACTACAAAGCTTCTATTCCACACCTAACTCAACAGTTTAAGTTCCCATTGGTTGATTACAATGTTTTGAACCTTCCACACCTAACTCAACCGTTTAAGTTCCCTTTAGTTTATTACAAGGCTTTTAATCTCCCCCAACTAACAACAGTCTAAGTTACTATTAGTTTACTACAAAGCTTTTATTCCACACCTAACTCAACAGTTTAAGTTCCCATTGGTTGATTACAATGTTTTGAACCTTCCACACCTAACTCAACCGTTTAAGTTCCCTTTAGTTTATTACAAGGCTTTTAATCTCCCCCAACTAACAACAGTCTAAGTTACTATTAGTTTACTACAAAGCTTTTATTCCACACCTAACTCAACAGTTTAAGTTCCCATTAGTTGATTAGAATATTTGTAATCTTCCACACCTAACTCAACCGTTTAAGTTCCCTTTAATTTATTACAAGGCTTTTAATCTCCCCCAACTAACAACAGTCTAAGTTCCTATTAGTTTACTACAAAGCTTTTATTCCACACCTAACTCAACAGTTTAAGTTCCTATCAGTTTACTACCAGTATCCATCCCCCACCCTTGTAAAGGTCATTACACAGCAGCGCCTCGTAGCGCCGCGGTCGCAGCCGTCGCAGTAAACTCCGCCACGAGTGGTCATTACAAGGGGTTCTGTTACAGCGGTATATCAGCCACCGCCACCGGTTACGCCTAAACGGTCCACCTGCACCGCTAAACTGTATCTGCCTGAGTAACGGCAATGGTTATTCGGAACCCTTAGAATCTGTGTTGTACTTTGTTAGAGTACAAGGTATGTAAATTGGTACGGGTTTTTAATTTTTGTTATTATTCAAATATACCCGATACTTTTACTGGGCGTATACGATTGTAATCTTGTTTTCTGTTATAAATAAGAACTTTAAAAACATATAAATGAAAATTATATTCACAGTATCGATTTCGTATAATCATTTATACAACATAAACAAATCTGATGGACAAGAAATTTAATTTTTCCCATCTAACTTTGTTTATTTTTGGTCCAAAATTTGTTTATGTTAAAAATTCTTTGTTTTGACTGCTTCAATTGTAATAATAATGCAATTGTAATATAATGCAGGTTACACATTTACGTAGAATCATGTAGAACTAAGGAAAACTTATATACTCTGTCACTTACTTTCACCCAGTGACTTTCATAGAATGGAAATTACAAAATGTAATACATAAATATTTAGGTTTTATCGCATTTCCAGACATTTGCCCACTTTTCATCGCGGAGACCAGTTCCGCAAACTGTCAACGATTTCTAGAAACTCATTATAAAGCTTGTTTACGATTTTATTGCCTCCACCAATTAAATAAGCTGGTCGAGAACGCATTTTAAAAACTGGTTATCGTGGCATTTTGCTCATAACTTCGACAAGTTAAAATGTTGTTTGTTTTTATTCCGGTGTATAATTACTTAGGCGGTAGTCCGAGAGGAGCAAGCTGTAATTTAATATTTACGACTGAGTTTTTCTAGAAGTACCAAATTTTAATTTGATCATGTAATTTAATGGTAAGCATCACCTTCTGTTGTAGATATGTTATTTAATTTGTACAGTCTGATTTTCCCCTTTCGCATTAGAGAATTAGAATATAAAATCAATTTCATAACTATTTATAACAATACAAAATTAAACGTTAGGTAAATGAATCATAAATTTTAAGAATTTTATGCCTCAGATTGCTTGATATAAATATATCTTGAGAAATCTTACCTTCACAATCTGATCAATTCAACTAGTCCTTAATCCGTATTTCGGTGCCCATACAACCATCATCACCCATAGTCCTAACTGATAATGGTTCTAAAGATACCGAAATCCGGATTTTAAGGACTAATTGAATGTATTAGATTGCTAAGCTAAGATTTATCATAATATATTACGTAATGTTTAATAACATTCTCTTAATACTCTTAATGTATTTAAGTAATGGTTATATTTTATGCAGTATTTTTTCTCATAAATTAGGGTATTTAATTATTCGGGCGTAATTTTAACTGATATATACGTGCTATTGAGCTATGCAATAACATAATGTAATCTTGTTTGATATAATATATACCTTTTTCGTACCCGCAGAAACTCTAAGCAAACTTTAGATAGTTAGGTGAAAAACAATTTCTGGATGATTAGGTACATTTTTAGGTGTGTCCAGATTCCCTTCCTATTTTAATCACTATCAAATTGTTAGTATAGTACAAAACATTCAACTCGAATTAAATCATCTAGAGTCAGTAATCCAGATCATATTTCCGTAAGCATCTTTCGAATAGGTAAATTTAATTTTATGTTGTTTGTGTTTTGGTTCAGTTAGAATTTCTACTCCACCCCTTTTCCAACACAGTTTTCCTCGCAGTAGCTTTAACATAATCACCAGATCAATCATTCAAAACGAAAAAAACAGGTCCTTTACCCGGGCAAACAACTTTGAGTGCTTTTTGCTATGACAGCTTTCACTACAAGCTTGTAAACGTCATAATATATAGAGTTTTGATTGCATGTTATGTGACTTTCACTGACGTAATATGTTGGCTAAAGTGAAATCATGGTTTTAGTTTATCCTATAAGGCCTGTTTCACAGATTAAACAGTTCTGCACTTTGGATTTTGGTTTCATTTCACTTATGATTGTATCAGGCTTTTAGTCAACAATACTAAAATATATGATGATTTTTCTTCGAAATGATGGTGAATTAGTCTTTTAATCATTAATTATTATTATCAACAATGTTATTAAAATTCTAAATTAAATACCTAAGTAGCTTGACTTTGCCAAAAAATAAATCCTTAAAATTTACTACCTGTACATGATGAAATGTCCGTTGGATGGTTTCTGCCAGAGATAATAATACCTAATAGGAAGGCTACATCCAGTGTACATTTTCCTGATTCTGATGCCTAATTTTGATCTTTAATCTTTGCACTGTCATCTTGTTTGTGTTTGCATATTTACCGCACTTGTCCGCACAACGTTTCCAAAATTGATTTGTATTGGGCTTCTCTCACCTTAGTTCAGTACTAGGGAACTTTTTAGATAGTGATGAAAGAAAATCACAGAAGATGGACATATGCACATAAAAACACGAAAGCGCCCCAGAATGTGTTTGTGTTTTTATGTGAATATGTTCAACTTGTGTCTTCTGTTTTATTTGTTTCATCGCCATCTGACGAGTCTCCTAGGATTAAACTAAGGTGAGAGTAGCCCAATAAAAATAAATCATAATTTCACCTAGCCAAAAAAATGTGAATCAAAAGTAAAACATAGATAGGGGGCGTTTCTGAAAGATAGGTAAGACCCGAGACGCACAGTTACCTGGTTCGAATCTCTTGTGGTGAAGTAAAATTTCATCGTAACAAAGCAAAGTGGGTATTTTAAGGAATATAAGCCTCTTCGTAGGATCTTCACTATAATATCTACATAATAAAACTTACTTTTTTGATATTATGGGCGCCACGAGCCCTTGCCCCGTAATATGAAGGGACACTGAGGGCGTAAGTCTGCTGACTCATCCTGGACAAAGCGACGGAAGGACAGGATGGAAACATGAATATTTCATAATCCGGTGTCTCGACAGTCATGGAGACGTTCAAATAGAATACGGTATAATTGCTTTATCTCACTCGCACCATCGCTCTTACTTATTCATTCACTATGATGCTAAGTAAATAGAAAATAAAATCCCATTAGAGATCTCTTCTTGTTGCGTTATGTTAGAGAGGGCGAGAGAGAGACTTTCTATTTTAGTGATGTTATAAAATCCACAATTATGAGAATCAATATTAGAAGTACTTTGGGAGCTGCTTTCACATTTTATAAACGCTTATACTTATATTTTAAGTTGCAAACCATCTATTAGTGGCAATACACGCATCCCTGATGACGGGGGAACTCCACCAGTACAGAGTATTCTCGGAATGTCTCAGCGCTGTTAACGCATTCATCGTTGCAAACCATGTATTAGTGGCAATACACGCACCCCTGATGACGGGGGAACTCCACCAGTACAGAGTATTCTCGGAATGTCTCAGCGCTGTTAACGCACTCATCGTTGCAAACCATGTATTAGTGGCAATACACGCATCCCTGATGACGGGGGAACTCCACCAGTACAGAGTATTCTCGGAATGTCTCAGCGCTGTTAACGCATTCATCGTTGCAAGTTGCAAGTTGCGAGCGAGTGTGGGGAAACCTAACTACCCGAGGCTTGTAGCCAAGTGTGAGAGGTCAGCGGCTGTACCGGTGGCTAATTGTTTAGTGCATGAATGGAGCTACGTTGGAAAGTGAGTTACGGCTAGAGAAGCGAATTCATGACGCTTTCAAGGATTGAGGTAAACATTGCATAATTGTTACTTAAATCATTTGAATTTTCAATTACCATAGGATGTATGACTGCAGTTAGTTCAATGCCGCAGTATTTTCTAAGAAAAGGCTCTCGAAGATTGATAATAGCTCGGTTATAAGGTTAAAAACATGTTTTTTATTTCAAAGAAGTGTAATTACAATGTGTACTCCCAACAATTTAAGTAGTTGCAGCGTTGTATTGCAGCATTCGGTAACACCAGTACTCCACCAAACGTATCTGCAATGCTGATACGATTACCTAATAACCAATCTTGGTAAACCTTACATCTGCACCCGTTCACATTAAAGAGTAATCAAACTGTAATATTATTAGTAATGTACCAGGTGCATTTATTTAATGTTTTTCCAGTTGTTATAAGACGAAATCTAATTAAAAATATTCAGAATTATAGTTTTCTTATAAATTGTGAAATATACTTTCACTTACATACAATCCACTCATTATTGTATTGTCCTTCACAATCATGATGGCGTCCTGGCAGAGTAATTGTTTGAAATCGAATGTCTCGTACCTTTTCATACATATAAATTTTGTGCACATTTTAAGTGTAAATACATTTTATAGGGTTATAAGTCGGAATATATTTCATGTTTAATTAATATTAAATCAAAATACAAAAGGAAATACTCGATCGATGCCAATAAACTCTAACATCCAAACACAGTAGCTGTCTCCGATCTCTGATCTCAGCACTACGCTAGATGCTCGAGCTGGAATGACTAATACCGTGTTTGTGGAAGGTGGCATTGTCATTGAGATGACATCGTGTTGACGCGTGTGTGAGCGCGTGCTGTGGAGAGCTTCTGTACACAAGATGACACGAGGACACTGCACACTGTACACTGTGGACTGGGGACTGGGGACAGTGTGATGCTAATGTTGCCCCCGTGGCATCCACTCTGCACTGTGGAGCACCGCGTTTGAGCAACGGCCACACGACAACTCGAGAGCCACGGGAGGTCGGCGTTGTGGAAATCGCAGACGCACGACACCGTTTCAGGGCTGGAATGTGGTAAACAAGCAGGTCCTTTTAGGCAAAAGAAATCTTAACATAGTATCAGAGATGCCAACAACAAATTTAAAATTATTTAAAGGTAATATGTTGAGACCCTTTTTAGCACTAAAAGCAAACTTATCATCTATATCTATCTTTATACATCAGCAGCGTAACACTACTTTAAAGGGGCTGACGTAGAGGAAGGGTGGTGGATTTTTGAAATTTCAACTATACGTAAACAAGGGTGAAAATGAGGTTTGAAAGCTGATTTTTGAAGCCTGCTTCGGATTTCAACATTAGGTAGGAATTCATAGCTACTATTTTTAAATAAATAGTGAGGAATTCATGGATTTATCGAATGAACTGTTTATATTGCATTGGCGAGTTTGGATATATATTTAGTAGAACACAATTAGTACAGTTCCTTTCTTATTTAATGGTTGCATCATTGTTCCACAAATAAATAAATTGCGTTTCCTTGATTTTTTATGGAACCGCGATACGATACCAACTGTCCCATTATAGCATATTTAAAGTAACTTTAGGATTGACTGTAGCGCTCAAGTCAAAGCCATCGGAAGCTTTTGTGGTGCAATGATGCCAGATTTACAAGCAAAAGGAGACGACGCTACATACGGTGAAAAAATATTATGGGAACCACTTTCCTCAGTTTGTAAAAACAATGGGAATTAACACATTAAATATCTCAGATAGTTTAACAAAACATTTTAAGGATCAAAACCAACAACATTTACATTGTAACTGGCATTTACGCATTTACTATTTTTCAATGAGGGAATAAAAACCAACACGCAGACGCCTCAAATATGGTGACCAGTAAATAAAAAGCAATCTGGCACTGTATGACAAATGTGTTTGGTTGCTATGGTTACGTTCGGTCAAAGCTCCAGTCATTGGCCGGGCGAGACGCTACTGCGCGATCATTTTCACCGGCCCATACAGGTGTCAAAGCTACTTTAAATAAACTATAGGTCTTGAAATGGTTCTGAACCGGGGTTCACGAATACGGCACCAACCCTTGAATGTTATAAAAAACACATTAATACGGCACCGAACCCTTCACCGGCCGCCATGACACACACTTACCCGGTACCAAGCACCCCTCTTACCCATTCAACTTCCCCTACCTCTTCCTAACTACTCTCTCGACCACCTCGCCGGATTTGTAATAGACTAGATCGGCAAGGGTGATTTTTATTCACGATAAATAGTTTGTTACGGAGGAAAAAATTGATTTTTCGTCTATACAAGCTTGGAGGAAAAACTTGTTCCACAATCAATAGTGTGATATGCCCACTTTAAGAAACATTCAAAATATAATGTACTGTTAATTTGACAAATAATGTATTTCTTAAAAACGTATTATTTAAAACTCTAAAAGCCATTCAATCTTCCGCGTTTATATGTTAAAAACTATTTACTGGCAAGTTGGATTTTATTTGGTGGTGGAACCCTTCATCGTAAAAAATTTCCTTCCCAAACCTCTGAACTTATAACTAACTACCTTCATAACCTACTATGCATTGCGATTCCAGAAGTAATTGTATGTTATTTGTAATTGTAACAACTGGTCTTGCTAGAGTACTGTGCTTCGTTAGTAAATCAATAGCTAATGAAATTCAGTTGATTTATTACTATTCTGCTATAAGTTTTACAACAAATCATTGGCGACCTGAAGGGCGGTGCCTTAGACGAGTGTAAGTTATAGGAGATGTTGTCGCATTGTAGGGCCATTAAAACTATACTGTTAGCAACTACTTATAAATAGTCTCTATTCAAATTTGTAAAATGTTACCTTAATCCTATAAGGTTGACATTCAATGTATTTAATGCGGAATTATACGTTTTTCTTTTAAATTGAAACTATGGACGACCATTAGTAAGCTTGTGGGCCTATCGAAGTTGGAGTATGCGGGGATATCTTCGGTTTTACTTTATAATGGCGTGTTCGTTTTATTATTAATCTGTGTTCGCAGGTTAAACCAGAGCTTTAATACACTGAGAGAATTGGAGGCAGATGGAACTGAAATAGTAGGGGGGAGTACAGAAAGAGGGGGTATATATGGGGTTGTGGAAGGGGAACCTCTCTCCCCTCCCTGTAAATTTGCTTGGTGCCGTATTAAAGCGTGGAATTAATAACGCTGGTCAAACTCTTAATGAGGGTCAGATTTGGTGCCGTATTCGAGTGCCGCCTTCTGATCGTGGCTGTAATTAAGACTAATTTAGACCCTTTCGCATGTTTGAACGAACACTGATCACCGAATCAAACAGGTCGTTTCCCATTTGATAGTTCCCCATAGTTATGAACTTTGAAAACTACAAACTCATTTTCGTATTAGACTTTAGAGGCTTTAAATAATTCAGTGTCATGTTAATTTGTAAGTTAGTGCCTCCCAATAGTGGGAAACCCGCAAAGAGCTAGCTATATTATATATATTCAAACAACAGCAAGTGAGAGATATTGTTAAACAAATTGCGTGAGAACTATGATTTTTCTATGGGTTGTTGATATCATTCTACCCAGAAAAGATAAATTTCCCGAAAAAATAAGATTCGTCTTGTTAGGAAGTTACATAAACTTGCACAAACTTGTAGATTCTAGAATATCCTTATGTACCTAAACATGTCTTTTTTTACAAAATCACTATAGTAATACAGTACTGGATATTATAATGCAAACTTGCGCACCTTCAGTCTCTACCCACGTTTAAGTCTCCGGGCTGAAGTAATTTTGTAGGATTATTAGGTTTATTATTTATAATCGTGAATAACTAGAAGTGATCAGTGTTAGTCTTTTAATAAATTCACTACTATTTTACAACTTTACACTAATCGTGCCAAATATACGGTATATTAGTAATTAGACATTACTTTGTGAGGGCTGCGGTTTGAATATGGTCCGTGAATTAATCAAAATGAGATTCACAGAACCAAACAAATATCTTTTAATTAATAAATAATCATAAACCTTACACATAAAAAAGTAACATGACTGTGGTAGTGTCATAAAATACATCGACATGTTTTAAATCAGAATATGTTATATTTCTCTTATTACAAAAACAAGTGATTGTTATTACTCAATTTTTTTACTGGAAAGTTCAAACTAAAACCGTTATTTAATATTTTTGGTTGGATTTAAAAAAAAACTAAATAAAAAATTAATTTAACATAACAACACACTCAGGTCAAATAAAACAAGGGAGAGGCACATGGGCACCTCCTATAACCGACAACCACAAGTAAATCAGCGTTCTCTCTAACAATTGAAGGTAAGAGAATAAATTCTCCATAATGCCCTCGGGTGATTAAATCTTAATTATTACGACACAATCGGCATCCAATGCTAAACATTATGCTAATTTCCTATAATTTTCAATTTCCGACGAATGCCCAGCGAATTTACGACCTATTTTAAATCGCTGATTATAATTGAATCGTCCGCAGCGGAAACGGCCAGCTCGCGACGCGGATTCGACTCTAAACGGCGATTCGTGCGTGACTTATGTGCCGCCGATCATGTAAATTAATGTCCTCATGAATTAATACGCGAGTTTACAATGAAATTATTGCCCGGTCGCGTTTTATGGTGTGGAAATCAATATTTGACGGGATAATTACAGGGGCCAAGAGGGGGGAGAAGGCCGTGGATATTTTTTACCCTCGACCCGCCCCCCTCCCACTCCCGCGTTGATGAATAATGCAGTCTATGTTGTGTTTTCAATATCACAGAATTTGTGGGATTTAATAAGCGGTTGTGGACGTGTGGGATCGGGAACATGGTTGGAGGGGACCTTGTGACGCGCGGCGTGTCAGCAATAATCATACTGTACCATTCCGCACAAGGGAAAGCTGGAGCGGTCGGTAAACATACCTAGGGATATTTGGCCGGTAGAAACCATGTGAGCAATTATCCCGATTACAAGATCGGCTGGGCTACGGGGTATTACGATCAAACTATGTAGCTTTACACAATGACAAAAACCGGACCTCAAAATTACAATTTCCCGGATGTAATCGTATTTTTGTATGTTTTGAAAACAGCACTTAAAGATATGTTTGACCGGCTACCATTTTTAACCCAGCGATCTATTTGAGGTCGGGTTTGCGGCATTGTGGTCTATTAGTTAAGACGTTGAAATTAATGTATAGTTTGACCTGTGATTTTAAGTAGGATGTCCTTCTTGCTCTTTACAATCCGTCAACAAATGTAAGAAACAATTTACAATTTTTTTTGATGTTCTACTATAACTATTATTGGAATCAGATGAGATCTTGTCATTAACAAAATTTGACGAGTAAAAACAAATGGACCTACACTTCACCACTATACAAACTCAGCCATATTAGTCATACCAGTTGAAAAAAAAACTATCAAGTACCAGGTCTGTTTAAACTAATTAATTAAAAATAACTCGTAGTAGGTACTATGTGATTGTATTATTTTTTATCAGTAGAATGTTATAATTTGGGTTTTGTAAAAACTAAACAAACGCGGTCATTCCGTGTTCAAATGTATTATTAGTGATTTATTATCATAAGATATACACCTAAGTGTTTTTAAGTAAACTTTGTTTAATAAATTTAAGCATTAGACAATATATTTATCACTAATTGTTAGAATGATTTTATTGCATGTCATTCAGTTTTATGAAGATATACAGCACGTACATAGGGGGTTGCCAAAGTAGGTATACAGTAATGAAGTAGTTCTAGTGTACGTGTTACCAGCCATGGTGAGACAGTTTTAATTATACCATAGTAACAAAGTAAAACCATTGAAAACAGTTAGCAGTATATGTAATAAACAACTGATGGTAATTAAAAACTAGATAGCTTAAATAATACCATCCAACTAAAACAGTATTACTTTTGCACTCCTCTGTATAGCTATCAGCAGTTATTTTGGTAATAATTCAAGTATCTAACCTGTACTGTGTGTTATATGAAATTAATCAATGCTCAATCTGTTACAGTTTTGACTAAATTACTGAAAAGTATTTTGAACGTATTTTCCGTGAATAATACATGCGAAAGTGAATAGTGTAATCTTTAACTTCACTGCTGCGTAAACAAGTAGACTATCTGGAGATTAATAAATAGTATTTTCTGTGTTATTTATTTATTTGATGACTTTTAATTTAAATTTGTGGTACAGTACAATAATTACATCCAAGATAGCATTTAAACCAAGCATAAACAAGGTAACAAGGTACTTAATTCTAGACATAGTAACATTCTACAGCAAGGTCGATAACATTAATTAACAGAATGGACGAAGCGTCAAATTGATCAATCAATGCAGCAAGAAAATTATAATAGAATAAATCCTATACTCTAATATGAGTAAGGTTTGCTTGCTTGCTTGCTTGCTTCCGACACTGATCTCAAAAACGGCTCCAACGATTTCCTTCAAATGTTGTAAATAACTAATTTCTGGGATAAAAATAAGCTCTAGACAGGCCTCATCCCCAGGAAAAATCAAATAATGTAAAAAAAACTAAAATGAAAAGTTAAACAAAAATTGCATTGGGCTTATGGAGTTTCAAATCAAAACAAAAGAATTGTAACAGCTGTTCATAATCAATCAGGGAACTGTCAAAGTTCTAAAATGTTGTTTATGATTATTAACATTTGGTTTCCTGAGAGCAGAGATTACAAGATTTGAGTGAAGATTACATATATAGATTAGTAAAATAAATAAAAGGGACATTGAGCAATAAATAACAACTGGAGGGACCTTAAAAATATAGAAAAGAGGCAAATGAGTTATACAAATCTGGTTATCAGTAGGGGGAAGTGGTGAAATATTACTCCAATTCATCTAAACAAACAGACTAGCCTTCCCCCGTGCAAAGCTCGGCCCCCAGGTACTATACAGTAAACATAATAATGTGACATGCTTCTTCACTACAAGAGGAATAATATGATTATAAAACATGCGGTGTTTAAACAAATAGAAAACAATAAAAAAACAAGCGATGCATAAATTAATTCGTAAAGTATAGTGATTGAAACCTCTGAATACTGAAAACCTTAAATACTAGGTGCAAAAGATTGATCGATATTAGCATATCGTTGGTAACAACGAAAAGGTAACTACAAGTGTTGTATCGAAAATACTAAATGAATAATCAACTCCCGATTGACTGAATGCCTATGTATAGCTTCGAGGAAAACATATAATAACCCGCCGCTGTCTCTTGGACACCATTAATTACCAACGCGAATAATGCCAAAGTCGTGGAGACCGGGTGCCCGCTGCCGGGACGGGACAGGACGGCGAATACCGGTATAACACAATTAATGAAGACGCCTCCCGACCGCTCTGATAGCCGGGCACGATTAATCACGGCTCAGTCTAATTGGATTGAATTGTTATTTATATGAGTGCGCCTTATCGAAATTGGTTCCGCCAATCCGACTACCGGTGGCCATAAATCCGAAGGCGCGACGAATGTACGGGGCGGACTTTCCCTCTCGCGGCCCGCATAATGTGGACTTGGATGATACGCCGATGTTAGGATGTTGCCCCGGGGGTACTAGCTGGAGATGGGTTGTTCCATACACGTTTGGTTGATATCACAGTAACGGGGTTTACAATCCTGCAGACAGCAGTGGCCAACAGCTCAGTCGGTAGCAAGGCTACAATAAGCACATCACTCAACGTACTCTCGTATAATTAATTCATATTCGACTAAAAACGCTAATGAGTAATGACATATTAAAGAGACATGTTGTTAGAAGGGTCAAAAATCGTTATATATTAGTATATTACAGTGTTATTTGTGAGAGTTCTTCTTGGAACTCCAAGTCATCCCAAAATTATGGATTGCGTTTGTTTTATCGTAATTCAGTGTTCATTTGGTGCTTTATTTGCCGTTTGGTATCAATTAAAAACGTAATTGGGGGTTTGAAAATCATCCACCTTCAGGGCTCCAACCCATGGGATTTAAAGTTCCAATGTTAATATTATGTTATTATGATAATTATTTTATCTAGATAGTCAGTTGATAATTTTCAAAGTATCTGCCTCTATGTCTGCGAAATCCCTGTGCGAAGATCGGGACGCCGGCTAGCTATTGTTTAACATAATTCAACTTGCATTATCGTCATCTTCATAAAAAATCACATTCACAGTATCATCAACTAAATATTTATTAATCGTATATCCACAATGAACAATGTCAATAACCCACAAGACCCGGCGCCGGTGTTGCGCAGGAAGAGAGTTCCTAGCTGACGAAGTGATTTTATTGTGGAGGCAACATGTTTCTGTCGGGCCGACTCATTAGCCAGCCAATCAGAGGGGCCCATTTACGTCGGCGCTGATTGCTCTGATTTCGTCGACACCTTATAATACACAAATTGGATCAGTCTCGGAAAAAGCGGTCGTCATTGAGTTGAGAGACTCTGGCGCGTGGGGACGTCACGTCGGCGCGGCGGGCTGCTAGCATGAATCACCGACGGAGTGACTTTGACAGAATACAAGACCTTTGGATGGTAAAGCACAAAGTTTCCCATGCGTGGGTGGCGCGTGGGGACGTCACGTCGGCGCGGCGGGCTGCTAGCATGAATCACCGACGGAGTGACTTTGACAGAATACAAGACCTTTGGATGGTAAAGCACAAAGTTTCCCATGCGTGGGTGGCGCGTGGGGACGTCACGTCGGCGCGGCGGGCTGCTAGCATGAATCACCGACGGAGTGACTTTGACAGAATACAAGACCTTTGGATGGTAAAGCACAAAGTTTCCCATGCGTGGGTGGCGCGTGGGGACGTCACGTCGGCGCGGCGGGCTGCTAGCATGAATCACCGACGGAGTGACTTTGACAGAATACAAGACCTTTGGATGGTAAAGCACAAAGTTTCCCATGCGTGGGTGGCGCGTGGGGACGTCACGTCGGCGCGGCGGGCTGCTAGCATGAATCACCGACGGAGTGACTTTGACAGAATACAAGACCTTTGGATGGTAAAGCACAAAGTTTCCCATGCGTGGGTGGCGCGTGGGGACGTCACGTCGGCGCGGCGGGCTGCTAGCATGAATCACCGACGGAGTGACTTTGACAGAATACAAGACCTTTGGATGGTAAAGCACAAAGTTTCCCATGCGTGGGTGGCGCGTGGGGACGTCACGTCGGCGCGGCGGGCTGCTAGCATGAATCACCGACGGAGTGACTTTGACAGAATACAAGACCTTTGGATGGTAAAGCGCAAAGTTTCCCATGCGTGGAAAACCACACCGGGTAATTTGAATTAACCTTAAATCAGAGCATAGTAAGTTGTGCGTAAAATTAAAATTCTGAAGTCAATACTACAAATCCGATCTCAAACGCGCAACTTGATCGGAAAAATTGATCGATGATCGAATTAACATGTGTTCAGCTACTTTATAATCCCAAAGGAATTTTGATCTAAGAGTTAAAATTGTGCATAAATCTAAAATCCTACGTCCTATACCTATTTACCTTTATTTTCAAGGTGTTCCTAATTTGAAGCCTTAAAGCTCTAGAATATTTCAAAAACACAAAGCAATACCCATAATTTTTTCGTTGTGTCTATAGTTGCATATCAATATGTGGTATCGTAAGTTTGTCAGGATTTATATAAAATATAAATATATATTTTTTGAGCATGTTTTTTTCTGCTGCTACTTCAATTAGGACGTGCAACGCATTTGAGAATTTTGTGTAGGCCTAGGGCCTAGTTTAGATTAGCATCTTAATAGACTATTTTTGTTCTATATTAATTGTTCTTAAATATATTTACCAACCTGAATTAGTTAGGATAGTGCATTGATAATGCATGAATTGATTGTATCTATATGAATGTTTTGTATGCATATTGCATTTTCATGAGATCTATTGCTCGTTTTTGTTTAGTTATCAATAAAAATATACCAATCTACAGAAAATCATTTAATATAATTCATACGAAATTCATTAGTTAGTCTTTTAGAACAACACTAATTATTTGTTTACTATTAATCAATAAAATGGCAAGTCGTACAATCTAACAACTTATAAAGAAGTTTTAACAATTGTACAATAAATTGATTCACTACAATACCTCCAAGCAGTAGGGATAAGTAGTCAAGAATTATTATACGATATAAACACGATCAAATTACATACAAAGTCATGCATTTAAAACGATTTATTTGTTATATCATCATTTAATATTACAATACAGCTATACTTGTTTTCTTAAGGTTTTTTAATTTCTTCGTACACACTACGTATCCTAAAGCAACCTTTAGGTCCGAACACCCTAAAAGACAACTGTCCCCTTGGCCTCGAAGGCGGTTTGTGTATGGAATGCCAAGAGACAATCAGTGCCGACGGTGCAACACCGCCATATTTGGAGGATTGTTACGTTCGGTTTTTACACGAATAGTGCGCCGGGCCGTGCAAACAGAACGGCTGGTATTTAGGTTACGTTCGTTACACAGTTTCAGCAAGGTCGTCTGTGGTAGTTAAATCAAGTTGTCTTTGTTTAAAATAAAACCTGACACTTTCTGAAATTCTTTGTTAATCATTGTTGATGCATCTGGAATAATGTTGAATTAGATTTTTCGTAGTGTAATAATCATACACTAGTTGTCCTGTTGCTCGAATTCGAGCAAGTTTGTACCCAACGAAAGGTTACTTCACCTGTAAACAAAAAATACTGAACATCTGATTTTAAAATGGATGATAACAACGTACTTTCAATCAACACATAGTTTAGACTTCCGCCGACGGATAGCGCCACTGTTCCGAAAATTCGATGGCCTTTCTTTAAATCCTGAGACGTATTGGCAAATCTACGTAAAATACATTTAATTTGACAGCTCAAACGTTAAAATCCGTCCAGCCGTTATCGAGTTATGACTGTGAAGAAAAAAAAACCATAGCGGGGGTCCATAGCGGGGGAATATGGGGTCCTAAATTGAATGTGAAATCTTCAGGCGGCTGTTGGAGAGCACACTTAAACCCAACACGAAAGGGTGCTTGCTGTATCTGGCTATCAACGACAATAGTATTATTTGTATTTCGTTCGCTTCTACCAGTTAAAGTTCGTCGGCCTGCTCCTCTTGGCCGTCCTGGTCGACGTCTTATAGTCTCCATTATGTCGAACGTTTTTTTGGTTATGTTTTGATTTTGTGCAAATAAAAACTGGTGTTTTGTTGCCAGCTGTACGTTCAATAACCTTTTTTCAGGGTCAGATTTTATTTGTTTAACCACTTCCTGAAATAAACAGCTGATTTCTCGATCAGCATTTCTCTTGGTTTGTAACTGCATATTATGTCTATGGGGAAAATCGCGACTTTGACCCCATATTTTCCCATGTCCACGGTGACTTTTATAAATTTTTTTAATTGATGGCAAAACTACATGCTAAGACCTTTCTAACGACACCTTGGACATGGTGATCGGTAGCACCACCGCTCCAAAACAATTATGCCAAAAATATGCCTAGCGTATTAAAAATATAGATTAAAAGAATAAGGCGATTTTTGTGCAGATGATTATGGCCAAACTACTGGGTCGACTTTGATGATTTACGTGTCGTTTTCGAAAGCCCTTAACGTCTATATGTGCTTTTTGGGGGTCTCGAGGCAGTGCGTAGAACCAGAAACCCTTGGGAAGCCCTCAAAGTACGGGTTTGGCCCATTTAAATAACATTGGACAGCAAATCAAAACAAAAGAAGCAGAACAGCTGTAATTAAAGACACAAACATATGGTTTGCTAGTAATGTATTATTCGATTAACTGTCAGGATTGCCAAACAGTTGCTTTTTAAAAGCTAGAATCTGGTGAGAAGGAAACGGTACCAGTAATGGTCTACTTTCTAGTCCGAATGAAGCTATTAAAGTTCTACAGGTCCATTTACCGAAAAGCGTGATCTGGAAGTTCATAATTATTTAAAAGAAAATATAGCATTTAATTATTTATACGTTGATTATTATGTCTAGCATGAATAAAATTTATCTAAAATCTAATCTAGTGGTGGTATGACATTATGGTTCCTTAATAAATATTGTGAGTTAAATTATGAAAGAAAATTCTGATGATACAGAAGATGGTAGGTGAGATTTGTCCAGGCAATCTAGTTAGGACTATTTTATCTAAGACTTTGGAGAAAGTGGAGATAATGGAAATAGGTCTGTAATTTTTTGTGCTCTGTGTTGATCCTTTTTGTGATTCGGGTAGACATTGCTGATCTTGAAGGCTGATGAGAATATGCCATCTTTAAAAAATGGTTAAATAAATAGATATTTTTGTTACAATATAGTTTCAAGTCAGTATGAACATTGTCTCATTTTAAACATGATTTCCACTTTAAAATTATTTATGAGTATTTTTTTCCTATGCATAACACAATAATGGATTAAGATTAATAAAACATTTTACTTTCAGCTCGGTTCAAATTGGTAAAGGTTTTTAGCTGCATAACCACCTTAGCATGGCATTTAACTGACGGCAAGAAAGTGTGAACAACTTAACTCATAATTACAACACCGACTTTTTATGTGTAAACAGGATATTTATAAAAAGTTGCATTCAAAAAGCGGCCCCGGACAGGTGGCGGGCGGGCTCCGGTAGCTTTGGCTCCGTTGCAAAACCTTGTAATTATCAACCAGTTGCTTCCAGGCGATCGGAGACCTCTTTAGGCGGCCGTGAGATAACTGCTTTCTGATGCGAAGAGTAAGTTATTAAAATGTGAGTAGCCATAGGTGCTTAAACGCGGGAAATGCAGTTTAACACTTTTTCGCTTTGACTTATTTACAGGCTTAAAAACCCAGTTAGGATCGTGTATGCTAGTTATATTTACTGGTGACGATTGCTTCAGCAACTATTTAATTAATAAGGTCGCATTTGAGATTCTGAAATGCCTTGATGCTGCCAGAATTGGCCCCTTTATTAATCTCGTCCATAAGACATAATGTCTTAGTAATTTTCTCATAATTTATGATTTAACACTAATAAAAATATGGAAAATCAAAAATACGAATGGTTTCAAAAGACATAGGACAATAAGAATAGAGGGTGGTTAAAAATAATTATACTCCATAGTGAATTTATCAAGAATAATAACCCGCATGGTCCCTCTAACAAACAATAATATTATTTTTTGTCAGATGTATTACCTCTAAACGTTGATAGTATTTTTTTTGTAATTAAAACGACTCGATGTTTCCAAAATATAAAGGAACATAAACCTCATATTCGACTCTGGTCAAGCTCGTATATGTAATTTTAAGTTTTCCACTTTCTTCGATTGCTAAGACAAAAAGTGTTTGTTATTCTCGGTGGTTATGTTAAGTTAGACTATCCTGAGGTAGTTTAGGTTAACCTTTATTATGCTTGTGTAAGTTAAGTTAGGCTGAGTTAGGGAAAGTTATGTTAGATTATACTGAGGTCGGTTGAATTATGCTATATTATGCTGAAATGGGTTAGGTTAAGTTGTAATCGATTATTATGAGGTAGGTTATTAGATTATGCTGCGGTAGGTTATAGGTTAGACATAATTGATGGCTTTACTCCACCAAAACCTCTAGTTCCATTATAGTTCAACGATTAGAGGAGTGTTGAAATAGATAGTTCATCAGCATTCCACATATCTAATACTTGAGAAAACACACACCTCAGGGAAATATTTCATTCCGTTCATTTTACTAGTATTATCGAAAAATCATACAAATTTATAACAAAAAAGTATGGAAAGTATTTTCTATTGTTCCTGATGGAAACAGGAACAGGATTTTCTATTGAGTGGATTGTAAAAAGTGCAATCGCTCGTGGCTATGTCACGCCTCGCGATTGTAATAGAGAAATAAAAGGTCAGTTACAGATCTCGCCCTCGCGGCGCCAACGTATCAATCAATCTCCCATTGTTTACAAATTCCGTTGCACTAACAAATTCCTCTGCTGAAGAATAGTTGTTCGTACAGAGTTGATGTATATTTATTTATCTCTTATAATATAGGAAACAAGTTCATGGTGTTTGCACATTTGCAGGCCTACAAAACCAAAAGGTTGTTAAAAAGAACACACACGGCACGAATTGTAAACGTTTGGAAACGTTTCAGGTCATGAATATGAGATAAAATAACAGCAAGAAAAACTTATGTAGATAATCTGAGTATGATTTTAAGGATCCGTACAAATTAATATACAACAAATCGTGTACAAATTATTTAAAAATATAAGTTTTGCATTTGATTTAGAAATTAGATTGTGTAACTCCTTTCAACTATAGGGTTTTTAAACAGCCAATTAACTCAAGACCATAAAAATATAGATTGGGGTTGGGGTTGTTGTAGGTAATCAATTAATACTTTTAGGAAATGAGAACATTAGTGTGCAATTCATTGGTAACATCAAGTTGTTTAGAGCGTAGAAACAGAATTGTTTGAACAGCCTAAATAATTCGATACATTAATTCATATACGATTTTTTTATAAGTGGTGTGATTTACTTCAATTTGTTAGTGATCTTTTCTCAAAGTTAACTTCGATCAAATAATCTATTAATTGACTTTATTTGCATTGAATCATACACTTTACATATTCACACTTTCAAAACGAAATATAATAAACCAAACAGTTTTCTACTTTTTTTTTGTTCCATTTGCGTTTATTACGTTTAAACCCCCTTGGCTTGTTACTATCTAAGGTCTCTAAGGTCGACCTGTTCTTAGAATGCACCATTTCTCAATAGCCTAATGACAAATGGCAGCTGGATCCTGGGACCCTTCATAACATTTTCAGATTTTTCTCATGATCGACCCAGCGAACCACAGATACCAATACGAGCACTCTAACCTCTACCCAGCCAGTTAACAGGTCATCCTTGATCCACAAACTTCCGCCCAAACTATCCACTCGCCAGTTCCACTTTCGACTCCCACGATTTCAAAACCCCCAAACAATGTAAAATGTGTATAAATCTTCCAAAGCCGTTCATCAATCTCCCGGCGCCCAAAGCCCGTAGACGTGGACCGCTGACCAAAACGTGAGTGGAATATTCGATTTTAAATTGCGGAACAAATATTTGCGTAGCGGTAAATCTCGAGCAGGGCCCAGCCGCCGGCCACCCTGCGCTTGGGTTGCTAATCAACCAGCTGATAAATATCCCATTGTGTACAGAGTTATGCACGAACGCCCGCCTCTCCGATCTGGGAACATGATCTAGATCTGCATCGCGCTGAGCCCAGAACACAGAGCACAGAGCACAACTAACTGGCGGACAGTTGACGGTCGAATGATCGTGGCGACTGGAGGATTCGAGAGATGTAGCTGTAGGATAGGTAGGTAGGATATGATATGTTGAGTAGCCAGTTCTAACTGGAATACTGAGTTAGGATACGGTATGTTCGACATTTACTTGTATGTTGGGTTAGAGTATGTTATATTAACTTGTATAACCTGTAACAGGAGTATTAAGAATTGAGTACCGGTATAACATTGAGTATTATGGCACTATCCGATACCAGTCGTAGTCGACAGTAATTCTTTAAGAGTGGGCTCCAGTCGCGACAAATTTTGTGATAGTACCTGCTACATAAGGCGAATGTAAATCTTCAAAGCCCGTACCTCCTGAACGAATTAGTCTATATCGCTTGTTTAAAGAGCAATTGCAATGGACAGTAATGCGATATCACAAATAATAATCGTTAAATAAAATTCCAAAATACAATTTTTTGTGGATATTTTGTTTGTGATGTCGAAATTATACTCACTGAAATTGCTGGTGTTTTTGTTCTTTAAAATCACAAATCCAACCTCGAGTACTTTATATTTTTGTTGTTTAATCTATTTATGAAACAATATTACACGATTTTCATCGAGATTTGTATTTTTATTCAATCATACAATAATCATACATCGATATTTAGCAAAATGTAATAACTTGTCCTAGTAATTTATCTACCTTTAAAGTTACTATTTTCCTTTAATGAGAAGGATTAAAATTTAAGAATTCTCGTCACATTCTTTTTAAACAATTAAACAATCTTACGGTTTACGGTTATTTAAAGAGATATATTTTGTTGGAAATATTTAAAAAAAACTTTTAATAATTAATTCCTTATTTCGTTTACACCCAGTTTTATACATCTAAAGTTATGTATTGACGCATACACACTTAGTAGTTCGTTAAGGGGATGACAAATCTTTAGAAATGTCGCCTTAAAAGAAAAACGAGATTGTAACTCCCTTCTACAACCCTGCGCCTCTATTCGGCCCAGGTATCGGTATCAGTACTACAGGTGCCGGGGGGAGGGGGGGGGGAATTCCATAGCGCACGAGTCCCGCGCGAGTCGGAGGTAGTGTTGTATACGGCGGGCAACATTTCATGGTACAATGAGCCGAGCGATTGCGTTCCCTCCTGATTAATATTTATCGATTTAATGTTCCACAACTGGATATTAAATGAATGTCGTGTCACGGGGGAAGGCGGCCGCATGACTTACAGACCAGAAATCATTCTCAATTAAATACTGAAAGGGGTGTGAAAAATACGAACAATTCTCGCACGCCCTGGCTCCAGGCAAGCGGTCTTGCAATGCAACAAGTGTCGTGCGATTAATGCTCCAATGGAAAGTTATATTACTGTAGTGTTTCTGTTATTGAAAAGTATATATGTAATTTCCAAATCTTTTACTTTTACTACTTGATGGTGGACAATTCATTGACGTAATAATGTATACTTGCGATCGCCCAGTGGCCGAAATTCGACCAAAAAGTATTCTAGAATTAATGGCTGTTTGGGTGAATGTTTGGCCATGTCCGCATGAGAAGTTAAATAAACAAATTTAGATCAGTTTCATGATAAGAACAAGAAAAAATAAATCAATTAATTTATCATCAAGTGGGTCATGTTGCTCTCTCTCCCCTCCCCCTTTCTGATATACCAAAATTGTATTATAATCTTAATATATCAAAATGAATCCCTATTTCCCTTGGTCACGCCATTACTTGAGAATGACTGCACCACATTGAACAAATTCCTTTTTTTTGTGTTCGTTAATGTCAGGACAAGGTTGTTATAAAAGAAAATTAAAAGAAAGACCAAAGGGCTCTGTCCCACTGGCCTTCAAAGTTCCCATTGATTTGAGCAAAGTTCAGTTAGTTACACCAAACAGCTGTTATAAGGATTATATCTAAACATACTTGAAAGGCATAAACATATGTTCATTACGGAAATAACAAATCTACTTGAATGGCAACTCAAACTCTTTTTTCGATACCGAAGTCAGCACTATATAAAAATAGGCGAGTGAGCGTAGCTAACGAGCTCATCCGGGAGGCGAGTGAGCTTTGCGAACAAGCTCATCTTGAAAATGAACGAGTATTTGACATAAAACAAATTAAATTACATTAGGACAAGACAACATCTGTCGGGCCAGCTAGTATTTTATAAATATTTATTCTTTTCTTAGATACTGTACTTGTATTCCAAAAAATGCACCACAATCACTGTGCTTGCATATTAATATTAATGATTAAAAAGAAAGAGAAACTGAGATTTTGAGTTTATGACGTTTTAAATTGAAATAATAGCAAGAATTTATTTTGTACGATCTTGTAAGATCAACAGCCGAGTTTTAAGTAGTATTTCGATATAACTAATAAAAGAAAGTCACTTCATTCTTATCCGTTAAATTAGATTGGTCTCCTTTACTGTTACTTATTATAGGTTCTGAATTTTTTCACTTTATTTTTTCAGTGGCAACTTACACACCTATAGTTAATCTGGCTTATATAGAAAACCATAAAACCTTATTCAAAAGGGAAAATGATTTAGTGCACCTTTCCGTTAGGAGCAATAGGGCTGGTAAGCGAAAAAGCTCCATTCACAGTTTGAACTGATTTGCCTGCTATGAAAAAAATAGGATGTTGGGAATAATTAAACAGTCGTAGAGAGAAATTGTAGGGAGAAATAACATTAAAACATGAGACTAACTGGAATTTTCCCACCAGCACGCTGTCCTGCGGCTTTTATTTAAGCTCTTAAAATTCATCTCTGAACTAGACTGACTCGCAAGAAGTCAGTCAACAGTGTTTCCCATTAACCTTTACAGCCTCCAAAGCGCCTTGCATTACAACTCAGTAACTCAGAGTTATCGTCCGTCCGCTTCCAGCCGCTCGTATATTTTCACTTATTCGGTCAACACAGTAAACACCGCGATCGTCTTTTTGGAGACGATACCTCGTATTAACATATCGACGTAAATTACGAGTGAGCTCGATCGACTGGTTATAGGCAAAAACTTGACGATCCAATAAACTCGTCTGGGCTGCATAAAACCACCGAGTAAAGGCTACAAGTTATTTACTCTGAGCACAAAACAATTTCTGTGACGTGTAGGTTTACGACCTCGCATTAGTTTCATTACCGATAAATATGGCAGGGTGAACATGAAACTTGCTTGGGATTGAATTACTAGATGTTTTTGGATTCGAATACATTTACTTGTTATATATGTAGTACGGTGTTTCTTGGGTTATGTGAAATCTTTTAGTAAAGACAAGTCTGCACTAAACAAATAAATCACTGACGATCCCAATTTTGCTGCGAAGTTTATGTTTATTATTTAATTGTACTAGCATATAGTCTATCATAATCTAACCTATCACGTATACTCTTAATCGAGCTATTTATTGTAATTACAGGATGAATATTAATTTATAAATCCAGAATCGACTTAGAGCTACAGCAACCAAAGGCAACTCAACACCGGATATACCTCAGAAAGAGACATCGTGGGAACGGCCAAGCCTACTTGACGAGACGTGGGGTGGGTCAACTATTGGACTGTAAACGACACGTGTAACACCCTCGGACCAATGAGAGCAGAGCACCAAGGAAGGGACGCCGGTCGGAAGATAGGTGACGGACAGTGTGGAGTAACAGCGAGGGAGTGTCGCGTCGGTCGAGAGTGCGTGCACCGAGGAAGGGACGCCGGTCGGAAGATAGGTGACGGACAGTGTGGAGTAACAGCGAGGAAGTGTCGCGTCGGTCGAGAGTGCGTGCACCAAGGAAGGGACGCTGGTCGGAAGATAGGTGACGGACAGTGTGGAGTAACAGCGAGGAAGTGTCGCGTCGGTCGAGAGTGCGTGCACCAAGGAAGGGACGCCGGTCGGAAGATAGGTGACGGACAGTGTGGAGTAACAGCGAGGAAGTGTCGCGTCGGTCGAGCGTGCGTGCACCAAGGAAGGGACGCCGCTCGGAAGATAGGTGACGGACAGTGTGGAGTAACAGCGAGGAAGTGTCGCGTCGGTCGAGAGTGCGTGCACCAAGGAAGGGACGCCGGTCGGAAGATAGGTGACGGACAGTGTGGAGTAACAGCGAGGAAGTGTCGCGTCTGTCGAAAGTGCGTGTCCGTCGGGAGTGTCACGAGTGCCATGTCATTTACAAGGATATATTTTGGGGATTTAATAAGATGAGTTGTTAATAAAGTATTAAGCATTAGTATTAAATCAATTTAGATTCTAAATTTAATGTAATCAGTTCGTCAGTCCGTAGTCTATACCCTCAATTGGCAAGAACACATTTTTAATTCACTACAACTATTTCTTTAATTTGCCTTCGTTAATTTGAATAAATATATTTCACGATGAATATTTATAAATTCTAAATTGAACTCCCCCTAGTCCCTGTTTACGTAGCTGTGCCTCCTTCAGTATTAATAGTACAGTTGCTCTGATCTGGGATTGTTTATATTAGTATTTCCAGTGTTGTCTAATTTACTTATTGTCATTATATTGAATTTCATTTGTCAATATATTTTGTAATCCTTTTATTGGTGTTTCATTTCTACGCCCCTTATAAAATGGCTCAGTTCGACCATTCAATCGTTCCATGCTAAAGGTACGATTGCTATATGGAGGACTGGGTTATATTATGTATGCTAAATAAACCTCGGACTCCAGTGGAAGGAGTTATTGGTTACTAATGGTCATTGGGCTATTAATTAATGATCCTGGCTAAATAATCAGACGGTCTTAGTAACGTTAAGGCGGTAACAAGGCTACGCAAGGCATCTCACCATTTCTACATGTATCATTCATATTCGCCTTAAAATACGCCCTTGTTGCGCCGGCGGCGTATAAAGAGATATTAATATATCAAGGGTTGTGATTTAACTTGAGCCACATAAATTTATTGGCAAAATCCTTAACCCCATTAATACTCAAATTTTGCTAAAAAAATCCTGGTGGTTTACATGTACTAATTTTCTATTCAATCCTGGGCATTCACAACAAAAATGAATAAGTAAAAAAAATAGTATGAAAATTGGAAATGTTAACATTGGACTTACGGAGTTTAAACCCCAGGTGATTAACAACAACCAGTGAGTTGTCAAATAACATTCAAGTGGTAAAGTGTCAATATGTGCATCCAGGCGAAGCTTGAACCCGTGGAGCGCATTTAAAAATATTTTATAACTGCAGGGTCCTCAACGAAAATGCTAACTCATTTTATTCAACTGTTATTTTTTCTAGATAATTTAGAATGTCATTCCATTCAGAGTATATTCAAATAAGTATTTTTTATGTATATTAAATATAATATTAAGTATATTAAATAAGTCTCCTTTAATTTATGTTTGTTGTTTTAAGTATTAGGTCTTACGATGGTAATAATTTGCTTCGATTTCTATAACGCCATCTTTTTCAATTATGACACAACATATCTCAAACACGTTAAACAAACCTGGTGTCAAATCTATTTAATTAAATCACGAACCAACGTGAATTCAACGTTAGTCGACTTTTATTGACACTCCCAATCGCCCAAGTGTTAGGCGTTTCCACACTTCCACTTTGCAGAGCCAGTGGTACCCGTGGATAGTTCGCCACGCGATCTTATCACCAGGATCCCATACAGTCGTAGCAATAACAACGTGTTTTACAAATGGCCACTTGACCTTTGCTCGGCTCACCACTGATAACGCATCGGCTACCGACATTCCTCACAGCTTCGCTTCACTCCTGAAATTACATCAAAGCCGAGGGCCGTAATCGACCGAAATTACTGATTTTGCCTATCGAGCGGCCAAAGCGAGGATTGGGCAACCCGCCGCCGTGTCAAGGTCAAATGCTTGATTTAAGACCTCAACTGACGTTTTGGTGTTTATCTACATGATGGAGTGATAATGAGTTCTCCGCGAGATAATCGCATTTGAAAGTTGTTCGGTGCAATGTGATTATAAATTTAATTTTAAATGATTATACAGTATTTTGAACTGAACACATTGCATTGGGTAACACTGCACGTAAGGCTAAATGATATTTACTAATCGTGTCAATTATTTCAAGTATTACATAGCTACCGATCAATAAACTCATATTTTTTATTCGTGATGAAATAGAAATAGAAAAATAAGTACCAAAATATTTTTTAATCCCTCATAAAAAAATCTAAAGTAATCATAAAATGTAATAACTATACCGAATAATTGTGTTTATGCGCATCTATTTTGCATTAGTTCATAAATGACTTTCTTTACTGATTCCTTTTAGCAAATTTCCCCTATAGGGAAGAAGCCATTACCATGGTAAGACCTAGGCCCGGGACCCTGATAACTGTTCGTTTTGAGGTCCCCAGACCCCAAAAACACAATTCGTTCGTAACTGCAGATATATATATATATATATATATATATATATATATATATACATAGTGATACCTATTATAATTGGTGGGTTTGGTAATTGACTATTACCACTAATAATTGGGGCACCATCTATATATATATGTGTCCGTGGGTGCGATAACTCTCGTAAAAATGGTCCGATTTTGATAAAATTTGGTACAAACGTGTAAAGCATTATTTAAGTTCGACTTTAAGTTCGAAAACCAGACATCTCGACTCGTCTGAAGTGGTACTTTTGGGGGGTTCTGTACCCCAAAAATGGGGTTTTTGAAGTTTTTACATGTAATATTAAAACAGTCAGATTTTAGTTTTTACCATTGGATTCAGCTTAAAAAAACACACAATTTGGTGTTTTGATCATTTCTCTACGTTAATTGGTTACAGAGATATTGAAAGTGCTAAACACAGAACGTTGTCCAATGCTATTCTTATGGGGAATAAGAAAAAATTATAGCTCGCTTATTTATGAACTAACGAAACTTGATATACGGCTTCATATGGTTGTGGTCTACTGTTATTTGCACAAAAAAACACAATTTTTACCGATAATTCCCGTAGCAGCAAATCTGTGTCCTCAGCCCCATGTTATTCTTATGGAGAATAAGTAAAATATAATGTATCCCTTAATTATGAAAATAAATTAATAAAATTTGGTATGTTGGTTCACCTAGATGAGTTCTATTGATATTTGCATAAAAAACAATTTGTTGTGTTCCTTGTTGCAGCAAACCTGCGTACTCACCCCCCATGTTATTCTTATGGAGAGTTATCAAAATGGTATATATCGCTTATTTATACATTTATATTGATGAAACTTGGTATGTGGCTTCACCTAGTTGAGTAATATTGATATTTAGATGAAACCTCATATTTTTTGTTCCTTGTTGCAGCAAACCTGCGTACTCAATCCCAATGTTATTCTTATGGAGAATAATTCAAATTTGATATATCGCTTATTTGTGAATATATTTTTATGAATCTTGGTCACTTTATGTGGTATTAAGACATATATTTTGCATTGGAAATTGGCTGAGTTCGCAGGTTTGCTGCGACGGGGGTATTATCAGTCACTATACGAATCAATATTAAATGCATAAACACCATAGTAATATAAAAAGGGTTTTCACCAACCCGAATTGCTGACACTAAGAATTTGCAATCTTAACACTTCTAGAAAATGAAAGTAACATACTAGAATCTGCAAACGTATTCATAAAAATCTAATCTGATTGGAGCGGGTCTGAGGTCATGCGGGGACTGCAGGGTACGCTTTAAACGGAGTAGATGATAATTGCTGATAAACAGAGTCACCTTCGTCGCCCGAGGGCTCTGCTCTGTATATGTCACCGTGGCGCCTTTACAGCAATCTATATTGCACGTTGGTGTTGTACTGTACTGTCCACATCTGATGACACCAGAGTCACCTTCGTCGCCCGAGGGCTCTGCTCTGTATATGTCACCGTGGCGCCTTTACAGCAATCTACATTGCACGTTGGTGTTGTACTGTACTGTCCACATCTGATGACACCAGAGTCACCTTCGTCGCCCGAGGGCTCTGCTCTGTATATGTCACCGTGGCGCCTTTACAGCAATCTATATTGCACGTTGGTGTTGTACTGTACTGTCCACATCTGATGACACCAGAGTCACCTTCGTCGCCCAAGGGCTCTGCTCTGTATATGTCACCGTGGCGCCTTTACAGCAATCTATATTGCACGTTGGTGTTGTACTGTACTGTCCACATCTGATGACACCAGAGTCACCTTCGTCGCCTGAGGGCTCTGCTCTGTATATGTCACCGTGGCGCCTTTACAGCAATCTATATTGCACGTTGGTGTTGTACTGTACTGTCCACATCTGATGACACCAGAGTCACCTTCGTCGCCCGAGGGCTCTGCTCTGTATATGTCACCGTGGTGCCTTTACAGCAATCTATATTGCACGTTGGTGTTGTACTGTACTGTCCACATCTGATGACACCAGAGTCACCTTCGTCGCCCGAGGGCTCTGCTCTGTATATGTCACCGTGGCGCCTTTACAGCAATCTATATTGCACGTTGGTGTTGTACTGTACTGTCCACATCTGATGACACCAGAGTCACCTTCGTCGCCCGAGGGCTCTGCTCTGTATATGTCACCATGGTGCCTTTACAGCAATCTATATTGCACGTTGGTGTTGTACTGTACTGTCCACATCTGATGACACCAGAGTCACCTTCGTCGCCCGAGGGCTCTGCTCTGTATATGTCACCGTGGCGCCTTTAGAGCAATCTATATTGCACGTTGGTGTTGTACTGGTGACTGTCTATATCTGGTGACACCAGAGTCACCTTCGTCGCCCGAGGGCTCTGCTCTGTATATGTCACCGTGGCGCCTTTACAGCAATCTATATTGCACGTTGGTGTTGTACTGTACTGTCCACATCTGATGACACCAGAGTCACCTTCGTCGCCCGAGGGGCTCTGCTCTGTATATGTCACCATGGTGCCTTTACAGAAATCTATATTGCACGTTGGTGTTGTACTGTACTGTCCACATCTGATGACACCAGAGTCACCTTCGTCGCCCGAGGGGCTCTGCTCTGTATATGTCACCATGGTGCCTTTACAGCAATCTATATTGCACCTTGGTGTTGTACTGTACTGTCCACATCTGATGACACCAGAGTCACCTTCGTCGCCCGAGGGGCTCTGCTCTGTATATGTCACCATGGTGTCCTTACAGAAATCTATATTGCACGTTGGTGTTGTACTGTACTGTCCACATCTGATGACACCAGAGTCACCTTCGTCGCCCGAGGGGCTCTGCTCTGTATATGTCACCATGGTGCCTTTACAGCAATCTATATTGCACCTTGGTGTTGTACTGTACTGTCCACATCTGATGACACCAGAGTCACCTTCGTCGCCCGAGGGCTCTGCTCTGTATATGTCACCGTGGCGCCTTTACAGCAATCTATATTGCACGTTGGTGTTGTACTGTACTGTCCACATCTGATGACACCAGAGTCACCTTCGTCGCCCGAGGGGCTCTGCTCTGTATATGTCACCATGGTGCCTTTACAGCAATCTATATTGCACGTTGGTGTTGTACTGTACTGTCCACATCTGATGACATCAGAGTCACCTTCGTCACCCGAGGGGCTCTGCTCTGTATATGTCACCATGGTGCCTTTACAGCAATCTATATTGCACCTTGGTGTTGTACTGGTGACTGTCTATATCTGGTGACACCAGAGTCACCTTCGTCGCCCGAGGGCTCTGCTCTGTATATGTCACCGTGGCGCCTTTACAGCAATCTATATTGCATTGCACCTTGGTGTTGTACTGGTGACTGTCTATATCTGATGAGACCAGAGTCACCCTCGTCACCCGAGGGGCTCTGCTCTGTATATGTCACCATGGTGCCTTTACAGCAATCTATATTGCACCTTGGTGTTGTACTGGTGACTGTCTATATCTGGTGACACCAGAGTCACCTTCGTCGCCCGAGGGCTCTGCTCTGTATATGTCACCGTGGCGCCTTTACAGCAATCTATATTGCATTGCACCTTGGTGTTGTACTGGTGACTGTCTATATCTGATGAGACCAGAGTCACCCTCGTCGCCCGAGGGGCTCTGCTCTGTATATGTCACCATGGTGCCTTTACAGCAATCTATATTGCACCTTGGTGTTGTACTGGTGACTGTCTATATCTGGTGACACCAGAGTCACCTTCGTCGCCCGAGGGCTCTGCTCTGTATGTGTCACCGTAGCGCCTTCACAGCAATCTATATTGCATTGCACCTTGGTGTTGTACTGGTGACTGTCTATATCTGATGAGACCAGAGTCACCCTCGTCGCCCGAGGGGCTCTGCTCTGCATATGTCACCGTGGTGATTTCACAGCTATATATATTGCACCTTGGTGTTGTACTATACTGTCTACATCTGATGATACCAGAGTCACCTTCTTCGCCCGAGGGGCTTTGCTCTGTATATGTCATTGAGGTGCCTTCACAGTTATCTAAACCCTACCTTGGTGTTATCGTGTACTGTCATCATCTCCCAGAATTATCAGTGAGACCTTCCATATCAGGGATCCCTCTAACCTATAAGACTTTCAGATTCTGCTTGAAGGTCATGTTACTATACATTGTTGCCTTCCTACCTGAAATTGTTTTCAGGTTTTTCGAGTAAGCCCCTTATTTCCGATCAACTCCCAGGTAGTATTGAATAAGCAAACATCTAATTTATTCCCTTAGAGGGTTCAGACTTCACTGGGATTCCTAGCTCAGAATGAAGTCTTAAATTTCGTTAAACCAGCCACCGGAGTAAAAATGGAATTCCAATGTGAATGGAAAGCTGGTTAGAGTCGTAGCCAAAATGACTTCCGTGAATGTTGTCTGCGTCTTGTCATTTTATTGTTATACTTCACGATTTAATTGCATTTATACTATATTCTCATTCAATATGGTAACTATCTATAAATAGTATATACGATGACGCAAGGTAATCGATTTCGACCGGTCACCCCGGGTCTGATAATTCAACATTCGAGTACACTGACACACATCAGCTTTCAGAACATTTACTGGGGTTCCGTACACACATACATCCCTACGCGAGATCAATATTTTATCATTTGTGCTGTATCGCTCCCAACTTTACTCGGCCCTTGCAGGTAGACTGAGGTAATCTAGTTATGTTCATTGTTTCCCATTAGCCTAGTTAGGCACATATCAGTGCGAGTGGCCCCGCTATATACGGAGAGGCGACTCGCTATCTGCTAGGGATCTCTGTGGGTCGGCCTTCAACTTCTCGCTTTTTATGTCTTACCTAGTAGGTGAACTCGTTGACTATTATGTGTTGTGAATTTTGCTATGAATTATGTCCCGGTATATATTATTATGTTCGTGTACTCGTTTTTGCTTCCAAACTCCTCCATTATAGATTTAAATCTGGGTGCGTTTTACGGTTACAATTTGTTGTATCTTGATGTGAAACTGCAGATGCCGTTTTATACTCGATTTATTAGTTAGTACAAGAATTACTTAATAAAGCTGTCTGACTGATGCCAGACTTGTTCTTCAAGTGGATCTTTAGGTTATGAATTGCCTCGGTAAGTTTAACCAATTTTGAAAAAGTTTAAATATTTTTAATATTAGAATATATCCCTTTAATTTAACTTTTGAACTCATACAACTGGAAAGTTTTAAAATACTAGGTAAAATATGTTCTTAAGATACAATTTATTTAGTAAAATTCCTAATTAGATATATTCGACAAATGGGAGGATTTTAGTAATAGGTTGTTGTTTTTTGTTTTTTTTTTTGTTTTTGGGGGATTAGGAGGCCCCGGCATAGCCGGCTAGGCACGTCTCCCTTAGAATATTGTGCAGCCACCGGAAAGAGGGAAAAGAGATTTTAATACGTTTTTTCGTTTGTCCCGCGTTTGTTTAATAATATTGCAGGATATGTAAAAACAAATCTGAACAAATTGAGATTTTGCTGTTTATTTCTAGGAACCTAGAATCAAAATCGAATCATGGTCGCGGGCCTATTTTGTACCGTAACACCAGTGAACAATCCGCTAAATTGGAATTGAGTTAAATCACATACACTAGTGTATAATACCATTACATACTAAGATTGGTTCTCCTTATGTTCATTTTCATTGAGTAGGCTTACATACCTTTAATTTGCAGTTCTTACATTAACATGGCTAATGGATATAAAGATTTTTGACGCGTGTTATAATATGGTAATTTATGGTTTTAGAGGCGATTGCGGCCTAGAAGCCCCGTATGCAAGGGCAAGTTATGTTGATGTGTTTATTTAAGTTTTGTGTTCAATTCAAAGCCGATACTAGAAGCTCATATTTATACCAACAAATTTAGTTTATTCCTACAATTATTACTTTATTCCCGCATATAAAAGAATTTCACTCATTCAAGAAAATAAGCAAATATTATTCTGTTTTATATATTTTCTGATTGTTTGTCAGTACGTACTATGTGTCATTTACTCGCACAATTTTATCTTGACACAAAATATTAATTTAAAGAAAGCTTGGAAAACGTCATAATTGAGATAGAATACTACACGTTGAAATGCTGACCTGTCTGTTACGAAGACCTTACAGGTTTAAGGTTTACAGGTCTCGATGATGGGACAATAATACCGCCCAAACCTTGGCCCAACCCTACGTTACTAAACGGTGACAATATGCATTTTATACTACCTGTATCCTATACTACAACCTCTTCAAATGCGATACCCCATCTCGCAGGTAACTTTTACAAGTACAGACGCACAGTTTAAACGCTATCGCCAATTACAGCGTCAATTACCCCACTAATTACATGCAGAAAGTAATTTGAAGCATAAGTATACCCTGTTGAAATGCAGGACATTATCGCTTAAATGCTAAATTTATCAGAGCGCTGATAGAGCTGTCTTTATGTACTGAGATAATTTCAACCGGGCCAGAGAGAGCGATTCTTCACACTATCGGGGAGCCGATCTTCGATGTGATCAGAGTACAGGTAGCTGAGCTGCTAATGGGCCTGATAGAACGGTTTTAATTATTTACTGTAGTGTCTGATAGCGCTGTGATAAGAGACCGCCCCTCCCCCTGCCGCTCCTCCAGCGCCTCCTGGTGGCTGTTTTGGCAAATCATCAGTGAGATGATGTGAAAATTAAATCCAATTCGGTACCACTTTCGAAGTGAACTAAAATAAATATCCCCGAAGCAGCAAACCTGCGTACTCAGCGAATTTACAATGCATATATATATATATATATATATGTATCTTAATACCACATAAAGCCACATACGATGTTTCATCAATATACATTCATAAATAAACGATTTATCACATTTTAATTATTCCCCATAAGAATAACATGGCGGCTGAGTAATGCTGGGTTGTTGAAGCAAGGAACACAAAAAATGGGGTTTTATACAAATATCAATATAACTCAAGAAGGTAAATTCACATACCAAATATTATTAATTTATTTTCATAACTAAGGGAGATAATACGTTACTTATTCTCCAAAAGAATAACATGGGGGTTGAGTACGCAGGTGTGCTGCTACGGGAACTATCGGCCAAAAAATGTTTTTTAGTGCAAATATATGACCACAACGATATGAATCAATATACCAATTACCAAGTGTCATCAGGATAAGTTGATAAATAAGCGAGATATACAATTTATCTTATTTTCCATTAGAATAAAATTGGACAACGTACTGTGTTTAGCACTTTCAATATCTCTGTAACCATTTGACGTAGAGCAATGATCAAAACACCAAATTGTGCGTATTTTTAAGCTGATTCCAATGGAAAGAAACTAAAGTTTGACTTTTTTTATTATATGTAAAACCCTCAAAAAACCCATTTTTGGGGTACAAAACCCCCCAAAATACCCCTTTGGACAGGTCGATCTGTCTGGTTTTCGAACTTAAAGTCATAAATGCTGCTTTACACGTTTATACCAAATTTCGTCAAAATAGGACTATTTTACGAGAGTTATCGTGCTGACGGACACACACACACACACACACACACACACATATATATATATATATATATATATGTATATATATATATATACACACAGTTTTGAACGAATGGTGTTTTTGGCATCTGGGGACCTCAAAACGAAAAGTTATCATGATCCCGGGCCTAGGTCTTACCATGCCGACTACGGTAATAGCTTGTTCCCTATAGGGGGAATTCGCTAAAAAGAATAATATTTATTTCAAGATAATTAAGCCACACTACTAGCAAATGACACCAGAATATTTGGGCGAACGTTATCCCGAATTGTTGGTGAAAACCAACATTCGTCACCTGCATACAACAATGTAGAAGTTCGTGTTCGGTGTTCGTGCAGCTCCCACACTATTCGCCGAACATAAACGCCGAATATTCGGCCGTGTTCGAGAGTATGTGGGACAGGATTTTTACAGATCAACGAACAGAGAAAATACACATTACATTAAAGCAGTTATTTGTGATTGGTTCAAATTCAATTTTCACATTAAATCGTTGTAACAAAACGTTGGATTAATTATTAGCATAACATATTTAATGCCCTGCTATCTAGACTGCGTTAGTCACAATCGTAATGTATTTGAGAAAAAACGATTGTAGCCTAAACGACAACCACATAAACAATACACTAGAAATTGTAGAAATTTTAGTTTACCTATTGTATAAGCGGAGCTAAAATATGTACGGTAATCATCAACTTGCATTTACTGCAAATGACAGTTACTAGTATATCATTTAACTGGACTCTAAGATCATATTTTAACAAACACAAACATAAATTGTATTTCTTTGCTGTAAGCAGAAATTACATTTTGGACATTAGCTTTATGTGTATAGCCAAATGTTTAGTTAAGATTCAATCATTTGCAATTCCTAAGCGTTTGCCCCAAAGATTAATACAGTTTCAAATTCAGGTAAAAGTATTACTTTTTCACAAACTATACGTCATTCATGTCCACATTTTCCGATGTTCGGTGAAAGCTTAACTTGCTAGTATCGCATTCAGTATGTGTTAGTCTTAGAGAGCATTTTCCAACAAGTGCGGCTTGATAGCTATATTTCCTTGCATTAGCTGGTGTTAGTTATATCCTATACTCTAATATGAGTAAGGTTTGCTTGCTTGCTTGCTTGCGACATTGATCTCAAAAACGGCTCCAACGATTTCCTTCAAATGTTGAAAATAACTAATTTCTGGGATAAAAATAAGTTCTAGACAGGTCTCATCCCCAGGAAAAATCAAATAATTAAAAAAAAACTAAAATGAAAAGTTAAAAAAATTAACATTGTGCTTATGGAGTTTAAAATCAAAACAAAAGAATTGCAACAGCTGTTTATAATCAGTCAATGAACTGTCAAAGTAATACTCATGTTGTTCATCCTAAACTCTAATATGAGTAAGGTTTGCTTGCTTGCTTGCTTGCGACTGGGATCTCAAGAACGGCTCCAACGATTTTCTTCAAATGTTCGAAATAACTAATTTCTGAGATAAAAATAAGTTCTAGACAGGCCTCATCCCCAGGAAAATTCAAATAATGTAAAAAAAAATAAAATGAAAAGTTAAAAAATTAACATTGGGCTTATGGAGTTTCAAATAAAAACAAAAGAATTGTAACAGCTGTTCATAATCAACCTGGGAACTGTCAAAGTAATCCTCATGTTGTTTATGATTATTAATATGTGGTTTCCTGAGAGCAGAGATTAAAAGATTTAAGTGAAGATTACATATATAGAGTAGTAAAATAAATCAAAGGGACATTGAGCTATAAATAACAACTAGAGTGACCTTAAAAATGTAGAAAAGAGGCAAATGAGTTATACAACTCTGATCATCAGTAGGGGGTAGTGGTGAAATATACTCCAAGTCATCTAAACAAATTGACTGGCCTTCCCCCGAGCAAAGCTCGGCCCCCAGGTACTGTTATATTATATGTGATTTGTCTGATGCAATAATAGAGCACGAAGTTACCTTTGTCAACAATTACTAATAACGTGTCGAAATCAAGAGTGAAGGTTCCAGTCTCTGGTTTTACTTTCTTCTCATCCCCTAAGACCATTATTGACTTTCAAAGCCCGCCCCTCCTCAACGGATTATCAGAAATCGTTGATTTACGGTTTATTTTAAAGCGATTTCAGTGAGCAGAATTTTGATATCACAAATACAGTAGTTAACCCACAAAACTCGTCAATTTTAAATTTATTAAACTATTATTTTAGCGAATTTCCTCTATAGGAAAGAAGCTATTACCGTAGGTCTCATGGTAAGACTTAAGCCTGAGACCATGATAACTTTTTGTTTTGAGGTCCCCAGATTCCAAAAACACCATTCTTTCAAATTTGTATATATGTGTATATATGTGTGTGTGTGTGTGTGTGTGTGTGTGTGTGTGTGTGTGTGTGTGTGTGTGTGTGTGTGTGTGTGTGTGTGTGTGTGTGTGTGTGTGTGTGTGTGTGTGTGTGTGTGTGTGTGTGTGTGTGTGTGTGTGTGTGTGTGTGTGTGTGTGTGTGTTTGCGTGTGTGTGTGTGTGTCCGTAAGCACGATAACTCTCGTTAAAAAGGTTCGATCTTAATCAAATTTGGTACAAATATGTAAAGCACCATTTATTTGAACGATTTCGAAAACCAGACAAATCGCACCATCCGAAGGCGGGTTTAGTACCTCAAAAATGATTTTTTGGAGGTTTTCACATGTAATTTTTATTTAAATCAAATTTTAATTTATACCATTGAAATCAGCTTAAAAAAACAATTTGGCATTTTTATCATTATGCTACGTCGATTGGTTAATGAAAGTGTTATCACAGTATCCTTACTATACTGGCATTACATACTGTGCTAACACAGTACGTTGTCTAATGTTATTCTTATGGAGAAAAATCAATATTTTATATCTCGCTTATTTATTAACATAAACTGACGAAACTTGGTATATGGCTTCATCCGGTTTTTTTGTGTTGTTGTTTGCCTAAAAACAATTTTTTGCGTATGGTTCCCGTAGCAGCAAACCTAGGTTCTCGGTCCCCATGTTATTCTTATGGAGAATAATTCAAATGTTATATATCGCTTATTTATGAATGTATATGGATGAAACTTGGTATGTGACTTCACTTTGATGAGGTCTATTGATATTTACACAAAAACCCATTATTTTGTGTTCCTTCTTGCAGCAAACCTGCGTACTCACCCCCTACATTATTCTTAAGGAGAATAATTAATATTTTAAATATCACTATTTGTGAATATATTTCTTATGAATCCTGGTAAGTATCTTAATGTGTTATTAATACATATATATATATATATATATATATATATATATATATATATATATATACAATATAAATTAGCTGAGTACGCAGGTTTGCTGCAACGGGGGTATTTTCCCCCCGCCATTTTAATCAATGATATCACTAGGCTTTAAAATGAGCAACAAATCATCGATATCAGATAATAAGTAGAGGAGGGCGGGCTTTAGGGGGAAGCAGGTTCCGGGAATGGTGTCCCCTCAAAGCTCTGAAACACTGTTTCCTCCCATCCGCCAAGAGTAGTTTATTAAACACTTACCCAGCAATGGTCTCTTAATCTTTCATTGAATTCAAAATCAGTATAACAGTGGACATATTCTATTCCGCTCTTACTCCCGACTCCGGGTCCCCTCCTGCTACCGTATTACCAATAATCAGAAGCTATTAATGATACGAACCGTCCGTCGGTGGCCCCGCCGGACGACGCTCGGCCGATCTATATGTAAATCGACCCGGAGCTTCTTGTACTAATAAACATTGTATTTTATTATGAAACCATAAAACCGGGCCGAGGCGATTAATGACTCTATCAGTTTTAATTTATTCCGCATATAGTATATTGTGCGGGGAATTACTCGTTATCTACCGATTGTAATCGGCCCGCGATTATTGAATACATGCGTGTGGCCCGACCGGGTTACCGCGATCCGGGGCCCCGAGATCGATTTATTACACTATTACGCTATTCCTAGTTTTTGCGATAGGTAAATTTTATGCGTTCGCTAAGTGCATTAAATTAGTCTCGTGTTAACTTTAGCTTTCTTTGCCCCTTGTTTATGCGCGACGATTCCCGCGGGAGCTGGAAGAGATTATGTTAATATCGGGTAGTTTGTGTTCGCTTCGATTTGCATGCGGTTCGATTTTTTGTGCGGGTAATTTTAAAAGATACAATAAACCTACGAGATGTTGACATGTTTAACGGCTTTGCTCAGTTTTTTTATGTTGTTTACCAACGGCAACGCCATTAAATAGTTATCTGTGGGGAATTCTAGTTAGTACTCGGCCATTTACTCGACTGTAAGAACTGCGAGAGGAGCCAGAGGTTGTGGAATTTAAAACTATAAAAGTGCCTCCAACGATATGCGAGTGATACAGAATTATTTTAAAAGACTGTACTAATTGCATAACCAATTGCAGTAATGATTTACATGAGTTGTAATTTAACGTGTTTATTTGTAAAATAAATTGTACTTGTTGGGAGGAGTAATTGAAAGTGTAAATATGGAATTGACATACTCAATGGAATACGGGTTAAACGTATTTCTGTGTAGTTGAAACAAAAAAATGCACAGACATGCAAACAAAAGTTGGATTTACTAGGAGAATGAAACTTAAAGTAAAAAAAATAAACTAGCAGTCCAAATACAATACCAATGAAAAAACTGAATTTGTTGGTCATCAGCTCAACTTTAATTTTAATCGCTTTAAAAAACAGATTATATTCGATCCTAAAAGATACATTTTTCTTGTCTGTTCGTTCTGAACATGATGAGACTTGCCGATTCTTAAAACTTATATTTTTGTAAAAATACCCCGTTGTAATTTTACGATTTTATTTTTATGTAGTATCTATTTATACAAAATTGTAGTGTTCATATTCATTTGATTTGTTTAGGTATTTAAATTCTGGTAAATATTTAAACTGTTGTAGTTCAAGAGAGGATCTCATCAAATTTTTAAACCACTTGCAGTAGTTAAAATCAAATTTATAACAAAGGTCCCTTAAATGTTGTGTACACAATAATTCAATTTGATCGAGTTACAGTACCTACTATAGTCAAGGTAAATCGCGGGTTTTTTATTTCAAATATTATAGTATGTTGAACGAGGAAACCATGAAAACAATTCAGCGAAATACATAACGAGAATATTACTAACGCCTACATTCTGTTAACGCACCCCATGATGCTGCGATGTTAGACAATGTGCCTAAGTTTTTAAGAAGGCAGTATAATAGTCTACTGTAATTAAAGCTTAGTTTATATTAGTTAAGAAAAATACTGTTGTGGCTAATTTCTCATTAGAGAAGAAATTATTACCGCAATTAGCTCGGTAAGACATAACCATGGGACTATGATGTGTTATTGTTTCCATGTTCTCGTATAGTTTAATTACAAACGGTTCGGTTTAATTAAAATGTATATTCAAGATGACATTTTTTCAGCAATAAAATCTAAATTATTGTATTTATTTGTAGCTGATGGTTGAATCGGTAATTGCTATTCAAATGTGGTAAGAGACAAGAGAGTCACCCAGAAGCAATCCTGTGTTTTCCATTTGTACACAGTTGTTTCGCCCCCATGTCCCAAGATCTTCAGCACCAGCACGGCTCTTTTAGGTTAACAGAAAATTAACTTTAATTCTCGTCAAAAGATAAAATGTACATAAAATACTTCCGTAGCAGCAAACCTGCGTACTCAGCGAATTTACAATTCATATATATGTATCTTAATACCACATAAAGTCACATACCAAGTTTCATCAATGTACATTCATAAATAAACGATTTATGACATTTTAATTATTCTCCATAAGAATAATATGGCGGCTGAGTATGCAGGGTTGCTGAAGCAAGGAACACAAAAATGGGGTTTTATACAAATATCAATATATAAAACTCAAGTAAGTAAAGCCACATACCAAATTTTATTAATTTGTGATCATAATTAAGGGAGATAACACGTTACTTATTCTCCATAAGAATAACATGGGGATGAGTACGCAGGTTTGCTGCTACGGGAACTATCGGCCAAAAAGTATTTTTTAGTGCAAATATCAATAGACCACAATGATATGAAGCAATATACCAAATTTCATCAGGATAAGTTAATAAATAAGCGAGATATACAATTTGTCTTATTCTCCATAAGAATAGCATTGAACACCATACTGTGTTTAGCACTTTCAATATCTCTGTAACCATTTGACGTAGAGCAATGATAAAAGCACCAAATTGTGCGTCTTTTTAAGCTGATTCTGATGGAAAAAAACTAAAATTTGACTTTAAAAAAAAATTATATGTAAAAAACTCAAAAAACCCATTTTTGGGGTACAAAACCCCCCCAAAATACCCCTTCGGATAGGTCGATATGTCTGGTTTTCGAACTTAGTCATAAATGCTGCTTTAAACGTTTATACCAAATTTCGTCAAAATCGGATTATTTTTACGAAAGTTATTGTGCTCACGGACACATATATATATTATAATAATCAAATGAAACATTTTTTACAACTGAGTACCCTTAAGGAATTTCTTTATTTTTATTTTCAAGACTACATGTTTAAGCCCATCATCATGGTCAACAAATACCTAACCTAGTTTTTTACTTATTTATATATATATATATATATATATATATATATATATATATATGCAGTTTTGAACGAATGGTGTTTTTGGCATCTGGAGACCTCAAAACGAAAAGTTATCATGGTCCCGGGCCTAGGTCTTACCATGCCGACTACGGTAATAGCTTCTTCCCTATAGGGGAAATAGCTTTTCCCCTATAGGTAATTGGGGAAATTCGCTAAAACAACACAAACGGGGTGATGGAAATAAATATAAATGTATTTCTTTATTGATGAGCGAACGAAGTGAGTGAATCTATAATGTAAAGATAGTCTAGATTGAAATCACTTTTGCAATTCTGTGTTTCCGTGTGATAACTCAAAAAATACTCACTGATTAAAGTCAGGGCCATATTTCCGTAAGGGCGCACGTGGCGAGCGCCCGGGGGCCCAGGCCACGAGAGTGGGATCCCCACGGGCCACTAATTGGGACCTCGTGAGGCAGTGTTTAAATTTTGTTCTGAAAAAAGTCTCTCAACTGACAATAATACAAATAATTTTAAGTTGTAAAGGGTGCACGTTCAAACTAAGTCTCAAACCCAGAGTCATCCACTAATGATTATTATTGTGAATACCGTGTGCGGATTTGATAAATTTGCCCTAATCCAGTAACAGGAATAGACCGGGTGAGAGTTGAAATGTAACTACTGTCGGTATTGCTGAGCATCTTACTTTGCTATATATAATATACCTACAAACATGCTTGTATTTATGTTAGGGGCCCCCATTTCCCTATACGCCCGGGGCCCCAGAGGTCCTAAATACAGTCCTGATTAGAGTAAAACTTGACAAGTATGATCTTTAGACTGAAAACGAGGCTGTTATTAAAAATTAAGGTCGTATATGTAACACCACATTTACGATAAAGCGTTTTAAGACCCCAACATTATCCCCATAAGAAAAGCAACGGACCTGTTTGTATTAATACATTTCTGGAGTCAGTTTAGCTTCTTGCAGTAGCCTTTCACAACATAAAACTACTTTAATATGTAATATTTGTTGTATTTGAAAAATTATGATGATGCACAGGTTAATAAAATTAAACATATGGCAGTTTTATTAATATTTGTTAGTTAAATTCTAAATATTATGCAAGAATTAAATACCCCCGTCGCAGCAAACCTGCATACTCAGCGAATTTCCAATGAATATATAACATTATACATTAAAACACTTAACAGGATTCATAAGAAATGTATTCACAAACAAGCAATATTTAAAATATTAATTATTCTCTATAAGAATAACATTGGGGATGAGTACGCAGGTTTGCTGCAACAAGGCACACAAAATAATGGCTTTTTATGCAAATATCAATAGAACTCATCTTAGTGAAGTCACATACCAAGTTTCATCCATATACATTCATAATTAAGCGATATATAACATTTTAAGTATTTTCCATAAGAATAACATGGGGACCAAGTACCTAGGTTTGCTGCTACAGGAAACATTGGCGAAAAATTGTTTTTTTGTGCAAACAACAATAAACCACAACCAGATCAAGCCATATACCAAATTTCGTCAGTTTATGTTCATAAATAAGCGAGATATACAATTTTTCTTTTTCTCCATAAGAATAACATTAGACAACGTACTGTGTTTAGCACTTTCAATATCTCGGTAACCAATTGACGTAGAGCAATGATTAAAATAGCAAATTGTTTGTTTTTTTAAGCTGAATTCAATGGTATAAATTAAAATTTTATTTAAATTAAAATTACGTGTGAAAACCCCAAAAAACACATTTTTGGGGTACAAAACCCCCCCAAAACCCCCCTTCGGATGGTGCGATTCATCTGGTTTTCGAACTCGTTCAAATAAATGGTACTTTACACATTTGTACCAAATTTCATTAAGATCGGACCTTTTTTACGAGAGTTATCGTGCTTACGGACACATATATATATATATATAATATATATATATATATATATATATATATATATATATATACATATATAAAAATTTGAACGAATGGTGTTTTTGGCATCTGGGGACCTCAAAATGAAAAGTTATCATGGTCTCGGGCTTAAGTCTTACCATGAGACCTACGGTAATAGCTTCTTCCCTATAGGGGAAATTCGCTAAAACAATATTCTAACAACTATTCAAGATAAGTTACCACAATCTTTGTAGTATATCCCAAACTGTACCAACTTTTAGGGAAAGTTTGACACACGTGAACTTAAACGAAAGGTCTCAGTAAAAAAGTTAGAGGAATATTTTTTTATATGCAACTTTTTATAAGGCCATAAATTATTTAAAAGTGCCAAGTTTGAGTACAATTGTCAATATTAGAATTTTATCTGCTGCATAATTTACTTGACTATAAAACTTAAATCGGCTGAACAAGCGAAGGTGTTGGGAAAAACTATGATTAGTGTTACTTCTTTAAAAAAAACTAGTGGCTTGAAGGGGCCATTGCCCCTAACCTTGCCCCAATACTCTGCCTTATCTGAGTTTTTAAGAAGAAACACATCAGTTCATAAACAAAGTAGATACATAATCACATGTTTTAATGAAAACAAAGCAGACGTTTTAAATCCCCAAGCTTTTCTTATGAGGGATGTTTTACGTTATTTCTCGTTTGCTAGTGAATTTTTAGAAATACTGCTATTTTTCCCGAGTCCCTGGGATCAAGACATTTAGTTTGAGCCGTCTCCCATCATCCTGCAATTTACCAAACTCCCACAATTTTGTCTTAAAAATTTTGCTTACAGAATTATAAATAAAGATCCCTTAAATTACAACTATAAAAATGACTACAATGAAACTATTGCCATGGTAACCATTTCCACATAATTTTTTAACCTAGGATACGATTTTGATGAATTTGTAGCTTATTTTAATTATTCATCTCTCTGATTTCAACATGGGGTTCATCAGTGACCATAAGTTTTTAATGGAAGCTGTTCTTCTGGGGAGAGCTGCCATTGCAGGAGTGTGGTGGAGGAGGCGTCCGCTGGGAGGAAAGGCAGAGGAGGTGGAGTTTACCGGGAGCGCTGAGTCATGGGTGACAGTATCGGAGAGGTTGGACAACTCGTCAGAGGAGGAGGTGGAGGTAGCTGCCTACGATTATTGAAAAGTCGAGAAACAAGAGAAAGGATCAAAGTGGAGAGTGTTGATAAATACACAATATGAATGCAAAATAGGTGCAAAATAAGAGGACAAAATTGATGCGGCAACCCTCTGCCAAAATCCAGAAGCCTCTAACAAAATAAGATGTAAAGAGCCAGCGGAGGAGGGAAGGTGACTGTCACCAAATAATGAAAAATGATACGAAAAAGAAGATGGAGTGAAAAAATAGGTGCTGGAAGAGGATGATGGATCAAACCCTGCGGCAACCCTCTGCCGAAATCCAGCAGCCTCTAGCAGAAGAAGTGATAACGTGCCAGCAGAGAAGGGAAGGTGGCTGTCACCAAACAATGACAAATTATACGAAAAAGAAGATGGAGTGAAAAAATAGAGGTGCTGGAAGAGGATGATGGATCAAACCCTGCGGCAACCCTCTGCCGAAATCCAGCAGCCTCTAGTAGAAGAAGTGATAACGTGCCAGCAGAGAAGGGGAGGTGGCTGTCACCAAACAATGACAAATTATACGAAAAAGAAGATGGAGTGAAAAAATAGAGGTGCTGGAAGAGGATGATGGATCAAACCCTGCGGCAACCCTCTGCCGAAATCCAGCAGCCTCTAGTAGAAGAAGTGATAACGTGCCAGCAGAGAAGGGGAGGTGGCTGTCACCAAACAATGACAAATTATACGAAAAAGAAGATGGAGTGAAAAAATAGAGGTGCTGGAAGAGGATGATGGACCAAACCATGCGGCAACCCTCTGCCGAAATCCAGGAGCCTCTAACAGAGCAAGTGATAACGAGCCAGCAGAAAAGAGAAGATGGCTGTCACCAAATAATCAAAAAAGAAGATGAGAGTGAAACAATAGAGGTGCTGGAAGAGGATGATGGATCAAACCCTGCGGCAACCCTCTGCCGAAATCCAGCAGCCTCTAGTAGAAGAAGGTATAACGTGCCAGCAGAGAAGGGGAGGTGGCTGTCACCAAACAATGACAAATTTTACGAAAAAGAAGATGGAATGAAAAAATAGAGGTGCTGGAAGAGGATGACGGACCAAACCATGCGGCAACCCTCTGCCGAAATCCAGCAGCCTCTAGCAGAAGAAGTGATAACGTGCCAGCAGAGAAGGGAAGGTGGCTGTCACCAAACAATGACAAATTATACGAAAAAGAAGATGGAGTGAAAAAATAGAGGTGCTGGAAGAGGATGATGGATCAAACCCTGCGGCAACCCTCTGCCGAAATCCAGCAGCCTCTAGTAGAAGAAGTGATAACGTGCCAGCAGAGAAGGGGAGGTGGCTGTCACCAAACAATGACAAATTATACGAAAAAGAAGATGGAGTGAAAAAATAGAGGTGCTGGAAGAGGATGATGGATCAAACCCTGCGGCAACCCTCTGCCGAAATCCAGCAGCCTCTAGTAGAAGAAGTGATAACGTGCCAGCAGAGAAGGGGAGGTGGCTGTCACCAAACAATGACAAATTAAACGAAAAAGAAGATGGAGTGAAAAAATAGAGGTGCTGGAAGAGGATGACGGACCAAACCATGCGGCAACCCTCTGCCGAAATCCAGGAGCCTCTAACAGAGCAAGTGATAACGAGCCAGCAGAAAAGAGAAGATGGCTGTCACCAAATAATCAAAAAAGAAGATGAGAGTGAAACAATAGAGGTGCTGGAAGAGGATGATGGATCAAACCCTGCGGCAACCCTCTGCCGAAATCCAGCAGCCTCTAGTAGAAGAAGGTATAACGTGCCAGCAGAGAAGGGGAGGTGGCTGTCACCAAACAATGACAAATTTTACGAAAAAGAAGATGGAATGAAAAAATAGAGGTGCTGGAAGAGGATGACGGACCAAACCATGCGGCAACCCTCTGCCGAAATCCAGCAGCCTCTGGCTGTCACCAAATAATCAAAAAAGATGGGAGTGAAAAAATAGGTGCTGGAAGAGGATGATGGATCAAACCCTGCGGCAACCCTCTGCCGAAATCCAGCAGCCTCTAGCAGAAGAAGTGATAACGTGCCAGCAGAGAAGGGAAGGTGGCTGTCACCAAACGATGACAAATTATACGAAAAAGAAGATGGAGTGAAAAAATAGGAGTGCTGGAAGAGGATGATGGATCAAACCCTGCGGCAACCCTCTGCCGAAATCCAGCAGCCTCTAGTAGAAGAAGTGATAACGTGCCAGCAGAGAAAGGGAGGTGGCTGTCACCAAACAATGACAAATTATACGAAAAAGAAGATGGAGTGAAAAAATAGAGGTGCTGGAAGAGGATGATGGATCAAACCCTGCGGCAACCCTCTGCCGAAATCCAGCAGCCTCTAGTAGAAGAAGTGATAACGTGCCAGCAGAGAAGGGGAGGTGGCTGTCACCAAACAATGACAAATTATACGAAAAAGAAGATGGAGTGAAAAAATAGAGGTGCTGGAAGAGGATGACGGACCAAACCATGCGGCAACCCTCTGCCGAAATCCAGGAGCCTCTAACAGAGCAAGTGATAACGAGCCAGCAGAAAAGAGAAGATGGCTGTCACCAAATAATCAAAAAAGAAGATGAGAGTGAAACAATAGAGGTGCTGGAAGAGGATGATGGATCAAACCCTGCGGCAACCCTCTGCCGAAATCCAGCAGCCTCTAGTAGAAGAAGGTATAACGTGCCAGCAGAGAAGGGGAGGTGGCTGTCACCAAACAATGACAAATTTTACGAAAAAGAAGATGGAATAAAAAAATAGAGGTGCTGGAAGAGGATGACGGACCAAACCATGCGGCAACCCTCTGCCGAAATCCAGCAGCCTCTGGCTGTCACCAAATAATCAAAAAAGATGGGAGTGAAAAAATAGGTGCTGGAAGAGGATGATGGATCAAACCCTGCGGCAACCCTCTGCCGAAATCCAGCAGCCTCTAGCAGAAGAAGTGATAACGTGCCAGCAGAGAAGGGAAGGTGGCTGTCACCAAACAATGACAAATTATACGAAAAAGAAGATGGAGTGAAAAAATAGGAGTGCTGGAAGAGGATGACGGATCAAACTCTGTGGTAACCCTCTGCCGAAATCCAGCAGTCTCTAACAGAAGAAGGATGCAGAACACAACTTGTAGATTCGTGAAAACCAGTCAGAGCAAAGATGTCTAGAAGCACCCACATGACCCCTAGCATGGTGGAAAAGTTACTGCCACGTTGAAAGTTCAGTCAGAATATGATTAAGTAAAAGCTTTGTGTTTAATACAATAGTTTGTATATTAAAATAAATGTCTTAAAATAACTTTTTTGTTATTTTTTATAAAATCAACAGGATCCAAAGAAAACTATAAAAGTTTTGAACAAAATGAGTTTCCTATTTATGAGTGAGGTGAATTTATACTTGAAATGAAATAAGTTCATCAGCCAAAAATAAGTTAAGGAAAAGTAATGGCTACATGTATAACATATCTATAAAGTCTACAAGTATATAACAAGTATGCGGGGTCAAGTGATCTGTTTGTGTCAGATGTCACTAAGCAGTCTATGCCTGAGGATTTCTGAGCTTTGAGTTTTCTTTAGCTTTCCATACAGCTTTTGATTTACTTCTAGACTGATTTAAAGTCTGCAGTTGTTATATCTTTATGCCTTCAAGTTTAAATCATAGTTTTTATTGTGTTGGTTTGCTATCTTCTTGTCTTCTTCATTTTCAATTAAAGTTATAACACAACAAATTTGTACCCATGTACATGAACAGTGTAAAGACAAAAACAGTGTAAAAGAAACTGAAATCTTTCAACATTAATAAATTAGCGTAGGAAGGTATGTTTCATACAATCAACTGCTTACAGAAGTAATAGCTCCTATTTGATCCTATGTATCTGGTTGCACACGCAATCAGTTGCTTTGAATCGATCGTCTAGCGTAATAAGGCCTTAAACATGTCCATCTATTTATTTTCACCTGTTGGTTCATTCGGCTAGTATACAAGGTAAAAGGTAGGTCAACACAAGTATCAATACAAAAAGTCTTTATTACAGCCACTGTACAACAGCGGTTTAATCACAGTAGTTCTTCAACGTCAGCCTCGGTACAATGTTCATGGACTGCAGCTCTTGGAACAGCAGTTTACAGGCGTAGGGGATGCGGATAGTGGACACCGAGGCACTGCTGTGGCATCCGTGACACCTGCGACAAAACTGCAGTTACAAAACCAATATTGATGTGCTGCATGGGAACACGCCCGAATCTTCAGCTACTAGCTCTCAGTGTGTAAGAAACCAAAATAAATTGTCCTAACCTAACTAACAGAGTTAGCACAGCAATTATTTCCGAGGTGCTGAATATACAAGTGTATCATAGACTTGTTCAGGTATATTCTTGTAGATTATTTGTAGGAACATACTGTTTGAATTACTCATAATTTGATTAGATTTGAATGGCTGTTAAATCCTTAACAAAAGGTCTCACAAAACTCAACTGATGCTTTCTATGTGTAATGTGCCTACATAAGTGTTTACATGCCAGTTGCGTGTTTCTTTGCCGAACATATTTCTGACAAAATTATAAAATAAATGTATTTTTTAAATTTGCTATTAATTACACCTTGGACAAATCATTTACTTATTACAATATTTCATCAATCCCGAATGATCAGGATTTAAATACAGTTAAATTATTGCACATTTAAACACTCACAATACACTGAGCGACTTTATATTAGTAAAACACAACCCACTTCCCATTCTTACACGAATTATAATATGTGCCAATATTTAGAGAAATAAAAATATTAATGAAAGTAATACTTACCAGCCAGAATACCCTAACCGGCCGCACTGGTTGCAAACATCTACATCAAAGGCATCACTAGATATCATCAGTCTTTCAATCAGCAGCATACTGAAAAAAACAGATATCACTCCGAAAAATTCCCAGAATTACTTGTATAAAATTTAAAATATAAGGTTAGGTTTAAATTTAAAACTGTTAAATGAAAGTATCAAAATTCCAATAATAATAAATTTTAATTGACTAGGCCTTTCCAAAGATACCATAGTCAGGTTAATAAGGTTAAGGTTTACAAACACAACAGTTAAGAAACTTTTTTGAAATTTAATTTAAACTTACTGTTACAAATCATACCTTAAGGACTTTTTATTTAATACTTCAGGCCTCAGAGGTCAATGGGCACCTTCTAGTCGTTAGCATCATCTATTCCCAAGTTCTCCAATGAGGTGCGGTGATAACAAGCAAATTATTGAAACTATCAATTTTGGATGCAGTAGTGTGTATTTATTTGGTTTGAGTTCCATTAATGCCTGGGCCTATGCCAGAAAAAATAAATCAGTTTCCGGGGGTCAATCGAGTTGCAAGATTAAACCAACACTGTCCAACACATTTGTGGGATTGCAAAAATGAGCCATGATTCAATCATATATCTCAGCCTTTTTATGACATTTAAGTCAATAGTATAATTATGTTTTAATCCTTAATTCACGGAGACAGGAGGAGCAAACTACTTTTCAGTACTAAGTCTGAAGGAAGCGCAGCAGCAATAATTATTTCATTCCTACATAAATTATTAACTTTAAAACTATTATTTAGTTACAAATTCCCTAGCCCTCAGTTTCTCTACATTAAAAATTAAACATCATTATAAAATTATAAACTTATAGAATCAATGACCCCTGACAACGCAATATTCCTCTTCCCTCTGACTCTAGGTACACAGTGTACCAGACTCTGCATCATTTTCTTCTATACCGGTAGAGGTAGCCAAGCATATGCCACGTGATTGGTTCTGGTTTAAGGATGTCTCTATGAAGTAATCGTCACACATTACAAAAGTAGGCAGTTTTGTACTGTGGATTTTAAAATATCCTTAAAAATCATATAGACCATCAAGAAGTCCTGGAAAGGTGAACAGTTTACCTGGCGCCGTAGCTGATGAGACAGTCCCGCTCCATCTCGCCCAGCCGCAGCCCCCCCTCCCTGCTCCGCCCCTCCGTCGGCTGGCGCGTCAACACGGCCCGCGGCCCCCGCGACCTGGCGTGCATCTTGTCCTGCACCATATGCTTCAGCTTCTGGTAGTAAACCTGCGGAACGTGAAACCGTTACTGGATGATCGGAGAGGTTCAGACAGAGCGCAGAAATGGACACGTCGGAAACTGTCGCAGCGACAACTCCACTCAGTCCTAAAGGTTTGGCCGGGGGATTCATGATTTCACGCCAACAGACCACGCCCTCTGACCAAGGTTGCTCCCTCCCCGTCAGTGATGCCAACAGACATAAGCAACAGAATAAATATATTAATTAAATATGACAATTTCAAACCACGAGTCTTGCAGTTCTTAGTATTTTTTGAACATAAATTGATACCCGTAATTAATTATATCCTTGAAAGAGAACATTTCAATTCTTTTAACTAACTAAAACTTGTAAATTTTAAAGCGTGGATTGAATAAAATTTTGTATTATAAAAAGCAAACTGACTTTGGAGTGATAGGCTATATCCAACGTATTTTAACCTCAAAGTAAACAATTACAGTTTTATACTGGACCAAAAACTTACACAACATGTTTCGGCAGTTAGGTTAGGATGTTTCGGCAGTTAGGTTAGGTTATTTTAACTGCCATACACAACCTAATAGTTTCTGATGGTCCATAATTTTATGCTGAACGCTGGAAGTTGGCAGAACTGCTGTTGTTAAGTACGTTGTATGTCTTGGTCAGGTTTTTACAATTGTTGTTGAGGGTGAGCTGGATAATTTTTCTAAAGAAAATGTTAAAACCGTGACAAAGATAACTGAGGTAGGTATTAGAGAATTCAAATACTATTTAAAGAAAGAAAGTTGGGAGGATGTATTTATGAAAATGATGTTAATGTTAGCTTTAGTAATTTTGTAAATATTTTGAAACATTATTTTAGTTTATGTTTTGTAAGCAATGTAAAAAATATAAAAATAAAATTAATAAGGCCCGCACAAAGTGTAATTTGTACAATATGGAGTTACAAAAACTTAAAGAAAGATTAGATACTCTACTATTTTTCAAAAGCAACAAATATTGCTTGGTACAATGATGAGTACAAAAAATTAAAAATCATGTACAGACGTAAGATATAAAAGAAGCTAAAAAACAGGCAAATGTTAGCTTTATTGACAATGCCAAAAATAAAACAAAAGCATCATGGAGCATTGTAAATACATGTAAAAAAGGAACTGGAAGTAGGAATGTAAATAATAATTTTAAGCCGGACAAATTTAATGATTTCTTTATAAACATTGCTAAAGATTCAATTATTCCTAGGCTTAATGTTGATGTAAATTGTAATTGTAATTTTAGTTATTATTTAAGTAACAAAATTGTACCTGATAACATTAGCGATTTTAGTTTTAGATGTGTAACAGAAAACGATATTGTAGAGATAATAAGGCAACTAGCTCCTAAAAAGAGTATGGATCATTTTGGATTAACAAATCTTCTGGTTAAAGAAACTATAACTTGTTTTGTTTCTCCATTAACAGTTTTAATTAATAATTGCCAAAGCATGGGTATATTTCCTGATATTTTAAAAATCACTAAAGTCCACCCGATTTATAAAAAAGGTAAAAGAGATAAAATAGGAAACTACAGGCCTGTTGCTATTGTACCAGTTCTGTCTAAAGTAGTTGAAATAATTGTTGGTAAACAATTGATGCAACATTTAGAAATTAAAGGTTTACTTTGCGAAGAACAGTTTGGATTCCGAAAAGGATTGGCTACAACTCATGCTATGTTATCTCTAGTTGATAAGATATTATCTTTCTTGACTGTTATGAAAAGAAGGATTTTGCTGGAATAACCTTCTGTGATCTTAGTAAAGCCTTTGATCGAGTATCTCATAAAATACTGTTACAAAAATTAGAACATTACAATATTAAAGGGGTTGCTTTAGCTTTAATTGACTCTTATTTGCAAAATAGGTCTCAGTATGTAGTTTTGGCTAACTGTAAGCCTGTAACCTGTGGAGTCCCACAAGGCTCCGTTCTTAGGCCTTTGCTGTTTTTGATGGTAGTCAATGATTTAAGTGTGAATATCCCTGCAAATATTGATTTATATGCAGATAATACTACCGTAATTACTAGAAATAAAGACTATAGTAAACTCCTCGAAGACAGTAAAATAAATCAAAATTTTGTAGAGAACTGGCTTATTGCTAACAACTTGCTTTTAAATAATGATAAGACAACTACTGTTGTATTTAGCCTTAGAGAAAATCCTAATATGCTAAAAGACGATCTGTGTCCAAAAGTTTTAGGACTAACTTTTGATCCAACTCTAAACTGGCTCCAACATGTTATTGGGGTAAAAAAAAAACTAAGTTCTTGCATATTTGCAATAAAACGTTTATGAGGTGAATTAGACCAGGATGCTCTTGTACAGGCATACTTTGGACTTTTCCATTGCCATTTAAGTTATGGTTTAATTGCTTGGGGGTCATCTCCTCATGCAAAAGAAGTATTTACTATGCAAAAGAAAGCTGTTAGATTTATAGCAGGAGTAAACAAGTATTCTAGTTGTAGAGAACTCTTCAAAAATTAAAATATTAACTTTGTTTTCTTTATATATTCAACAATGTCTGATTTACCTTGAAACTAATTTTGATAAAGTGAATTATAGAAGAGATCTGCACAGTTATAACACCAGGTTTTGTAGTAATATTGATCTGCCTCATGTTAGACTAGCTAAGACTGATAAAAGCCCTTTGATAATGGCTATTAAGTTTTATAATAAGTTACCGTTAGATATTAGACTACTTAGTGACAAGGATTTTAAATTTAAACTTAATTATTTTCTTTGTAAAGAATCTTTCTACTCTGCGGAAGAATATATGACCAAAGTTTGAACTATGAAGGACTTTTAGTTTATGTATTAAAATGGATTTGACGTGCCAATGTATTTGCATGAAATATTTTCTGGCTGAATAAAGTTCTTATTCTTATTCTTACGGAGTGGGAACGAGGGCATAGCTTGCTGGTGTTGTACTTGCAGCTGCGGCGTGGGGAGCTGAGACAATTCTCCTGCCAATTATTTTTACTGAGTGTAGTTGCTGCGACAGTTACTGACTGAGGACTTTCCATCGTCTCGTTCAGACTTTTGATGTCGATGTAGATAATAGATGTTAGACTACCGGATTATAAAACCTCAGCAGAGCCGCTAGGCACGTCCTCCACATGGGAATATGCTCAAGTCACCGGAAAGAGAGAAACTGTAGGGATGGAAAAGGTGGAACGGGATGGAGTTGCCAATCCATAGGGCACATCCACAACTCCTGTGGCAGCTACTTGTATCAGCTCTCAAACAGGTCTGCTCTGCCCCTCAAGGCTGACCGACAAGGTTTCAGCTAGGGAGCACAGGTTAAACATAGGGAAGACGTTATGTCTCCTGATGTCTACAAACATGTAGGGACAAAGGTAAAAGGAAAGCTTGTCATAATGAAGAGCCAGAGGACTTAACTTATCACGTGTCATGACATCTTCATTTTCTGTACCTGAAGTCAACCTCACAACTAGTATAAACCAGACTGCATGCCGTCGTGGGATGAAGTCAATGAAACTGAAAACAAACTGTCATACATGCTTTGTCAACCTGTCAACTACTTCCAATATCACTTTCTCTTGGCAGTCAACATGAAGAGAGCAAGTAAACACATTGGCTAATGGTTACTAGGGTCTAACCAAAATTAATATGATGAATATGCTCTTAAATGCAATGAAGCTTCCTCATATTTTGGAGTACTTTACAGAACCTCGAGTCAATAAGATTCTATGTGTTTTTACTATACATTTTTCTAAGGATTTTGGGTACAGAATAATGGAAAAGGAGATTATATTGGCCAAAACACTGCAAGTGCGATGACAACTCACCGGTCCGGAGTATATATAAGCCTGGAGTGGCTCCCCAGTGATACCAGAGTAGAAGATGTCTTTGCCCTGGTAGTTGAACCCGTGCTTAGCCAACTCCTCACACACATCCGACACCTTGGAGCCTCCAAATGCTGTAACATTCAAATTTGAAAACAATATTTATTTGATCCGGTAATTTCAACGAGTGGAAAAATTTAAGTAATGTCAAGTAAAATATTCTTTTATTTCCACAAACTTATACTACAGATAAGCATAAGTCTTGATTCATGTACATAAAGCAGGTAAACAGAATGTTGCAGATAGAAAATCAGTTTTTCCTGAACAATTTTTTACTTGTTTGTAGTAATTATAGTGATTAACATAAGGCAAATTCTAAAATGTGTATTCTTCAAAGTTGAGGTTTAGCTATCGTCAGTTATATTCTTCTGAGAATAAAGAATCCTATACAAGCTCACATTGGTAGTTTAAGAGGAATTCTTGCCTGCAGAAGGCATGAAGAACAACCGGTCTCACAGAACAATCCATTTATTGTCAATACCAAGGCCTTACCCTGTCCCTCAGACCGTTCTGATCTGGTTTTACCTGTACAAATAACACTATGCAAATTTAACCAAACAAAAATCATTAGTCACCCAGTCCTAAAGAGGGGTGAAGGTGACTGGAAGATACTAACGGAAAATAGTGTGTTCAAGCAAGAGCCTGAAAAATCCAAGTAAATCACAATTTTAACTATCAAATTTGCCTTTATAGGCCTAAACATCCACCATCAATATTTAATACCAAGCAATGCAACTGAATTTCCCAAAACACACTGACAGAATAAGCTTCACAACTTTGCTTAGGGAATAGGGAACATGGTTTGGGTAAATAAATACCATAAAAAGTCTATACCTGACTAATTTTTACATTACTCATGCAACAGTCTAAATAAAAAGTCTACAAAAATAACTAACAACAAATGCATGTTTGTTACCTGTTCCATAGTGGAACTTTCCCTCCATCAGGCCAGCCTTGCCCGCGAGCAGCTCTATCAGCTTGCCCACCGTCATACGGGATGGGAAACCATGGGGGTTCATGATCATGTCGGGCACTATCCCGTAGTCGTTGAACGGCAGATCCTCCTGGTCTACGATGAGGCCTGGTCACAAGTGGAAGTTCCAATTAGCAACAAATAACCACAAACAAATACTTCATAAATAAAATACACAGTTGAATACCCAAAGTAAGAGATTCCTCACTGACACAAAACATGTGTAAATTTGTATCCTCTCCAATTGACATCAATTTACAACATTTTTCATGGACATAGGCATTATTTGCAAAACATACACCTATGATGAAAAATCTTGTTCCTCATTCTTTGAGCATTTATATATAAAGAGTGTTAAAAGTGGGTGTGCAAGTATTCGAACTTCGAGCTTTTTTGAGCCGAATACTGCAATATTCGGCTCAAGATTTGCAAAAAGATTCGAAGGTCGAGCCGAATATTTAAAACGCGGACTAGTGAAAAGAGTCGTCTACAAAAGTAAATTTAAAACAAAAACTTTCCAGAATCAATATTAGAATTCTCGTAGTTTGCGTCGGTAGAGCTCCATAAAAAATATAATTCAGAAATGCTAATGCTTTCAGTCCTTCATTTAAAAAAATAACCAAATATTTAAGTACTGTAAACTGTAATATTTTCAACTGATCAACCAACGAAATGGAGTTACTTTCTCTACGCTCAATCACATCAAATGGACCTATCACAATATTCTGTTTGCAGTGCGCACTAGTGCAGTGTTGCCGTTGCCCAGTTGAGTTGTGCAATATTTCAAGGTTAATAATAATTAATACATCAATCGTACTGCTCCAGAAAAGTACCACAGCAAAAAACTAAAATCCATGAAAACATTGAAAACAGTTTTTCTTACTGGTGCATCGGTACAGTCTTTTATACATCCAACTTACAAATTTCTTCATTACACAATAATTATATTCCCAGGAGTCTGAAACTATGTCTGGCAACACTGTTGGCGTACCCACTTTGCGAACTGCCTTAAGTCGTTCAGTGAAGATGGTTATAATTAGAGATGTGCGAGTACAGGTTTTTTAAGTCGAGTCGAGTTCGAGTCGAGTAAATGGCAAAAGATTTGAATCTCGAGTTCGAGTTGAGTATACAAATAAAAAATAACACATAGGTCGAGTTGATTGGATTAAAACAAAATGTTGTTATTAAAATATACTTTTCTAGTCACTATGACCTGAAAATAACAATAGTAAGTAAAATAAATGGATTTCTGCTTTATTGAAAAAAAGTAAGTACATGTATGTATCTGAAAATAAACCAGACCAAAGTTATTGCATAACATTTTGCCATGAAGATAAAATACTTTTAAGCTTTTGGTATTAAGTTTGTTATAGCCCATGCAGTATTAATTAACGGTTTATTAAAAAATAATCTCAGTTTTTTATTGTATCTCCTCTTTTTTATTTATCCTATGACAATAGACAATAGACAATATTTATTAGTCATTCAGTAATTTACAACAATTACAATAGACCTCGTCACAGTACTTATTACTACAATAAAATTAACCATATAACATATGACATGTATGACATGTAGGTGATAAAATATATACAACAACAAAATGCACAGACAGATTAGACACATGTCATCACAGATACAGATTTTAAAATTTCTCCTTATTTAGATTTATTTCAAAAGATTCTCTAATATCATAAAAGGGATGTTTTATTAGCCAGTCATGAAGTTTGTTTTTAAAAACATTTAAAGGTAAAGGAGAAAAGTGTGAAGGTAACCTGTTATATAATTTTACAGCTAAATTTGTATGATAATTCATAGTCTTAGTCAGTCTACATCTGCTCACAGCTAACTTATCATTTCCCCGTGTAGAGTAAGAATGACAGTGGTTCACTTGTAAATAGTGGTTAAAATTAGACTTAATTAATAACAAGACATCAAATATATACAGATTTACTATGGTCATGATACCTGTTTCTTTAAATAGAGGTCTACCATGTTCCAGTTTATGTGAATTAGTCATTATCCTCAGTGCCCTTTTCTGCAGTAATAATATTTTATTAATACCTGTACCATTACCCCATACAATAAGGCCATATCGAATTATACTTTGGAAAAAAGCAAAATAAGCAACTTTTAGATAATCTAAAGTTACATGTCTTTTCAAATTACTTAGTAAATATATTACTCTAGAGAGTCTTTTACATACTTCATCTATATGGCAACTCCAAGAGAGCCGAGAATCAAGAGTAATACCAAGTATTTTAACACTATCAGAAACATCAGAATTTACATTATTTTTTGTGGAAGTTAAAGTAACAAGGAGATTCTGAGTTTTATTTTCATTTAAGTACAGTCCATTAGCAAGAAACCAATCTGTAGCTTCATCTAAAGAAATTTTAGTCAAAGTTTTAAGTTGAGTAATATCTTTGTGCGTACTGAGTAATGTGGTATCATCAGCATATATAGTTGAAAATGTGGAAAGATTACAGCTGAGATCATTTATCATAATTAAGAAAAGTACAGGTCCCAGAACAGAACCCTGTGGGACACCATATTTGACATTGATAATTTTTGATAAGGATCCCTTAACATCAACAACTTGCTTTCTATTGTCCAGATAAGACCTAAACAATTCAAATTCAGCATTAAGAACACCATAATATTGCAGCTTTTGCAAGAGCAAATCATGCCTTACAACATCGAACGCCTTGCTCAAATCACATATGTTTTGTTTATTAAATCAAATACAATAAAATGAAAATATTTATTATTCAGAATCAATACATATATATACAGTATTTGAATAGAGTCAAAGTTCTAGTCTGAAAACTAAAAATTACGTTCTTATCAGGTTATATGGAGAGAAAATAAAATATTAATCTTAAAAAAAATTAAGTTATTTTGATTGCATATTTTTTACAATCAAAAAGAAAAACTTAATCAATTACTTAGACAATACATTTATATTGCAATATCTGACCTAAAATCATTATTATTTAATTTGTATTATGTTTAGGCCTAAGTTAGGGCCTACGTCTTTCTACGAATGGAGAAAATAAAATTACATTTAGGCCTATAACTTAAAATAAACTTTATTTTGATATTGAAAAGGCCAATTACAAGGTAAAACATTAGCCACCTTACTTACCACACACAATTCATTTACTAACATATCTTAGCATTAACTTTAACACTAATAGTCTTAATAAGAACAATCAGTTAGTAACAACATGAAGATATTTTTGAGAGTGCCTGGCAAATCAATTGATAAAATCGAAGCCAAGTCTTAAATAGAGTTTTAAAATATCACAAATTGTTTAAAAAATCATGAATGAAACTTTAACAAGGCTAAAACAAATCACTTGTCTTTAAAACTGCTTAAAGCCAAAGGACAATTGAACCTAAAATTAATGGATTGGCTCAGTTTCAATTATTATGAGCACAAACTTCTTCTGCTTACCTATTACATTTCATTACAGATATGTTTTTGATCATTTTAATTTAAGAAATTACAAGGTTAGGTTAACCTAAAAGTGGACTGTACAGTGTTACCTATACAACCCCATTCAACTCAATCTGAAGGTCCTGGTAAATCCTCCATTTTGGTATAAAGAGTAACACAAATTTATAAGCCACTTACTTATTTATTAATAAAACATTAAAATCCACATAACAACTCTTAACACCTCAAATGCGTTCATACTCAATTTGAATTTACAGACGACGCGCGGCCGCGGAAGACCCTTGGTAGCGCGGGTAAACGGCGGGAGTAAACTCGCTCGAAACCTTCGAGTTCAGTAAAACCTCGAGTTTCAGTGCCGAACTCGGCTCGAACTAGAAATTTCAAGTACTCGCACATCTCTAATATATATATATATATATATACACACAGTTTCGAACGAATTGTGTTTTTGGGGTCTGGGGACCTCAAAACGAAAAGTTTTCATGGTCCCGGGCCTAGGTCTTACCATGCCGACTACGGTAATACTTCTTCCCTATAGGGGAAATTCGCTAATATCTTAACTTCTTCCTAGCACGAGAAATTTTGTGGGGACCGATTCACTTCCGGAATTAAATATTAAGTTGTTATAAAATTCAAGGTTAAAAATCAAACAGCTATATTCACAGTAGTTATTTTAGCGAATTTCCCCTATAGGGAAGAAGCTATTACCGTAGGTCTCATGGTAAGACTTAAGCCCGAGACCATGAACTTTTCATTTTGAGGTCCCCAGATGCCAAAAACACCATTCGTTCAAATTTGTATATATGTATATATATATACAAAACACTACTTCTTTTGTGTAAAAACGAGTCGATAAATTAACAACCCAGAGAGTGTGATCTTCAGCTTCTGTCCATGTAATTTCCTGGTATCTTCTGGCATAGAGGCTGTGTAGTTTCCTCCCAATTTAGTAAGATTTTTTCTCAGACAGTGAGTTGTGGTGTGGGGGTTTCTTTGTTTGTTTGTTATATATATATATATATATATATATATATATGTCAGTAAGCACGATAACCCTCGTAAAAAAGGTCCGATCTTAATAAAATTTGGTACAAATGTGTAAAGTACAATTTATTTGAACGAGTTCGAAAACCAGATGAATCGCACCATCCGAAGGGGGGTTTTTGGGGGGTTTTGTACCCCAAAAATGTGTTTTTTGGGGTTTTCATATGTAATTTTAATTTAAATCCAATTTTAATTTATACCATTGAATTCAGCTTAAAAAAACAAACAATTTGGTATTTTGATCATTGCTCTACGTCAATTGGTTACTGAGATATTGAAAGTACTAAACACAGTCCGTTGTCTAATGTTATTCTTATGGAGAAAAAGAAAAATTGTATATCTCGCTTATTTATGAACATAAACTGGCGAAATTTGGTATATGGCTTGATCTGGTTGTGGTTTATTGTTGTTTGCACGAAAAACAATTTTTCGCCTATGGTTCCTGTGGCAGCAAACCTAAGTACTTGGTCCCCATGTTATTCTTATGGGAAATACTTAAAATGTTATATATCGCTTATTTATGAATGTATATGGATGAAACTTGGTATATGACTTCACTAAGATGAGTTCTATTGATATTTGCATAAAAACTAGAGATGTGCGAGTACTCAACATTTCGAGTTCGAGCCGAGTTCGGCTCTGAAACTCGAGGTTTTACTGAAACTCGAAGGTTTCGAGCGAGTTTACTCCCGCCGTTTACCTGCGCTACCACGGGTCGTCCATGGCCGCGCGTCATCTGTAAATTCAAATTGAGTGTCAACGCATTTGAGGTGTTAAGAGTTGTGATGTGGATTTCAGTGAGGGGATTGAGCTGATTTTAAAGACAAGTGATTTGTTTAGGCTTTGTTTAAGTTTCATTAATGATTTTTTAAATCATTCTTAATATTTTAAAAGTCTATTTAAGACATGGCTTCAATTTTATCAATTGATTTGCCGGGCACTTTCAAACATAGTATCTTCATGTTTTTATTAACGGATTGTTTTTATTAGGACTTTTAGTGTTAAAATTAATGCTAAGATATGTTAGTAAATATATTTTGTGTGATAAGTAAGTAGGTTAATGCTTTACCATGTAATAGGCCTTTTAAATATTAAAATAAAGTTTATTTTAACTTATAGGCCTAAATGTAATCTTATTTCCTCCATTCGTAGAAAGATGTAGCTTAGGCCTAAACATAATATACAATAAAACATAGGATAAATAAAAAATAGGAAATAAAATAAAAAACTGAAATTATTTTTTAATGAAACTGTTAATTAATACCATATAGGTTATAAAAACCTTAATACCAAAAGATTAAAAGTATTTGACCTTCATGGCAAAATGTTAGGCAATAACTTTGGTATGATTTATTTTCAGATAAATGTACTTATCTTTTTCCAATGAAGCAGGAATCCATTTATTTGACTTACTATTGTTATTTTCAGGGCATAGTGACTAGAAAAGTATATTTTAATAACAACATTTATAATTGGAACCCTATACACTGTTTTGATCCAATTTAACTCGACCTATGTGTTTTTTTTATTTGTATACTCGACTCGAACTCGAGATTCGAATCTTTTGCCATTTACTCGACTCGACTTAAAAAACCTGTACTCGCACATCTCTAATAAAAACCCATTAATTTGTGTGCCTTGTTGCAGCAAACCTGCGTACTCATCCCCAATGTTATTCTTATGGAGAATAATTAATATTTTAAATATCGCTTGTTTGTGAATACATTTCTTATGAATCCTGTTAAGTGTTTTAATGTGTTATGTTATATATTCATTGGAAATTCCAGAGTATGCAGGTTTGCTGTGACGGGGGTATTTTTTTCTTATTGTCTAATAGTCATGAGTAAAGTAAACCTTGGATTATCCTGACTAATGTGGCAGAATATTGATCTAGATAGCAAAATATCGGGATAATCTGAAGTTACTATAACATAAATAACGATTGGGACACTAGTGCCAGCAATATTGATGGTGCAAATTGTGTGGAAAGACTATAAAAAAGAATAGACACAAGTGTTTGACTGTCATAACATACAATACAATCACAGCTACGAACGCAACATAACCTCGCAAGTTGTGATTAGTAACAATGTGATCGGTCAACCTACGAGTTTAAATATATCTCAAGGTCTTGTCTGGGGTTACCATTTTTTATTTCAGACAACCTCGTCTGGTTAATCTGAGGTTTACTGTAAACAACACCACACCGTTATTTTCTGAGCGCCCCCACTTGTCCGCCCACCTGTGACACCCTTCTGGCCGTGGCGGCTGCTGAACTTGTCGCCGATCTCCGGCCGCCGCGTCTGCCGCAGCAGCAGCTTGATCAGGAAGGCGTCCTCGTTGTTGGACGACACCATCACCTTCTCCACGTAGCTGGGCACCGAGCCCTTATATGTCACCGGCACCTCCTGTCAACAATCAATCAAATCTCTTTATTTACATTTTCTTCGATAAAAGTAATGGCGTCAAGTCAATTACAATACATTCAGAATTGTAATAAAGTACAAATTACAATAGTATTTACTAAGGCATTTAACTTTAGAAATGGACAAATTTCTCTCCAACGTAGGAATTCTTCTTTTGAACAAACGAGTCGATAAGTTAGCAATCCAGAGAGTGTGATCTTCAGCTTCTGTCCATGTAATTTCCTGATGTCTTCTGGTAAAGAGGCTGTGTAGTTTCCTCCCAATGTAGTAAGATTTTTTCTCAGACAGTGAGTTGTGGTGTGGGGGTTTCTTTGTTTGTTTTTGGGGAGGATTAGGAGGCCCCGGCATAGCCGGCTAGGTATGTCTCCCTTTGTGATATTATGCAGCCACCAAAAAGAGGAAAAAAAGGGATGGGAAAGGTGGTAGGACGGGGTCAGTCTGCCTCGGTCCAAGAAGGGAGAGAGAACCTTACCTAGCTCCTGGGCTCTGTGGGTGACATGCAAAAAAGATCCACTACTCCTCCAAGGACTTGGACTAGACTGGGTATCCAGGCTCAACTGGGAGTCAAGCCCCCAGAAGAGACAAGGAGGAACCAAGGAAGGGAAGTTGGTCACACTGGATAGCCAAAAGACTTACCAATACTGTGACAGTTCATTTTGTTGTACCCAATATCAACCTCTGTACCAGTATAGACCAGTCAGAGAGCCGTCGAGGGCTGTGGTGTAGGGGTAGGATGAATAAAGAGGTGTGACTGGTATCATGACTGTGGAGGTCTGACCCTCTTTGTGTTGGAACCCTGTCTATGTCCAGAATCACCTCTCTGATGTATAGGGCAGTAACTGTCATGATCTTTAGATCAGTGTGGTGAATGCTTTCCTGTACCTATCACTGGTGCCTCGGCCTAATAGAATTTGAACTGCCCTCTTTTGAAGACGCAGCATATGTTGGAGGTTTCCTGCTGAAGTACTCCTCCAGATTATCCTCACATTCTTTATTATTTTCAACACATACAGGCATGAATTAAGCTTATTGGATAGTGTATCAATGTGTGGACACTCTTGGTTATTGTTGATACGCAATTGTGTATTATCACTAAGTAATAATGGGTACTGTAATGGGGGGTTGAAGTGATTATGTTATTTATTATAGATGTGATGTCGATTGATTAAAGTAGAAGCTGAACTAGCTAGAGCTTGGAACTATTGTTGAGGGAAGTTAGAACTTCCAAATAGGTGAAGGTGTTTATGTAAACACAGAGTAATTTGAAACCACCATATAAGTAGGTGGTGGTTAAATAGAGTTTATTATTTTTAATCCGGGAGAGTCCTGGTGGGGGGAAGTAGCTGAATTGTTAACTTTGTCGTGTTAAGCCATGTCGAGTTAGGAGTACTGCCGAGTTTGGAATGTTGGAAACCATTGTTAAGTTCAAAAGTAGGAATATTCTTATCTGTTTGTATCTCTTAACAAGCTTGTCTCATTTTGAGGAAACCCACTCAAAGTAATCATTGCTAAGCTACGCTCCTAGTGATTGTATACCAAAGAGGTCGTGTACATTGCAAGACTAAATTAAATGCAAGTTAAAGAAAGCAAAACTCAAAGGGTTTCAAATTTGAGAAGGTTTGGATATTGATCAGGGATTTCAATGAAATTCTGAGTACCCTGAATACAAAATTGAAATACCTAAGTATTTAAAGTTGACTGGAATGGCTTGGACTGCAATCTGCTAGGAACTTTGCTAAGGAACATTTGATAGAAAACAAAAAAATAAAGACTGCAAACAACAATAGAACTAACATTATCAATTTAGATTCATACATACATTTGCAGGGATAATATAAATACAACTGGCATAAAAACATTAAGAAAACCTCAAATATTTACTTTTGAAAGCAAATATGATTAAAGTAACACACAATATAATCAAGAATCATTAGATAAGATCGTTAACCCATGTTAAACAAACAAGGCTCTTTATCCAATTGACCCTGCAATACACATTCAATGCCCATTTCTACCCTACTTATCAAAACGGAACACCATTTTATCACCTGTTACTTTTATATAAAATAGAACAGCCAAATTTCTCACATTATATGATTTTCAGTCATATTCTGTTAGGATTATTACATTGCTTGTCTATAGAAGCATTTATTTTTTAACTAATCAGCATTCAGCGCTGTCTGACTTGTGGTTACCTGGATACCTGTAGCTGCTATATCGTACCTTGTATTCCGGAGGGGGCTGGGGCGTGGCCATGGCACCCTGTGGCGTGGTTGTGCTCACCACTGGCATCGACTTGTTCACCAGGATCTGACAGGAATTTTCATTAGTAGAGAAAGTTGTCCACAGTTATAAGATACATATCACAAGAATGTAGAACTCAGTGTTTGAACTAGTTGACCTATGCTCCAGCAACGGAATGTTTTAAAAGTTTAGTGTTTATCAGATTGTCTTCTTTTATTTGACACAATACAAAATGTGTTTCAGGAACATGCACTGCTAAAATACTCATTACCTACATCCTTCATTACAATGTTTAAGCCTTCATACTTTTTCTGAAATTATAAAAAATAAAAATGGTTTTTCATGTCGATTATTTAGTTTACCCTTGACTATACTGTTAAGTCAGGTACTATTTGTATTTATTTAAGATTTAGTTAAATCACTTCAAAGAACACACGAGAGGGTTAATCAGTTAACCGACCAGTGGGAGGGCCCAAGTAAAGTAAACGGTGGCAGGTTTGCTTGGAAGTTGACGGAATCGGTTAATTCTTTGTGAGTTACACATGGTCACCACTGATTTTGCTACTTTTTATTTATGTTTACTGTGTGTGTACCAAATAAACTGCTAGAAAACCATGTTTTTTGTTAAAATACGTCATTAATTCAATTAAAGACACAGGTTTTCTATTCCAACTCCGGGATTTTCAAAATGACACGTTAGGAACGCAACCAGCTCGTAAGTCTAGGCCAATGGGTTAACATTTAAACCCTATCACGTACAGAATGTATATTTTCATGCCAGCTGGTTGTCGCACTCACCTGTCGCTAGTCAGTCACTCACCTGTCGCTCGCGCACCATCTCGCCCGGGCTAGCGATCCCGTCGGCGTCCAGCGCCTCACACTTGTAGATAGCCTTCTTGGTCTCCGCGTCCACCACGGGGCCCAGGATCCGGTCGTACGTCTGGTTGGCGTACTGCTTCAGCGTGCACTTGGAGTTGCGGTACACCAGGCACCGGCCGTAACCTGACACACAAACTGAGTTACAACCAATACCTACCTCAACCCATACTACCCAATGCAGCCAACACCTGCATATACATCAGAGTAAGATTTAATGCAATGGTAAACAAATAGTAACACAAGAAAAAATACTTGTACTAATTCTTGTTAGTGTGTCATAAGAATTTTGTCAATTAGAGTTGTCCAAAACTTTGTTTTTTATTAGGGATCGACGGATTTCCAACATTTCAGGATTATTTTCCGAAACAGTGGTGATGAGTGATCCAGTCTGATAAGACCGACTGCAGTGGGATCAACATTTATGAGTGAGATTATGTGATGTGAATTTACAGCCAATATTACATGAATCGACCATCATTTGCTGGCAATATCACGTTGTCTGGTCATCTTTTACAGGAGATTGTGGCACAATTGCCATTAATTATAATGCATTTTGTGCTGTGCGATCATATATTACAGCCAAATTTAAACAGTGCTAATGACATCTATGGCCGAAATTAAGGGATGTATTGACATTTAGAGCCAAAATTAAGCAGTGCAATAGTCATTTATGGACGATATCTTGCGTAGTGATTGTCAATTATGTCTGATGTCACGTTGTTCAATCGTCTACTGCAGTGATGATACGTGGTCCAGTCATCTTTGGCGGCAAATATTAATCGTCATTAATTCCTGATTTAGTGTGGTGTGATTCTAATTTATGGTCCAAATTAAGACTTCTTAAAAATTCATGGAATTTTATATCTTCATTTACAGCTGATACCACATGATGCAATGAGCATCGTCATTTATGACCAAAGTCACGCAATTTGGTTGTCTATAATGGGAGTTGATGTGTGGCGTGTGGCCCTGTCATGTTTTACAGTGAATTGCAGCGTGATCAAAATTAACGTCCGATTTAAAGCGTTTATACATCAAGTTTCCCATCCCAAAATTTTGGAAGAAGAAAAAAATCCTATCCTGTTCTGTTCCGATTACAGAATTCAATCTTGTCCACCCCTACTACTTTTTATTAAAATCTCAAAATGTCCGTCAAACTGTATTTATTATAGCTTTATGTTGAATACAATGAGGTGTGGAAAAGTATTTTTTAGACATTAAGATGCATATTCTATCCACTAGTAACATGACGCTAAGTTTAAAGGAACCTAAGTAACCCTGATAAAACCTCAATAAAGCATATATGCGAGTAAAAATAAATAAGCAGTACCAAATTAATCATACAGTCAACTCCCGATTATCCGATTATGAGTTGCGGTTTAACCGGGGTCATGAAAGGTTTATTTTTATTATTTTTATTTATCCCCTTATAAACATAAATAGAGCAATAATAACAATTTAAATGGTAAATTATCTCCAGAATCGTATTTAATTCACTTTATTTATCAGAATAAATACTATACAAACAATTTAGTATAATGAATATTAGTACAACATAATCTGAGAGTCTGTCATCTCGTTAATGAGCTGTGGTCGTGTGCTAGGGAGCGATAACCTTGACCCTGCTCCGGGCCACCTGCACTGGATATACAGACGGACGGACGGACAGAAGTCTAAAAATAAAAACCGATCAAAACAATCACCCTTCCAGCGTTGTTCACCCTCACACGTTTTTTGCCTCAGTGCGGAATTAATTAGCATACTGTTTGGTGTAGTTCAGAGTCCCCGTGTATTGGTGTTCGGAAATGTAAACTAGTTTAACCTATCAGCCATCACTAGTATTAACTATTATTACCTTGACTTTTTGTAGATTTCATCACATTTTCAATTTTAAAAGTATTTCATTTATATAAATACGTCTTAAATTACATTAAAACACAGTATTGTGATAGAAACAATTTGTATAAACCTTTGTTACATTCGTAATATTGAATGCATTAAACCTCTTTGTTTTAACCGTGGTTTTGGGTTATCCGTGACCCTCAAACCAGTCATTACCCCGGATAATCGGGAGTTGACTGTACTTCAATTGCAGAATCAGAAAGGGTCCTTGTCATTAATTGTCACATATTACACAGTCAAGAATTAAACCCCTTACAGCCAAACTGAAATATTAGTGAACAAAGGCGTCAGCCTAAACATATTGTTAACTCTGCCTCATCAAAGGAAATGCCTAGGACCTTGTTTACTGCATATAACAGATTTTCTTCCAGAGTTTTACACCCTACCATAATGACTGATATTTAATTTTTATTTATTTATTGCTATTGAACCTCTGTCACAGTACCTACCCCGATCGAGTGAAGCTTTGTTGAGTATCAGAGCATCCTCTATATCGTACCCCGAGTAGCTCATCACAGCAATGGTTGCGTTCTGACCCGCAGGCAACTTGTCAAAGTTGATCAATTCAATGGTCTTTGACTTGACCATCGGGGCTTGGGGGTAGACTAAGTTGTACATCAGTGTGTCTATCCTGTTACGCTGGTTGTATCCGATTGTACCTGTAAGCATAAAATTATTCTATGATGATTTTTCCCAATTTTATTTTTATTTTCAATTTCCACTTTTTTAATTATTTATGAAATCGGGTGCACCTTAATACTTAACTAGTAATGGTTTGACTTTTTCAACTAATTTCCCCTGGAATCTTAAAACAACTTTATACTGAAACATTTTTGTACTGAATTTGCTACTTTTGATAAACTGAACCACACTATTAGGATAACAAAATTTTACCCAGGAATCCAAGTAATAAGGTATCTCCTGTTAACCTAGATTATTTAATTTTTCAAAATTATAAATCAATTTTTGTTATTTTCATTTTACTTTTGCTTGACAATTGAAGAAATACAGTTAAATTATCAGATTAACTTACTTAAGAATTCAAATTTGTAATAGCCTATGTCAGGGGATATTCTCACCTAACTGGTACAGTAACTAAGCTGAATCTAATCCAATCCTTACTTTACTCTCAATAATGTTACAGTGTACCAAGTAATCAGATAGTTACAAGAAAGCAGAATTTTATCACTGAGGTGAGGGTCATCTAATTGTTCCAGAAAAAATATCAATACCCCTTCAGCATTAACTAAGAGTAATTATTTTAAACAAAAAAAATGTACTCAAAACTTTAAACCACGAAAACTTTCTTAACTCTTAATCACTTTAAAGTAATATTTTGTCTCATCCCCAATGACTAACATTTTGGTCAACAAACCCAAAAGCTGTGAAACAAAGCCTATTCTATCACACCCCGAAACCCCAACCCCAACAAGCCTCATACCCATGGCCTGTTTCCCCATGGCGCACTGGTACGTGTTCCTCGGACTCTGGTTGTGGTGGGGGTAGGGCACCAGTCCCGCACACACTCCCAGCAACGTGAAGGCAGCGATCTCCAGATGTGTTGTCTGCTCCGGAACAATGCTCTCCTCGTCTAGCGCGATCATCGAGTCGTTCTCTTCGTTCACATCCAGGTACTCTATGAGTCCTGCGTGAAAAAATAAATATTTTATGTTTCTCAATTTTCTTATTTAGTTAAAATATATTTTAATAAATATTAGAAGTGTAATCTATGATTTGTAAGACTATGCATGGCAATAAGAAACTAAAATTAGAAAAACAGTATTTTTCGGCTTATCAGGCAAGAGCCATATTCAACCCTAATAACTTATTCACAGTGACACTTTATAAATAATAAACAGGACACAAATGCATACAAATTACAAAAGTTCCACGCCACTATAAAAAATGAAGTTAATAAATCATCAATACTCTCCTCCACCCAGAAATTATAATGCCACACCATTAAACCCACAGCACCCTAATTTAGATGACTTCAAAAACTATATAAAGAGGGAGAACCCATTAGGCCTTCAGTCAATTCAACTAGAAAAATCAAGTCAATGTCATCATACCATCAAAAATGAAGTCTTGAAATTTCCGAATGCCTTGATTTAGCTCATCCAAATGATGCTGCTTGACTAGAGATTCTCCTTTCTCCACGATGATGTAAGGCCTGTAAAATTTGTTCACTGCATCAAAGTACTGTTAGTATCAAGTATGAAGCTAACTATTTTATGGGCTAAAACTGCATCAATGTGTGCCGCTATTTGCTGTTCACTGCACATGATTAATAGGCTAACTAAACTTCTCTAAACATTTCTTTAAATTTCACTAACAATTGCTAAGAGTTCCATATTTTTCCCCCTTAAGACCGTATGATATTTTATATCACCTAAATAACTAGACAGGAAAATTAACAAATCTTCTAAGGTTGTTAAAAATATCCATTAACTGTGGCATCACATTAATACCACAAGGGCATCATCAGCATAGGGTCTTAATTTTTGATATTGAAATCATTATTATTATACCTATTATCCTAACTATAAAAATTTCAATATTAAAATATTGACTAATCAGCAATAATGGTGAAATTGATGTTCTAGGCATCAGTTAAATAATATGTTATAGCCTATAGCAAAACAATCATGTGTGTAACAATATCATGATACTAAAACTTATGTGAAATCACAATTTCTGTCCCATGAACTAAACTCACTTTCCCATGTGACCAATAACCTAGTTGACACTTCAAACTTTATCATCGCGCTTTTCTCCACACATATGGGACTCGCTCAAGAAATATGACAAATGTGCCGATAATTAGTTTGCCTAATATTTATTCCTCTACAGTTATAAGACCTAGCATATGTATAATAAGCCACCTTGTAAAGTACATGACCTTAACAAAAAATAAGTTATGTAGAAAGACTTTTATTTTTCCTTACAAATAACCGTTTTCATCATGTAAATGAGTTCACTACCTAGACAGCTTCCGACTTTAACCTGTATCAGTATAAAATATTAAAATGTTTTTTGACAAGACAATGTATTTTCCATTAAATATTTGCTGGAAAATGAAGAGTTCTGGTGTTCTAAATTTGGTAAAAGTCATCCACACCACGTAGAACGCTAAAGTGAGCTTTCTTATTGGAGATAATCGCTTAAAAACAAGCATAGCAACAAACATAATACACGTTGTGAACTTCACTTGTTCCGCACCTGCAGAGCCGGCCGCCATCGCAGGATATGTAGATGCACCGGTGCTTGTGTTGCGGGTAGATGGAGACGAAGCCGTTGACTCGGCCGCACCGCCTCAGCAGACGGAACACCCTCACCACGCGGCGGTAGTTGCCCGTCACTCCCAGGATATTACCTGCAAGCCGAACACTGTCAGCCAAACCTTGACCTGACGAACCTCAATATAACCAACTCCTTGATTTATCATATAACGTCATAACACGTGATACAAATTGTACCTCTACATTACAAATAAATCACATTTTAAACCTCAACATAACAAATTTGTAATAACCCCAGCAAAAATAATTTGACTTCCGTATAACAAATAGAACCTCGAGATGTAAAACCTCTAAATAGCGAATTTAACCTTTATACAACGAATTGTCCACGACTCAACCCTAATGTAACAAACATAAATTCAAGAAAACAATTGTATCTCACCTTGAACACTCAATCTGAGAGTCAGTTGCCATGGGAATGCGTACACGAAATAACAAGTTGTGCAAAACTGATGGCGGGACGAATGAAAACAGAGTGTGGTAAGCACTGAGATAAAACGTAACCAACAAACGAAAAATGACCCATACTATGTATAGTAAATCACAAGGTTTTACAAGGTTAAATTCAATTAAGTTTATTAAAAAGAGGTTCATAATAAGTTTTTGAACCTCTATATAGTGAAATAAAACTAACCTTATTGTAACAAGTTCCTTGATAAAACCAATTTTGTATTCAGTCCCTTCAGATTCGTTGTGCCAAGGTTTTACTGCATATCCTTACGGCACATGAGAAGACTAAAACCCATTTAGAGTTGAGCAACTGGTTTATGAAGTGATTACAGTTGTAGATACATTGCTTAACATCCTCACACGGACGCAACTGAAATTGAGTTGAGTTCTGGAAGCACGAGTTAAGACGGAGATTGAGCGAAGTTCACATTGTTGACATGAATTAAAGTACAACATGGGCTATTCTACGATCAATCCTACATGAAAAATTAGTTTTAAATTACAACTAGGCTAGGTCAGCATGAAGGTGTGTAATAGGGATCTACTGAAAAAGCCTGAATGATGGCCAACAATGGTACACTGGGAGTTTTTACACTTCCTGGGAAAGTGATCACCCGTTTTAAAAGAAATACACTGAACAACATGCTACTAGTGAACAAGGTGAGCAACTAGGTAACTGAAATAGAGACGTGACAGCATGCCTGATGTTAGCAACTGCAACACGACTGGTTTTGAAGGTGTCATGTCTCAGTTGTGCCGACTGCGGTGACCTGATGAAGTTCGTCGGGTCACAGCTGACTCGGTTGCTCAACCTTTAACACCTGTAATTGGGTTTCAGACTCCCCACGTGCAAAGCGCCAACAGTATATGGGAGTTACAGGTGCTGAAGAGTAAGTATATATGCGTAAGTTGAAGAGACACTTGAAACTAACCAAAAACGATGTTTAACCACAGTGATATTAAACGCTACGATTCTAAATAAATTAGTGCTCATCTAAATAATTCCAACCGTGGACGGGAACAGATTTCCATCTTGAAATACACCTTGGAGATATTAAATAAATGTTATTGCTGGATTAGGAAAACCCAGCTAAGCTGCTAGGCTCGACTTCCACAAGCGGGAATTTTGCGCAGGTTACCGAAGGATAGGATATAGCAGGTAAGGAATGGGTGGGTTGAAAAATGCCTGTAAAAGAATTTTACAGGTAGCTAAAATTACCTTTTAACCTTTAGACCTTTAGAGGGTCGACTCCTGTGCTCCTCTGACAGCTGTGAGCAGGCTCAAACAAGCAGACCCGCTCTGCCCTCCAACTGGCCAACTCAACTGACAGGGTATCCATGTACAACAGCCAGGGACAACAATCAACAGAAGTTAAACAGTGTGGTTGCAAGAATAATGCAAGTGAATTGCCAAAGAAGTTTATTGCAAGAATTTGAATAGCCAAAGAAGTCTGTTTCTACGCGCTTGAAAGAGTCAGTACCTGTAACAGGCTAGCTGAGTGCAGGCTAACCAGTGACAATTCCACTGTAGATTTGTTCTTTAAATCTCTTCCCTTAACACCATATTTTTTTACAACTGACCAAATCTTTCAAAAACAAACTTTTGCTTGAAACGTTATAAAGTTTTACATTTGGTTTGAGAAGGACAAAGCACTTTGAAGTTTCATTATTTAATTGTTTAAAATCACTCAAACAATATTCTTGTTTAAAAGACCCTCAATTTGAAACGTTCAATAATTACAACAATTATTTGTCAACCTTCTTGATACAAAAAACGTAATCAGGGGTTATGACTGACTCTCCATTATTTTCATTATTTATAAATGCTGTATTTCAAATCCTTGTTTATAACAAGCCAGCAATAAATTGATAAGTAATGCAACATTTATAGATTGGCTGGGGAGAATACTAACTAGAGTGCTTGTCGCATTTCACCTCTGACATGGTATAGCAGTCTGGGGAGGCACTACAGTGGGGAACCTACAGCATGTGCTAATCCACCAAAACCGAGTGGTCAGAATCCTTGGTGACCTTCACCAAAGACAGTCATGTAGGGAAACTTTCAGGGAACTGAAAATCCTCACTGTGTTGAACCTCTACATAAAAGCCACAGTAACTTAAATGTACTCAACATCCCCAGAAACAGTAGGAACTGGAACACACTATCACACAACACCAGAATCCCTCAAACTACTGTCTGCCTGTGCACCATCTCACTGCGACTGGGAGAAAACCGAGCTATACGGGATCCAAACTGTGGAATACTCTGCCAGAGGAGCTGAAGAAGTCATAGAAGACGCACTTTGGGAACCAACTGAGAAGCTAGCTGCAGGAGCATCCTTTATACTCGCTACCTGAAGGCCGGTACTACCAATGGACTGACCAACTCACAAACAAACCATCTTATGAACCAGTTGTAATGCCTACTGCGTAAGTGTACGTAATGTGTATTTTAACGCAACCACTGTTCTCAATGTACATGTGAATAAAGAATATTGTCTGCTGTCATAATCTAAAGTTTGCCATAAAAGAATTATAAAAATGTTACAAGGGTTCAAAACTGGACCCAGCTGCTATTTGTAATTGAGCTATTAGTTAACGATTTTTTCTAACAAGTCAATCTTAGTTAGTAACAATAAAACTGTTTGAGCGGTTCCCTGTCATAATGCTTCATATACAACAGTATAAAACAAAATCTAAGACTGTAACTCAAAATGTCAAAGTTTCCATAACCAATTATTACATGGCTTCTTCATCTGCTCAATCTTGAATATTGCAGACTCAAACATTTTAAAACAAAATAAGAAAAAAAGAAAGAAAGAAAGTATTTATTTCTATTCAAGTACATAACATAACATTGAATTCACTTATTACATAAATAAATAACAAATCAATAAACAACAAAATGATTCAACATAGAGTCTTAACCTAACAAAACAAATAACCAACTACACACTCTGAATTTCAACATTGGAAGTGATCTCACCGTTTAGAATTACAAGGTACACGCCAGGTGCGTACATCTCCTCTCCGTTGAGCAGGCTGATGTGTTCCACTCCGATGTTGTACAACACCTGAGCTATCGGACCTTCCTCCAGCTCTGTGGTGATGTGTGTCATCAGCGCCAGGTTCTTGACTAGCCCACACGCCTACAACACGACAATGGCGCTTAGTATGACAAGGACAAGGAACACACGAGGTAAGACATTGGTTAGAAAAAAACTTATTTCCAAACTTAAATTGAAATATGTTCCTGAGTGTAGCATAAAAGGTATAAACAAATTCCTTGAGTTTTCCGCTTTTCTTCATTTCCTAATTTTCCCTGATAGTCCTTGTGTAAACTTGAATTTATTACTGAAAATAATTTTGTTAATCATTACTACTGTGGGTAATATACAAATTGTATTCTAAAATATATATTTCAAGTTACAATCTGAACTGATTTTCAGAAAAATTAATGTATGCTTGAACTTTTATAACTTAGATTATTCAAGTTCTCAGATATTTATAACACAAATTGTAAGCTATAACAATTCAATGATTCCATTATTAGCCCAAAGAGCAAAGGGGCATCCTATCTCACTAAACGGCCAAGGATTAAAATATTCCATAACATGAATACAACTGTACAACAAAATGATATGCATAAATCCCTTTACTTCCCACACAACATTCTAAAGCTCACCTCACCCTCAGGAGTGTCAGAGGGGCACAGCATCCCCCACTGGGAGGGTTGCAAGGACCGCGGCCCCGACACCTTGCGGGTCTTCTCAAACTGGGAGTTGACCCTCGTCATCATCCCCAGCGCAGATATGTACGAGAGCCGGGACAACACCTGGGTCACTCCCTGCCTCTCCATCTTGAACCTCTTGATGGTCCAGTTGCCCTGGAACACCATCGCAGCTGTTGTACTGTAGACTGAGCGTTTACCGAAGAGTTGATGTATTTGTTATAGTTATATCAAAGTTTCTACGGTTTTGTTTTAGTTTTGAATAAAGATGTTAATATAAAGTAAAGATGGAGATATTTCTATGGGGTCATTGACCATTGTTGATAGATTAGCAGCTGGGGGCAGCTGTTTGTAAGCAGCAATCATAAACAATGTCTGGGTTACCTTGGGGGAAGCCTTGCCGGGTTTGCTTCCTTCAGGGTCGATTTCAGGGTTTGATTTAAAAGCGTTTTGGTTTTAAGTGAGGGGGTCAGTCAAATGAGGAGCCCAGGGAGGACTAGGACCTGGGATTCTCAACCTCTGTCCTGATAATAGGGATAAGTGATCTGACTCCATTTGGTTTGTTATCACTGGGTTTTTACGTTGAAGGGTATCCAACCTAGTAAAAAATTCATTTAGTAATATTTTGGGGGATCAAATAAATTCGAGACTTTGTACTCCAGTTGGGGTGTTGAGTGTTGATCTATAAAAGTGAAATTTGTTTACGGTAACTGAGTCTATTTATCTATTATGATGTCTGTTAGTGTAGTAATTTTTTCTAATAAATTATCTTTTAAAGCATTTAAGCATGTTTATTTATTTTAGCTACTTTCCCCAGAGGTTGCGTGTTGGTAGTAACGTCAAAGAAACCATCAGAAACACAACACAACAGTTTTCGCAAAGAATGAACCATGTTATGTTAAACTCTTAACCTAGGCAATAAATGCTCTCAATATCTAAATTTTCAGAATCTGAAATGGGAAATAATTCTCACATTTTAGAATCCATGTGATAAATATCTAAACTCTAAATTCCAAATCATTTTAACTATGTAAAATATGGTTCATCTCAGATCTTAATCCCTATGAATTCAGTAAAGTAGTTCAACCTATACAAAAATAAATAACTCATGATAAACAACACGTTTGGAAAGAAAGTCATGTCAATTTCCACAACCCCGTGTCTTAGTTGTAGGTTGTAATGTTGTAATTAAAATAAAACCCTCACATGATTTATCTTAATACTTTCTATCTAAAGATAAAAAACTCAGGGCTAAAAATAAAATAGCACTGCAAGATTCATACTCACAGTAGAAATAGCATACACCAAGGCATTGGTGATAAGATCTTGCCTCATATGCTTCACGATATCAAACTGAGCAGCTTTGATCTTCGGAATGTTTTTGTCAGCTATCGCTTTAAGCTGAAAAATACACACATAATATAATGTTTAACTGTACAATGAACAAGCAAACACCGTAAGTATAACACCCATCAACTATATACTTGATTGAAATGAACTAGTGAGAAATTTGAAGAAAAATATTAGTTACTGATAAAATTCCTCCTGACAACAAAAATAAAATGGTACATTAAAACACATTAAACACATGTTAAAAATTAAAACACATTTTAAATTATTGCAAGTTAATCAGCTGTACAGTATTATTTTATTTCGTAACAGATGTCTCGTTCTCTGCACGGAAATCTCGCCAGGGTTAAGTCACAGTGAATAAAGAAGAATAACACTCAGTGATACACCTCAGAGAAAACTGAAAAATCTGTGGTATATCATTGTGTCCAAGGGTCATACAGTCCAAAAGTAAAGAACCTCTTCATTGTGTCTAAAACAAATAATTTATCCTGTGTATTCTGTCCAAAACTAAATAATAATTATGAAATAAGTTGTTCATTGTGACCAAAAGTAAAGTCAAACAGAAAACATAGTTAGTTAATATAATTTGGACTGAATGAACTTCAACAGAATGAACAGATGATATTTGATATTTTTAATTTATACCTGTGAATTCTAACCAACACATTAATATTAAATTGATATTCTGTCCAAATTATAACAAGCAAAAATTTTCTGTTTTGTCTTTACTTTTAGACACAATTACCAAGCATATTTTATAATAATTATTTTGTTTTGGAAAGAAAGCACACAAGATACTACTCTTTTTGGCCACAATGAACAGTAATTTTACTTCTGGACAGAATGATCCTTGGACACAATGATACACATCTGAAAAAACATCCTTTAACACATTCAGCGCGCGGGACTTCCAGCGGTTACTGAACAAGGAAACAAAAATGCAATTCTCATGATTGACACAGTGACCGTCCCACCTCCGAGTTGAAGCGCTTGAAGCAGTCCTCAAACATGAGCGACAGCAGGGAGCCGGCCAACTCGAGCCGCTTGTTGCCGTAGTAGTCGCGGTCATCGACCACCTCCACATCGTCCTGCGCCTGGATCACCCGGCGCAACATCAGCGCCGTGTACGTCGCCTTCAGCTTGAAGTTGAAGTTCTCCACCTGTCAGCAACAACATTAACCCTAGAACGGTATGCCTATGTCAATATTACAACGGATGTGAGTTTTTTTGGGACAGAGTATAAATTTTGACACGGACTGTACCATGCATCAAGGTCAACCACCCTTTCTCGCTGAGGACCTCAGTACTACATGAGATATGGTATAACCATTTTAACGCTATTATAATACATAATCACTAATTTTAAGTAAAATACTATTTCCAGTTATGTAACCAAATAAATCAAATCTGTTTTATTTGGAAATATATTTATAGCACTGTAAATAACTTTCACTCAGTCTTTAACCCTGTGCACTTGAAAGACCACTCCGAGTGGCCGAAAGAGGTAACTTGTTAGGCTTTAACAGAAGTGAAAGACGGTTCAACATTGCTTGCCGAGACATTACATGAGTTTATTTAGTTCACCATCAGATTACAGCAGCATACAGAAGAGGTAAATAGATTTTAAGTCCTATGAAACTGTAGCCACTCACAGTGGCCATGCGAGCGTTTGTGGAATTTCATATTAGCCACTGAAAGTGGCCATACGAGCTGTGAGGAATAATGGAGCAGAAAAAAACTCCAGCTGATAAGGAAGTGGCGGTGGCCAATGACAGTGGCCGTACGACCCCAGAGGCACATCTTAAAAGACCCTACCCGAGTGGTCCCAAAATTGTTAAGTGTAAAAACAAATGGCATTTCTAAAAGTCAAATTTATAACTTCTCCATAATTATATAGGGATATATAAAGTAGTAAATTTTACAACAGCATACACTTTTGAGGTATACCAAGCTAGAGTTAAAATTACAAACAGTAATGGCTACTGACACAAGTTCAATTCAAGACTGTACAGGGATACTTTTGGAGGAAGATGTTAAATTGAATTGCTCTTGAAAAAGATAAAAAGTAATCTTTTCACATTTTTGACACGAGGTGAAGATTTCCCAACAATGGACCAAAGAATGAAAACAAATTTGAAGTAAGCAATTGAGAACTTATTTCTTACTGTAAATTATAACCTAGCCAGAACTTTTTGCTTGCTCGGAACTTTTCATAGGAACTTGATTTTAAGAGTATAAAAATTTCAACTCTCATTTAAAAATTATTGATTCATGTAAGAATCATATAGAATATTTCAATATTCTAAATAACAGGTTTTTGTCACAATACCTTTAAACTTGATACAGCATTTTTCCCATTTGATTGCATTTATTTCAATATTACAGTTTTAAATATAGTTTTGTAAATTATCGGACATAAAATTACCGGAACATGAGCCAGGATGACTGTCGCCAGCATGTCTCTCGCTTCATCAACGGGTGGTTTCGGTTTCCCACTCGGACCAAAAAACCTCTTCTGTTTGGCCTTCCTTCCGATGTAACTGTGACAGACCATTCACTACTTACACTGGTAAAAATTAACAGGAGTAAATGTTTCATGACTTTGATAATAATATTTCCTCAGAGATTTACAATTTTATATGATTATGTTTATTCCATACAAAATGGCCTATGTGTGTATTATTATCAAAATTGTAAATCCCTGAGGAAATATTATTATTAAAGTCATGAAACCAAATAAACTTAAGAACACCAGAAATACCCAATCTTAGGAAGTACATTTAGTTCTTACAATACCCACGCAAAAAGAATTATAAAAAACTAAACTGGTTACAGTCTGTACGAAATTATTTTAAGTAATTAGAGATTTTAACTGTTTTTGGAAACATGTAAAAAAGTACTTCATGTAAAAAAAGCTTGCAAACATCTACCTACTCTTAGTTGTATATTAATTAGGTAGATATTTTTAACACTGATTAATAATATTTAATAGCTTTTATGTTTGTAATTACCGTACCTACTCATGTTTGTTTAGTTTAGTTTGTTATTCAATTAAACTTCATCAGTATAATACCAGAAGTTGTAATGAGCCAGCTTTTCCCTGTCACAGGTTGGAACTATTTACAAAGAAGCCAAAATATGCGGGAATAAGATTTCTTAGTCACCTCCCTAATACCATTAAAAAGGAAAACAATATAAATGTTTTTAAAACCAAATTAAAAGAGTACCTGGTAAATAGAGCACTGTATTCATTTCAAGAATTTGTTAAAATCAATTCAACCCTAAGTTATAACATTAGGTTATAGGTTTTGTTCTTAGAATTTGCTGTGCAAATGCAAAAGAAAGTATGTGGTTATGATTTTAATTTAACTGTTTTATGAGCTACCATAGTTTTAGTTAAACTTAAATTAGGCCAAAAAAAAAAATGTTAAATCAATGTATTCACTTAAAAGTGGTTTATATACCAGCATTTAAGTAGGCCTAATTCAATTTGTTGCTTCATGCAACCGGTTTCAACTCCGTGTAGTTATCATCAGGCCGTTGGTACAAGGATAAAACAATCTCTTCATTCGAAGGTCGTCATGACGTTCATCACACGAACCAAAACACATACGGACATCGAACAGACAACGGACACAGACATTTAAAAAAACACTAAACACAAAAGGGGGGTGCGATGCGTACCGGGCGGAAGTGAAGTCTAGGCACCGGTACGTGTCGCACCCCCCTTTTGTGTTTAGTGTTTTTTTAAATGTCTTTGTCCGTTGTGCGTTCGATGTCCGTATGTGTTTTCGTTCGTGTGATGAACGTCATGACGACCTTCAAATGAAGAGATTGTTTTATCCTTGTACCAACGGCCTGATGACTCCACGGAGTTGAAACCGGTTGCATGAAGCAACGAATTGGATTACTTAAATGCAGGTATATAAACCACTTTTAAGTATTATACAGTAATCCGGAGGCTAACATCCATCAATAAAATGTAATGTATTCAGACGCCATTCAAATTGTACGCTGTACTTCTAATGAATAAAGATTTGATTGATTGATAGCTTTGGAATATTTCTATTCATTACTTATAAAACTCAAATTTTAAAGTAAATACAAAAAACGCCCCCTATTTTACAGCAGTATAGGCCCAGCTATTCACCACAATAACTATAATTAATTTACAGTAAGTATACTGTGCAGATTTAAAGCTTGCAAGCTATGGCTGGCCAAAAAAGATATCATCATATTTTTTCACCTTTTCGTAAAGAAGTAGGGTTAGAAATCAAAACAACAACATTAATATTTTGAGAGATGTTGAGTTGTCTAGCAAACAGCTAGCGAACACCCCCTTAGTCAATGATTAACAGTGCATTTAGGTTATGACACTTATTGTATAATTATAGTAATTAATTATGGTATTAACAAAGTAAAGACACAGGCCTATAATTGTGATGGATTTATCAAAGACATGAATACATTTTGCTGCAGACGCTATTGATGTAAGTAACTTCTAGAACTGTACAGCAATTTAGAACTGTATATAATATTTGAATTTCCTGAAAGGGTCCCGCAGTAAATTTAAAATTACAAATTAGTCCCATTTTAATAGTATTGATCGGCTAGTTTGACCATCGGAGCACCTTTTTTTCCAGTCTTAATATCCCACAGTAATAACTAGATTTTATTTCAAAATTGCAAATGGAATTCATAAATCAAACTAACAGGTGGTTCTACTGACTTGAGGGCCTGGGTCTGTGTGTAAACATCCACAGTGTAACACTCCTCTATGGAGGGGGCCAACTTCTTCAATATTTCCGGTTCCGTTCCCACCATCTGGACAATCTGCTGATCAGACTGGAACCCCATAGCTTTGAACACGACCACTATAGGAATATCCTGCAACAAGTCAGCATCAGTAAATGTTTGGTTTCTTCACTACAATTCTTATGCAAATACATTTACTGAGGTAGATTTATTCGTCGCATTTTGCTTGGAAAGATATAAATTATCATTACATCATAACTAAGCCTAATACTTGTTTTGTGTTCAAAAGCAAAAGCAACCAATTTATCATTATTGAGATGATCACAGAGTAAAACCTGTTAATTAGGAACCAATTTCATGTAGTCATTGAGGATTGAGATTTGACTCAGGTTGAGGATATCGTTATCAAGTAAACTACAGTTATGACTTTCTAAATAAAATAGATGATTATGTACATTTATATTTAAGTGACATAATATAAGGAGACTACATAAATCCAATCTCAGGGTTAAAAATGTCTACAGCTCAGTTCTGCCTTTTTTATCTCTTATATAAAGAAAGGAATTCACAATCATTAGGGGGTCAAAATTTAAGGTTTAATTCATCCCAACACGGAAAAAACAAAGAAAGTGAACTACCCCTTACAGAAAACTATAAAAGAAATGTGAATGAACAAAGCCGATTCACCTTCCTTAGAATGAATGAAACATAAAGAAGAATGTTGAAAGCCCACCTGCTTACCTAGTAAATAGCAGACCAGCAATACTTGATAAGCAATAAACCAATCTACATAGTGGTGATAATGAGAATGAAATAGAGAAACTATCAGTCAGTTATTTATTAGGGGTGTGCGAGTAGTGATTTTTTTTAATCGATTCGAGTCGAGTCAAGTAGTGCCAATTATTTTCGAGTTTCGAGTATTTTCGAGCGAGTATTTGCCATCAGTTGGTAGTTTAAATTATTGTTATGGGATTTGGATACCACTCTAGATTTGATTATCTAAACTTGGTTTCTAACTTATAAATGAGTAGCAATACAAAGTTTTGGCCAGTACATTCAAACTGGATTACGTATTGACAAACAAAACATGGTTAGACATTCGTTTCCGGCCGATGAAACAGGGCCTGGTTGTCATTTGGCCAATTTCACCTGGTCCAGACATCGCTTATAATCAATATTAAATGACGAAATCTTTAGTTACGGCCGAAATTTCGCAGTCCGATCATTATTTTCGGCCGATTTTACGTGATGCGATCGCCTTTTGCGGCCGTTAATACGCGTTTTAGCCAGTCGCAATCGTTCGCGCGGTTGTCATTTTCGGCCAATTTTAGGTGATACAATTGCCTTTTGTGGTCGTTACTACGCGTTTTGGCTGGCCGCAATCGTTCGCGGTCGTGATTTTCGGCCGATTTTACATGATGCGATCGCCTTTTGCGGCCTTTACTACGCGTTTTGGCCTGTCGCAATCGTTCATGGTCGTCATTTTCGGCCGATTTTACGCGATGCGTTTGCCTTTTGTGGCCGTTACTACGCATTTTGGCCGGTCGCAATCGTTAGCAATCGTCCGGAAATCGGCGGGAAATACTCGCTCGAACTTTCGAGTAGTTTTCAAAACTTCCGAGTTGAGTTTGAGTATTAAAATACTCGGCCGAAAACTCAAAGTTTCGAGTATTCGCACACCCCTATTAATTATGCCTTATGGACAAAGTCAATTGTCTTCACAATACAGATAAATCGTCCATTAAAATCCAAACTAGTTATGTTTATCTCATTATAAAATTGAAGAACCATTAATTTGTTGACTTACATCCTGAAGCAGGTTGTGTTTTAGGTAGTATTTTCCCCTCTTCATAATGATATTGGTGCGAGACTTCTTGTCGTGAGTACTACTCGTCACCTGACACTGGATTCCACCTTTACGATCCTCCTCGACAATCATTCTGTTCCGAGACAACTGTTCTTGGATCAGAATTACCTGAAATCATATATTTATTCATTTTTCATGTTACAAAGAAACAATTAATTTACCTGCGGTTCATTACATTTCATGTGTTTCCAGGACAGTTATTTGCATACACTGAGTTGCAACTACTGATATATTGACAGTTTGTTTTGCTAACTTATGAGTATGTAGATGACAGAATCCATTCAACCACTGTTGAAGTGGCTATCACTTTTAACACAACAAAGAAATCTTCCATTGGCTAACCTTGAATACCACCTGGATTATATCTCCTGTTGGTCTCATAATTTGGCTGAGTAGTCCAAACGCTGTTCACATGATCAAGAGGCAACACTTGCTTTAACGGTTCATATCCTGCTTCCGCCAATTATTTACTACTTGGCAACTAAACTAAAAACAAACCTGAGGCTTCTGCTAAGATTAACGAAAGCAAGACACATTTTTTCACGAGTAATTTAAAATTCATGTTCAAAAACTAGGAAACAACAGATATAAAATTTAAGAGTGTTATAATAGGGAATCTTTTTGAAGCATAGTTGAAGGGAAGTTGTAGCCGAAGCAACAGCGGTGGGCTGGGCACGTTATAAGAATAGAAGATGATGCGTTAGTGAAACAAGTCTGGAAAGAAAACCCGGATGGAAGATCTCCTTGACGACCAACGAAGAGTTGGAAAAATGAATTACGGTAATCATGAACATGAATAAGATGAGGATCAGTCAGGAAGATGTGGAAAACCGAAAAAAGTGGAGGCTGATTTTTGGCGAGGCCAAATACCATCTAGGGTATAAATGGCCATGGGAGTAAAATAATAACAAATTAGAATTCATGATCTTTTTGTTTGTCATTAAAAGTCAGGGTGCAAATCTTTAAATTGTTTCTTTACTCTAGTTTATCATTCTGAGTTCAACGATTAACAGTAGTGTTAAAATGATCAGACAATCTACATGGAGAACCATCGAGAAGGGATGTGATCCAGGGTTATCAGACAAGTGAGAGTTTTGCACCTTCTCAAACACTGTGCCATTGTTGCCGATGTAAATTATTAACAATGTTTCTCATCTGATACATGGCACGGGCAAAGCGCAGAACATTTATAGGTCTATATCTAGCCCCTTGTCTGTAACGGAACAAAGTTGTAAACCGAAAAGAAAATCCGTCATTGCTAAATAAAACACTTAGACCTACATACAGTTATGCCTTTGCATATGGTGAGTTAAGATTAATGAAATATCTTATTTAACCATTTTACTGATCGAGACCAACTCCTTAGTAGCCAGGATGGATCAAACATGGAATAACATAATGGCTGATCGATGGTACCGTAGTGATTTTGTGTATCCCGAAACGGCAGTCCACGATATGTTGCTCGTGAAACAATATATATTGTAGGCCTATCATTGATTGTGATATTTCAATTTGTATCAGAACATTGAAAAGATATATTTGGCGAGAAGTCTATGATTGTTTTTCTTTGGATTTTCAGATATTTTATACTATATTAACTCGCTAGTGCTCTTTTAAGAAATAAGCATTATAATTTTGTAAATATACCGCTTTGATTTAACGACCTAACCCATTCAATATGAAACTTCAGTGAAGTACAAACTACATGGTACATCACAAACAACCGGTAACACTTATTGCGTTATACAGCAGCTGAAACGATACAGTGATAGGATATTTGATGTTGATATGTAGCACATAGACCATATCACTCATCAGAATCCAATTGCAATTTAAATTTGACAATTTCTTTATTTTCCTTGCCCTGATTTAGGCCAAGGGCCCACTCTTCCATCAGGAAAGGCTTAAATTTGTACAAACAATTGTACAAGATTGAGTTGTAGTCTTGCTTTTTACAAAAACAACATACATAACAAATTCTTGATACTAAAATGAGTCAATACAATTTTGTATCCTCAACAACAGAGATACTTTCAGCTAGATCGTAGACCACCGCTCCAAACTCACTTGGGTCTGATTATATTACAAGATAAGTTTTGTCTGAGTACAACTAAAGACAATTATACGCATTTCAAGTGTATATTATATGTAGACCTGAATTGTTGTTAATGTGTCAATACTTTTTTGTATCCTCAACAACAGAGATACTTTCAGCTAGATCGTAGACCACCACTCCAAACTCACTTGGGTCTGATTATATTACAAGATAAGTTTTGTCTGAGTACAACTAAAGACAATTATACACATTTCAAGTGTATATTATATGTAGACCTGAATTGTTGTTAATGTGTCAATACTTTTTTGTATCATCAACAACAGAGATACTTTCAGCTAGATCGTAGACCACCGCTCCAAACTCACTTGGGTCTGATTATATTACAAGATAAGTTTTGTCTGAGTACAACTAAAGACAATTATACGCATTTCAAGTGTATATTATATGTAGACCTGAATTGTTGTTAATGTGTCAATACTTTTTTGTATCCTCAACAACAGAGATACTTTCAGCTAGATCGTAGACCACCACTCCAAACTCACTTGGGTCTGATTATATTACAAGATAAGTTTTGTCTGAGTAAAACTAAAGACAATTATATGCATTTCAAGTGTATATTATATGTAGACCTGAATTGTTGTTAATGTGTCAATACTTTTTTGTATCCTCAACAACAGAGATACTTTCAGCTAGATCGTAGACCACCACTCCAAACTCACTTGGGTCTGATTATATTACAAGATAAGTTTTGTCTGAGTAAAACTAAAGACAATTATACGCATTTCAAGTGTATATTATATGTAGACCTGAATTGTTGTTAATGTGTCAATACTTTTTTGTATCCTCAACAACAGAGATACTTTCAGCTAGATCGTAGACCACCACTCCAAACTCACTTGGGTCTGATTATATTACAAGATAAGTTTTGTCTGAGTACAACTAAAGACAATTATACGCATTTCAAGTGTATATTATATGTAGACCTGAATTGTTGTTGATGTGTCAATACTTTTTTGTATCCTCAACAACAGAGATACTTTCAGCTAGATCGTAGACCACCGCTCCAAACTCACTTGGGTCTGATTATATTACAAGATAAGTTTTGTCTGAGTACAACTAAAAACAATTATACGCATTTCAAGTGTATATTATATGTAGACCTGAATTGTTGTAATGTGTCAATACTTTTTAAATTAATTGTTAGTAATATATTAAGGTTATTTGTTACAGCTATATGAATTACAGTACCTTTTCAGTTCCACGAACAATGAAGTAACCGCCAGGGTCATGAGGGCATTCGTTCAGCTTTGATAGTTCATACTCAGATTTATTGTAGAGAACACAATTTGAACTGCGCAGCATTATAGGCATTCTAGAAAAATAATACCACAAACATATTTTATCAGCTTGGATAAAATAAATATAACAAAAAAAAACTACCTATATTAACAAAATTGATTGAAGAAGTTGACAAGAATCCCAATAGGACTAATTCTGATAATCAGTTATCAGAAAAAAATCACTGAGGGTTTACACTTTTTCATAGTAGCAGCAAAGAGAAACAAAGCGTTCTGCAATAAGCTTCAAAATAAAACTCCTGAGATCGCTTTGGAGGACCACCCATTCCACATCCAATTCAGATACTGTATCTAACCCAAAGGAATTTTTTGAGTGGAGGAACTAAGTTGAACAGTCTTAAATTAACACCATATACTTTTGTTATTTTTATTTGTGGTTTTGTTTGTGCATTCATGATTGTTGGGGTTTTTAATGCCAACACCACTATCTATGATTGTGTGGATAAAAATTGGTTGTCTTGTTTTGTAATATTTTCTGATTTTTGATTTGATTTTCTTCAAACTGAATTGAAAACAATAGTTTATTTACCACCACAATGTCGGAAATGGCAGGGATCACTCAAATCTGGGAAGATCCTGAGTGAAGACATGCTGAGTGAACTACACCCAGTGAGGCTCACCTGCCGATGAGAAGGTTACTCCGTGCCACTCGAGTGCTGCCCCTGGTGTACTCTATGTCAACCGTGATCGGCGCAGAGTAAGTCAGGTCTCGCAACCGACACTCGTGAGGGGTTGTTGATCTTGTGATGTTGAATCCCTCCTCCACGTCTGGCATGCCCACGTATATATTTAAATACCTGTGTAAATATATCGTTGTTAACACCCATAGCACAACATTTCTTTAAGTCAGTTTCTATTTTAGGTCATTAGACCTGCAAGTTTTAAATGATCTAAAAATAAGAAAAAGATTCTTGAACAAAATAAAATAGCAGGGGTCAGTAAAATATTGTACCAAATTCCTACCAAACTATTTTAACAATTTACAACTGATTACTCAGTTGACTTTTGCTAAATTAATGTAGACTACAATACCCTCCTTCTCCCTTCCCACACCCAACTAAAATCCACTTCCATCCCAAGACACAACATTTAAAACCCACTATTTTTAAAGTTTTGGATCTTAAAAATACCCATTACGCCTTGCAACATTAAATTTAGGGAAGGGTAGTTGCAAACGACAATGAAACCAGAGTCTAGTAAGACCCAGAGAACCATATAATTTGTATAAACCAACCAATCAAAATGTAAACACATTTCTAATTAGCCTATGATAACTTGAGACAACCCGTCAGACTAATCTATGCCACTGAATTGCATAATTCATTTTAATAATCAATATTCATGCCTTGATATGTCATCATGCATCATGCATCACAACTATAATAATTTTAGTTATTTTAGTTATTATAGGGCAAGGGCATTGGCCCTTCAAAGTCTTCTTGATATTCTTATACAGAAAGTTTTATTTCATCTGATGATTATTTTTAAACATATGTTCATTAGGCTCGGGTTGTGTTGTTGTGTTATATGTGAATGTGGCACATATACAATTGTTTAAGTCTTGGATGCCAAACTTTGTGTGTACAGGTCTCCTAAGAGGGATTTACTCATAAATAATTACCTCTAAAAGCTCTGCACACTTACTTGACATAAAACAAAGGATCAGCATCACTAAGAACTTTTTCATTTGCCTTCACAATATTCTTGATTTCTGTATTAATGAAGTAGTTGAATGAATCAATATGTTGTTTTACCAGTCCCTTTATACTTAAAAAAGCTGGCACCAGCTTCCATTTATCCTAAAACATGAACAGAAAATGATAATGAATCAGACAGTTTGAATATGGTAGCAGAAATAAGAGCATGACAACTCTGATGCAAGAAATTGTGAAAAATATCTAGCCCTATTTATATTGATACTAAAAACTAAATTTTATGTAGATTACTGTGTTTATTAATTTACTATACTCATTATAGATTTTAAAAGAGCTAAAATTCTGTAATCAGAGTTTACAGAGATATTTTCCGTACCGTAGTTAAAAATACTGAGGAAACTCTAAAAGCGTTACTAGCAGATTATGTTTAAATAGCATATCTACAGGTACCAAGCACAGACTCTATGGAAGGTATAACACTATATATGGAACCCTATATAGTAACTATAGGGTACTGCATGGAATCACTAAAAGGCGCAATATACACTAAACATCTCTGACACGTTGAATGTGGTGCGTGCCATATGGTGAGGTCTCTAGCTGGAACCCTATATCGTAATATAGGGTGAGGAAGCACAATAAGAGGCGCAATACACAAACAAATCTCTGAACACGCTGAGTGAGGTGTGTGCCAAACAGTGAGGCCTTTATCTTTGACCCTCTAGGGTTACAACCCTGGTCTGGCAACCTAGAATGTACTGCCACCTTATCTGGATTGTGATGTTACCTTTTGTTGTATTGTAGAACTAGGAGACACATTCATAAGCGGAACAATATAAAAAAACTTAGTGAAATTATTCGATATATTGATACCATTTATTCATTATTTAGGTGTTTCGGTTAAATTCTGTCTCAAAGATGTGGAAAAGATATCGTCTTGAAATTTGTCCACTTAACAAACATTAATTCCACTAATACAAATTCTGTCAGAAACAACCATTGTGCGGATCTATGGAAATTGCAATCCTTCTATGTTCTTTTGACATGATTTAGTACCAGAATGTTACATCCTAGAAACCTTTTAAATCTGTTGATTTATCGTTTTTTAGTTTTATTTAAATAAATTATTTATTTTTATACCGGTAACGTTTATTTAATTTTTATTTTCAGTTTAATTAAAAAAGAAACATGACGTAATAACTAAAATATATTTTGCAATCAACAATATCGATATATTGAACAATTTCTTTCAGGTTTTTTTAGATCGTTTCCCTTTTTATATTGGTAAGTTTGATTGTTTTATCGATTGCAAATGATTTTATCATCTACATGTTAGTTATTACCGTATTTGTTTTGGGTACAGTTTCATAAGCGGCCACCAACTAATCGGATGCAATATATCGATCTAAAACATTCCATACATCGAATCACATTTTAAATCCATCTTTAACCTAAATAACACAACACTCAAACATTCGAGTCCTCATGGCGTGTGTTGAAACAGTCTCTGAAAACTGGGAATAAGAGCGATGATGTCAGTTACAAACAAATATATTTTAATGAAACATTTAACAAGCAACAACAAAAATGAAAACTAAAATTTAAAAATACAACAAATAATAAAGAAACATATAACCAAGCTAAAATCTAGTTATCTTTGCCAGGGTTCCGTTCATTTAATTCAAGAAAGCTGCCCATAAAGTTTACCCTTAGCTTAGCTTAGTTATACGTTTCTTCATTATCGGTTGTTTTTTCATTAAAGTTCTCGTTTGTTTATTTATTAAATTTTTCATTACCTGCACAATATATTTGTAACTTCATCGCATATTATTATTTACGATTTACAATTTGTTGATTTTAGATTTTAACATTAACCCTTTGAGTGCCACGCAACGATATATCGTTGTGCACGGAACATCCGAAAAATACTTCACAACGATATATCGTCGTCGGTGGTCTTACCGAAAAATACATTGCAACGATATATCGTTGTTATGGAAAATTTTTCTTACGTCATTACTTTTTATTATTTCTTACAGGTGATTTCCAGGATAGTTTCTAGCTCTATAAATCTAGTAGTTATTTGGTGAAAATCTTATATTTGAACAATGTTTATTTATCTGAAAAAATATAAAAAATTTCCCGCATGTATAATATCTACCTATTCAAATTTTTTATTTTGTATTTTTTAGATATTATATATGTGCATAATATTATAGCTAAACTTTAAACTGACAAAACAAAAAAAGTTTCATAATAATATCTTACCAAATAAAAAAGTTATTGATTTTATGTACAAAACCCTTGCAAAATGTTGATTTTGTGAATCGTTGTTATAGAAAATTTTTCTTACGTCATTACTTTTTATTATTTCTTCCAGGACATTTCCAGTATATGTTCAGGTAAACATATACTCCATAAATATACGAGGCCTAGTTAGTCTGCTTTATGAAATAAAATTGTAATAAAACTTAAACCCTTGAATAAAGTTAGGCTACTGTCTTGTGTACTAATTTGCCGTTTTTATATTTTTTTACATTTATGGAAATAACTTGTCCGCCTAAAGCCCAAATTTGATGAAACTTTCAGGAAATATTTTGGGAAACATGTCCTCTATAAATCTAGTAGTTATTTGGTGAAAATCTTATATTTGAACAATGTTTATTTACCTGAAACAAATAAAAAAAATTAAAAGAAATTTCCCACATACATATACTTATTCAAATTTTTTATTTTTTATTTTTTAAATATTATATATGTGCATAATATTATAGCTAAACCTTAAACTTACAAAACAAAAAAAGTTTCATAATAATATCTTACCAAATAAAAAAGTTATTAATTTTTTTGCAAACCCTTGCAAAATGTTGATTTTGTGCCTGGCACTTTTGGGATATACTGTGTTAAAAACTCTGGCACTAGGGATATGACGACCGAAAAACTCTGGCACTCAAAGGGTTAATATAAATATCGAGTGAATAATTTTCGATGTTTCCTATTCAAAATATCAAGTGTTCCAATTCAATATATCGAATGTTTAAGATCCGATATATAATATATTGCATCCGATTAGTTGGTGGCCGCTTATGAAACTGTACGCTTTGTTTTTTATTTGTTTTTAAATTAAACTTAAAATAATAGCCTAATGAAATAAACAAATATGAAAATGGCATGACAATATTGTTCCTAGCAATAGGCCTACATGTTTAATATTAGTGGAATCAATGTTTGTTATCTGGACAAATTGCAAGACAGTATCTTCCACTTATCTGAGACCAAACATGACCGAAACCTAAATAAACTAAATCATAACATAATAACCTAATTAGCCGATATAAGTTTAGTTTACCATGTATCGAACAATTTCATTCGGTTTTTTAAAACGTTCCACTAATGAAAGTGTACCCGAAATATTATAAATTTATACAAACATAAATAAACCACTGAGCCCTACCTCAAGATCTTTGATTGATAACCCTTTCTGCTTGGAATTACTTGGGTTACCAAGGCGAATCTGTACTCGCTCTCCTGAGGAGCCCATGATTTTAGTTTATAAACTAACACGAAGTAATTATGTAAAGCTCATATTTCCAGAAATATTTTCACTAGAACTATTTCAAAATCTGCATTCTACAGTTATGTTGTGACTTTCTAACCTACAAACTAAAAATTACAGCCGATGAACCGATACTTCTTGCCCTACAACTACAACAGCCCTACCGACGTCCGACACCATGTTTTGTTATCAAAACAAACTACATTTCGTTAAGTGAATATGATGAGTGGTGATTACATATAGAGTAGTTATATAGTAGAGAAATGTTGACGGATTCAAGAATCAGTGGCGGGTTGGTGAGGGGGGCGATCGCCACTCCTCAAGCTCAGAAATGTTTGTAATATACTGTATAAAAATAGTGCAGTATAAAATTTGCATCTTGTTAAATGTGTTGCAAATAATTCTTTATCGTCAATCCAATTTATGCATTGCCTACCATACGTTATTTTTCTAAACGGTATGTATGCATACTAAAGTTGTGGAATCAAGCTTAAACTTATGTTAGTGGGAGTGATCATTTCGTTCTGATGACACCTGACAGTTGGATGCACTGACGCGAGACGCGACTGCCCTTATCCTGCCTTTTTTTTACCCACGAACCCATCGTCACGTTACTTGGGTGTGGGAGCCGGCAAACGTCAAGACTAATGTTGTGTAGCGTTCATTCTATTGTTAGTGTCAATGTGTCAATCAGATCTCAGATACAACAGCGGTAGCTCGAGTGAGCGGGGCGGTGAGGTGCAGGCAGAGTAGTGCGTACGTGACGTTACCATGACAACGGGAGTGACCGTGCATCCCACAGGTGCATCCACTGTGTCCACGTGATATTATTAATCATCACACTCTTACACTGCGCATGATCGCTGTTCTGCCTTTTCTTAGTTCAGTTTACTTTAGTACATGTTGGGTTTAACTGTTATTTTTAGTATTTAGTTATTTTTTGATTTTACAATTATTAACCGTAACAATAAAAATCGGGGGGGGGGTATTCAACCACTATAAGTTCGCCCCCCCTACCCCCCTCTAATGCTGGATCCGCCACTGTCAAGAATCAATAGTTTATTATCAATAGATATAGTGAAATGTATCTTGGATACAGTCAATTATGCAGATTTTACATTTTTCAGTCATTATTTTGAATAGCACCAACATTTACCATGCAAATGTGTAATTTTGTTTTACTAAGGACTATTCATGGTCTTTGTAATTAATTGTAACCAAATGTCCAAATAAAGAGTTACAAAAAATACCATGAAGTAAAAATGTATTATAATATTGTTTATTATTATTAAAATTAGTTTTGTAAGGTGTTGGATTTACGAACAGCTGATCGTGATATCAATGCAGCATGTTTCATCGTTTCTTACAAGTAAATCAAAATCCAATATGGAAGCTGTTTAGTGTTTTACACTGTTGTATAAATATGAAGATTTTGTTGTGTAGATACAATGAACATATTACTTATTTAGTTGTGAATTAGATAATTAATTACATTAATTAGGCCCACTTATTCTCATTTCAGCTATGGAGAAATGTAAAGAAATGACGAAAAGTGATTGTACAAGTGCTCGTGACCTCAAAGGGAATGTAGTTTTAGAACCATCTACAATGAATTGCGTTACTGATAAAATTGATTTGGATAAGACTGTTGAAGATAAAAATCGAAACATAACATTGATTAATTCTAAAAGCAAATTAGTTTTAGAAGACAAACAATTTCCTACGTCTAGTGCAAAGGAAAAATCTAATGCCATTGGATTGCATGTGGGGCCAAATGGACTTGTTAATGGGTTAGAAATAGGAAATAGTGGGAGTTTATCACATTTAATAGAGCATAAACCCAGGTCAGAAATGTATGAATCTGTGAGTAGTCCTAGTCAAAATACTCAACAAGTATCCTGTGAACAAACTTTTGACCACAAAGAGCCTGAAAAAATGGGGAGGACAGACTGCGACAACATTGCTGTTCAGCCGTCATGTTCGAGTGCTTCCGGAGATTGTGGTACCATAGTTACAGAAACATTTGACAGTAGTCCAAACTCTTCACAGGAAAATTGTGATCAGAAGACAAGTGAAGAATCTGAGGTCGAGTACGTCTCATACAAATCCGAATTACAAATGCCTGATATAATGAGACTTATTCAGAAAGACTTATCCGAACCATATTCAATTTACACATATAGATATTTTATCCACAACTGGCCAAAACTTTGTTTTTTGGTAAGCTTACACTGGTGTCATTAGTTATTTTCATGTTAGGCCTAGTTACCAATTAAGTTACAAAGTAATATTAATACATTTCTGTACGAAATAATTTTAATTTTCATGGTGAAAAATGCTAACATGGGAAAACTGCTTGTGTTGAAGCTCAACTAAGTTAGAATTACTTTTGCGCTCAAGAAAAAAAATTTGGATATTTAAAACATATATAGTAATATTTGTATTGAAAAGATATTCACATTTATTCAGATACAGTTTAATAACTGTTGTGGAGGCAGCGCGGTTAAGAGCGCAATGATAAAGGCTAAGTATTGAAAACTCAACATGACAATACAAATACCGATACCATAGAACAAATTCATTAATTCATAGATGTCTACTTTGCAAGACGATCTTAATACAATTCTATTACTGTATGGCCTACTCTTGATAATCCGACAGATAAGTTAAATGGGACGAGGTCCTTGTCAGATTATCATATACAGTGGAACCTCTATTAACTGTCACATTCAGGACAGGGACTGTGGCGGATAACTTAACTGAGTAGACGGATAATAGAATTGTTTTTATAACTAGGGCCTATTCCTCTATTATAATTTAATGTCATAATTAAGTCACTGACCAACATAATAGCTCGAACAGACGCTCAGACATTACCATACGGCACGAATCCCAACGCTAATAAATAGTAAAATTCTCATAGTCGGGCGACGGATAACAGAGAGTGACGGTTGATCGAGGTTTTACTGTATTAGGTATTGATTACCAAGGGTACTAGTAACACAATGCTGATTCCAACTTAAATAAAAATACTGTAACCTATGGTAATAAGTTGATAAACAATCAATTTAAACAAACAAAGGTTTAACTTATTTGACTTTATAAACACATGGTTGAAAATAAAAATTGATTTAGATAATAACCATTACACTGTGATGTGAATACAGTAGGTATGCCTAGATTCTAAAATCATGTTTTGGCGGGAATCCCCCTCCTCTTACCTGTAGTTAGTGCTCTCCCACACTCATGGGAGATATGACTGATGTGGCCTTGTCGAATTACCAAATGTGTCGGTTTAGCAAATGTGGGACTATCAAGATATTCTTCTAATAGGTACTCCATTTTATTGAATAATAGGCCCTATTATAAAGTAGGCTAGTATTAATATGTTAATAATACTCTAAGCCTACAATCAGTTTTGCATAAGATGAAGTAAACTCCCGTCCATAATAGCACGCTAGGTTAGGTTAGTTTTTGTTATTGATTAACAATGTAACCTAACTACCGAACACTGTACATTTGTTTCTCCAAATCAAAAGATTATTCTTACAAAAACATTGAAATCCTTATGGATTGACTGCTTATTTTAAAAAAATCCTATCTTTAAAAAGGAGGATTATGTACCTGTGATTTTTTTATTTTAGTTAAATAACACTCTTAGTTGTCAATTGCAATAAGTGTTGAACGAGTTAGCGAACAATGAAAGGAATGGGCTGTAGCTACTTCTGAACTTTTCTTTTGGATACCTACCGAAACCAGAACAATTAACAGAGTCCAAATTAGTTCAATATGCAGATGATACGACTTTGCTCACCGCTAGTCAAAATGAAATTTTGCTACAGCAGTTAGGAAACAATGCCATGAAAGGTCTTTTCAACTGGTTTAACCACAATGGTTTAAAATTAAATTTATCAAAAACAAATATTTTAACTCTGCACCTCTCATTCCAAAAGTACATAAAATATCAATATAACGCTTCCCTCAGAAGACTGTCGCAGTGTTCCAACTTCCACAATTTTTCTAGGTATAAAATAGACAACACATTAAATTGGGGAGACCATATCAAATTCCTTCAAGATAAATTAAGTAGGCTAAAGCACTGTTTGCAATAAAACTCATTTCTGAAATCACTGACTATTCAACTATCATGAAAGTACCAATGGTACTTTCTCTCTATTGTGCGATATTCTGTCATATTTTGGGGAAGTTCATTTTCAAAGTTGCAACCGATTTTTCGATTATAGAAAAGAGCTGTCAGGTGCATATTCAAACTTCCTCATAAAAATCTTTCAAAGAATATTTAAAAAACATCACATTTTGACAGTACCAGCTGTGTTTATTCTTGGAATTTTAAAATCCATGAAGAAAAATCCAAATTTATTTGCCAATGAGCTCTTTATTCACACATACGACACAAGAAACAAGAAGAACTATAAGTATCCTATTCACCGTCTTTCTCTTTATGAAAATAGTCCCTTTTACCGAGGAATGCAGCTTTTTATTTTACTTCCTCAACATCTCAAAGTGGAAACAAATTTAACAACATTTATTAAAAGTTTCTAACAGTTAATTAATTGTATTGTGCCCATACAAAGTCGACGAATTTTTGGAGAGTGCTGCTGGTAAACTGAAACTGATTTTTATTTTTCAATTTGTGAATTTTTGAGTTTCTTACTGATAAAAATGTGTACTACAGGATATTCTTTTTATATATTGATAATTAATTATTTAAGTTGATAACTGACATGTCATTTGTTACAGGAGCTTTGCTTCAATGTTTGTAATTTTATATGACAAATAAACCAATTTCAAATTAGCGGAAATAATTAAGAGTATTGTCTTTGCAAAATTCTCCCTGTCAAAAACAGTTGGCAGTTTGTTGTGTTTACAAATCAAATATGAATTAAACATTTCCAGGCAATGGATGGTTCTAAATGTGTTGGTGCCATCGTCTGCAAACTGGACATTCATAGGAAAGTTGTGAAGAGGGGCTATATTGCAATGTTGGCTGTAGATGAGAAATACAGGAAAAGAAAAATAGGTAAGGTCTGAAATGTTGAATTGAAATAGCTATAGATATATTTTCTTCCTGTGGTTTGTATAAGGACTTCTATATGGCAGAGTGGTGAAATCCTTTCAGATGTTTACAAACTTTCAACAGTAAAAAATAAATTAAACCTATTTCATATTAACATTCAACATTTACCATCAAGAGTAGAATCTTTGAAGATACCATACAGTTAATGAGTTAACCCTTTGCGATCGGAAGGCCAGCAGGAGTGGCCACAACGCAGTCGGCAGCCAGTCGGAATTCTTTCCGTACTAACTTGGTTCCGACGGTCGGACGGCCAGCTGTACTGGCCACGTCCCACTACGCATCACCTCGGCATTTATCATGGCGGCTCGCTCCCCGCAGCTCGGAATTATTTTCACGGAAAACCTTCAATGTTAGCATAGGGGATTTAAATTTTAATAAAACGTCTCTCAATTTGTCTTATCTTTAATGATCGTTCATTATTACTTAGTTAAATATACGGGGGGAAAAAAACATAACCCCATTCTTACTAATCAATGTTTATACGGGATAAAACAATTTTATTGTAGGCCTAATTGTAATATAAGTGTAGGCCTATACGTAAACGTACAAGTGTTCTTATAATCATGTACAATAAAACTTAAAACTTAATTAAAAATACAAATAAACACAAATCTCTCGAGAAAATCACCAAAACACAGTTAAAATCACATAAAACTGAACCAAAACAATGATGATTATGACAGCACTTGTGCCAGAACAACAGGTGTTTATTTTAGTTGTTTACACCATAATTCTTACGATATAATGTTGCAAGCCTGCTGATCGTTTAGTTTAACAATTCCTCACTAGGTTGCAGCACTCTACAAGCATTATACCACAGTTGGAATATTACAAACGAAAACATTGTTGGCGGCCAGTCCTGCTGGACGCCCGAGCGTTCGTTGGATTTCATGTTGGCCAGCACCGCTGGCCGTCCGATCGCAAAGGACAACTGCTGTGGAAAAAATCCGACTTCCGCGCGCTAATGGCGGCGGCCAGTAGAGCTGGCCACGCGACCGCTGAGGAATAGCGGCAAATATGCATTCCTTTGCAAATATGCAAAGGGTTAAATCCTGATATTATAGTTTTAAATGAGCATAAAATGATGGTTAATGAAATAAACAGGTTTAATTTAAAGGATTACCATGTAAATGCTTCTTTTTCAAGGGTTCTTACACCTGGAGGAGGTGTTATGGTTTTTGGTAGGGAAAACATGAAGTTCATAAAAGATAAATCACAATGTATTCAAGACATTATTTCTGGAAAAGAATTTGAATGTTGTGATGCTGTAAAATATAAATTAGTTGGTTTTCATTTTGTTTTGATTGCAATTTATCGTCCCAAGTAAAATTTTTAGAAATAGTTCCTAACATGTCAATATTTTTAGAAAAATGGAGCTTTTCTTTGCGAGTCTTAGTTAAGAAATTTTAAAATGTAGTGGTCGTAGGAGATACAAATATTAATGTTTTAGATAGTTCTGACCGCCAAAAATTAAATGATGTTTTAAAATTGTACAACATGAAAATAAATTGAAAGTAAATTTTCCAACTCAAATTACTTGCAGTACAGTATCCGCATTAGATAATGTTTTGACAAACATTGATGATTTCTCTATTGAGGTAGAGGGAATAAATTCTCAAATATCGGACCATGATGGTTTGATGGTGGTTTTAGATGATTTGTATAGGCCTAACTGCTCTAATAAAGTCAATGGTGATATTGTTGAACACGAAAATAAGTCTGTGATAAAAGAAACTAGTGTATTTAGTGATGATAATTTGGCTTTATTTGTTTATTAATTTTTAGATAAATAAAATTTGTTTTAATTCATATAATGCTAGTGTTGATATCAAGTTTGATGTATTTCACGAGACTTTTATGTACTACTTTGATATATGTTTTCCAAAAGTAAAGAAACTTTCAAGAAATTGTAAAAAAAGTTGGATACACAAGATATTAAAACAAGATAGGTTAAGAATTATAGAGCTAAGTCATTCAGCTAAAGCTAAATAATGGTCAGGAATTATTTAATAATAGAGTTAAACATTTTTGAGCAAAGATTACAAACAAAGTTTAATTAATACAAAGAAAGTTTATTATCAAAATAAAATTGAAGAAACCAGTAATGTAAGCAAAACAACTTGGTGTATTCTTAATTCAGAAATTGGAAATAAAAAGAACCCTGTAACAATATTTAAATTGTAGTAGGTGGTGAAACTTATGTTGAACCTCAAGAGATCAGCAGTTATTTTAATAATTTTTTCTAATTATGTTGAACTGTCAATCATTCCACAGTTAGTAACGACAGGTCAAAGTGACAGTGATGCTCTGCCTTGGTTCAACAACTTTGCAAATCAAATTTTTAAATTCAGACCAGTTACAGATACTGAAATTTTGAAAATATTGAGTTTATTCCCAAATGAGCTTTCAACAGGATTTGATGAGATTCCAATAACAGTGATAAAGTATGCAAGCAAACAGCTAATGAAACCCTTAGTTCACCTAGTAAATTCATCTTTTATTAGCGGTATTTTTCCAAATAAACTTAAGATAGCTCCTCTTTTCAAAAAAGGTGATACAACAAATCTTTCCAACTACAGGCCATTTGTCATTGTTACCTACTTTTTCTAAGATTTTTGAAAGAGCAGCCTACAATCAATTAGTTAATTACCTTGAAACACATTGTTTGCATGATCAGGAAACAACATGGCTTCAGACAAAAACGATCCGTAATAACTGCTGGTATTGATTTTATTAATTCAGTCATAATCTCTGTAGATAAAGAAGAGAAAACTGTTGGAATTTTCTTGGACCTAAGCAGAGCGTTCGACAGTGTGTCTCATATACTTCTTTTGAATGAAATTGAAAGCCTGGGTATTAGTGGCAATTCTTTAAATTGGTTAAGTTTGTATTTAGTAAGTAGAAAAAAGTTTGTTGAGATAAAAAGTACTATAAGAAATAAAATAAATAGTTTGCATTCATTCTTCATTAGCTCAGATTCATTGTAGTGTACTGCCAGGGATTCAGCTGGGAAAAAAATTCTTTGAGCAAAAATGCTACAAGCTCTTAAGAGACTTGTAGCAAACATATTTTCCTTTTCATATTTTTATCGCGTGTCATTATACTATTTTTTTGTCTTAGTTGTATTTTGCTTGTATTTGTTTTTAAGGTTTAACATTAAATAACATATTACTCAGTAGAGTCTACTATTCTTGGTAACTTATCCATTTTAACCATTAAAGTCTGTAATGGAAATATACTAAACATTCTAATAGAATAGGCCTAATATGGCACCAGAACAACTAAAACTCACACACCCCGTAACTTATCCATTTGGACCATTAAAGTTTGTAATGGAAATATACTAAACATTCTAATAGAATAGGCCTAATATGGCACCAGATCAACTAAAACTCACACACCCCGAACATTACACACTCTGAAACATGACCTCAAAGCATATCACGATCGCATTTGCGCATCACCGATTTTGAGTTATCTGTTTTCGCTAAGGTACCTCTACACTTTTGCCCGATCGTTGCGATTTCGAGTAACTCGTGCTCGTGTAACCGTCCACATTCTGCAGCGAGTCGAGACCGCGAGCGGCACTAAGTATGGGGGACCTGCCGCTTATCTCCTTTGACTCGGTCACAAAAACCGACAAGAATCGGTGCGATTGCGAGGTGAGCACAGTCATCCCTTCGGTGGCGATCTAGCCCTCGACATTCTCGCATTCGCCGATTCGCTCGGATAGACTCGGCTACTGCAGAGTGCGTGCCAAACCGAGTCTCAGCACATGACGTCTGCTGGGGGGTTAGCTACTGTCACTACAACTGTCATATCAGTAACTTGCCCGTTCCGTTTACACGGTACGCAATTGAAATCTACAGCAACTGTTTACATAATGTAGGCTCGTCTCCTCTACCACTCCTAACCAGAAATGAGAGGTACCACTGCAATCAGGTAAAATGCCCGTTTTGCTGGTATCCAGAATAACACAGAGATATAATCAGACAGGCATCTGGAAAAACTAGAAAATCGTCACATTTTACGTCTTCAAAAAAACGGCAATTCGTTCTATTAGAACGAATAGCAAAATACTTGTTATAAGTAGTTTTTATTCATACTAAATGTATGTTCTTATATCATTTTGTAGAGGAAAGAACGCAGAATCTATGAGGTTGGCAGCCCGTATTGCCAAGGTTGTCAGACAGGAAATTGCGTCATTTAGACCATTCGGTGTTTTGTTTTGGCCCGTTATTGTGTTTTGAGCTTTCGTCTGAAAAACAGTGTGTTCCATTATCATAAAGTGCGTGATAACAATGTTATTTTTATATATTAGTACAGGTAACTATATATTTTCTAGTAGGGAAATAACTACTAAATCATATTACATAGCTCATTTAAGAGCATTAGGTGTTATAAACAAATTATCTTACATTAAATAACAACAAATTTGTTTTCAAAAAATAAATTTTATAATTTCATCTAGAATAATGTTTTGAAAAACATTTCTTATACTATTCATTCTTATATCATTGTTTTTAGAATTTTATAACCTTCAAATAAAATAAGGTTTTTATTATATTTACCTATTGTTAGAGGTTTTTTTGGCATACCAAATTGGTGGCGCACAAATATCCGTTTTGCACTTGTCTCAAATTATTCTATATAATTCATACATACAATTTTGTCTTCTAAGAATTATCTACATTTCTAAGTAGGGAATTAGATAAATAACATTTGGTACATTTTTATTTTTACATACAACAATTGGTTTACTTACTGTAACGTTTTACTTTTGAAATTTATAACCAAGACTTCCAATTTTTTCAATCTTTTCATTTTTTTTTTCAAACCACCGCTCTAAATTTCACTTATTTTACCATTTTATAATTTCCCTGTTATTTGTGAACAAAACGAATATGCATGTTCATATGTTTACTTCAAAATTTAATTTTATACAATTTTCTAAAAACTAGTTTGCAAAATCCCCAAAATGACCCTGCCACTACAGAAAACACTGACAACAAATTTGCTGCCGCTCGGAGGGTTAATGATCAAGGTTTGAAAAAAGTTAGTTCTACAACATATTTAGGTCTGATTGTAGATGAAAATTTTTCATTTAATCTCCACGTGGATCATGTAGTAAATAAAGTCACCTCAGATATATATGCTTTTTATAGATTGTCTAAATTTTGTTCAATAAACACTTTAAAAACTCTTTACTTTGCACTTATAGAATCATCAATAGCTTTTGGTATTGCTATTTATGGCGGTACATCAAAACAAAACTTTATAATTCTCCTTCAAAAACGGGCAATACGTACCATGTTGAATCTGAATTTTGGTGTTCCTGTTCGTCAGTATTTGTCTAGTTTGGGCATAATGACTGTCTATAGTCTTTATGTTTTTCATGCAACTCTCCACTTAAAACAACTGTGCAAAAACAATTTGGTTCCCAGGCTAGGCGACAGTCACTCATATTTCACAATAAATAGAAATAAAATTGCCATTAATCCCCACAAGCTCGCATTCTTTAACAAAAAATATCTTGCTCTGGTGCAAAATTTGTATCTAGGTTACCTGTGGAACTGACATAGATAATCTTGAGGTGTTTAAAAAGAGGTTAAAACTGTATTTGATGGATAATCCTTTATATGATTTTGCTGAATTGTAGCTAAATGTCTATTTTAAGATTATTGACATTGTAAACTGTTGTTAGTGATAGTTATTATAATGACACCATTCGATGTATACCATTGCATACTTTATAAATAAATATATTTTCAATTTGATATCAACACCGACCAGAATAACTACTGAATCCAGTTCATGTATTGATAATTTTATTATCAATAAATTTGATTGTAATAGTTATGTTATCAAACCTTTTATTTCAGATCACCATGCCATCGTAATCCAGACATTTTAAAATCAACAGATTAAATTATAAGAAAACAATGTAAAGATGCATAAATGATAATAGCCTACATGAACTTTTGTCTTTGTAAAGAAACCTGGACTGAAGTTTACAGTACTACTGACATAAATGAAAAGTGCAAGGTTTTAATTTCAACTATACTTTATCATTTCAACATTGCAAATCATTACCGTTATCATTTTCCATTACAAAAAAGAAATCAAATCTCAACTGAACAATAGAAATAAGTGAATTAGTAACAATATTATTGAACTTAAAGCTACCATGTTAGATTTTTACAATACCTGGCAGAATCACAAAACTGAAAATAGTAAAGCTAGGGATGAACAGGCCCTTAATGCTTATAGATCCAGCATCCAGACCGCTAGGGCAGAATGGTATAACAACAGAATTACTGATGCGGACAATAAAGCTAAGGAAGCCTGGAGCATCATAAATGAATGGAGGGGTGGTCAAAATAGTAAACAACAAAAAAACACAGTTTTAAAAGAAAAACGGCAACCCCATAACTTACTCGAAGAAGGTCGGTGAAATGATGAACAATTACGTCTGAACAATTACGTCTGCAATGTTGGCACTGAAATTCATAGTAACCTTGCAACTACTGGCCAACTGAGGGTGGTCACTCCAAACACAACTTCTGCAACAGTTTTTAATAAATTCAAAACAATTGATGACAAAATCTTGTCATCTATTAATGTAAAATTCAAACCAAAAACCTCTGCCGGTGTGGATGGTTTAAGTATAAAGGTTAAAGATCCTAAAGTCCTGTCAAGATGTTCTATTGAAACCCCTGGTGCACATCATAAATGTCTCAATCAGCGGTGGCGTTTTTCCGGACGGCTGCAAGATTGCCAAGGTTAAAGCTCTCTTCAAAAGGGGGGACGAGGGGGAGATGTGCAACTACCGTCCGATATCACTTCTCCCCGTTGTTTATAAATTGATTGATAAGGTGGCCTGTGATCAACTGACGGCTTACCTGCAGGATAATAACCTCCTGTGTGAGAGGCAGTATGGTTTCAGGAAAAACAAATCCACCAAATTGGCTTTAATTGATTTTGTAAATTGCTGCATTGAGGCAATGGATGCTGGTGAGACGGTAATTGGATGCTACACCGATCTCAGTAAGGCGTTCAATTGTGTTGATGCAGTACTTCTCACTCAGAAATTGTCTAAACTCGGTATCAATGGTGATGCGCTGAGAGGTGGATCTCGTCCTACCTCAGTAACAGATGCCAGGTTACCGAGATTCAAAACGATTCAAAATTCAAAATTAAGTCTGTCCTGTCTAGTCCGAAATTGATTTCCTGCGGAGTTCCGCAGCGATCAATAATCATGCCCACTCCTTTTTTTGATCTACATTAATGACATTTCTGAAAAAAATCCTGGAAAGCAACATTTTTGTTTTTGCTGGTGGCACAACCATCGTCATCAAGAGCAAAGACATCAATGAACTCCAGATTGACTCAATTATCAAAATTAATGAAGCAGCCCAATTTTGTTCTGAAAACAAATTGAAACTCAATCCGGAAAAAACTCAGTATGTTTGCATCCTAACATATCAAAAACAAAACTAAAATTTGCAAGAATTCCAAGCATCTTCATTGGTGACAGTGAAATTGATTGTGCAACTGTTGTTGATTTTCTGGGGGTGAAATTGGATGGTGGTATAAACTGGGGTGAGCAGTTGGACAACATTGAGAAGAAATTGGCTGAAGGAATCTTTGTTTTGAAAAATCTCTCAAAATTCAAACATCTTGACCTTCTTAAATCAGTCTACTTCAGCTTACTCCAGTCGCACATCTCCTACTCAATAATTCTGTGGGGGGCTACGGAATCCAATCTCAAGCGAATTTTTGTGTGGCTAAAGAAAGTATTAAGGAGTATGTTGAGGCTGCCTCACAACTCCCATTGCAAAGATCATTTCATTAGGCTGGGTCTGCTCTCCGTCCCTTGCTTGCATATCTATGAGGTTGATACCTACATTAAGTTACACACTACAGAATACATTAACTCAACACATAATTACAACACCCGCTTTAAAACAATTTTGCAGTCCAACATAACCTGTCTCATCCGTTTTAAAACAATTTTGCAGTCCAACATAACCTGTCTATGTTTGAAAAGACGCCTAAGTACTCTGGTCTTAAAATTGTTCAGCTCTTACCAACATTTATTTATTAAGAGATTTAAAACTGATTTAAAATCTTTTTTGTCTCAACACTGTTTTTATAGCTTGAGTGAGTTTGCTGATTTATGTAGCCCAAACCCACACTCTTTCCTTGCCCCCCCTTTTCCTTAAATGGAAATTTTCACTATTTGATGATATGTTGGTCTTTTAGACCACATGTTTTGACGACCCCCAACGCCTGCAACTGAGTCAACTGGGTGGAGAACCAATTACCCAAGAAAGGCCTTCGGGCCTTGGTCAGGGAGTGTGGCATGAATGTAAAGTTTGAGCTGTTCATTGCCACGGTGCGACCCCTGATGATTTATTGACGAGTCCAGGCCTCAGAAGCACATGGAGCCTGGAAGGGAAAGGGCTATGAGTTCCCCTCTGGTGAGGTGGACTACTACCTCCCACAATTCTTTTCGGGTCACAGCTATTTTTAGTCGTACCTGAATGTGTTGGGCAAGACCGGTTCACCAGACTGCATATATTGCTCAGGCATTCGTAATGACGCAGAAAGCTGTCTTTATTCCGCTGCCCTCGGAAAGGGAAGCCTTTTTCTTGAGGTCACAATGTAGCTTGGTGTGCTGAAGGTGGACTTTGTCTGCATGAAGAAGATGGAGGGTAAAGGCAAATTTGATTGCTTGTAACGACCAGGGCATCCTTCGTGCAAAGAAGAGAGACCGGGATGCGGACTAGGTCTTAGGCAACGTTTGTCTTTTGGAAAGAAGCAAACTCTAAATGCATGAGCCTAAACTATGTCTAGCTTGAAGTTACTCTTAGAGTTCCCAGGAAAGAGTCCAAAAGAGAAGAGGAGGTTTTTAGTGGGTAGCCTACGTTTTGTAGGAGTCGCTCACTACAGGCTGGCCACCTGAGTGCATGATGAATTTGTAGAGTATGTGTTATTGCACGTTTAAACCTCATCATATCTTATTTGCTGTTTCAGGATCAAATCTGGTGTTGAAAGCCATTCGCGCGATGGTAGCTGATGATGCTGACGAGGTGAGTAAGGGAAGCCTTTTAGTAATTCTGATGTTAAAAATATTAAAACTCATAAACTCCCATTGCATCAGATATTTCTATTCATCTAAATCCTAATTATATTTTTAAACTAGCTAGCCTGACAGACGTTGTCCTCTCCTAATGTCATTGAGTTTGTTTTATGTCAAATACTCGTTCATTTTCAAGATGAGCTTGTTCGCTTCGCTCATTCGCCTATTTTTATATAGTGCTAACTTCGGCATCAAAAAAGAGTTTATGTTATTTCCTCAATTAACATATGTTTATGCCTTTCAAGTATGTTCAGATATAATCCTTGTTAACAGCTGTTTGGTGTAACTAACGGAACTTTGATCAAATCAATGGGAACTTTAAAGGCCAGTGGGACAGAGCCCTTAGGTCGGATTCAAAATGTTCTCTTATAAAAACCTTGTCCTGACATTAACAAACACAACAAAAAAAGAAATATTCAATTTAGTGCACTCATTCTCAAGTTATGGCGTGACCAAGGGAAATAGGGATTCATTTTTATATATTAAGATTATTATATTAATATTTACTTTTTGTTAAATGAAAAAAGACCAACTGTTACAATGAACAGAAAAATGAATTTATTTGCTTACAAATACATGTAACTCAAATATTGTGCTTAGATACACATAAACTCAAATAGTAATCACAGAAATGTTCAATATTGTCTCTACATCTCAGGGTATTTACATTCATGGGTCCTATTGCATCTGGCTTCGAACAAAAGTCATCAAAAGTATTAAATTTATCAACTATAAAATTATGTAGAAATATTAAAATTTGGAAAAATGTTCAAAGTTTTCTTGAAATTTACTAAAGTTATACTAAAATCTTATTTTCTTGAGTTAAATTGTTAGTAGATCATTAATTTTAGATCATTCCAAAAGTTCAAAAGTTAATTTCAATAATGCTCTTCTTCTATTAAGCTGAAATGATTATTATTGGGAAAAGATGGAGTAATCCCACCAAGTCCTTGATAAAATGCCTAAAAACACGAAAAAAATAAAAATAGGGAATCAGGTGGGCTATTATAGCGGGGGGTGGGGGGGGGGTACATTAATTAACTTGAAAACTGCAGAAAACTATATAAAACTCAATAAATCATCTTCTAATAATTCCTGAGTCAGAGCGACATGCCCTTCCCCTATGAGTTCTCCAGGGCAACTCAGCATCATTTCCTGGTCAAAATTGGTGAAGAAAGCACATTAGCTAATTGCAGCGCTTGCCAATAATCCAGGAGCTGTCTAATATTTGTATTGGCTATTAGCTGGAATACACTAAATTTAAAAAATCATTCTCTGCTTAGTAAAATTTGGAAAAACATTTATTTATATAAAAATTACTAGAAAATATGATTAAGAATCAAAATAGTTAATAAAATATGTTAAATTTAGTTTAAAACTCTCATATTTGCATTTTTTTAATGACCATGTCAAACAGCTGTTTGGGTATAATAATACAAACAGCTGTTTGGGTATAATAATACAAGTTTCTTAATATCTACAATATTTAGTTAAATACTTAATTTCTACTCATATTTATATTATTTGTCCTATACCATAAGTTTACAATTAATTTTGTTTGAATTACTGTAATATTTATATCATAATGTAGCTAGGAATTACGAAATGTGAAATAATATATTTTTAAAGGGAGCGGGGAATATAATGTACTGTGATAATGGCGTCTGCCGATGTAGTTTGCTTGTTCACCGATAGGGGTCAGCACGGGACAGAGACAGATCTAAGATGGCGGTCACTGGTTGTCAGAATTGGCGTATGGGGGGTTAAGTTAACATTTCTCACAGTTTATTTCATTTTTAACTTAACTTTTAATTACATTTGTGCTTAGAGTTAAAATGGATAGGGAGTGTTCTGCTTAATCTTAAATACCAACTATTATAGCTATACAGTTTGAAATAGTTCTAATCTTCTAAAGTGTTAGTGTTCACCACAGCTCTACCGTCATAGGAATTTGGTTTTACTTGTGTTTAAATTAAAGTCATTTTATAATATTCTTTACAAATTATATGGATTACCTATATCCTACGTACAAAATTCTTTAGTTCTGGTACAAAATATATAAATGTATTGGAACCAATTTGTTATATTTTAGCTTTGTTCTATTCACATTGGAATTTCTCCTGAGATAGGCTTAACACATTGACTGCTAAAGGAAAATAACAGTATTTTTCCAGAAGCTGACATTACATAACATTACACACACGCATACACAGAGGGCGCCACGTCGAAACTAAAACTGCACAAAAAGTAACCTCACTTCGATACACAATGCTATACCTCAGTCGAGGTTCCCGTCTCAGTGCTACGGGTAGACTGATGCAATATATTTGTGTGTTACAAAGTGTGGGAAAACCCACGCGCAGCTGCCGCGCGGCGATCGGGTGCGCGGGAATTCCCGCGCGTAGCACTCAATGTGTTAAGTAGATATTGGGTTAACATATTTCTGTGAGTACCTACTATTAATACAATTCTTATTATCTGATTATTATTAAATCTTTGAAAAATACATTTGTGGGTGAGTATAAATTATTATTGTGGGCTGTATTTTAAATGGTTGCCTAGTATCAAAAATATTATTTACAAATCTGGCTTTTAAACTATCACTGGGCTTGACTTGTGGTATTCTATTAACCCTTTTACTGCCGACATGCACATTTGCGCTCGTCGAGAATCGTGCGAAAAACGCCGACGTGCGCATATGCGCACGTCACTAATAGTGCGAGAATCGCCGACGTGTGCAATAAAGCACGTCTAATATTTCTAACTTATTGGCCTTAAATGTTTACCAAATGCCACGAAACTTGAGATACTCGTTGTCAAGACTAGGAGGAACATAGAAAAGTACAATTTATACTCTATGACTTGTATAACCTATAAAGTTATACTCATTGATTTCCCCTACCGTCTGTGCATAGTCGACAGTTGCTCTGTGTAGTGAGTGTTGTCTGCCGTCCGTCTTTTAATTGTTGTTTATGTTTACTGGTGTTGGTTTGTTGGTTATGTTTGTGGATTTATCCGTGGTTTAGTGAGTAAGGTTTTAATGTCATTACGAAAATGGACAAGCGGAGTAGATCGCCAGTAAGTGAAAATACCATCGTAGATAGGTGTTCACCCTACCTGTTTCGGTGAGCACAGGTGTTGAAAGGGTTTTTTGTGAAATTTTCTCAAATATTCTAAATATTTTTGTCGTTGTGAAGCGGTGTCTGTTTGACTTATTGATATTTTATTTATATTTGTATTGCTTCTTTATATATTTCAAATATTGTTGTACCGACTTGGGTCTCAGTTTTGTACTTTGTATCCACAAGCGCGGTCAACATTCAGCAGAGCTCTTTACTTTAAATTTATCTCAGGGTCGCTTAGTTAAAATATGAATTTAATGTGTATTTAAATAAGTACAATTGTTAAGTTTCAAAATTAAGATTCCTTTATTGCATACTTTAAAATGAAAATGAAGACAGTAAAACTAGAATTTAATGATTTTGTAATTTTACGTCAATGTTAAATTTAATTTGTAGACATGATATAAATGCACAAGTAAGTTCACTGAATGGTGAGAGAACTCCACTTAGCTGTTTGATCCCTCCTCGTGTCGTACGCCTTGGTGCTCGAAGATTTCGCCCATCTGTCTGTCTCAGCTTCCCGCGAGATCGACATCGGAAGTTTGTGCGGTTACTCGATTTTTCACAGTTAAGTTCAAATAATTTAACCCGCCTCAATATACTGTCTATCAATGATCTTCAGCGGTAAAATCGTTTATTTACTGAACTAACACTTCAGTTTCAATAGTTAAGTTCCGGAACATTCCTGACACATGAGTCTTTATATCGAGGACTTTTTATTTAGTTATTAACACACGACTGGTTCGGGTCCTGAACGAATAGTGTCTAATATACGACTTGTTGCCCGAGGGCTGAATGCACACTCTAACACAACTGGTCGCCGCGGGTCCTGAACGAATAAAAGTCTAACACACGACTTGTTGCCCGAGGGCTGACTCGTTAATTTCTAACACACGACTGACCGCCTCGAGGGCTCACTGCAAAGGTTGTCTAACACACGACTGACCGCCTCGAGGGCTCACTGCACAGGTTGTCTAACACACGACTGACCGCCTCGAGGGCTCACTGCACAGTTTGTCTAACACACGACTTGTCGCCTCGAGGGCTCACTGCATAGCGCCCGGAGCTCCGCGCCTCTCCCCGTCGGTGGGATAGGTCGCATGGTCGTTCAACCAATGAGATACGTCCCTTGGGGACTACTTCATAGAACCACTGACGGTAACTCTCCGTTCCCGTGATTCCCGCGTCTCATATCACTACGCCCTGGTGACTCCTTGCTTTTCTCGTTGAGACTTGAAAATATTTTTAACCGTTGGTTGCAACTGAATAAATCTTACCCGATTTCCTGATTCTATATTTTAATATTATCTTACGCTGTTTGTTTAAATGAATTTAATTATTATAATAAATTAGTTAATTACTTTTAAGGTTTTCGGACCACCACAGTTGTTAGTTTAATTATTTTAGTATGTTTTTAGTGTTATTTTATGTTCCTTACAACATTTTTCAATTTAGAAGCCAAATGTACCGTACATGTTTTTATAAAAAAAATACTGTCAATTGTATATGCAACTATGTTCAATTTTGAAAATATGAATAAATTTTGAAAAAAACCTCAGAATTCCTGCATTTATCAAGATAATGGCATGACAATTTGGGTATGTGTTTACTAATGCCTGTTTTACAACATGTATAAATAAAATTGGTTGAGGTATAAGTTTTAGAGGTAATTTTTATAGTCCAAAATAAAAATATATATATATATTTTTAATTGTATATATGTATATATATATATTTTAACTAAAAAACTATTACATACACCAAAATATATATTTTATCTGAAACAAACAACAACTCAATACAAATAAAACAAGACCTAACTTATAAATTTCTGATGGAAAATAAAAAAGTTACAAATTTTTTTAATGTGAGCGTGAAATTTGGTCTAATTGAACCTGGCAGTCTTGGCAAGTAAATCTTAATAGTTGTCTGGCATTTTTGGTGACGTCATAAAAAAATGGTCGGCAGTAAAAGGGTTAAATAGGCTCTGTCTATTGGGTTTCTTTTATGGTAAAAGTCTTTACACAGGTGTTTACTATTATTAATCTGAAATACTGTACTAAGATGATTAAAAATTCAACTTATGCCTATATAAGTAGGGAATATGGATAAAAGTATAATTTGTTTACTGTGTGTGACCAATGTCAGTATTTTATTAAAAGCGCTATATTAGCTGAATTGCAGTATCCAGGTTATTTTTCCCTTTCTTGTTTTACCTCAGTAAAAGAATACAATACCATACCTATCATAATTTAAAAAAAATATAACTGCCAAAGTCAACACAGTTTGAGTTGGCAGGTATTTGAATGTTGTTCTCTTATATATCACTGAATGTGGTAGCTGCCTTTGTCTTTTTGCTTATAGTTTGGATTAAAAAATAACTGAAAAAAGTTAAAACTAAAATTTAAAAGAATAAAAACTTTAACAGTAATCTGAACACTAACTTTAGATGGTTTTTGAGATATTTTTAAAATATATATATTTTTTTTTTTCAGTAATCTTGTTCACCTTTCAGTTTGGTTTTTGCAAAAGCATTTTCACAATCTGTAAAGATGAGATGTGTAGCAGTGTAGTAGGTGTAGGCTTACCTAAAGTAGAAAAATGGGTGGACGTGGCTGCCCACCAAATGCTTTGACAGGTACCAATACTGTGTTTTGAAATATCACATTTTCAGTGGCTTAATATTCTGGGAAACCCTAACAGAACCACTCTTTTTTGTATTTCAACACCTATAGCATTTTTGTTAACAGTACACACAAACGCTTTTAGGGAAAGCGGTCCAAACCCCTTAAGTTCGTGTGGACACCCCGGGATATGAACTCTTGGACTACATAAAATATATTTATTTAATTTTTGGAGGTATCAAATTGTTGTGATAGTGTTAATAATTCATCTTGATTGACTACTCGTCACCAGAAATAAAAACAATTTAATTAATAAAAAGTGATATATTTTGATCCTGTATTCATCGTAAATGGTTCATGAATATATGGCTGAAGATGAACCTCGACAGAGTATCTAAATAGATCACCTTTTATTGATTAAAGTGTTTTAATTTCTGGTAATGAGTAGCCAGTCAAGTTTAATATTTATTTAACATATTCAAAGAGAACATTCATGTGTCATTACAAATTGATTATGACTGTGTGGCTCATATAACAAAATAAAATAAATAAATACAAATTATTTGGTATGATATTTAAATCAAAGTTTAGGAAGTTTGAGGTTACTGTTTTCTCCAGTTTTCAAACTCTTTGATGGAGTAGTAGGTCTGTCCAGAAGTCACTGTGCAAGCTACTTCTTCATTGAGTCTCATTTGCATCAGCTTTCTTCACTTCTTCAGGCAAAATGTTGACAAACCTTGAAGCAGTGTCTTTTTTCGCCTTATTGGCTGTTGTTTATATTAGTTTTGCTTCTTTATATATTTCAAAATTGTTGTTCCGACTTGGGTCTCTGTTTTGTACTTGATATCCACAAGTGCGGTCAACATTCAGCAGAGCTCTTTACTTTAATTTTATCTCAGGGTCGCTTGGTTAAAATATGAATTTAATGTGTATTTTAAATAAAAACAATTGTTAAGTTTCAAAATTAAGATTTCTTTATTGCATACTTTAAAATGAAAATGCAGACAGTGAAAACTAGAATTTAATAATATTGTAAGTTTACGTCAATGTTAAATTTAATTGCTAGACATAATATAAATGCACAGATAAGTTCACTGATTGGTGATAGAACTCCACTTAGCTGTTTGATCCCTCCTCGTGTCGTACGCCTTGGTGCTCGAAGATTTCGCCCATCTGTCTGTCTCAGCACTCCACTTAGCTGTTTGATCCCTCCTCGTGTCGTACGCCTTGGTGCTCGAAGATTTCGCCCATCTGTCTGTCTCAGCACTCCACTTAGCTGTTTGATCCCTCCTCGTGTCGTACGCCTTGGTGCTCGAAGATTTCGCCCATCTGTCTGTCTCAGCACTCCACTTAGCTGTTTGATCCCTCCTCGTGTCGTACGCCTTGGTGCTCGAAGATTTCGCCCATCTGTCTGTCTCAGCACTCCACTTAGCTGTTTGATCCCTCCTCGTGTCGTACGCCTTGGTGCTCGAAGATTTCGCCCATCTGTCTGTCTCAGCACTCCACTTAGCTGTTTGATCCCTCCTCGTGTCGTACGCCTTGGTGCTCGAAGATTTCGCCCATCTGTCTGTCTCAGCACTCCACTTAGCTGTTTGATCCCTCCTCGTGTCGTACGCCTTGGTGCTCGAAGATTTCGCCCATCTGTCTGTCTCAGCTTCACGCGAGTTCGATATTGGAATTCTATGCGGTTACTCGGTTATTCACAGTCAAGTTCAAATAATTTAACCCGCCTCAATATACTGTCTATCAATGATCTTCAGCGGTACAATCGTTTATTTTACTGAACTAGCACTTCAGTTTCAATAGTTAGTTCCGGAACACTCCCGTCACACGAGTGTTTATATCGGGGACTTTTTATTAAGTTATTAATACACGACTGGCTCGGGTTCTGAACGAATAGTGTCTAATATACGAATTGCTGCCCGAGAGTTGTATGCACACTCTAGCACAACTGGTCGTCGCGGGTCTTGAACGAATAAAAGTCTAACACTCGACTGACCGCCTTGGGTCCTGTAAGCTGAATTTGTCAAACACACGACTGACTGCCTCGAGGGCTCGGTATAAAGCTATCACGACTGGTCACCTCGAGGGCTCGGTAAGAAGTTAACACGACTGGCCACCTCGAGGGCTCGGTAAGAAGTGCCTGTAGCTCCGCGCATCTCCCCGGCGGTGGGATAGGTCACGTGGTCGTTCATCCAATGAGATACGTCTCTTGGGGACTATTTCATAAAACCACTGACGGTAACTCTCCGTTCCCGTGATTCCCGCGTTTCATATCACTACGCGCTTATGACTCACTGCTTTTCTCGTCGAGACTTGAAAATGTTTTAACCGTTGGTTGCGACTAAATAAATCTTACCCGACTTTCTGATTCATATTTTAATATTATCTTACGCTGTTTGTTTAAATGATTTTAATTATTACAATAAATTAGTTAATTACTTTTAAGGTTTTCGAACCACCACAACCTAAAAATGTAAGATGGCTTTTTCTCAAAGATTGCCAAAGTTGAATTTGAAGGCCGTAATTGTTTGCAGTTCTTGTTTTATATGTGGATGTATATTCCTCTTGTGATATTATTTTGTTTGGGCACATATAGACTATGACGTATAGCACTACTGCTGTCAAAGTCACAAGTCTTTATAGCTACTACTGCCAATATTTGAACTGTTTTTTTTATATATGTTTCTGTGAATTTACTAGGAATCTATATAACATTTATTTTCTATAGCCCCATACTGTCAATCCATATCTTAAGTGGGTTTCAAGTAATAAAAACGGACTGTTTTCACCAAGTCTGTCATTAAATTAATTGTCTGTTTTGGTCTCCTTAGCACACATAATGTTGAGCTAGGTTTTTCACAAAGGTAATTAATATGGCGATTTCAGTACAATTTTTGATCAGTGTAAACTTCTAGTTATTTTGCTTCTTCTTCTTCTATCATCGCTTCAGGCAGTCTGCCATTTCATTTTTCGCTCTCCCTATAATCAATATTGTCCAGTTTTCTTCTGGGACCCAAGACAGAGCCTTGCAGGACTCCCGGGTTTTATATTAAGTTGTCTGGACGGTTTATGCTTTCTTTTGTACTTTATTTTTCAATCACCTTTGTTCCACCAGGTTTATAGCTTTTTAACCTCTCTCTAACTCTGTTATATACTTAAATATCTTCAAGAATTTTCATGAGCATGTCGTGTTTTTTGCAGTCAAAGACAAGTTTTTTTGGACGCACAAGAGGGGTGTAAGGGTTCTGGTTTCAGAGACACATTCAAAGTAAACATCATTGTTGACGCCGATTGCGGGGGTGTTGGAGGGGGTCATTGGTTAGGCCCTCGCCCCCAACCCTTCAGTCGTCCATCTAACGTAAACCGAGTAACACTCGGAGGCTCACGATTCAATCCATTTCTAGACTAGATTTGTTCCTTTTGACTAGATACAATTAATTAAGATTGGATCCTTTTGATTTACAAATATAGAAAAGTTTAATGAACCAAAAATAGTTAACAAAAAAATCGAATGTCGACTCTCGAATTGCGTCTCGGCATCATTGAATTATTGTTAAGACAATAATTTTATCCATTTATTCAGTTTTAGGTTATGTTTCACGTTTTAATTTGCCAGGTGACAATAAATTCAGTTTTCAACAAGCAAGTGTTTAATTTACAGAACGTAATTTTTGTAAAAAGTGTGTTACATAGTTGCGCCGCCGTAAACATTTATAAATTGTTGTGGCAATCTCAACATTTAAAAAATTTATTTCTCTAATTGTTTACTTGGTTAATTAAGACAGGATAAATACCGGTAGTTAAAATAAAGTTGCATTACCAATCAAATTATCTTTCAATCTAGCAAGAATTATTGCAGGACGACCAACCCCATGCAATAGTTTTTTTAAGTTTCTGAGTATTTATACATGGATATGTTTCTAGTCATAAACTTAATTTATAGAGTCAAACATTTTGATTTGTTGATTAGTTGTATGTTGCAACCTAATATGTTGTAGGTGGTACTGGAAACCGAAATCACCAATCGACCAGCCCTCCGATTGTATGAGAACCTAGGATTTGTTCGAGACAAACGGTTGTTCAGATATTATCTCAATGGCGTGGACGCCCTTCGGCTCAAGCTGTGGCTTAGATGAAACGCCTCGTGCCTATGTTTTCTGCTCGTTATGCCAAATTATAAGTGTAGCCGATATTGGTTTGTAATAGTTATATTTATTTACCTTTATTTGTGATGTGTAATTACTAAACAAGAATCCACTGTATAAGAAAATCTAATAATATATTTATATAGTTTTTAAATAACGTATTTGTTAATAGTACATTATTTTCATATCTTTTCGACAGAAGGTTTTATATTGATTACCCTTTGACTGTTGACAGTTGGTATTTTGTTGGGTCCAATAGAATTTCATTGATTCTAATTAATTATACTGTTTCTTTTTTAGAAGAATAAAAGTTTGTTACCTTTATAATTTTAATTGTCATAAAAGAATAAATTATTATACTTTTTATGTATAATAGCGTCTTCATTAGTCTGTCGATTGTTCTTGATTGCAGGGTTTGTTACTTATTTTGTTTGGTTATTAGTCAAGCTGTAAGTATACTACCATCAATAAGTTATTGTTCAAATCAAAAATGAGTTTTATTTTAACCCTGTTGCTAAACTTTATATGGACATATTGTGGCAGTTTTAATTGTGATAAATTACTGTTCATAGAAACATTTATTTTATTCAAAAATGCCGTTGTATTTTATACAATAATGTGTAGTTTAATTGTTTTTGTTGATTTTTAAATGTATTTTTACATATATTACTTGCTTTTATATTCTCTGTGCATAAGAAACATGTATATTATTCCAAACTATTTAAAGTATATTAATGGATGTGCTGGAAAAATGTTAACCTACAAAAATTAATTTGATATTTAAACAAAATCAAAGCAAGTAATATTATTTGAGAGCTTATTTTCTTGTTGATCTCCCTCTACATTGATTAGGTTGTCCACCTGTGATTCCTAAAGCTTGTCATCTCACCAATAACATCATTTTACTGATAAGATTTTTAAAAACTGGTGGCTTGGATTTAAATTTTACGTTTTAAACTAAGTCATCACTAACAAATTTCTTAAATAATAAATTCTAATTGGAATTAGTACTTTGAATACTTTATCTTGGAATATAGAGAATAATCTACCTTGTGTTATGCTAATAAAATCATGGCTATTATTTTTTGCTCTCTTACATTTTTAGAAACAACATGTACAAGAACGATATCAGAAAATTCACTTGCTTAAGTCTGATTATGCCACCTCACTTACAATTTGCTTGCTAAATCGGTAATGACATCTGTCTAACATAGAGTAGCCTGTAAGAGGTTGCGTGTTGCATTATAAATTAATTTACATTACCTATCTTCTCTGTTTTTTAAATACCTAAAGTAAAAGTCTCTAATTATAATTTCCTAATATTGTTCAAAATTAACAATTCAACAGTTAATTGTATAAATTATCTCAATAATTACTTATTTATCCACTGATTCATTGAAATTGTATATATCTGTACTGATTTTAGTTTGTCATTAGTGGACTCATTGAAAATTATTCTATTGGTTTTACATAAGTTTATTCTATGGCCATTGATACCTCAAACGGAAGTAGTCTCGTTTGGAATCGGTCAACATCCCTTCCAAACCTTAGCATCCACTTTTGGCCCTCAGCTTGTGTCCAACTCAGTCTTTCCATCTTTTTTTGAATCTTAGTAGTTCGCTATATATATATATTTTCTCTAGAGTTTAATTTCCAGATTAATCTTACATCTCTCGTCTGATAATGTGACTCCTATTTCAGCCACATATTCCTGGCTTCGCTTCCAAGTCTGATGTTTTGAATCTCATATGTTCATGTTGGGGTTGATTCTCCAATTATATCCTTTTATAGGGTCAAATAATATTTGCAATATTTTGTTTTCAGTTAGCAGTCTTATGTGCATCAGCACTAATTTGTAGGATGCAATTTTGTTCATTTCAAATTTTTCATTTATAGGCTGAACTGACTCCTTGGTGTATTTCAACAAGTTCACTGTTCTTTTTGAATTATTTTATTTCCTCTTTAATTATAAGTTCTAGCTGTAACATATCTAGTCTCAAATTTCTTGGTACTATTAGATTTAATATTGATTTAATAATGGTAAAATATTTATTTAGAAAGCATTTCTTACCCACTCTTAACATCTCCTTTGATTAAACCCTGCATCAAACCTTTTAAAATGTTAGTGGGGGGAAAATTTAAAAAAATGATTATAATTTGTTGGACAAAATACTGGATATCAATCATATAGTTAAGTTCTGTACAGTTCTTGTTAAAATGAGCCTTGGGGAGATATGCTTAGCACACTTTATACCAAACTATTAATTTTTTAGGGCGTTCAGGACCCTGATCGCAGAAAATCAGCTGACTAATATTTCATTTTGACCTGGGAACTGCTGGCACCCTAGTAACTAAACTGACCAATAACGAAGATCTCAGTGTCAATGTTAGAGTGGCATCAAAGTTAGGTCAAGAAATGTAAATAGTTGGGATCCTTTGTAGTTTTCACACAGCCGTAAACAGGATAATAGTTAAAACATCTAATTTCATCATTTGAATTGGCAGCCATGATGAATTTTTTATCTTTTGACCATAGCTTGGGATTATACAATCGGAGTGATTTTTTTTTAAAGAAACAAAAGGCTTAAAATTCTGTCTGGTATTAGAATTTTTTTAAAGTTTTAACTTAAACTCAAAACATTAAACCCACAGATCTTAAAGATTTATTATAATGTATCTCTGTAGAACAGTATGAATTCTTCTGTACAGCAGTACATTTTCTTACCAGCACATCGTAAAATTAAATGTACGTTGAAAGCGAATTCATGTCACATGATTATGTTCAAAGTATGTAACGCAAGAAGGTAAAACTGTTGGTTTTTCAGACACTGTATATACTATAAGTAGCAATGTTAGCACTGTGAGTAGCCAATCGTGTGTCCTGTCTAACCTGTGTATAAAGCTATTAATACATTTGTAAATAATATAACATGCTGTTGTTATTATGCTATGACAGTTTCATTCATCTTCCTTTCCATACTTCACGTTAAATTCATATTGTAGTTAAAGTACGAGGTGTGTTTTTAAGTTGGAACCGTTTTTGAATTCTGCTGTTGCAGCACTGCGGTTGGCATTACTGCATACTGCGCTGTGAACCTGTATGTATTGGCAAGCCTGGGATGCAACTGCAGCAAAAGTAGACTGGATTTTTATCTGTTTGTGAGCATTCAAATTGATGCCGCCGATTTGAGGTCCTCGCCGACTGTGAAGTCGCACAGTGAATCAATTTCTAAGTGTTAATGGTGTGAAAGCGACTTGAAATTCATAAGGAGATTAGCGAAGTGTATAGCAAAGTGTTCTGACACCTCTAGCGTCAAGAAGTGATTTGAAATCCAAGACAAATTGGCTTAAAAAATAATCACCTTCCTCCTCGTACCACTCAAGAGAGGTAACCTACTTCTCAAACACTTGGTTTAGTGCACCTCAGTCAACATTTTGGAAGCGTGAGCACAACTTTCGATAACAACGTTATGCACCAAACCTTCAGTAATGACAGAGGGTCCCCCACTTCGTTCCTCGTCATGAACATTCATGTGGCCATCTTGAAATGTTCTAACCCATTTGTGTGCCATTCTAATACTTATTTTGTTTTTCCATACACTTCACTAATCTGCCCATGAATTTCAGCTGCTTTCACACAACATGTAGAAATTGAATCGTAGTACGAGTTCACAGTCGGCGGGGACCTCAATCGCCGGCACCATTTTGAATGCCCAAAAACGGATCAAAATCCAGTTGATTTTTGCCGTAGTTGCATCCTAGGCTTGCCAATAGATGCAGGTACACAGCGCAGCATGCAGAATGCCAACTGCAGAATTCAAAAACGGTACATACTTTAGAACATACATCTTAAGTCTTGAGTTGTGGGTTATAAGTTGTAATCACTAATTCATCCATTGAAATTGGCAACTTGGCTTGGGCCCAAGGAGTTTATATTTGTATTTTTTTTTAAATTTACTATGTTATTTTAATCATTGTTACTTTTACACATCAGCTACATTTACTATTTTTACTTCCAGAATATGAAATTAGAATATGCTTATTAACCCTTGAGCCCCAATTGCTGATATTTTAGTATTTGAATATGATCCATAAAGCATGGTTCGGGGTTTGAGTATAAATAAACGCACCGTTAGAAGCATTGCATACACTCCTGAGCCACCGTAGCAGACATAAATGGAACTAACACGTCTAGTGTCTAATAACAAGCCGTTCAATACAACTGCTAGCCTATCAGGTTGGCTGAGTGGTCTAAGACGTTATCCCACGGGCCAGGGAGTAGTGCTTGGATCGAAGGTTCAAATCCTGTCTTGTCTGTTGTTCTGATGGCCAACTTTTGGCGAGTTCACATCTCTACGGCACAGTGGAAGTGGAGGACGGACCCAAGCAAACTGGTTGGCACAGGTCAAAGCCGACAAGAAGGGTGAATTAATTGTGGGTTGCACATCTGATCTGGTGTTTTGATACTTTTTACCTGTCATTACTGGGTGTCCACTGGAAGCACGTTATTACTTTCTCCCTGTACGTAGTAAATATATGGAGAAAATATTGTTTTTGTCAACATTTTTGAATTTGTTATTGATGAAAATATTTCTTTTAAGTGATATTTGTATGGATCTGTATAGACCTAGAAACCACACTGATGGTTCAGTATTTATAAATTTGTTATGTAGTTACATTAAATCATAGTATCTCCAGGCGTTTTAATATATTTTTGTTTTTAAAAAGGTAATTATTGCCCAAAAACTATTAAAAATCCAAATTTCTCAAAAAAAGGCATTAGCGATTTTTATCAAAATTTAGTGGTTTATTGTGCTTCAGATCTCCAACAAATTTACACTACCCACATATATGGGAAAATTTGGGTTCTTATAATTCGTTTTTAGCGAATTTCCCCTATAGGGAAGAAGCTATTACCGTAGGTCTCATGGTAAGACTTAAGCCCGAGACCATTATAACTTATTGTTTTGAGGTCCCCAGATGCCAAAAACACTATTTGTTCAAATTTATATATATGTATATATATATATATCTATATATATATATATCTATATATATATATATATATATATATATATATGTGTCCGTTAACACGATAACTTGAGTAAAAAACGTCCGATTTTGATGAAATTTGGCTCAAATGTGTAAAATGACATTCATGACTTTAAGTTCGAAAACCAGAAAAATCGGACCATGGGAAGGGGTTTATGGGGGTTTTAAATTTTCCAAAAATCAGTTTTTTGTATTTTTCACCCTACAATTTTTAAAAAACTTAATTTTGGTTTTGACCTTGTTATAGAGCTTAAAAAAAACAAATAATTTAGTATTTTGAATTATTAACCTAGGTTAAGTGGTTGCGGAGAAAATCCAAAAAAAACCTGCTCATAAAATCTCCCATGTTAATCTTATGGGAAAATGGTTTTTGGCTTTTCCTCAGTTTATTTTAATGTAAACTTCACATTTGCTTTTACCAATCTATTCAGTTCCACAAAACAATCATTTTGGTGTTTAAATTAAAATTCTACGCCCAACCGTTGCAGAGATATTCAAAGTACTAAACACAGTACGTTGTCCAATGTTATCCTTATGGAGAATAAATAAAATTTTATATCTCGATTATTTATGAATGTATGTTGATGAAACTTGGTATGTGGCTTCACGTAGTACTGGTATATTGATATTTGCACAAAAAATTGATTTTTTGTTGATTATTCCTGTAGCAGCAAACCTGCATACTCAGCCCCCATGTTATTCTTATGGAGAATAAGTAAAATGTAATGACTCCCTTAATTATGAACATAAATTAATAAAACTTGGTATGTACCTTCATTTGGTTGAGTTATATTGATAATTATATAAAAACCCATTTTTCTGTTCCTTGTTGCAGCAAACCTGCTTTCTCAGCCCCCATGTTATTCTTATGGAGAATAACTAGAATGTTATGTAGCGCTTATTTATGATTGAATATTGATGAAACTTAGTATGTGGTTTCGCCTAGTTAAATTCTATTTATATTTGCATAAAAAACAATTGTTTCTGTTCCTTGTTTCAGCAAACCTACGTACTCATTACCAATGTTATTCTTATAGAGAATAATTAAAATCGCTTACATGTGAATATATTTTTATGAAAATTGGTTTGCAGCTTTATGTGGTATTAAGACATATATTATGCATTGGAAATTCGCTGAGTACGCAGGTTTGCTGAGACGGGGGTATTTTTATGTATAGTACCATGACCATAAATTTAAATTTGCAGGTTTGCTGAGACGGGGGTATTTTTATGTATAGTACCATGACCATAAATTTAAATTTAAACTTATTTATCACTATTAAGGCTGGCTCACAATGTAGAGGTGCGATATTTAACCCCCATCCCCCCCATCCACCATCATCGCCTCAGTGATATGGCTGGGGGGTTCACACTGGAGCGGTGGCAACAGTCTGCAGTAATTTCTTGGTCTCATTTATGAGTGTGCACTGTGCAGTCGACAAGTGCAGTGTTGTTGGTTATATCGTGGAAATATGTATTCATCAGATAACAATGAAGAAATGTTGCTACTGTTTGCTGTAGATTTAGAACAAGATCGCAAAAGAAGGCATATTGTACATAACATTAACAAAATACGGTTAGAGCATAGTTAATACCGTACATGCCTGAACTGATAAAAGATATTTCAGAATGACAATGGCATATTTTGACGAACTACTTAAGCTAATTAGTGATTTAACCCTGGGAGTTATCAATGGTGAATTGCTTGGTGACAGAGTTAATTTGGCGATTTTGTAGACTACTTTTGGAAAATTGTATAAATTCCAATTATGAAGTAAAAATATTTGTTTTCTTTGGAAAGAACAGAAAAATGTAAAAATTCTATAAATACAATATTATGAAAAGAAAATTAGTAAAAACATTTTACAAAAGGAAAGATTTAAATATCTTCAAAAGTAAAGGTTCAGCCTATTTACACAAAAAACGTTTTTATGGATAATTTATAATACACATTTTGTAGGAATCTCCAATTCCTTACAAACATTGTACATAAACCATAACAAAATAATGTATCTTTTATTAATTTAGGGATGTACGAGTACTCGAAACTTCGGGTTTTCAGCCGAGTATTTCAATACATCATGTATTAGTTAGAAACCACGTTTAGATTATCAAATCTGGAGTGGTATCCAAATCCCATTACACTACTTGAAACTACCAACTGATGGTAAATATTCGCTGGGAAATACTCAAAACTCAAAAATAATTGGCATTACTCGACTCGATTAAAAAGATCACTACTTGCTCACCCCTGTGCATGAATTATCTAGAAACATATGAAAAAACACTGATTTTTACACTGTTTGTTGTAATTTTATACAAATGCTATAAAAAAATACTTAACATTATAAACTGTATATATATGAAGGTTATAAAATAGCAAATAAAAACTAATATAATGTGTAGGGAGTATTTTTATGGATTCAGACTCGTCGCACCGCTTCACTGCTGGGCGGTGAAATGGAACATGCTGCATCTCGGCGGTGCGGTGGCGCAGGCGGTATACCGCTACCACTCGCACCGCTCGAGTGGTGTGGACCCCTTTAAAATAAGCCTAACAACTAAATAAATGTATTTTGAATTGTTATTCTATGACTTATGATTGTGGAGAAAGCTGAAATGTTAATTTAGCAGTAAACACAGTACATTGTACAATGTTATTCTTAAGGGGAATAAAGTCTTTTCAATTTATCACTTAACTAGCTGTCATCGTACCCAGTTCACCCAGGAATAAAACCTGTGGTGTGTGCTGCATTCTGTGGTTAACCCGTGGAACTACTACGAATCATGATCAGCTGTTTTAATTTTCATCAACTCAAACCAAGGTCGATAAGGCTAGGTGATAACCCTGCCACCTATCGCAGTCGCACGCACGATCTACAGTTCTCGGAAAAGTCGAGCCACTAACGCAGTCCCCGTGAAGTCCTGTTTTGGAAGTCACGCCTACTGGTGCACACTGCCGACGCGATCACAGTTTGCTGCAACTGATCGCGTCGGCAGTATGCAACAGTAGGCGCGACTTCCATTGTTGCAAACAGGACTTGACTGGGGCTGCGTTAGTGGCTCGACTTTTCCCAAGAACTGCGATTCCAATCAGCTATAGTGTTGAGTACGGTTGTTTGCTCTTTACAATGAGCTATAAATCAACAATATTAGATAACACGTTGAGGAGGGACAGACTTTGAAAGTTAAAATTTCATCATCATCATCTTATGGGAGAAGCAGGTTAGAAACGCCGTTTTGTGACCAGAGCTCTCTCTTAATAAGTGCAACTCATTCACCACAACTAATTCCGTCCTTGATTCAACAAAGGATTTTGAAACAGTCAACATTGCAAAATATACATTCGTTTAATTCCTTAGTTTATTTTTTGTTTTAGTTTTTATTCTTTTTACCAGCTGCGACAGCTCAGTTTCTGTCTTCGTGTTCTTTCCTATTGACACCTCCTGGAACATAAAACTCATTTGTTAATATTAGCCCAAGAACGGCTGACCATTTTAGCCCAAAATGTTATGCCATTATATCACATTGCACAAATTTGATTTAAATGTAAAAAAAAACATAAATAACCCATTTATATCATTCTTCTGTTAAATTCATCAGCAAATTACACTTATCACTCGCTTCCACAACACTGCCAAACTTGAAACATTTAATTACTAAAATTGCACCTTCACACTCCAGTGCCATAAGCTATTCCAAAAAACAAAATTTATCAGCATGAAACAAATCCTATTGAAACAAATCGTATTGCATAAGGGCTGAAAAACCTTACTGAGTCTTGCAATTTCTAGGCATTAAAGATGCTAAATTTGGTTCAGATTGCAAAAATATATACTTTTGTATTTATGTATAAGTATATGTATATTTATGAATATTGAACTTATGTATTTCATAGAGCCCACTGGCCATGGTGATAAGGACTTGTTGAAGTATACAAAAGGGTAAAAGATTAGATGTTTTTTCAAATCAACTGTTTTGGACTAAAATAAAACCCAAATTCTTACTTCTTCGACTTGTTCTCTCCTCCTCTTGAGCTTCTCGGAGATTATGGCCTCCATAGCTTTAGTCTTGCGGAACTGCGGATCAGCAGGGTCGACGTTGAAGTGGTGGGAGGTGAACAATGCACCGAATCTGTCATCTGCCACGTTCACCTGAAACGGATCAATGTCGGCGTGTAAGATAATATACTACAAGAAGCTTCTGGGTTATAAACAAGAAGACCAAAAGCAGAAAATAGACAATTCATTTGAATTAGATCAACAGAATGTCAAACAACCATCAATTTACTACCTAATATAACATTTTGACCAAATCGGTGCAATGCCAGATAACTTGGCAGTATAGTTGTAGCTCTTGTTGCTGAGCATTAGTAATATTTTTAGCAGTTAAAAAAACGTAGTTATTTGATGTTGAGGTTTTTACATTTTTATTGAGTTTTGGAGTGAGATTTTATTTCAGAAATGAGTAATAACAGGAGTGGAAATATATTAATATTTTAAAATTTGTTTACGAAATCTTGATGTTTATCGGAAATACCTAATCCGATTTTAGCATACAAATTAATTTTGTAAGAATATCAGGGGATAGCGCTTGGATCAGGTTTTGAATCTCATCTCAATCACATGTTTTTATATGCAACTCATGGAGCATTTTCATATCTGTGGCAGAGTTGAAGGGGATTGCCAACCAAGAGAAACAGTAAATAGCGCAGGTGGAAACTGATGGGATGGGTCATCCCATCAGTTCAGTATTTGCAAGTTGCTCATCAGAACAGCGGTTTTGCTGCTTCTTTGTTTTCCTAAAGAACAAGAGGTATTTTTTTTGTGTTTGTGTCCACCAAAGACTTAAATATATTGGCTCTCTCGTCCCCACAGAACCAAGGGCACTTTTTAGTGAATTTCCTATGGAAAGTGAACTATTAGCATAACCCGCACGGTGAAACTTAAGCCCGGGACCACCATACAAGTTCCTAACGTGACCCCCTGAACACGTTTTGGAGGTTCATTCAAAATTGTTTACATATATATGTATATATATATATATATATATATATATATATGTGTGTGTGTGTGTGTATGCACTCTAGCGGTCACATTTTTTGTCCGATTTACATCAAATTTGGTAGGGACGTTCGTTTCTATAATCAGTTGGACAAGTTTGATGGGCAAAACAATCGGAAAACCCTAAACCCCTTTTTTGGGGATTAATCTTTCAAATTTCGAGGTTTTGGGCCCAAAAAGGGTCAGAAAAGCCCCGTATGTGAAATTATACATGTAACAAGATGGGCATTAGTGTGGCGAAACTTTTAAGCTCTCTCTCGTCATTCTAGCATAAATATTTACCTTGTTATTAAAGAAAATGTGTATCGACCAAACACAGTATGTTGTCTTATGGGGGTTTTACATTATAAAAGCCTGTTATTCATTTGTTGGTTTACTTTTATCATCCCCAACAACCTCACGCCTACTTTAAAGGCTGACTGGACCTTCTCCTAACCTTATTATGTGCAAAATTGTATTCCCAGGATTGCAGGTAAATAGAACCAGGAGCATCAGAACAGCCAAAAAATCAATGTTTTCAGATTTTAATAAAAATTGGAATATATGTATATTTTTAACTGATTTTGAGTTGCTATAGTTTTTTATGTGGAAATTCACTTCCCTCATGTCAGCGTGCTGCGTGCAAACTCGTTTTGGTCTTGTGTTTGTTGGTGAGTCGAATCGCAGTGGGGCTGAGTTCAAGATCATTCCTCAAATTGATTCAAGTTAACAGTGGCAACATTAAACGCGAGAGAGGGATAGGAAAAAGGTGACGTCCCACTTTAACTGATTTTCAGCTTGAGAAAATGTATAACTAAATGGATTTCGGAAGTGTTTGTGAATAATCTCCAGAATCTTTAATATTAATATAAATTATATTTTACCAGTAATTATGCTGTAAAAGCCAAGTAACTTTTAATTTTAGCTTAAAAACCATGATGCCCGCTTACTTAATAAAATTTGGTGGCAAAGGAATTAATTTACAAAACACTAGCCTTCATATTCATGTCTGTTGATACATTCTTCAATTGTTGTATGATAAGTTATTTTCAAAAACTAATATTGCTGTTAGACAAGTTCCAACACTGAGGTTTTATAAGAAAATCTCGACACTCGATTGTTTTAATTAGATTTTTCAGTCAATAATATCAATTTTGAACAGATCGAGAATAAAATAAGACCTAACTACCTTGAATTCATCTTTATCATTTGAGGATTCCTGAGGTTTCTTTTTCAATTGTTTCCTTCTTTTCTTCTTCCTCCCTTCACTTTCTTGTTCTTGAATTTTCTTCATGCTAAAATGGCTCTTTTCTTTCTCTCCATCATTCTCTTCCAGAAGCAGAAGTTCTAATTCGGCCTGAGTCATAAAGTTTTATTTAATCTGATATCAACATTATAAAATTTAAATTAAATTTATTCTTAATCTGTACTCTAATAACAACTTGCACACCAACTCCTTAACCAGATCGGGAATAACCATGTAAATAAACAGAAAACCTATTAAATATTTTGTTTATTTTTTAAAGTAATCAAAAGTTTTTTTCTTTTAGACACACAGTTTTGCTCCCATTAACAGTAGGTTTACAAAATAAATTCCTGATTTAATTTTAATAACTCATGTTTAGTGTATTTGATTAATTCATAAAAATTGTCGTGACACTATTCAATGTAACTTGAAATGTGCTAAATGAATAAAAATATTTGAATTATATTAAATTTAATATAATGAGCACTATGGAACATTCTCGTAAACTGGTGGTTTTCAATGCCTTGGTAAATTCTCAGAAAAACAATAGGACAACAGTTATTATAAAATGTAAAATGAACCTCATATAACACATTTAACATTCATAGGTAAATAAAATTAAAATTAGACAGAAAACAACAGGTTACAACTTATATTTAAAACTACTGTGTATCATGCTACGATAAAAATACTGGCAGTGGTTACATTCACAAATTTTGAATTTTTAATACCTCACAATGAGGTATAAAGTGCAGAAGAAAAAGAAAGGGATGAAATTGGGAAAAATAAGAATATAAAATGCATATATACTCTTGTACAAAAAAATGCACATACTTTCTTCTGTTTAATTTCTTCAGTCTCTTCTTCGTCAATAGGCTTTTTCTTCTTCTTTTCTCTCTTAGTACCTTGCAACTCTTCTTTAAAGTAAGGATCATTCATATCGATATCCGATGGAAGATCGTCATCCGAGTGTAGATCGCTCTCACTGTCACTTTCCTGTAAAAATACAAACCAATATCTTAATATTTGTCGATCATCTTGTGTTATTTTAATTTTGCTGTAACCAATGTCGATCTCTAAAATATCATGACTAGTCCAAGCCCTCCCTATCTTAAGTATTGACCATATAGCTGAACGTAGTTCTAAAAAGCGCCAACAGGTCGCTGTAGAGTCAGTATTGCCATTTCGAGGGATTCTGTTAGCAAAAAAATCAGTTTTCCCTGTCCTGTAGTTGTGGAAATTTAAGGAAATTTCAGTGCCAACCTAAAACACAAATGGCACATGGTTATATCCAAACTGCAAACAGCGTATAGTCCGTCCTTGTCAAGAGCTGAGCTCACACTGAAGCAATGTTGGCGGCAGGAGAGAGGGACGTGAATTCCCGCCATCCGCCAATGGCGCGAGTGCCGCAGGGCGGAAATTCACGTCCTCCGCACAATACGTGTTAAGATACAAAGTACGTAGAAATATTGTGTACTGCCTTTCTTTCATTTCTTAGTAGTAGGTGACATTTAAACACTTTCCAAGATTTAAGATTTGTATTTACCATAAACAAATACATTGCATGGTGTAAGATTTATTTCTTTCTCTCTTTTACTCTTAAGTTTGAATCATAACTCGCTTAGCTTAGTGAGTTGGAAACCAGGAAATTGATTGAAATGACACCAGCGTCTGTAATAACATATACCTTTTAATATACATAAATCAGATGCACTACTTCCTCCTTATTATATAGTGATTAATATTCGTGACAACCCTTTAAATAGAGGCCTCTGTGCCCTAACTCCTATTTATAAAATACAACTGAAATGACAAACACAATATAAATCAATACTCTCTTAAGCTAACAAATCATTAATAAAGATCACTCTGTTCTGGCATGGCCAAAGTTCTTTAAGGCAATTTATACGTCACAGTCCACACCTTCCATATGAATACACACCCTTAACTCGATATTTAACATTTAATTTACATTATTGGGCATGTAGCCGTTAATCTACCATTAAAGGTTTACTCAATTCACTTTATTAATAGTTTAGTTCTTTATATTTCATCCATCAATTACACATCAAAATAATTACCTTTAAACCTTTCCAAATTAAACATTGTCACATTATATTACATTAAAATGTTAAGCCATGTGGGCCTTTATGTTCCAATAATCAATTCATTCATGTAACAGTTATTCATTAACACTTATTAATTTAATTGAACGATGGTTAATGACATCGAGCTACTGCTATCTTTATGTACAACTATTTTACACCTCAACTTGGCCTATAGGCCATTCCGGTTATGCCTACCGTCTTTAATTTATTTTAACAATTTACCCTGTCATTTATTCTGAGGCTTCTTAATTATATATATATATATATATATATATATATATATATATATATTTCCCCTTTCTGTTTGGATTATTTATTGCTTGTCTTAGTAATCTTTAACTTTTAATATCTTCATCATTGCTTAATCATTATTATTATCAAATCATTTCCCTTAACCTTCGACTGTTCTCTCAAATTTTTCCCTTTTAACTAGAGGTGCAATTTAGTGAAGATCACATACCACGCAGTCCGGAATTTTGGCTGTCAGGCGGTCTCCCTGCGTTGTCGGTCCTTGGCCTCTCCGTGATCCCGTCTTGTGGTCAAGGTGTCCAGGAGTGGTCCAGCGTCCAGAAGTGGTCCTGGGTCCCTTTGTCGGTGGTTGTCTTGAAGAATTCTCCCAAGGCTCCTCCGGTCGCAGACACGGTCCGTCCTCTTCTCCCTCTGGGTTGTGGTCGCTGTAGTGCTTCTCTTGGCCCTGCGTTGGTGGACTTGGTTGGAAGGTCGACAACACCCGGTATTTTACTATAACCTAAGTGTTGCGGGACTTACTCGATCCAGCCCCCCTTACTTCCCAACACTTCACTTCTTGCCTCTCTTTTCCTGACTGTCCATCCTCTCCTCTCGATATGTTTCCCCCGATATCGTGTTTCCCCCAAATTCGGTCGACCACGCCCACGTCAACCAATCACGTTGATTCTGGACTCCTACACCCGCCGTGATTCGTGTCCGTAGCTGGTCAGCATTCCGCCGCCATCATTGGAATTTTTGGTGAGTTACTTTGATTTTGTCGCTTGAACCCTAGGTCATTTACCTGTGTAATTTGACCGTTTATTTCCTGTTTTGTTACTCTGTCATTTCCTGTTGTTCCCAATTCCAAGTCTTTGACCTCAGCTTTACTTCGTAGTTAATTGTACTCATATTTTTAAGATTTTATTTTAGGGATTTTATTAACCAATAATGTTCATAATGTTTACACTCCCCTGCTTGGGAAAATTTTTCGTCCCCGAAAAATAATTTAAGTAGTGAAATGAAGGTGACATCAGTGAAGTATGTTGTGTGCGATGGCCGTAGCTGCGAGTGTCACGTTAGTATAATGTTCTATGAATTTAACCATTACTAATATAACATATATTCTTGATGTGAAATTTTGTAAACATGTATGTTTCACTGGAGTTAAATGTAATTTGGAAGTTTGAGTTCACCATTAAATGTCATGAAGTATCTAGTCTGCCGGCAAATTAACTAGCCTGTCTCCACGAGAATTAATAGGTGTACAAATTTTGAAGTTATCATAAGTTTTGTTTATCGATCAATAATTTTGGTTCAGTAATTTGCTATTAAATGTCATTAAGCCTTAGCTTTAGCGCTTTTCACTAACTCTCCGTAAGATTTAATAGCTATGATATTATTTAATTGTCTTATTTCCATCTCCTTAGAGAATATAAATTACGTTGTTGTAACGCAGTAATGTAATTTCCTCAGCTAGTAGCAGCTCTATTCAGCTGAATAATCTGTAGCCTTTCTGTAAGTGCAACGTGGCTTGTTTCTCACGCGTGTAATCTTATCCGCAACATCCTGTCTGTCGCTTCGTGTTGTTGTGTCTGTGTGTTCATAGTATGTCCCCAGTCGAGAGTGGGTATGGCTTTGGTCCAGTGTCGATCCGCGTCGGATATGTGTCGAAAACGTGTTAAGGTTTTGTTTGAGTGATAAGTGGTCTTCCTTCCTCTTTTAGATGCTTTAATCTTCTGTGTTTGAGTGAGTGTGGATTATTTATCGGATACCCTCCAAACTTTAAGGTATCGCAGCTTATTTAAGTCATTAAGATATATTTTTTTTTTTTTCGGTCAACTTTAATTTCTTTTTACAAGCGTAGTACATTCATAATTTTTATAAATATTTTCCTTATTTAATTTTATCAAGGTGATCCCAATTTTGTTATTTAACTTCGTATTTCAATTTCCGCAATATAAATGTCAGGACTCGTTATATTGTTTAGAGCTCAGTTCATGTATGGGAAACCCTTTATAATTTTGTTTGTAATATTTGTTAATTATTTGAAGTCTGTCAAATGCTTAGGTTCATAATTTGTATCGCATGATCTTAAATTTTGTAAATTCATTTGTAAATTGCAATTTATTGAGTTACCAATGGAATCTCAACTATCTAGTAATATATGGGCCATTAGATGATACTAGTAGTAGTAGTTATTAGGCTTAAAGAGTCGAGCCTTCTTGGGTTCCTCTGTAGATTAGAAGTTAGTCTTTATTTTTAAGGAAATAACGTATTCCTAATACGTATGTAGGCCCAAGTTAATTTATTTATTTATTTGATGGGGTTCTATTGGTAATTGTTATGTAGAAGAAGTTTCACAGTAGTTGACCTCTTAGTACTTTAAATTAATTTGCAACAGTGTAACATTGACGCAATTTTGACTGTTTCCCAAGCAGCATGTTGTGTATTAAGTTACAAATTGAATCTCAGTTGCGCACTCTGGTCGTAGGTGATGCAGGTGTAAATAGGGTGCTTTGTAGAGAAATTTCCTAATAGGGGAAGATTCTAACAGTAGGAAAGCTCCTTGACACGTACGTATTTCTAATACGTTCATTACGTTGTCGTCAATAGAGGTTCTGTTTGTGACTTATAATTTTAATTGTTTTTATTTAATTTCTTCTGTGAAACGGTTTAATATTCTCGACATGAACTGGTTCCTCCACTAGTTTTCCTCGTTTTTCTAAAGCCACTAAGTAAGTCAAATCATTTAATTTATCGGTGACATGGTAAGGTCCTTTATAGCAATTTTGAAACTTGCTATATTTTTTTGTGTGATCCGTTGGATATTTAATTAATATTTCATCCCCTGGTTGTAGTTCTAAATCCCTTCGTGTCTTGTCAAAATATTGTTTTTGATTATTTTGGGCCTTTTCTAAGATTTTCGGAATTTCCGTTCTAATTTTATGTATTAATTTAATCTCTTTTAATACGTCCTTGTCCTGATTTTCGTGAACATAAATATAATCAGACGGGTGGTTTGCTTCTCTTGCAAAATTTAAATAAAATGGAGTGTAACCCGTGCTTTTATTTATCGTAGTGTTATATGCAAATGTTATAAATTTTAACACGTCAGACCAATTGTGTGGGTCTTCCTGTATGTAGTGTGAAATTGCTTTCTTTATTACCAAGTTGCATCTCTCCGTTAAACCTTGAATATGTTGCATGTATGGAGGACTTGGCCGCTGTTCTATGCCTAAGCTTTGTAATAATTGTTTTAGTACTTGTCCCATGAAATGTGTACCCTGGTCGTGAGTAATAATTTTTGGACAACCGTATAAACAGAATATTTCCAATAATATCTTAGCTACGGTTTTTGCGTCTGCAGAACGAGTTGCACGTGTATATGCCATCCTCGTTGTGGGGTCTGTCATTACTAAAATGTATTTAAATCCATGGCTTTGTGTTATAGGGCCTAAGAAATCTATAATTAATCTTTCAAACGGTTTTGTTGAGGGGATTTGTGGTTGTAACTTTCCGTATTGCTTATAAGTAGCAGATCTCCTAAGTTGACAGTCTTCACATGTTTTAGTATAGTTTACAATGTCCTGATTTATACTGGGCCAATAGTATCGTGATTTTATTTTCTTTCCAGTTTTAAAGCTTGAGAAATGCCCTCCTGAAAATATATTATCATGGAAGGTTTTTAATATTTCGTTAACTTTTTCCTGGGGTACTGCTAATAAATATTCCGTGTCCCTACCATTGAAATGTTTGTAATATAATATGTTATCCCTCTCTACGTATTTCCTGGATTCATGTCTGATTTTCTTCAGAACAGAATCTGGTGATATCTTAGCTAATTTTATTTGCTTTAAATAAGGGTCTTTTGCTTGTAACTCTTCAAAATTTTCTGTTTTTATCTCCTGAATGTTTAATGTAGCTTGAATTAGGTCCTGGTCTAACTCTTCTTCTGGTGGATTCCTAGAAAGGCTGTCCGCTAGTAGATTGTTAGTTCCTTTCTTATATTTTACGATTATATCGTAGTCAACTAGTGCGAGAGCAAGGCGATTTAGGCGTGATGAAGTGTTTTTAAAATTCTTATAATGTATGAGTGACTGACAATCGGTATAAACTATTGTTTGCCTGCCCAGCGTAAATTCCCTCCAGTAATTAACTGCATATACTAAGGCTAGCATTTCCCTTTCTGCATTAGAATATCGCTTTTCCGTTTCTGTGTATTTTCTTGATAAATATGCTATGGGATGCATAGTATTATTTTCAGGATTAATTTGCAAGTAACAGGCCCCAAGTGCAAATAATGAACTGTCAACATAAATAACTGATTCCCAATCGTCTTTCCAATGAGCAAGTAATGGTGGATTAGTTAAAATTTGCTTTATTTTATTAAAAGCTTGTTCACAATCTTCATTCCATTTAAAAGGTAAATTTTTGTTTGCTTGTTTAATTAACTCTGTTAGGGGTAATGTAATTTGGGCATAATTTTTAATATGCTTCCTGAAAAATGATGACGCGCCTAGGAACTGACGCACACGTCTTATACAGTCTGGCCTTTTAAATTCTTGTATAGCATTAACTGTAGATTGTTGAGGTAAAATTCCTTGCTTTGAGACTGTGTATCCAAGTATATCAACTGTTTCATATAAAAACTTGCATTTTTTTGTGTTCAGCTTTAAATTAGCTTTGTGTAATATTTCTAAAATTATTTCCAAATTTTCTAAATCCTGTTGAAAGGATGATCCGTAAACTATAACGTCATCAATATACGATATAACTTTATTGTACAGGTGCTTATTTAATAAAGCTAATATCGCTTTGCTGAATACAGCGGTTGAAATTTTTAATCCCATGGTTAACCTTTTGTATCTTAACAGACGATCTTGCGTTTTAATCGCAAGTATGTTTCTGTCTTCTTCTCTTACAAGTAATTGGTGAAACGCTCCCTTGAGATCTAATTTTGTGAACGTGTTTGCTTTATTTAAGCAATTTAAAACTAAGTTAACTGATGGGGTAGGATGTACACAGTTCTTTAAAATGTTGTTAATACGACGCATGTCCGCAACAACGCGAGCCGAATTGTCGCGATTTTTTGTTACGAATACTGGTGAAGCATATTCGCAAAATTCTGGGCATTCCTCTAAAATGTCTGCTTCTAGTAATTGGTTTAAAAGTTTATCTAGTTCCTGTCTCTCCTGCATACTCTGTCTATAAGGTGGGCTGTTTACGGGTTTAGCATTTGGAACTAATTCTAATTGTATTGGTGGCAAATTAGCTGGTTCAAGGTCCTCTACCTTCGTGGTGAACATAGATTTGTATTTATGTAGCAGTTTACTGACCATGTTATGTTGCTGTACCGTTAGGTGTGGTGATATGTTAAGTTCTATGCCATCCTTATCTGTGACTGTTTGTTTACGTCGGTCCCGCGTGCCTGGCTGTTGTCGCGGCCTTGTTGTGTCAGCACAAGTGTCGTCTTTGTTTACTTCCTCAGTGAGGTAGCCTAATACAGTGTTGGCATTTATGTGTTTTGGGAAGCTAGATGCATTATAAATAGTTATATAGCTGCCCTCATCTGCTTCTGCATCTACCAAATATGCATGGCATTTTTTCTTTTCTTTTAAGGACTTTTCCGACTCAAAATATGTTTTATGACTTATTTGATGTTTAAGCTTTATTCTCCTATGCTGATGAGGTGCTATTACCATATCCTCTTAAGTTCTTATGTCAATGATCTTATCTCTGGAAACCATCTCAGTACTGTTAATGCTTTCGATTTGTATCAACCATTTTTTCCCCATTTTTATTTTATGTTTAAATTGGCCTAAGTTTATCACAATTTCTTTTGTGTCGAAATTTAATTCAACCCTATTCTTATTTAGAAATCTATTCCCTAAGATTATTTCGCTCGTGATATTCGGAGTGACAAAAAATTTATCCCTGATAATTATATTATCTATTTCTAATGCAATTTCCGCAATCCCTAAAATGTTTATGGGAGTATTATTTGCCGATACAACTCTTGGCAATTTTCCTGTCTCAATATTTGTCCCTTGTACGAACTTTGAATTTATTAAATTTATATTTGATCCGGTGTCAACTGTACACTGAATTATTTTGTTTGGATTTTGAGTTAACTTTGCATTAAGTGTTAACACTGGTACTCTCTTGTCTTCCGTTTGGTTTATTTTAAATAGAGTATCATGTAACTCCTGGTTTCTTAACTGTTCCTTTCTCCTTGGCTTATGTATCCTTCCCTCTGATACTAGTGTAATGTCACAGCTGTGGATCATGTGTTGAGTTCCTTGCTCTTCTAGCTGTCTGCATATTTCTTCCTTCTCCTGTTCCCTCAATGTGTCTCCTTCTTCCCTGTTCTCCTGTACTTCTGTTGTTCCTTTGACTTCCTTTGTTCCTTCCCTTTGTTCCATCCTTACTGTCTCCTCTTCCTTCTTTATAGCTCGTTGCTCTTCTCTGGCTCCTTCCATTAGTCTCATTCCACCTGATAATGGCTGTAGCTGTTTTCTCCATTGCACTCTGCGCTCCTTAGTCTTGCAAGTGTGATATATATTGTGGTCTTTTCTCCGAGGGTTAATTATGTTCTCTTCATGTCTTCTTTCTTCTCTTCTGTGCATGTATTCCCTCTTCTTCTTTATGTTCTTAGCTTCATCTAGCTTAGGAAATTCCTTCTCGTAGTTGTATATTCTGAACTGGGGTTGTACTTGTTTGTAGGGCGAATTTATACTCTGTTTTAAGCAGGGAACCTTCTCTTTGTTGTTAGTATAGAGAGGGCCCCTTCCTATGCGTTTTTTGTATCAGGTTTTCCCCTTTGTAGTTTGTAGCATTCTTCTTTGTTGTGGTTGCTCATCCTACAATAATCACAATACTTGGACCTTGTCTTCATCATTTCCCCTGTTTGCTGCCTCTTAAACCTGCAATCCTGCGTATTATGGTTGTTTCTTCTGCAGTAACTACAATATGTAGTAAAATTCCTGCTTCCGTTATATGGAACTTCTGCTCTTGGGGTTGCATGTCGTGGGCCCCATGATGTTGCATGGTAGTTGGTCTGGTAGCCTCCTCTGCTCATGGTGTGCCGTGGTGTCCATTGCACTGGGTGTCGTTGTGTCGTCCTATATCCAGTTGGTCCCCTGTAGTTGGTTCCTCTTCCCCTGTAATTGTTGCAGTATTCCCTGTGTTGGTTTGGCTTGTCGTGTTGTTGATATATTTGTCGCTGTGGCATTTGTTGCATAGTCATGTTTGAAATGACCTGAGTTAGGGTCCTTATTTCTGCATGTAAGTTGTTTATTTCCTGTCTATTGGTGGTGGTTTCCCTAGTGTATCCCTCTCTTTCTGCTCTGCTGTATTTTTCTTGATTTACCGATTTAATTTGTAGCTGTAACTCTATTTTCTTTAAACTCTTTTCTAGCTGTTCTAAAGTGTCACAAGTTTCTGATAACACCCTATCACAAAATTCAGGTCTTAGTCCTTGTATAATGTACTGCCCTATTCGTTTTTCTGACATATTGGGGTCATGGCGCCTACACAAGGTTAGTACCTCCAAGTAATATGTTAGCACAGGTTGGTCCCTACCTTGTACTTTTTTATCTAAGATGTTCTGCAAAGTTTGTGCCTGTGCAACCGGGGTGAAAGTGTTAATAAAGGTTTCCTTTAACTCATCCCAATCGTGTATCACCTTCCCTTTTGTGAAATGTTGATGCCATGTAAGTGCCGTCCCTGCTAGGTGTGCCGGAAATAATTTTATTTTTGAAGCATCCTGCCAATTATTTGACTGTGCCGCGATTTGATACTTGTCTATAAAATCGTTGGGGTTTTCAGTTGGTAGACCGTAGTACGTACCAGCAGATATTAACGGTAAATTTTCTTTTGGTGTCGTCATGTTATCCTCGCGGTCTCCTATGTAATTATCCGTGAGTGCTCTATGATTTGCCCTATTCGTCCCTTGGGGTGTAATTTGACCTGGAGGGTCGTCTGTGTCCACTGAAGCTAAGTCAATGTCCTCGTAGTCGTCACCGTCACTGTCCTCGCTGGCTGGCGTGTCGTAAAGGTTTTCCCTATCCCTAATGAATTGTTCAATTCTCCTAAGCAATGGGTGTTTTTCTAACTCAACCTCGGTTAAGAATCTTTTCCCTAATAACTTTCTTAAAATGAATTTTTTTTCTTCAGACCAATTATTTTTTAAATAAGCTTTAAGATCGGCTACAATGGGTCTTAAATCGGCAACCGTGTCCTCGTCTTTGTATTTAATGTTAAACTTCACTAATATTGCTTGTAGCTGTTCTTTCTTTACCCTATAAATATCCGAAGGCAAGGAAACTTGGTTTATTGGCATTTCATTTTATTTTAAATTAACAAAACCCTAGACAGTTTTATTTGTATTTATTTATTACTGTTATACAACCTGTCTTTTATGTTTTATTAAACCCTGACGACTTTTATTATTTTATGCGATATATCTGTTGATTAAATATATTGTAGGCTATTTTTATATTTGTAAGTGCCCTACAGTATTAACCGTTTAGTCGATTACGTCCCTTCAATTCATTATTTCTGTCCCTATCCAGTTTTATCCTATCTCATAAATACCTTCTTATCTCTATAATCATCTTATGCTAATAAAACATCACTCACTCTGTGTCAATTCAATCAATTTTATGGTAATTAAACCAATTCAGCGATCTCCACCATGTAAGATTATTTCTCTTTCTTTTACTCTTAAGTTTGAATCATAACTCGCTTAGCTTAGTGAGTTGGAAACCAGGAAATTGATTGAAATGACACCAGCGTCTGTAATAACATATACCTTTTAATATACATAAATCAGATGCACTACTTCCTCCTTATTATATAGTGATTAATATTCGTGACAACCCTTTAAATAGAGGCCTCTGTGCCCTAACTCCTATTTATAAAATACAACTGAAATGACAAACACAATATAAATCAATACTCTCTTAAGCTAACAAATCATTAATAAAGATCACTCTGTTCTGGCATGGCCAAAGTTCTTTAAGGCAATTTATACGTCACAGTCCACACCTTCCATATGAATACACACCCTTAACTCGATATTTAACATTTAATTTACATTATTGGGCATGTAGCCGTTAATCTACCATTAAAGGTTTACTCAATTCACTTTATTAATAGTTTAGTTCTTTATATTTCATCCATCAATTACACATCAAAATAATTACCTTTAAACCTTTCCAAATTAAACATTGTCACATTATATTACATTAAAATGTTAAGCCATGTGGGCCTTTATGTTCCAATAATCAATTCATTCATGTAACAGTTATTCATTAACACTTATTAATTTAATTGAACGATGGTTAATGACATCGAGCTACTGCTATCTTTATGTACAACTATTTTACACCTCAACTTGGCCTATAGGCCATTCCGGTTATGCCTACCGTCTTTAATTTATTTTAACAATTTACCCTGTCATTTATTCTGAGGCTTCTTAATTATATATATATATATATATATATATTTCCCCTTTCTGTTTGGATTATTTATTGCTTGTCTTAGTAATCTTTAACTTTTAATATCTTCATCATTGCTTAATCATTATTATTATCAAATCATTTCCCTTAACCTTCGACTGTTCTCTCAAATTTTTCCCTTTTAACTAGAGGTGCAATTTAGTGAAGATCACATACCACGCAGTCCGGAATTTTGGCTGTCAGGCGGTCTCCCTGCGTTGTCGGTCCTTGGCCTCTCCGTGATCCCGTCTTGTGGTCAAGGTGTCCAGGAGTGGTCCAGCGTCCAGAAGTGGTCCTGGGTCCCTTTGTCGGTGGTTGTCTTGAAGAATTCTCCCAAGGCTCCTCCGGTCGCAGACACGGTCCGTCCTCTTCTCCCTCTGGGTTGTGGTCGCTGTAGTGCTTCTCTTGGCCCTGCGTTGGTGGACTTGGTTGGAAGGTCGACAACACCCGGTATTTTACTATAACCTAAGTGTTGCGGGACTTACTCGATCCAGCCCCCCTTACTTCCCAACACTTCACTTCTTGCCTCTCTTTTCCTGACTGTCCATCCTCTCCTCTCGATATGTTTCCCCCGATATCGTGTTTCCCCCAAATTCGGTCGACCACGCCCACGTCAACCAATCACGTCGATTCTGGACTCCTACACCCGCCGTGATTCGTGTCCGTAGCTGGTCAGCATTCCGCCGCCATCATTGGAATTTTTGGTGAGTTACTTTGATTTTGTCGCTTGAACCCTAGGTCATTTACCTGTGTAATTTGACCGTTTATTTCCTGTTTTGTTACTCTGTCATTTCCTGTTGTTCCCAATTCCAAGTCTTTGACCTCAGCTTTACTTCGTAGTTAATTGTACTCATATTTTTAAGATTTTATTTTAGGGATTTTATTAACCAATAATGTTCATAATGTTTACAATGGGCATCGTCAACGTACAATATAGATGTCATTAACTAAAGTGCCCTACTGAAACACAAAACAGATTTAACTTCTCCACGTGAGAGAATTCTTATAACATAACTATATACATTTTTAATTCAAAATAAAACTAGGATGTTTGATCTCAGTATGAAGGATAGGGCTTTAGCTGGACTAGCATTTCAATATATATTGATTAAAAACAAAATGTTATCCTGCATTCCTAAATTTGAAAACTCCAATAAAAGATCTAATAAGGTCAGTCAAAAACGGTGAATAATGACAAACTTACAAATAATAATGTAACAATAGGTACACTTTATTAGTTACTAAATTATTTAGTGTTACCTTGTTCTTTTCTTTTTGTTTCAACTTTTCTTCTCTTTTCAGCTTCTTATTTTTCCTACGTTTGTCCAACATTTCTTCAAATGGTGTCTGAGGTGCATTTAGTTTCTCCTTCACTAACTTCTCTGCTTTGTCCTTCAATCCAACGCCCCATGTTATTTCCAAATCAACATCTCGGTTTTTCTTCTTTTCCTCTTCTTCTTCAATTGAAGCGAGCAAAGATTTATACTTAGCGATTTTATCTTCTTCTTTCATGTTTTCTTGGTCACTATCAGACTCGCTCTCACTAACAGATTTGCCTGAAAATGATTATTTTATTTTTACTCATTAGGGAGTTACTCACCTGGTAATTTAATTTATAAAATTAAGAGGCAAATAAATAAGTTTGGTAAAATTATAAAAACTTGTTCTAAACTAGCCGGTTTAATAAGTTAATAACTGAGCTTTTGGTCTGCATCCTACAGTGATAATAAACAGATTCAGGCCAACTCATTCTATTTTTAAAACGCTAGTTTTGAAATACGTGTAATCAAAAGGGAAATCTACTAGGACGTTACTGTGATTAAATCCATCATATTGTATTTGATTGTTATAGTAACCTACTACAAGTATCAATATTAAGAAAATCTCTTAGTTTTTCACTTACCGTAATTGACTTTAAATTATTATTCAGTAGGCGTACCAAACGTAGATGAAAAATTGATTTTATCGGGTGGTTGTTTAAAAATTGATTTATTAGCCGTAAGAGTTCACAATACAAACAAATGTTTCTCACACTCCATGAACATAAATGTTCCCCATGACTGTCAAGCTCATTTATATTTTAAATTGTAACTTGACAGACTTTAATTGAAGGAACACATTAAATTCATTCAGTCTGTACACCTTGCCTTGTCACTGTTAGTGAGTCACTGAGTTGTCAAGGCGGCCAACCATGTCGTGGGTTCAAACTCCAGTCCTGGCTGGAAAATTTTAAAAGTACTGTCTAAATTTTGCTTGATACAACCCACATTGAGTGTGATATTTTAAGGTACTTATTGCATTTATTTAGGATTAATTTCTTTACTCTATTTAGTCAATTTTGTATAATGTACATCTGCGTTTTATAAATTAACGTATTTATTAATGTTTAACTACACTAAAGAGGAAATAGTCCCCAAACAACACCTTTGTCTTTGGCTTGAGAGTCTTCATCGTCCTCATTGGAGGACGAGGCCAGGTAAGCTTGCAGGTCGACATCGTCTATCTTGTCCGCGTTCCTCTGTATCTTCCTGGTGAACTCCTGGCGGCTCGGGTCCGTCTCGTCCCAGGTCAGTTCCACTTTGCCCTGCTGTAGCGCCGTGTTGGTGAAGATACGCGGCTCGTACTTAGCCGGATCAGGCATACTGGTACACACCTCGTGCGGCTCCTGCGAGTCAATTACAAAGTTCCAAAAGGATCGCTTTAGGTATATTTATCAAATAAATCTTTTGTGAAAATTACAACAAATACGACCATTGTTTTGCAGAATATAAAGATCCTTGAATCATTCTTCATTTATACACCGTTACTTTTAAGCTTATGTAAAAATATATTTAAAACTTCAGCTAAATGCAATTTGTAACACTTGTCTACTTTAAACATTGTTTGCAAGAACCTCCTACTGGCATTGTTTTTGGATATTATCCTAACTATAAAGGCACATTTCATTTCACATATTTATCCTATCACAAACATCACCCATTTGGATAAACATTAAATTGTAAATAGGTTTTTAAATATTTTCCATGTTAAGGAGAGGGCAAACCAATAATAGAACTTGAAACATTTTCAGGTGTCAATTACACTAACCATATAATTAGTTTGATTCCATACTCAATTGGGTGTCAAAGAATTTTAAACCTTCAGTCATTGATGGCCTCCTCCTGGCTAAAAACCTTATCAAGATGGTCCTAAAGCAAGTAGGCCAAACCTATTTAACATATCAAGGAGTGAGTAGCTACAGTTAATGCTAGAACGACCAACCATAACAAATCAAAGAAAGGTACTAAGCAATTTGTCTAAATGGTTGACATGACCATTTTTGAGGATTAAAACTAAAACACAAGTAACACACCTGATCAAAAGTTTCATCATCAGGCACAAATCGAAGATCGAGTTTGGTCGCACTGCTCTCATATTCAAGTCCGTCGCACTCTGAGTATACTTTGTTTGCCGTCCCAACAGAATCAAATTCGACTATTGCATAGTAGTACTTCAACCTGTTAAGTTGATATTGCCTCAAGCGCTCTGTGTGATATTTCTTTCCTTCCTTACTCTGCATTACAAAAAGAACAAATATACATTACTACATGTCACCAATAAGAGTTATAATGATTATGAACTTATTTATAAATTTACATTTGTTATGTTAATGTTTTATTTTAATTCCAAAGTTACAAATTTGCATTATTAATGACAACTGACCTCCTCATCTATTTCTGCTTCATCTTCAGCTTTTAAATTCACCAACTCAATTGGTCCTTTCGCCTCCTCCTCTTTCATCCGTTCCAGCCCGAATTGTGATGGATAAATCTGTGAAAACATAGAATCATGATGTAATAAGTTAAAAAAACAGAATTGAAATGTTGCTAACATATTTTTATTTATTTTTGTATGAGATGTTTGAACATACAATTTACAGCTCATTCGGTACTTTCTCTCGTTTACTACAATGGGGAATAAAATAAAATTTAAGAGTTTATCTAGAGGTAGAGAGGACTTGCATGACAGACTTGAACTGTGTTCTGAAATAGCATTTATTTTAACTTATTTCTGTAACAATACCTTTGTCTGTATAGCAAATTTATTTTGACAGTGAAATAAATTAAAAATGAAATTAAATGAAAATAAATTAAGGCCTTTTTTTACAAATTTTCAACTTCTTCTTAATTTCTCATGATTAAAATAATTTCCAAACTCGAGTTCAAATAGGCGGATTCTCAAAATAGTTGGGCTCAGAATAGCGGGACTCTACTGTTGGAACAGCAGCGACTCACGGTGACGGATCTGATGACGCCGTCCTGTGGCAGGAAGGAGTTGAGAAGCACCATGAGGTCCACCGCTCGTATCCGGTCCCAGTCCATGTGGAGGACGGCCAGCCGCGCAGTGGGCTCGTCTGTCGACTCCGCGTCTCGGTCCAGCTCCCCCCACCCGTGCTCTACGTCCGACTCGGTCTCGGCTGAACAGTAAGCCGTGTCACCAAAGTCGATATGCACATGTCCAGAGCACATCAACGTTATCATTATCATGCTTAACTCATATTTGTAGCTTGAAAAATAGCCTATTTTGTATTTTAACCATCTAATAGTTTCTATGATGGCCTCCCGGATCTAGATCATGCTGCATCCTTTGAGTTCATGGACTACTTCATGGATCGCTCATGAGTAAAAGTGCATAAGTGCACTAGTGCTACAAGCGCATAAGTGCTATAAGTGTATGCAAAATAAATTTCTTCTAAAAATACGCCCAAATAGAAAATATTTTAATATTAGGGAATTTGTTTTTGAGAGGTGGGCATCCTATTTTCCCTTAGTTTGCCCGTCTACATAGACTGTGGATCTGACTGTGGAAGCAAAGCAAGGGGTGAACCGTTGCAATACGAGTTGTACAGTACTGATCAAATTAACATGACAGGCATGGGTCAGATAAGTACCTAGCAAGTAAATCAAATAAAATCAAAATCTCTTTATTGTAATATAAGTACATTTCATACAAGAAATAGTGTCATAAGATTATGTTATACATACAAGTGTTGAATAAAATATATTGTTCATCTGTTGATTAACAGGTTTTCTCCACCAATGAATATAAAAAAATATGATGTGCAAGCATAACAAATTAACAGACTTAACAGTAAATTCCTCAAGAGAATAAAAACCTTGTTGATAAGAAAGGTTTTAAATTTTAATTTATTTTTAAATTTGCTGTGGGAAACTTCTGATTAAATTTGTTAAAAGGGAATTTATTGTAAAATTTTGTATCCAGCATAGTGACCACACGTCGCATTAAAATAAAAATGTTTTCCTGTGTCACAAAACTTAAGTCTTTTGAAATAGACAAATATTCTTTTTATTCAGGAAAAATCCTTTAAAACATACCCAAGTTTATTTTTGTTTTAAACAGATTGTTTGGCAAAAGTTGCTATGATTAGTTTTGAGAGTATAAATTAAATATTATGGGATGTTATTGACTCAGTTATTGAACAGTTGACATAGGAAAATACCCATACTTTTGTGAGCTAATCAAAACTTAATGCATGTGAGGTAATCATTAATTTCATTGTTATTCGTATTACTTGTGTGTTATGATAGTGCACAATCATATCAATACGGAAATGAAGCCGTAGCCTTAGGCACATAAATTTTACCTTTGCCCGTCTTGAAAACCATACTGGTAAATTTTAAAGGATTGAAAGCTAAACTTGTTACTTACATTCTGAACTCTCTTCCTCGGACGAGCTGTCTGACATCAGGGCCCCCACCCCTCTGGCGTAGTCTATGTGAGGGTCTCGCAGTTTCATTTTTATTTCATCTGTCATACGAGCTTTTTCTATTTTGTCAATTTCAAGTTCTGCTTCCAATTGATTTGATTCTTCCTTCACTTTCTTGGAAGATTTGTTTTCTTCTATATTGGTCCCTTCAGCATTTTCGACCTCTCTAGAAGACTCATATTTTCTACTCAAATTCGGTGATGGCGTGACAACCCATTTATTTAATTTGTGCGATTTAATTTCTTTAATGTTTGGGTCATTTTCAGAAGTTTTTTTATTACTTGGCTTTTTGTCAGAATTTAAATCACTGTCAACCTCTTTTTCACTTTCTTCGTCTTCATCCTCCTCATTGCTTGATTCATCATCACTTAAAACATCATAATATTTCCTATAGTTTTCCTGAGAAGATTGATTGACTGGTCTTCCACGTTTATCAACAGTATATTTCACTTGGAAACGCTTGTCAGTGAATAACGACTGAAATCTTTTATCAATTTTTACCTTTCTTATTGATTTTGGAGTTGTTCGAAAACGTGGATCAGATGTTATATGAGAAAATCTCTCATCTTTTATTTCTTCCATTGAAAGCTGTACAAAATAACCTGTAACAGTGTTTTCAAATGATAATAATAACAAAAATGTACCTTATTCAACAAACTAAGTTTTTATCTATGTTTAGCCATTGATCTTAACTAGGCCTAGAAGTAACATACCTGGTACTGTACGACCCTTGATACCAAAATTGGAATAACTTAGTCCAAAGAATTACTGAACGTCCAGGCCGTGTGCTCACAGTCGCCAATTTCTATTGCCTGGGGAATGATTTTAAAAGCATTTCTCTCAGACTAAAATTTAAAGGAGGGAGTGCTTGAAAACTTTAATTAAATGCGGAGTTTAGACTGAGGACTTCTTTCTTCTAAGACTCGTCCACACTAAGCAAATATGTTTGACAAACATGTCTGTTAGTTTTTTATCAACAAACAGTGTTTGATATTTTTCTAGAACTAGATTGTTTGTCAGAACCCCATTATTTTGTTTGTAAAACAAATTTGTGTAAACTTTTAACAACGTTTGTTCTGTTTAATTTTTAAGAAACATACATGTTTGGAAAACATGTTTGCTCAGTGTGGACAAGGCTTTAATTTCTAGACTTAAGTTAGGGGTCTATTCAAATTACAAATTATAAACCTCTATACAGGAAGGAACAATAATACCCCCGTCGCAGCAAACCTGCATACCCAGCGAATTTCCAATGCATGCACAAGTTTCTCACTACCACATAAAGCCACTTACCTAGTTTCATAAAAATACATACATAAATAAGTGATCTATAGCACTTTATTTATCCTCCATAAGAATAACATAGGGCTGAGTACACAGGTTTGCTGCAACAAGGCACAAAATATGTGTTTTTATGCCAATTAGCAATATACATCAACCAGGTGAAGCTACATACTAAGTTTTATTAATTTATGTTCATAATTAAGGGAGATATAAAACTTTACTATGGCTGAGTATGCAGGTATGCTGCTACGGGGATAATCAACAAAAAATCAATTTTTTGTACAAATATCAATATACCAGCATTACGTGGAGCCACATACCAAGTTTCATTAATCTACATTCATAAATAATCGAGATATCAAATTTTATTTATTCTCCATAAGGATAACATTGGACAACGTACTGTGTTTAGCACTTTGAATATCTCTGCAACGGTTGGACGCAAAATCACAATTTAAACACCAAAATGATTGTTTTGCAGAGCTGAATTGATTGGTAAAAGCAAATGTGAAGTTCACATTAAAATGAACTAATGAAAAGCCAAAAACCTTTTTCCCATAATATTAACATGGGAGATTTTATGAGCAGGTTTTTTGGATTTTCTCCGCAACCACTTAACCTAGGTTAATAATTTAAAATACTAAATTATTTGTTTTTAAGCTCTATAAAATGCTCAAAACTAAAATTGAGTGTTATAAAAATTTGTCAGTGAAAAGTGCAAAACACTGATTTTTTGAAAATTTAAAACCCCCATAAACCCCCCTTCCCATGGTCCGATTTTTCTGGTTTTCGAACTGAAAGTCATGAATGTCACTTTACACATTTGAGCCAAATTTCGTCGAAATCGGATGTTTTTTACTCAAGTTATCGTGTTAACGGGCAAATATATAGATATATATATATATAGGCTATATATATATATATATAGCCTATATATATAATATATATATATATACATACATAAATATAAATTTGAACGAATAGTGTTTTTGGCATCTGGGGACCTCAAAACAAAAAGTTATCATGGTCTCGGGCTTAACCCATTGGCGTAGACACACGAGCTGGTCTCATTCCTTACTTCTAATTTTGTAAATCTATGAATTGGAATAGAAATTTCTATTTTTAAATAGATTAATGGTTTATTTTCATTAAAATACTGTTTTCAATCAGTTTTTAGAGTCGCATTGGTACACATACACAGTATACATAAGTAAAAAGTAGTAAAATCAGTGTTGACCATGTGCAGCTCACAAAGAATTAACCGATCCCGTCAACTTCCAAGCAAGCCTGCCACCGTTTGTTTTACTTGGGCCCTCCCACCAACGTTGCCACAGACCGGTTAACTCATTGTGAGTTGCACGAATGGTCAAATTTGGCCGTGTGCGGGAATCGAACCCACGAACATCGTATCCACACCTGGCCAAGGTGTTTCCACGACGTAGCCAACTCAGCTAACACGACCAAGGGCCTAGCGGCGATATTAAGGTTTTTCAGTCAGTCCGCGCCCCTAGCAGATAGAACCCTAGTCGCCCGCGGTCATTAGTTACATATTTTGCTACTAGAGTGCAGCACCAATCATATCCCGTTATAGGCTATTGCGAATAGAATAAAATTACTACCTTAATGGGTTAAGTCTTACCAGGAGACCTACGGTAATAGCTTCTTCCCTACTGGGGAAACCCCATAAAAGATGCAAGTTATCTGTAACTTTTTCATATAATGTGAAACGAGGAAGAAAAGCATGGTTGTAGTTTGTGATTCTGGCTTTGGTAAAGCCTATTTAAAATATTTATAGTTAAAGGTCCCAGCCCAGAGACTATGATATGCTATCTAAACAATGTTGGTTAGTGTTTATTAGATTTCAAATTTAGTGGCAAAAATAAAAACAATTACAAACTAACAACAAATTAAAATTTGGTAGAAGGAAATATTTTTCCTCAATAATCTCCCACGAGGACCACACAAGGTTTCAACCTTCTATTGGTCGCTGTAATATTGCTACACTCTTGGCGTTATCTTCCAGACTGTTACTCAGGCATGTTTTGATAATCTTCCAATAACATTTGTTATAGCTTTTAGAAATTTAAAAACTCCCAATAAGTGATCATTAGTTTTGACCATCATAGGAAACTCCAACTTATAAACGAGTTAGCATGCAGCACGCTGACATCAGGGAAGTGAATTTCCACATGAAAAACTTTCAAAACCAAATAACGCGTTTAAACAAAGATTTGTGTAATTTTTAGCAAAATTTAAAATATTAAATACTGATGCACCTGGTTCTATTTAAATGCAGTATTGGGAAGGCAATCATCATGATCAAAAGTCGGTATGGGGGTTTTGGGAGTGACAAAACTATATCAAGATATGAAAAACAACCTTTTCCAATGTAAAGAGCCCATAAGACAACATACTGCATTTAATCAATTTTAATTTTCTTTTAGAACTCAGTAAATATTGGCAATGAATACAAAACCGAATAAGTAGGAACACGCTTATGGAAAAACAATTTTTAGTGATAACTCCGCCCCCAAACACAGATAGAGTCACATTCGCATATTTGGCTCTATTCAGACCGGATTGAAGTGTTTACGGATAAAGTTAATTGTTAATATTCTAACAGCTGGCTGAAATATATTCACAGGAATCTGTTATTCACTAGTTTGTTTACAAACAAAAACTCATTTTGACGTTTTAAAGGTAAACAGTAGCGCGCACGACGGAACCAAGTTGAATTAACAAGGTCAGTCAGCGCCACAATCTTTTAACAAACAGTCAATTTGGTTTCCGTAAAGGTAGAAACACAACATCTGCTGTACTTCAAATTATAAATGAAACCTTAGATGCTTTTAAAGACAAAAACTCAGTTATGCTCTCATTGTGTGATTTAAGCAAGGCATTTGATTGCATCCCATTTGACACTTTATTGATGAAATTAGAGTTTTATGGAAAAACAAATTATTTATTAAAAGTAATTGAATCCTATTTGAGTAATAGAAAACAGTATGTCTCAATCAGTAATAATACCTCTTCACTAAAGGATGTTAGGCTGGGTGTTCCGCAGGGACATGGGGTTCTTGATGTGTGAACGTGCTCTACAGAACAACGAACTTTGGGGTTTTTTAAAGTATTAAGGTACTTTAAAAGTTAATTAAATTACTGAATCAAACTAAATTATAGTGATTTTTGTTGCTGATTTAAAAGTGATAGGCACTATCTAAACTACAGTATGTAGTTGGGTTTGTTAAACTATGCCGAGCAAATGTTGGAATAGATCAAAATCAGCTACTGTGGTTGTCTTGCGCTAAAAATGGATAAACAGTGGGGTAAACACCGCTGCAATCATTTTGATAAAGAAAGACATTCTTGGGTTAATAAAAACTTAAGGAATGTCACAACGTGGATGACAAATCTGAATTACAATGTTAAGGACAGTTAGGACGGGATGACAATTTGTACTTCTTGCTGTTTAGAACCAGGCAAGAAAAAAACCCACTCAAGTTCTCAAAGTGAATCAAATTTTAATGATGAACCACTGGCTGAAATCGTTAATACAAAACCAGGCTGCAGCAAAAACAAAGACGATACAGAATACATGGAAGTAGATTCAGGGTTACATTTTTTAAACAAAAGACCTCACTGACATCCATTGGAGAATCACCTCTTGAAAAAACTAAATGTAAGACAACAAATAAATATTGCAATGATAAACTTGAAAAAGTTAAAACAAAATATGAAGTTAAATTGAAGCTGAGAGGCACTATGCCACATCACATGGAAAGGGAGTTTGTGATGGAGTGGGAGGCACAGTGAAAAGCCTTGCTGCCAAGGCCAGCCTTCAAAATCCCTTGGAAAACAAAATTTTAACACCTTTCTAGCTCTTTCAGTATGGTGAAAAGAACTTACCAGCGATCACTTTTTATCACACAACTAATGAAGAATACATAAACAAAGAAAAAGCTCTAAAATCAATGTTTGAGCTGTGGCAGTCCCTAGTACACAGAAATTTAATGCCTTCATTCCTCTAGACAAAAATAGGATAAGAACCAAAGTTTATTCTTTTTCTGATGATTCAGCAACACACAGGGTAAACATCATCCCTGGTGATGAAGATATTGTGGGCTTTGTAGCTTGTGTTTATGACAAAGTGTGGTGGTTGGTGCAAGTTGACTCAAAGGATGATGTTAAAAAGCAAGTTAATGTTTCATTTCTTCACCCAAAAGGACCATCACCATATCGTTTACATATCCTAGGAGAGCAGATACCCTACAATGCCTTTGAACTATATTTTTTGTAGAATACCAAACAACAGCAACAGGTGGAAGTTACCAAGTTCCAATAGATGAGATGGCTACAGCATCGCAAGTTTTGTCAAAGAAAATAAATCAACCTTACTAAATAAGTACAGATGGCAGATATTCTTATATGAACTAATTTTGGTGGTGGATGAATAATTAAAATTGAAAAAATGAGTGAATAGCCTCTGGGGAAAAATTATTTAATAAGTGTAAATAAGTTGAATTTACTGTATAAAATATATAATATTTAATTATAATATGGCAATGAAGTATTATTTGTCTAGTATATACAGAAGAAGCTCTCTCAACTGACCCCTACCGGACCGGGCCATGGTCGGAGAACGAAAAAGGTCGGTTAAACCGAATAATACGGGAAACACTCGTACAATAAGTGTTCAAAACAATCAAAATTGTGAAGTATGGTAAACATATTGAGAGTAATTGACTGAATTTGACTTTCTACGGAAAAATGTAATTGACCTGTTGCAACCTGAAAGTTATTTGCGGAACAATATCGCGACATTGGATGCCGCGGCGGAAGTTTGTCTGTTCTTGGAAAACAGGTTGGTTAATCCGATGGGCGGTTGATTTGAGGTCGGTTAAGAAAGCTTCAACTGTGTACCAGAATTCCACACGTCTTGATTCAGATTAAAATTAATTGTAGCGTGACACCATTTGAATAGGTAAATCCATCATGAAACTTTGTAAATAACTTACTAAATTGGTTTCAAGTTATAATATAATTTGTTTTAAAAGAAATTTAAAATTTCAATTTTTCTTAATAGACTAAATATGTATTTTTTTCTTGAAAGATATGGTTTTAAGTGAGGTGTACACCTATTTTTTGTGAATGATACTTTTCTTTTCGGCAATCTACTCACCTTATTTAATAAACTGGAACACATCCAACTGCTGAACTATTCGGTTGTTTATATAAATAGTGTATTTTTTCAGGCTAAGTTTTGTGATGTCAACTTTGTTTATGTGTATTTTGTTAAAAAAAGTATCATTCACATATTTTTTGTTTTTGGAAAAACTTATAAGTAAAATGATACTATCATTTTGTATGTCAAATTAAAGCCCTTGTAATTCTATAACCAATGGTATAAATTTCACCTTTCTAGGACAAATAGTTTTTGAAAAATGTGTGTTTAAATATTTCTTAACGTTCCAAAAAACAGCCGTTTTTGGAATTTTCATAAATTTATAACTCTGAAAATAAAGATCATAAAGAGGTAAAAATTTATATTCGTTTTCTAATAAGCTAGTACTACAACATATAAAAAATTATAATTATCTGAAGACATGAGATTTAGGAACATTGGTTGATTTGGTGTGGAATGACCCACTGATAATCTTTTAGAAATTCTTTTTATAGCTTTTAGAAATTTTAAAATTCCCAATCAATGACAGTTTAAACAATCATAGGCTACTCCAACTTATAAATAATAGCACTGAGCAGTAAGCTACTTATTAGCGAATCTCCCCTATAGGGAAGAAGCTATTACCGTAGGTGGCATGGTAAGACCTAGGCCCGGGACCATGATAACTTTTCGTTTTGAGGCCCCCAGATGCCAAAAACACCATTCGTTCAAATTCATATATATGTATATGCTAAAACTATAGTATAAGGTTCTCACTTTCAATCTTTTTACTATTTTAATATGGTGTTCCTAGGACTTAACTAGTTCTATATATATAATATCTCCCTAGCCACGATAACTTTCGTAAAAATGGTCCGATCTTGATGAAATTTGGTAAACGTGTAAGGCAGCATCTATTTTCATGAGTTTGAGAACCAGATAGGTCGCTCTAAATTAAGAGGGGTCTTGTACCCCAAAAATGGGTTTTTTGAACTTTTTACATATAATTCTCTTTAAACCCAAATTTTGGGTTTACACATTAAATTCAGCTTGAAAAAAATGTCTCATTTTACATTTAAATAACTGAGACTATGTACCTTTACGTTAAGAAATCACTCATTATTTTAAATAGGACCTTTACGTTCGTACCTTGACGTGAAACGGACCCCTAAAATGTAGCCCTATATCTCTCAGAGTTACTAGTTACTTATTTAATCCAAGATACTTACCGATCAAGAATTTTAGGGTGAGCGTACTGCTTCCCTAAATTTGAAAAATATGTGTAGTATAAAAATATTCAACTTGAAAAGTGAAGCTAAACATAACCTCAAAAAAAAACCTCTAAACTCTAAATCTCTACTCCACTAATCCACTTCAACAACACCAAAGTCACCAACACAACAGAAGTTTCCTGGTGAGCACTTTTTCGCCTACGCCTCAGACAAAGGAATATAAAGTAATATCATTAACGAGAGAACGTATATATAATATATATATATATATATATACTTTCTATATATCGTTTATATATATATATATATATATATATATATATATATATATATATATATATATATATATATACACGTTCTAAGTAATATATATATATATACACGTTCTAAGTAATAAAGGCAATTTCTCTCCCTCTCTGTATTTGATTTCGAGGATAAACAAATGAAGTTATTACAGTAAGAAAATTGTTGGAGTTTGAAAATGAAACGACAATATCATTGTAGTCTAAATTTTGTTGGACAGCTGTTGTGATTTGGCAGCAAAGTTTGTTGTCATTTTTGCTAGTGATATTTTTTTTAATATTCGTGTTATTTACTTTGTTTGGTGTGATTAATCAGTTTAAAATGTAGTTTTCGAAATCCAGAACGTTTGGTAAATATTTATTTTGGACTATTCATTTTATTTTTACTTAAGTTTTGACTTTTGTACCGTTGTTAAATCTTGCCTTGCACCGTTGTCATGGCAACAAATACAACACAAACTACTACTATAGAAAACTCTATACACATGGAACACTCCCACGAGCCAAGTGCCTTGGATACAACTTGGACTAATGTTGTATCCCATAGGAAAAGAAGCAATAGTAATAACTCTTCATCTAGCTCTAGGCCCAATAAGATAGTTAATAACAATGTATCGAAAACAAACTCAGTCCAACCAGTGCTCGTTTCAAACAGGTTCCAACCTCTTTCTAACACCGATAGCGATCAAACAAAAAAACAAAAAGTTCCCCCAATAATACTCAAAACCCATGTAAATTACATGGAGCTTTGTAAACTATTGTCCCAATTAGTTGGCAGTGACCAGTTCAACTGCTCTTCGTCTTTAAAGAGCATTACCATACACCCATTATCTTCTGACGCCTACAGGAAAATTGTTCATTTCCTTCGCGAAAACAAGGCCGAATTCCACACTTTTCAACTTCCAGAAGACAAAGTCTTTCGTGTAGTTATTCGTGGTCTTCATAGCTCCATTGAGCCTGAAACAATCAAAAGTGAATTATCATCCAAAGGATTTAATGTTCAAAATGTAACTAATGTCTGGTCTAAGGACAAAACTCGCCTTCCATTGTTTTTTGTCGATCTTGACCAATCCCAATCAAATGACCACATTTTCGACCTTTCTACTCTCCTTCACTCAAAGATCCAAATCGAAGAACCTAGACCAAAACGACTTGTAGTGCAATGCATGCGCTGCCAACAATTGGGACATTCAAAGAAATATTGCAATCGAACCCCTAAATGTGTCAAGTGCGCTAAGGATCACGAATCCGCAACTTGTACGAAACCCAATAACACACCCGCAACCTGTGCACTTTGTGGCGATAACCACCCTGCTAACTATAGGGGTTGTTCAGTTCACAGGGAACTACAGAACAGACGCTCATCCAAATCTACGTTATCAAAAGAAGAAACCCCTTCTCGCCACCCCCACCCGACTCCTGATCTATCACCCCCATCATTTCCTCAACTTCCGAAACCAAAATCACACGCCTTTCCATCAAACTCAAACGACCAACGAGCACTTACTCCCAATGCTTTACACTCAAATGAAGAACATAACTACGCCAAACGACTTCAAACCACTATTCACAACACTTCCAATCAAACTGACATTGTAACACAATTAACGTCAATACTTACAGAATTCAAAGCCCTTTTTTCACCATTACTAACCATGATGACTCAACTTATGCAAGCTCTTATCACAAAAAATGACAAATAACCTATCAAATAGTTTTCTTACAGTCCTGCTGTGGAATGCAAATGGTTTATACCAACACGCACAAGAACTAGAGTTACTTTTACATGAGAAACGTATAGACGTCGCTTTAATAAGTGAAACTCATTTTACTACAAACTCTAGATTTTACATTCCAGGTTACAACATATACAGAGCTGATCGCCCTGACAATCGGGCATATGGCGGTACAGCGGTTCTTGTCCGAAACAGTCTCAAACACTTTGTTCACCCATCCATCAATCCAACAAATTTCCTTCAGTCAGCAGCATCAACTGTAGTTTTTAATAACATTGAAATAACCTTTTCGGCTGTTTACTGCCCCCCTAGATTTGCAATAAATTCGAATGATTTTACAGAACTATTTTCAAACCTAGGTTCTCATTTCATCTGTGGGGGAGACTATAACGCCAAACATGTACAATGGGGTTCAAGGTTAAATAACCCGAGAGGCCGCCAACTGCTTCATTCTGTCGTTTCTAACAACCTGAACTATCATTCACCTGGCACACCTACTTATTGGCCAACAGCTGTAAATAAAGCACCTGATCTACTTGATTTTTTCATTTCAAAGGGTGTAAGCCAATTTCATAAATCCCTCAACTGCCTTGACAACTCTCCTTCTGACCACTCTCAAATTCTGTTAACAATTTCATGCGCCCCTCTAGAAAAAATTGAAAAACTATCTCTAACAAATGGGATAATGAACTGGGAGCTATTTCGAAACACACTTATGTCCACAGTAAACATAAACCTCCCACTGAAAACTGGTGGGGATGTGGAAGTAGCAGTAGACCACTTAACCAAGTCCATCCAACAAGCCGCCTGGAGTTCGTCAACTCCGAAACCTCCTAAGAAACGATCTGGTCCTTGCTACCCCCAATATATATGTGAGCTGATAAGACTAAAACGAACAGCTAGAAGGAAATGGCACCAAAGTAGACTTCCATCTGATAAAACCGCCCTCAACCGCTGCACAAATCAATTGAAACAAGCAATTAGGGAATTCAAAACTTCTACATTCGAAAATAAACTAGGTAATCTTTCCCCTTCAGATGGCTCCTTATGGAAGACAACGAAGAAAATTCTACATTACACTTCTACATCTTCCCCAATCAGGCGACCGGACAATTCATGGGCAAAATCAGACAAAGAAAAAGCAGATCTCTTTGCTGAACACCTTTCTGGTGTTTTTAGTCCCCACGAAGAACACAATCGAAGATTCTCCACCGAAGTAGAAACATCTATTGAAATTCCCTTGCCCATGTCCTTACCACCTTCTCGAATTACAGCAAATGATGTCAAACGGGCCATTTTTAAACTACCCCCAAGAAAATCACCTGGATATGATTTAATCACAAGTGAAATTTTACGTGAAATACCCGGTCCCTGTATCATCTTACTGACACAAATATTTAATGCAATATTACGGACAACTCATTACCCCATTCAATGGAAACTATCCCAAATAATTCTAATCCAAAAACCGGAGAAACCAGCAGACCAAGTCTCATCATACAGACCTATTAGCTTACTCCCTGTTGTTTCAAAATTGTTCGAAAGAATCCTCTTAACACGTTTACAATCTGCAATTGAGGATTGTAATGGATTGCCAAATCACCAATTCGGGTTTAGATCTCTGCATTCTACAGTGCAGCAACTTCATAGAGTGGTCGATACAATTGCGTCTGGACTTGAAAGCAAAAAATATACGAGTGCTGTTTTTCTAGACATAAGTGCCGCCTTCGATAAGGTGTGGTATCCTGGTCTACTATCAAAATTAAGAATTCTTCCACCCACTTACTATTTGATTCTCCGTTCTTATTTAGAAGATAGATTTTTTATGGTGAAACAAGGGTCAGATTTCTCAGATTACAAGCCAATATTAGCCGGTGTTCCTCAGGGCTCCTTATTATCTCCCCTTCTTTACAGTATCTACACAGCTGATCTCCCTGAAACTGGAAATACAAAGATCGCCACATTTGCTGATGACACTGCCATTCTAAGTTCATCAGAAGACCCCATTGAAGCTAGTAACAATCTCCAAAATCACATTAACGTCCTAAGTAATTGGTTAAAAAATTGGAGAATAAAAGTTAATGCAACAAAGTCGTCACATATCACATTCACACTAAGGAAAGGTGTATGCCCTCCTGTACACATTGACAACAACAGAATCCCTCAAAGTAACGAAACACGTTATCTTGGTCTCCATCTAGACAAGCGATTAACATGGAAGACACACGTAACAAAAAAGATAACTGCTCTCAAATCAAGAGCTAAGCAACTTTATCGACTACTCAATTTCAATTCAAAATTACCTACTACATCAAAATTACTATTGTACAAAACTCTTCTAAAACCAATATGGGCTTATGGTATTCAAATTTTTGGTTCAGCAAAATTTTGTCACTTAAAGAAAATTCAAACCTTTCAATCTAAAATGCTTCGCTTAATTTCTGGTGTTCCCTATTATGTAAGTAACAAGACACTTCATACAGACTTTAAATTGAAATTTGTTCACGAAACAGCAAAAGAATGCTATGAACTATTCTTCAATAAACTTGATGGTCACTCAAATCCTTTGATTCAAGAACTCCACACACCGACACTTCCTGGCATCCTTCAGAGAAGATTAAAAAGAAACTGGAGCCGAGATCTTCTAAGATGACTGTAGGCACAGAAGAGCAAAACAAAACAATACGTGTCAGAAGAAACCTTTGAAAACCAGTTCAAAAAAGGAAGACTACTGAGCCTACTTTTTAATATTATTTGTTCATGTTTTTGTTAGAATAATTATTAGCACATTTGCTCGTTGTATGTAATTTTACAGTTGCAAATAAAGAATGAAAGACAAAAAAAAAAAAAAAAAAAAAAAAAAGAAAATTGTTATTGACTCCAAAACAAACTAAAAATAATTGTAAAAAGTATTGACTTTATTTTTTCGAGGATTAGGTAATTTTACAGCACCAACATAAAACGAGTTCGCACGCAGCACGCTGACGTGAGGGAAGTGAATTTCCACATACAAAACTATAAAAACTCAAAATCAGTTAAAAACATACAATTATTCCAATTTTTATTCAAATCTGAAAATATTGATTTTTTGGCTGTTTTGATGCTCCTGGTTCTATTTACCTGCAATGCTGGGAATACAATTTTGTGCATTATAAGGTTAGGATAAGGTACAGTCAGGCTTTAAAGTAGGCGTGAGGTTGTTGGGGATGATAAAAGTACACCAACAAATGAATAACAGGCTTTTCTGAAGTAAAACCCCCATAAGACAACGTATTGTGTTTGGTCAATACACATTTTCTTTAATAACTCGGTAAATATATATGACAGAATGACGAGCGAGGGCTTAAAAGTTTCGCTACACTAATTCCCACAGTTTTTCATTCGTTAATTTTACATCCGGGGCTTTTCTGACCCTTTTTGGGCCCAAAAACTCAAATTTCTAAATTTAAAATCCCCAAAAAAGGGGGTTAGAGTTTCCCGATTGTTTTGCCCAACGAACTTGTCCAACTGATTACAAAAAGGAATGTCCCTACCAAATTTGAAGTAAATCGGACAAAAAATGCGACCGCTAGAGTGCATACACACACACATATATATATATATATATATATATATATATATATATATATATATAGGGTCATTCCATATGAAGTGGTCCAGAAATAATTAAATTGGTTGCTTCAAAAATTTTATTATTTTTTATATTTTTACAACTTAAAGTACAACTTATCAGAAGCCTAAAAATGCTCTTAGTTTATTTTTGAAATTTTTATTTTGCCGATGGCGGCCATTTTTATATTACAAGACGGGCTGTTTTCAGCGATTTCAGAGCTCTGCGGAAAATCTCATATCTCATGATCCATTAGTCCTAGAACATTCAAACAAAAACCAATCTGTTCAAAAAGATCTAAACTAAAATAATGTTCCTTAAAGATTAGTACTTAAAACTAAGAAAAAGAGCCTAAACATATCTTCAAACTTCAATATTATTGTTTTACAAAAATCGTTTTTCAAAAATATTTTTCCAAGGGAAGGCAAAAGTATATTTGTCTTTGATTTTTTTTATTTGATAGATATATGTATGTACTTCAAATTCATAAAGTTTCAGACTGTGGACTAACATAGTTTTTTAAATAAAAATAGTTTTAATCATAAAATTTTGAAAATTTTGGATTTTTAAGGTTTAATATCTTTGTTGGGCATAAAAATTAAAATTTGAAATTAAGCCCAGATTTAGTACTCAATGAGAGGAGTAACCTGTAAAAATTTGGTTTTGTGGACTCAACTATTAACGGAGATGTGACAATTTGAAAAGTACCACATTAAGTATTTTCGTCAATATCTCTATAGCGGTATATAATACTTTATAAAAGATGTTTTCAACTTTAAATTATTGGAATCTATGTGATAAAAGTTATTACATTACTTAAACCCCTACTAACCTGAAATTTCATGATTGGTGAGCATTGATTAGTTCTGAAATCTCGTCGCACAATTTTTGAGTGATGTTATAGTTGCGCCCAGTCGCTGTTGTTAATTCTAGTGGTGCAATCTTTCTTAAGACATTGCTTAAAGGTACCCATGCTTCGTCTCGTTTGCTCAATTTAAAAGAAGTTCTTGGACCAGCTGGTTCATAGAAGTGAACAAAACAGTCGTTGTGTTCAAGGTTAACAGTTTTGATTTTTCCGAGCCACCACTGTTTGTCGTAAACACAGGCAATGATGTCGTCTTCCTCCAGAGTTAATGTAACTCTCTTTGATGTTAACATTTCTGTAAAGATGTCAGATCTTGATGTTTTGTAGCATTGTACTTTGTTTTCAGCCACTGGTACAAAGCGATGGAAGGACCGAGTTCCAGTAATTTTAAGGCATTCTTTGAATCGTACTTGAAGTTCTGTTTCATTTTTGGATATTTCCTCACTGTCAACATAAAAGTACTGGATACCCTTCAGATTTTCAGAGCAGAAGTTAAACATATCTTTAGCGTTCAGAATTTGATTGTTTGTTGTAGATTGCAGACTCTTTTTAGTCACTTCTCTTTTTGTAGTCCCCCCGACTCCATCGCATGCATTTTTTCCATGCGCGGTGGCAAAAAAATTCCACTCTGCTGCTAAGCCAAAATCATGTTCATGAAAACAAAGATTCAAAAAGTTTTTTTTGTTTTTGTATTGGCTGCTGGCCCCATCAGTAAAATAAATTACTTTTTCAACTGCCGGTACATTGTCTTTTATATCTTCAATAAGATATTTTTGAAAAGTATGAACTACTGCAGTATTGTGCTGTTGATGGTTGCTTATGATACATAGACTACGGTTCTTTACCAGACCTGAGTCCTCATCATGGTAATAGTACACAAAAGGATGAATGGTTGCCTGCTTATTGACCCAATGAAAACTCTGAATCTCGTCTTGCACTACAAAAGCGAAGTTTTCTGCAAAGTCAGCAACGACTACACATTCTTCTTTTGTTAATGTACTCTTAATGTCTTTGAATGAGGCAGACTGTAGTTTAGACACATAGTGATGAGCTTTTAAATCATTTACTTTTGCCACAAGCGATTCTAGAAACTCATCCCTTGGCTTAGACACTGTGATCATTTCTGCTCGGTCAACAGTCACCCATTGCTTAAAAACTATGTTATCTGGCATGTCGTTAATTTCATCAGCTTCCAAAAGCGTATTCAAAAGTTCTTGAACATCCCCACACTCTTCACATTCACTCATCATACATTCATACTTATTTAAATCACACGCTAGTGCCTCCAGTAAGTCTTTATAGTCAACCTTAAGCTTAGCTCCATCTATCATCAGCTTTACGTTTTGATGGTATGAACATATGCAGACACTGTGGGTTCCTGAAGCCCCAGCAATAATACACCATTTGGGTCTCAGCTCACAAAATTTTGATCGCCCAATTTTAATATTTGGATGTGTTTCTTTAAATTTGACAAACAGCTCATTTAAATTGCAGAGGAGGAGATGTTTTTGTTTATGCTCTGGTTTTCCATTGATGCGGACAGCTACACAATCTTTTTTGCCTGGGCAAATTCTACTGTTCTCTTCAGACAAGTAAAATTCTTGAACTTTTTTGATTGTGTCACTAGATAATATTTTTCCACTGCTTCTTTTAGCTAATTCAGGCATAACACCAAATTTATTGGTTAGATCTCTAGATAATCTTACGAGACGCTCAGAAACGTTAAACTCTTTACATACTTTTTGTCTAGACCATGAACGTGGTAACAAGCTTAGTATTTTGATTTTGTCTTCTTTATTGGAAATGTTACATTTTTCTTTTAGTTTTGTTATTAGTTCCTCATAGTCTTTAGAGTCCAATTCATCGTCATTTTGCTTAGGCAAAGGATAAGCAAGAGAATCATTATCTTCGTTAAAATTTGCATAAAGCTTTCTTTTTAAGGTGTCTGTAATTTTTGTAATTTTAGATTCAATGGCATTTGTTCTTTTATTAGAACTAAGTTTTCTAATTTTAGAAGCAGGTGATACTCCCAATGCAGAACAAGCCTGATCCACAACATTTATGGTTTCTGGGGGCTCAAAACTGGGACCTTCTAAAGAACCTTCTTTATCTTCTTCATTGTCAATTTCCTTAAACAATTTCTTGTTACAAGTTGAGCACAAAGCTTTTCCTGGCGTGAGGCATACATTAGTGGTACTTTTAGGTCTAGATAAATGTGACAATGTGATTTCTCTCAAACTCTTTTTCACAGGTTTTTTGTGATATTCAAGGGGATAAGAACATATTCTGCCATACAGATGATAGTATTTGTCTAAAAATTTTATCTCATGGTACTTACAAATATTGTCAATACCATCACTTATCCTAAGCTGCAATAATAGCTTGTCATCATCACTGAATTCATCAATCAATTTCAAATTTCTAGTAACATCACCATAAACACTTTTATGACACTCTTCACTAATACGTTGACCCACATAACACTCCATTTAACTAAAGAATAAATCACACTTCTTTTGAAAATAAAACTGGGAAATACTACAACACATGCTAATAGTAGAAGGAGATGACTGAGACTGAGCTCTCAGCTCACCAGTCAACAGACAAAAGTGTGCTTGTCCCAACATGAAAGCTACTTGTTTGAAACTGAACAGTTCAGCTGACAGTTTCATATAAGAAAGCTCTATATTCAGATTAAACTGATAGTGCATTACTTTTGGCTTGGATAGTGCATTAGTGTTTGACATACTTCCTAACAATTTGGTTCTTTTTTAATAGTAACCAGGCCTAGATACAAAACAAGCTATTTAAAGGCCACCAAATGTTAAAATGTTGATAAAATATGACATACAAATTTTCAGTTAACCAAACAAACTTTTGGATAAAAATCAGTAATATTTTATATTTTCCATTTAATTGTAGTTAAAAATGAAATATTATTTAAGATATTATATCAGTATCCATTCATAGAAATAAAAAAATTGGAAAATATGCAGCTTTAGCGAAGTCAATAAAAAACATTTATTTTGGTGCTTTTCAAATTATCACATCTCCGTTAATAGTTGAGTCCACAAAACCAAATTTTTACAGGTTACTCCTCTCATTGAGTACTAAATCTGGGCTTAATTTCAAATTTTAATTTTTATGCCCAACAAAGATATTAAACCTTAAAAATCCAAAATTTTCAAAATTTTATGATTTAAAAAATTTTTATTTAAAAAACTATGTTAGTCCACAGTCTGAAACTTTATGAATTTGAAGTACATACATATATCTATCAAATAAAAAAAATCAAAGACAAATATACTTTTGCCTTCTCTTGGAAAAATATTTTTGAAAAACGATTTTTGTAAAACAATAATATTGAACTTTGAAGATATGTTTAGGCTCTTTCTCTTAGTTTTAAGTACTAATCTTAAAGGAACATTATTTTAGTTTAGATCTTTTTGAACAGATTGGTTTTTGTTTGAATGTTCTAGGACTAATGGATAATGAGATATGAGATTTTCCGCAGAGCTCTGAAATCGCTGAAAACGGCTCGTCTTGTAATATAAAAATGGCCGCCATCGGCAAAATAAAAATTTCAAAAATAAACCAAGAGCATTTTTAGGCTTCTAATAAGTTGTACTTTAAGTTGTAAAAATATAAAAAATAATAAAAATATTGAAGCAACCACCTCTGGATCAGTACATATGGATTGACCCTATATATATATATATATATATATATATGTCTATATATATATATATACAATTTTGAACGAACCCCCAAAACGTGTTCAGGGGGTCACATTAGGAACTTCTATGGTGGTCCCGGGCTTAAGTTTCACCGTGCGGGTCATGCTAATAGTTCACTTTCCATAGGAAATTCACTAATAAAAACATGACGAAGAAATTCAAGAAGCAAACCCTTTTAGCGAATTTCCCCTGTAGGGAAGAAGCTATTACCGTAGGTCTCATGGAAAGACTTAATCCCGTGACCATGATAACTTTTCGTTTTGAGGTCCCCAGATGTCAAAAACACCATTCGTTCAAATTTGTATATATGTATATATATATACATATATATATATGTCCGTAAGCACGATAACTCTCGTAAAAAAGGTCCGATCTTAATGAAATTTGGCACAAATTTGTAAAGTACCATTTATTTGAACGAGTTCGAAAATCAGACGAAACGCACCATCCAAAGGGGGGTTTTTAGGGGGTTTTGTACCCCAAAAATGTTTTTTATTTTATTTTCCCATGTAATTTTTATTTAAATCAAATTTTAATTTTCACCATTGTATTCAGCTTAAAAAAACAAACAATTTGGTACTTTGATCATTGCTCTACGTCAATTGGTTACTGAGATATTGAAAGTGCTAAACACAGTACATTGTCTAATGTTATTCTTATGGAGAAAAGGAAAAATTTTATATCACGTTTATTTATGAACATAAACTGATGAAACTTGGTATATGGCTTCATCTGGTTGTGGTTTATTGTTGTTTGCACACAAAAAAATTTTCGCCTATGGTTCCCGTAGCAGCAAACCTAGGTACTCAGTTCCCATGTTATTCTTATGGAAAATAATTAAAATGTTATATATCGCTGATTTATGAATGTATTTGGATGAAACTTGGTATGTGACTTCACTTAGATGAGTTCTATTGATATTTGCATAAAAATCCATTATTTTGTGTTCCATGTTGCAGCAAACCTGCGTACTCATCCTCAATGTTATTCTTATGGTGAATATCTGTATCTGTATCTATGGAGAATAATTAATATTTTAAATATCACTTGTTTTTGAATATATATCTTATGAATCCTGTTAAGTGCTTAATGTTATAATATATTTATTGGAAATTCGCTGAGTATTCAGGTTTACTGCGACGGGGGTATTTATACCATAGTTTTCTTAATTTCTTAATTATTATTCTTTGCAGAATATTGAAAACAGCTGAGTGCTGAGTCTATCATTATTGACCTTCATCCTTCATGTCAATCAATTATGTCAGCCTTTAACCTAGTAACTGTCAAACGAACAAGCCGTACTTAAATTTGCCGTTTCACTAATTAAATTCACCAATTATTTAATAGGGGCTTTTCATTTGTTGTTGTTTTATTGTTCTGATAATTAACAACGTGCTTCAGTCCAGTTCCTCTATCCTGTGGGATCATCATCTTTCTTCGTGGTTTGTTGAGCAGTTACATAAGCAACAAAGTTTTGCCATGATATAGCAATTCTCTAGCTCAAGTAAATTAATTTCGTTTCATTTTTTGTGTTTCATACTAAACTTGGAAAATGTACCAATATTCTGAAAGCAGTAGTAGTGAAAATGAAGGTTTAAGTGAAAATGAGAACACAGTTGACCTGTCCCATAGAAATTTGGATTACCACAGTTTTATAAATGTCTTGGAAGAGTATGACAAAGATAAGTCCAAAGAAAATCATGTTGTTCCTCACACTATAAAAAGATTAATTTTGTATCAGAATCAGCTTGTTGACGTCCCTTCCAATGTTTCAGTTTTCAAGAATCTGAAAATTGTTGACATAAGTAGCAACAGATTAAAAAGACTCCCGGATATTTTACTAACTTTCCCGCTTTCAACACTTATTGCCAAGAATAATCTCCTTGATAATGAGTCGCTTCCAAAATCCTTTGAATTGGTCAACAATTCATTGAAGAATCTCAATTTAAGTGGAAACAACTTAACACATTTTCCACTCCAGATCCTTGAAGCTTCAAATTTACTCTTTGTGTATCTTGGTGGAAACAGAATTGAAAACATTCCCAAGGAAATTGCCAGTCTATCAAGGTAAGTTTGAGCTTATAATTTTTAGTTTCACAATTATATTACTATTGTTTTAAGTTAAATGTAGCCTTACTAGTAATAAATATATAATATATAAAACCTGAAAAGCTAGTGTATGACTTTGTTTGGTTATGGTTCTCCTGTCAGGTTCTCCAAACCTTTTGCTTAAAGTTTTACTTCTGTTTTTTACATTATTTAACAATATCTAGCAATACGCTAGACCTACACTGATTAGTTTTGTTGTATCAATATACCTTTCACAGTTTTTCTAGTTAATATAGGTGCTCCTTATTGTAGCTTTCCTATTGAACCTTTCCAATTTTTAAGGTTGGAAAAAGTTATGGTAGTTAAATTTATTTATTTTAAATGTCCGTCTTGTCATTGCCCAGTTGATGCCTCGGTAGACGTTTAGCATCGAAATGGAAATGACAATAGGCCTGCCTATTGTAGTACAGTGTAGACTCTCAGAAATCCGGACTATTTTGGCAGACTGTCGGTTTGGATTTTGAAAAATCCGGATTTCCCGGAGGTGGACATGAATTATCAATTTCGCCTTTATAGTGAACAATTATGACAATATGCGTTTACGTTTATATGCTCTAAGAGTCACTGGTCTACTGATTTTCATCGTCAGTGACAAGTCATCGATAGGAGAATACCTGAGTGGAGTAACGCATCGGATACAAAAACAATAACAAACACCGATAACGGCACAGATGGTCCAAGCGAGGACTTGGATCATCCGCGGTCGGATTAGTTCACCTAACGATGCAAACTACATGACATTTGTATAATGCGGAATGATCACAAGAATACTGAAGGCGCTAAACCGTAAAGTTCCGTTTTTTTGGTTTAAATTTGCAACAACTAAAATTAAAAAAAAAAATCAAGATCATCAGTCTGGATAACCTAGAGTCTGGATAAGTGTGATCCGGATTTCTGAGAGTCTATTGTATTAGGTAAATCTATATTATGGAAATTGTAGGCCTATTGGTAACTTATTGTTAGAATTTTGTGAAGTTTCAGTACAGGATCCAGCCGCCATTGGTCATTGGGCTAGTAATTCAGACCTATTTCCATCATTTATATGCTCAAAGTTATTTAAAAGGCTGAATTGAATAGATTGTGGTAGTTTATTCAACACAATACCTTAACACATAGGTGATTTGAAATCAATTTGGTTTTTTAAAGAATATATCCTGGTTAAAGAATCAGTCGGTCTTAGTCAGTAACAAGGCTACACAAGGCATCTCACCCATTCTACACTCATAATTCATTCATATTCACCTTAAAATTCCCCCTAGTTGCGTTGTCCTCTTACACAGTGATTTACCGACCACTGAAAATTTGAAAATTTCTGAAGAATAATCTGCAGCTTGTCCTACTGTTCATTTTTTCAATTGTTTAGATAGGTAATAGACTTTAAGGCTACCTATGAATATTTGTTCCAATTTTGTATGGGATCCCCACAATAAAAGAACCATACCTAAGAACAGATTAACATAAGATCAACTAACAGTTTTGCTAGTTTCTTGGGATACTAACAGTTCTAAAATTTATAGTGCATAGTGAAAAATATTTAGGTTATTAGTTAAATGTTTTATATGATGTTTTCATTTTAAATTTTCATTAAAGATTTCTCCAAGAAATGTGTGTGATGCACGTTTTTAATATTTTTAAATTCTCCACTGAGTATTATGGGTACTTTGGTATTATACGGATGCCACTATTTTTGGAGGTTAAATTTTTACCGGATACAAAGGATAACTACATAATTTGAAAAAACGTACTTTTATTGACTTACTGTACAAATTTTACATCATTCTGATGAGCGGTCTTTGTGTTGTGCCTCCCAAAAGACAGCGATGTCCGCTAGGATCGTGTTGAATGCGTCGCCGCCGCTAGCAGCCACACCCGATCGCCACATGTACTCCGCCGTGGCACATATACAGGGCGCTGCGGCAGTTATGTTAGGATGGGTTATCATAAAAATACGTACGGTTTCCTCTTCATTTCGAGGTAAATCCCACACCAAAAGAACGTCACTCATTATGAAAACAAATGTAACGTAGTTACGGCAATAAATCACTCATGACACTGACCCAGATACAGGCGGTGACAGGTGATGCGCGCGCTCCAGTCAACGACCTGACCTTGGCCTATTTGGAGGTGGTTTGGCGGCCTGAAGTATGACTCATCAGGTATCATTTGATTCGTAACGAAACAAGGAAAGTCCTACAATCATTTTTATGATAACCCATCCTAACATAACTGGCGCAGCGCGCTGTATAAGGGTGGTATCCGTATAATACCAAAGTACCGTATTATGATTAGTAGGCTTAACATAGGTCATGTTGCTCTTTGAACAGTTTAATAAAAGACGATTTTAAAAAATACCCCCGTCGCAGCAAACCTGCGTACTCAGCGAATTTCCAATGCATAATATTTGTCTGAATTCCACATAAAGCCGCATACCAAGTTTCATAAAAATATATTCACATTTAAGCGATTTTAATTATTCTCTATAAGAATAACATTGGTAATGAGTACTTAGGTTTGCTGAAACAAGGAACACAAACAATTGAATTTATGCTAATATAAATATAATTTAACTAGGCGAAGCCACATACCAAGTTTCATCAATATTCAATCATAAATAAGCGCTATATAACATTTTCGTTATTCTCCATAAGAAAAACATGGGGGTTGAGTAAGCAGGTTTGCTGCAACAAGGAACAAAAAAATGGGTTTTTATGGAATTATGAATATAACTCAACCAAGTTAAGCTACATACCAAGTTTTATTAATTTATGTTCAAAATTAAGGGAGTCATTACATTTTACTTATCCTCCATAAGAATAATATGGGGGCTGAGTACGCAGGTATGCTGCTACGGAAATAACCAACAAAAAATCAATTTTTTGTGCAAATATCAATACATCAACACTACATAAGGATAACATTGGACAACGTACTGTGTTTAGCACTTTGAATATCTTAGCAACGGTTGGGCGTAGAATCACAATTTAAACACCAAAATGATTGTTTTGTGGAACTGAACAGATTTCTAAAAGCAAATGTGAAGTTTAAATTAAAATAAACTGAGGAAATGCCAAAAACCTTTTAGCGAATTTCCCCTATAGGGAAGAAGCTATTACCGTAGTCGGCATGGTAAGACCTAGGCCCGGGACCATGATAACTTTTCGTTTTGAGGTCCCCAGACCCCAAAAACACCATTCGTTCGAAACTGTATATATATATATATATATATATATATATATATATGTGTGTGTGTGTGTCCGTGGGTGCGATAACTCTCGTAAAAATAATCCGATTTTGACGAAATTTGGTATAAGCGTGTAAAGCAGCATTTATGACTTTAAGTTCAAAAACCAGACAGATCGGACTATCCAAAGGGGTATTTTGGGGGGGTTTTGTCCCCCAAAAATGGGTTTTTTGAGTTTTCTACATATAATTTTTGAAAAAGTCAAATTTTAGTTTCTTCCACTGGAATCAGCTTAAAAAGACGCACAATTTGGTGTTTTGACCATTGCTCTACGTCAAAATGGTCACAGAGATATTGAAAGTGCTAAACACAGTACGTTGTCCAATGCTATTCTTATGGAGAATAAGAAAAAAATTATAGCTCGCTTATTTATGAACGTATTCTAACAAAACTTGGTATATGGTTTCATCTGGTTGTGGTCTATTGTTATTTTCACAAAAAACCCGATTTTTACCAATAATTCCCGTAGCAGCAAACCTGCGTCCTCAGCCCCCATGTTATTCTTATGGAGAATAAGTAAAATGTAATGTATCCCTTAATTATGAACATAAATTAATAAAACTTGGAATGTTGGTTCACCTAGTTAAGTTCTATTGATATTTGCATAAAACCCCATTTTTTGTGTTCCTTATTGCAGCAAACCTGCGTACTCATCTCCCATGTTATTCTTATAGAGAATAATCAAAATGGCATATATCGCTTATTTATGAACTTATATTGATGAAACTTGGTATGTGGCTTCACCTAGTTGAGTAATATTGATATTTACAAGTAACCCTATATTTGTTGTTTTTTGTACCAGCAAACCTGCGTACTCATCCCCAATGTTATTGTTATAGTGAATAATTCAAATTTGATATATCGCTTATTTTTGAATATATTTTTATGAAACTTGGTATGCGGCTTTATGTGGTATTAAGACTTATATTTTGCATTGGAAATTCGCTGAGTACGCAGGTTTGCTGCGACGGGGGTATTTCCCATTAGATTAACATGGGAGATTTTATAAGTAGGTTTTTTTTTTTGATTTTCTTTGCAACCACTTAACCTAGGTTAATAATTCAAAATACTATATTATTTGTTTTTTAAGCTCTATAACATGGTCAAAACCAAAATTAAGTTTTTAAAAAATTGTAGGGTGAAAAATGCAAAAAAATTATTTTTGGAAAATTTAAAACCCCCATAAACCCCCCTTTCCACGGTCCGATTTTTCTGATTTTCGAACTTTAAGTCTTGAATGTCATTTTACACATTTGAGCCAAATTTCATCGAAATCGGACGTTTTTTACTCAAGTTATCGCATTCACGGACACATGTATATATATATATATATATATATCTATCTATATATATATATATATATTTGAATGAATAGTGTTTTTGTCATCTGGGGACCTCAAAACAAAAAATTATCATGGTCTCTGACTTAAGTCTTACCATGAGACCTACGGTAATAGCTTCTTCCCTATAGGGGAAATTCGCTAAAACATGTTTCTAACTGTGAATCATAACAGTCTTTAAACTGAAATAATAATATCATTAAAACTACTGTTCTTAACTAAAGCTGTTGTGTCATCAGCATATAGGAATAATTTAGAAGAAATATTTATGCCATTAATAAACATGATAAAAAGTAAGGGACCTACAATAGAACCCAGCGGAATGCCGTAGGTAGTGATGGATTTGAATTTGTAGATATGTTCAACCACTGTACCCTGTTTTTAGCGAATTTCCCCTATAGGGAAGAAGCTATTACCGTAGTCGGCATGGTAAGACCTAGGCCCGGGACCATGATAACTTTTCGTTTTGAGGTCCCCAGACCCCAAAAACACCATTCGTTCGAAACTGTATATATATATCTATATATATATCTATATATATATATGTGTGTCCGTGGGTGCGATATCTCTCGTAAAAAAGGTTCGATTTTGATGAAATTTGGTACAAACGTGTAAAGCAGCATTTATGACTTTAAGTTCGAAAACCAGACGGATCGACCTATCCGAAGGGGTATTTTGGGGGGGTTTTGTACCCCAAAAATGGGTTTTTTGAGTTTTTTACATACAATTTTTGAAGAAGTAAAATTTTATTTTTTCCCATTTGAATCAGCTTAAAAAGACGCACAATTTGATGTATAATCATTGCTCTACGTCAATTGGTTACTGAGATATTGAAAGTGCTAAACACAGTACGTTGTCCAATGTTATTCTTATGGAGGATAATAAAAATTGTATATCTCGCTTATTTATCAACTTATCCTGACGAAACTTGGTATATTGCTTCATTTCATTGTGGTCTTTTGATATTTGCACAAAAACCCATTTTTTGCCTGATAGTTCCCGGAGCAGCAAACCTGCATACTCAGCCCCATGTTATTCTTATGGAGAATAATTAACGTGTTATCTCCTTTAATTATGGACATAAGTAAATAGAACTTGGTATGTGGCTTTACCTAGTTGAGTTATATTGATATTTGTATAAAAGCCCATTTTTAGTGTTCCTTATTTCAGCAAACCTGCATACTCAGCAGCCATGTTATTCTTATGGAGAATAATTAAAATGTCATAAATCGTTTATTTATGAATGTATATTGACGAAACTTGGTATGTGGCTTTATGTGGTATTAAGATAAATTAATATGCATTGGAAATTCGCTGAGTATGCAGGTTTGCTGCTACGGGGGTATTAGTTCTTAGATAAGAAGCTAGTAATTTAAACACAATTCCTTTTATTCCAAATAAGCTAATTTTATTAATGTTATAAATGTTTAAAAGATAAACCTCAAAGTTCTTAATAAATAAAGCCTATTATAGTGTCAATGCTTATTTAAGTGATATTTTGGTTTGACTCCATGTAACCACAGTTAATTTGACTCCATGTACAGTTAATTAGTTTTGTATATTTTAGCCTGACAATTTCACCTGTTTCTCCAGCATTGCTGGTGTATGTAAACGTAATGTGAGATAAACTATTATCTATTGCCTATTCAAGAGAAGGCCATGATGAACACAGTCACTTGTCTTGGATAGGTTACTGAGTGCATGATGTTTATTACCTTTTATGTACGTTATATGACAAGACAAATTTGCATTCATTGTTGAATGTCTACAGAACTGTTATATGACAATTTAAATAAGTTAGGGGTTTATATACATTAAATCAACATTCAAATTCCAATACATTATCTTACTAATGTTTCAGAAGATTTATTCCATCGTTAGGGTCGTTACAAAAAATGTCATTCTTCTGTTATTTAATTAATTTGAGTGTTTCATGTGAATGTGCTGTTTTTAATTTTTGTTAAATTTGTTTACAATCAGAAGAATGACATTTTGTAACGCCCCCGATGATGGAGCAAATGTTTAGAAACATATGTAGGACAATCTACTAAAATTATAAACTGTTGACTGAAGGTATCTTATATATTATTTCTCTAGCCTGTTTTTCTGTCAGTCCGCGAGATCTTCCTTATTCCTTTATCAAATTCCATGATTTACCCCTCATTTTAAAGCGTTTCGTGCCGGCTTATATATATATATATATATATATATATATATATATATATATATATATATATAAGGGAATAGTTCGTTTTGACAGGAGCGAAAATTTAAACAAAAGAACATTTGATCAGCTGACAAGATTTGGTTCCCAGTGCGGAATTCCGCATGGGTCGACTAGTAAATTTATGTTTCAATTGACAACAATTTGGAAAACTGATCGATACATTTTTTGAATTCATGCTAAAAATAAATGTCCATAAAAACATCGTAAACTTTTGGTTATTCTGAGACCTCATCCTCCCCAATAATCATTTTTATGTCATGATCCATAAACCCACCACGCATTCTCATATAACTTAACTCCATGTTAAAATAAATTAGGTACCTATGGCAATCCAGTAGGCCCTTTATAATCCTGGGAACATTCAATTATAAAATATTTTTTGTAATCACCTGATATGTATAAAACATTGTCTGCAACAGATAAACGTTAAAGCTTTAAAGGCCAAGGAGGCGAGGCCCTAGATGGTTTTCTAATATTTTTTGGATTTTGATATATCTAGGAATTGTAGGATAGGTTTTAACGAATTTCCCCTATAGGGAAAAAGCTATTACCGTAAGTGGCATGTTAAGGCTTAAGCCCAAGACCATGATAACTTTTTGTTTTGAGATACCTAGATACCAAAAACACTATTCGTTCAAATTTATAATATATATGTGTGTCCATTACCGCAATAACTTTTGAAAGAAACGCCCGATTTTGATGAAATTTGGCACAAATGTGTAGAGTAATATTTATGACTCTAAGTTCGAAAACCAGATTGATCGGACTATGGGAAGGGGATTTTATGGGGGTTTTAAATTTTCCAAAAATTACTTTTTTTGAATTTTTCCCCCTAAAATTAAAAAAAAACACTCAATTTTAGTTATAACTGTTTTATAGAGCTTAAAAAAACCAAATAATTTGGTATTTTGAATCATTAAGCTAGGTTAAGTGGTTGTAGAGAAAAGTCAAAAAACGCGTCCATAAAATTTGCCATATTAATCTTGTGGGAAAAAGGTTTTTGGCTTTTCCTCAGACAATTTTACTAAAAACTTCATGTTTCTTTTTACCAATTAGTTTAGCTCTACAAAACAATCATTTTGGCGTTTTAATTGTTGCTCTATGTCCAACTGTTGCAGAGATATTCAAAGTGCTAAACACAGTACGTTGTCCAATGTTGTCCTTAGCGAATAAATTAAATTTGATATCTCGATTATTTATGAATGTATATTGATGAAAATTGGTATGTGTCTTCAACTAGTTGTGGTTTATTGATATTTGCACAAAAAACTTATTTATTGGTGATGAAACCCATAGCAGCAAACCTGCATACTCGGTCCCGATGTTATTCATATGGAGAATAAGTAAAGTTTTATATTTCCCTTAGTTATGAACCTAAATGAATAAAACTTGGTATGAAGCTTTACCTGGTTGAGTTTTATTGATAATTGCAAAAATATACATTTTTATCTTCCTCGTTGCAGCAAACCTACATACTCAGCTCTAATTTTACTCTGAAGGAGAATGAATAAAATGCTATATATCACTTATTTATGAACTTATTTTGTGAAACTTGGTAAGTAGCTCTATGTAGTAGTGAGACACATATATATGGATTGGAAATTCACTGAGTACGCAGGTTTGCTGCGAGAGGGGTATTTGTTACAATAACACATTCAAATTTAGCGCGACGAATTTCCCATTTGATTAGCCTACATGTACCTACTCTAATTCACCGTTCCAAACAAGATAGATTTTAAAACTGTTGCGTGCAGTTATGAGAAAAGAAAAATGTTTTTCATAGATGTGTTTGTAAGGCTTTGATTGTATTCCTCTTGAATATAAACTGAATTATCTTAGAGAGAAGTGACTCAACCTTACTGTTAGTTAACAGTTATGTAGTTTATACATCATAGCGAGCCTACCATGTTTGACAACAAATTTAAAAATATGCGGTAATGAAACGTTGATGTTCTAGGCTGCAAGTTTTGAGTATGGGAGGCAACATTCTGAGCGAAGTTCACCCGGCTGTGGGGCATCTGAAGCACCTGAAGGCCCTTATCCTAAGTGATAACCTGTTGGAAAGCTTACCAGCAGCTATCGCTAGTCTGAAAAATCTGAAAACTTTGCAGCTCCACAAAAACCGTCTGAGGACACTGCCAACTGAAATCATATCGCTCAAATGCCTGTCTGAGGTAAGATGATTGTTATGATACCTAACTTCCTAACTTCAGTTGAAACATTTTCTAAGTTTTGATAAATAAATTGTAAATCAATTAGGCTTTCAACTTTAACCCTATAAAATGTCTACTCTGGGTTTCAGTTGAGCCTGAGAGACAACCCACTGGTGTGCAGTTTCGTCAATGACATGACGTACAACCCTCCGAGCCTGCTGGAGATTGCGGCTCGCACCATCAAGGTGAACAGAGTGCACTACGAGGCCCGAGACCTGCCTTACAGCCTGCGAGAGTACCTCAACAGCGCACATCACTGCGTCAACCCCAAGTGTCAAGGTTTGTGACGTTTTACTATAGAAATTTTACCTTTAAATTTAGCATCTAGTTTAGTACTGTATAATTACAGTATTACGTTATTTAAGGAATTTTTTATTTTTTATGTTAATAAGGAAAAAATACCCCCGTAGCAGCAAACCTGCGTACTCAGCGAATTTCCAATGCATATACAGTATATGTATCTTAAAAATCAAATATCAAGTTTCATCAATATACATTCATAAATAAACAATTTATGACATTTTAATTATTCTCTATAAGAATAAGATGGCAGCTGAGTATGCAGGTTTGCTGAAGGAAAGAACACAAAAAATGGGATTTTATACAAATAACAATATAGGTAAAGCCACATACCAAGTTGTATTAATTTATGTTCATAATTAAGAAAGATAACACATTACTTATTCTCCATAAGAATAACATGGGGGCTGAGTACGCAGGTTTGCTGCTACGGGAATTATAGGCAAAAAATTGTTTTTTAGTGCAAATATCAATAAACCACAACGATATGAAGCAATATACCAAGTTTTATCAGGATAAGTTGAGAAATAAGTGAGATATACAATTTTTCTTATTTTCCATAAGAATAACATTGGACAACACACTGTGTTTAGCACTTTTAATATCTCGGTAACCATTTTACATAGAGCAATGATCAAAACACCAAATTGTTTGATTTTTTAAGCTGAATTTAATAGTGAAAACAAAAATTGGATTTACTCAAATATTACATATAGAAAACTCAAAAAACCCATTTTTGAGATACAAAACCCCCCCAAAATACCTCTTTGAATACAGCGATTTGGCTGGTTTTTGAATTTTGACTCATAATTGATGCTTTACATGTTTGTACCAAATTTCATCAAAATCGGATCATATTTACGAGAGTTATCGCACCCACAGACATATATATATACAGTTTTGAACGAATGGTGTTTTTGGCATGTGGGGACCTCAAAACGAAAAGTTATGTTCCTTGGCCTAGGTCTTACCATGTCGACTACGGTAATAGCTTCTTCCCTGTAAGGGAAATTCGCTAAAACAAAGTTTCACGCCGTTTTGGGATCTGAAATATGATCCCGTCTTCAGGTGGAAAGAATATGAAGAAGATAACAAAATTAGTGGCACAATCCAGGAATGCTGGGAAAAACACTGAAAAGCTAAAACAGAGAACTGTAAAAGCAGTCACAACAAAATAATACCCCCGCTGCAGCAAACCTGCATACTCAGCGAATTTCCAATGTATATATATATATATATATATATCAATACCATATCAATACCATATACAGCAACTTACCAAATTTCATAGATACATATTCAAAAATGAGCCATATATTAAATTTTAATTTCTCTCCATAAGAATAACATGGGGATTGAGTACTCAGGTTTGCTGCAACAAGGAACAGAAAATATTAGGTTTTAATGCAAATATCAACAGACCACAACCAGGTGAAGCCACATACCAAGTTTCATCCGTATCCAATTACAAATAAGCAATTTATACAATTTTAATTATTCGCCATAAGAATAAAATGGGGGCTGAGTATGCAGCTTTGCTGCAAAAAGGAACACAAATTATGGATTTTTATACAAATATCAATGTAACTCAACTAGGTGAAGCTATACCTAGTTATATTAATTTATGTTCATAATTAAGTGAGGCAAAACATTTTTCTTATTCTCCATAAGAATAACATGGGCGCTGAGTACGCAGGTTTACTGCTACGGGAACAATCGGCAATATATTTTTTTTGAACAATTATCAATAAACCACAACGAAATTAAGCCAAATACCTAGTTTCGTCCGGATACGTTTATAAATAAGCGACATATAAAATTTTTCTTATTCTCCATAAGAATAACATTGGACAATGTACTGTGTTTAGCACTTTCAATATCTCGGTAAAAAATTGACGTAGAAAAATGATGAAAACACCAAATTGATTGTTTAAAAAATCCAATGGTGAAAACTAAAATTAGATTTATTAAAATATTACATGTAAAAGACTCAAAAAACCCATTTTTAGGGTACAAAACCCCCCTAAAATAGTCCTTCGGATAAAGCGATCTGTAACTTTAAGTCATAAAATTTACTTATTAAAATTTATTTATTTAATGTTGCTTTACAAGTTTTTACCAAAAATCAAAATCAGACCATTTTTACGAAAGTTATCGTGCCTACAGACATATATATATATATATATATATATACCCCCGTTGGCAGCAAACGTGCATATTCAGCGAATTTCCAATGCATATATATACACACACACACACCATATACAGCCACTTACCAAGTTTCATAAATATATATTCACAAATGAGCCGTGTATTAAATTTTAATTTTTCTCCATAAGAATAACATGGGGATTGAATACTCAGGTTTGCTGCAACAAGGAACAGAAAATATTAGGTTTTAATGCAAATATCAACAGACCACAACCAGGTGAAACCACATACCAAGTTTCATCCAAATCCATTTATAAATAAGCAATTTATACAATTTTAATTATTCTACATTAGAATAACATGGGGGGCTGAGTACGCAGGTTTGCTGCAAAAAGGAGTACAAATTATGGCTTTTTATATAAATATCAATGTAACTCAACTAGGTGAAACTACATACCAAGTTATATCAATTTATGTTAATAATTAAGGGAGACATAGCATTTTAATTTTTCTCTATAAGAATAACATTGGGGGCTGAGTACGCAGGTTTGCTGCTACAGGAGCCTTTTGCAACAAATTGTTTTATGAGCAAATATCAATATACTACAACCAGATAAAGCCTTATACCACCTTACCATACCAGTTTCGTCAGTATACGTTCATAAAGAAGCGAGATATATTTTTTTCTTATTCTCCATAAGAATAACATTAGACAGCGTACTGTTTTAGCACTTTCAATATCTCGGTAACCGATTGACATAGAAAAATGATCAAAATACCAAATTGTGTTTTTTTTAGCTGATGCCAATGGGAAAAACTAAAATTTGACTATTTCAAAAATTTTATGTTAAAAGTTAAAAAAAACCATTTTTGGGGTACAAAACCCCCCCAAATCACTCCTTTAGATAGAGCGATATGGCTGGTTTTCGAACTTAAAGTCATAAATGTTGCTTTACATGTTTGTACTAAATTTAATCAAAATCAGACCATTTTTACAAAAGTCATCGTGCCTACGGACACATAAATATAATTATGTAGATATATACAGTATTGAACGAATGGTGTTTTTTGCATCTGGGGACCTCAAAACAAAACGTTATCATGGTCCCGGGCCTAGGTCTTACCATGCCGACTACGGTAATAGCTTCTTCCCTGTAGGGGAAATTCGCTAATTCCCTATAGGGGAAATTCGCTAAAACTACAAGTCAACACAAAAAATCAAACAAACAAGCGAGTCAACACTAGTACGGTACTCAAGTGTAAGTTAAATGGCGGATGCTCAGGTCTGATAGTTGATAAAACGAATAGTAACCGTCAAGTTGCATAATATTAGCAGTAAATGGAAATTTAACAGTGAAATATTTACCTAACTGATGACAGGACCATAATAACAGCTGTACATGAAACCCTCGACCAAGATATTAGGTCAAGTATATCAACTGGGCAATAGTAAGTAGAGATGTCCAGAGATGGAAGGTAGTGGTCTGACTATGTAATTTCACCTGGGGCCCACCAATCATCTAATATCTCTTTAAGACGCCAACACAATCTAAGGTATTTTAAAGTGAATATGAATTAATGATGAGTGTAGAATGGGTGAGATCCCTTGTGTAGTCTTTTTTACTGACTGCTGTCTATGACCTTGAATATAGATGGTACAAATAAAGTTGTTTATGTACAGGCAAAAGCTGGTTTAGTTAGAAATGTTGGAATATAAATTAAATTTCATTTATATAAATTGTTCCCGATTATATATAAAATGTGACATGAAGTCTGTCATGCAATAAAAGTTAATCGAGAATAGTAATTATGACAGGCAAGTCACTAACACTTTTAAGTAATCTAATTTTACTTCTTACAAGTTACGAATTTTATATTGACGTTGGAAAATAATGATTAAAATGTAAACCATCATTCAAATTTGTGCAATTGTTTTGTTTTCATTTTATTTTTAAGACACAATTACGGTTCCATGCCCTATGATACGTTGCGTAACATGAGGTTGTAACTTTATTGATCTGTTGACGGTTAACTTTATCTTTGTGTACTCAGCGTCAGTGCCGTGTGCAGTCCACAGTTCACGTGATTGAATAGAGTAGGATTATATTTTAATTAATACATATTTATTTTCATTCACCAGTTGAGGAAAACACTTAGGCCTAATAAAATGGGTATTTTGCTTTCTATTGCTTACATTTTACTTTGAACAAAAGAATAAATTAGGAAACTTCTAACTTAAAGAACATTGACTTGCCCACAAAAACCAGTGAAGAAATCTAGTTGACCTTTTGTTACCCTTATCACTTTTATTGTTATTTATGGGTCATGGAATTAATTCGTTTTTAGGCAGATAATATGCCAGAGAGTTAGTGCCAATTTATTTCTGTCATTTCAGAATATTTTTATAAATTCCCTAATTCAATAAATCAATCAATTTTATTGCTTTGAAAAAATCTTGCATCAGTATTACAACTTATTACTTAAAATGAGATAAATTTGAAATGGTCTCTTCATGTTCTTCATTGGTTATTCTGATCTTCAAAATAATCATCCATACTATAATAACCTTTTTCAAGAAGATGAGATTTAAATTTTGATTTGAACTCTCAAGAAAAACTATTATATCCTATCTTTAAGGAGACGGATAAACCATTACAGATTTCTTCTGACATTTCAGACAACAGTTTTTTCTCTCCTTTTGTTTTGACAATACACCCAACTTTCTAAAGAAAATTGTTGTGAAATGAATAGTTATGCTTGTAGGTAGTTTGTTAATACAGTGTAGGCTGTTTTTGTATATCAAGAGTCAAATAAGTGCTGGGTTATTTTATAAATTTGATTTATTAATTTGTAAGTAATAATAATAATTTAAAGGACATCAAAAATACAGGTGCATTGCATTGGCTTTAGTAAAGCATATCTATACTTATTTAATAGGCGAGCAGGTTTTTTGTGACAATCACTCCTCCTAAACTACTGAACCGATTTTCATGTTTTTGGTGTCATTGGAAAGAGCCTAACATGAAGTTGTGCAGGAAACGTTTGTTATAGAGAAATTATTTGTGAGTGAGGCCCTGGGGCCCCTTAAAGTTGAGTTTTTTTCCCATAAGTTAACATTGGAAAATAACTATAAGTTTTAAGCAATCAGCTGGATAGAGTAAACTCATTTAATCAGTAGGCCATGTTGGCTTTGGAACGGTAACACAATATTTATACGGGAATGTCAGTATAATATTACGTTGTGATCGCGAGTGAAGCCGCGACAGGCTACTAGTAGAATTGTAAAGCATGAATTCCAGCCTAAATTGCAAAGTGTTTTACTGAATTTTATTTTATTTTCTCTTCCAGGAATTCTTTAATTTTATGGTACCCTCCAGCTTACAAAATTGTTTTCACTGTCTTTTAAAGATCTTTCTTCTTTGTTTTGAAAGTATGCATCGAGGTTATCTTAAAATTAATTAAATACGACTTCATGTAAGGTACTGAATTCAAATAAAAGAAGTAATCATATGAAAAGAGTATGAGTAGGACTCAATGCTTCCCCCTTAAAATGGAAAATTACATGTTTAGTATTTGAACTGGTAATCTTGGCCTTGAATTTCAACTAGCCTATTAGACACAGGCTAATAATTTCCTGTTTTGTTTGATGGTTGAGCGTAGTCGTTTGAATATATTCAGACTTGCAGTGGTTGTTTGCTTCTTGGTGATTATTATCTGGAAATTATCTCTGCTGTTATTCAACCTCTGGTTCAGGAGGAAGATTTATTAAGTATTTATGAAGTTGTCATGTAAACCCCTGTTGCTTCTTAAGGATGGACTCCAGCCACGAAACATTTAGCGTTTCTGCCTGCCTCCTCCATAAGGCCAGTGTAACTTTTAAAGCCTGTCCCACCGCTACGGATTATCCGATATCGTTGATTTATTAAGCACAACAAAATGCGTAGCAATTTCAGTGGGCAAAGCTTTGATACCACAAATAATAATCATTTAATAAAATTTCAAAATATTCATTATTTACAATCGTTTAATCGATGAACTATTCGTAATAAAAATTGTTTCCACCGAAATTGCTAGATTTGTTTTGCTGTTTAATATTAAATGATTACTGAGCGAAGCTCTCTTTCCCACACTTTGTCACTTCTTTGTAACGGCATCACAGTGTAATGGCTTTACCGATTGATATGAAATTTGGCCAGTAGCTAGGTGATACCAAGGAAAAGGTTTTTCTTTAGAGAGATTTGCAAAATTCCTCCTACGCCCCACTGGGTCTTAAAGTTTACATGTAATTTGTAATGGAAGAAATATTTTATTGGGTTTATGTCACATGTTTTTAACTGACTTCATATAAATTAAATAAACAGCTGTTAAAAACTGTCACTGTTTTGTTTACATTATTTTAAGTTTGTTTACTAAATGTAGTGTTCTTCCCTGTAGATCTTCTTTGTTCACGCTGTAACGTTGTAACTGTTGCTTCGCTCATTTATGCGTCTAAGGTATAACTGCAGACCATCCTAGTTACTTTGACAGTTCACTGGTTGAAAACAGTTGTTGATTCTTTTGTTTTGATTTAAAACTCCATAAGCCCATTGCTAATTTTTTAGTAGGGCTTCGCCTTGCAGTCGCTCTAATCATCTGGTAAAATAAAAAGAATGTCATAAGTATAACATTGGAACTTTGAAAGCTGATGAGATGGGGTCGTGGGGGAATTTTGTAAAACCATTTCCTAGCAAGCACCTTGGCCTCAACCTCAACATTAACTCTGTAAATCTCGTAGTTATGGTGATTTTGTGATGAGTCAGTGAGTGGTATTTAGATTATATACAGTATATATATATTTAGATAGCTAGCTTATGAATGTGATTTATTTTAAAGCATTTCTGTAGATTTATAGTCTGAAAATTTAATGTAATATTTAAATAACCAGAATCTTTATATATTAACTAGCTGTTACCCGGCAGACGTTGTCATGCCTTTGACTATTACCAACTAAAACCAATATCACCAAGATCACCTGTTCAAGTAAACATGTCATTAGCTTTTATGTAAACAACAATATCTTTCTATAAGGTTTATATGGGAACCCTTTTGGGCCTCTTGGGAGGAACCCAATTGAGTTAAAACGAAATGGATGGCTTACAAACCTTCTCCGTGAAATTTTACACACATATACCAAGTTTCATGGCAAACGGTCCAACGGTGTCCGAGTCCTTAAACTTCAAATATACAGTATATACAAACAAACAAATCAACATCCTTTTTAATATAGATTTCTCAATGGTGTTTTGATTTTGTCAGTAGGTCAATATCTCTCTTTGTACTTAATCAAAACCAATAATTGAGCTAGTGTTTTAAAGATTACCTTCACCGCTAAATGTGAAATATAAAAAAACAATTCCGAACCATAAAGATGATAATTTAACGAATGATTCTCATTTATTTGTCAACGTACTGGTGGCACCATCTTACAACAACAGGTTGAACTAACGTCAAAACAGGTGTTTCATTGTGCAAGCTGCACATGGGCAATTCTGGCAAATCTTTAATATAAACAATTTAAAACCTACTAGCTGTTACCCGTCATGGCTTCGCCCACGTCACTACATAGCATTAATAAGATATAATATGTTACTGATTAAATGTTGCATCGTGATCCAAAGCAGTATTTTCAAAGATGCCCACGTATTACTGGTAAAGGTTTGCTGCCATTGGACAGCAACAGCTCGTCTGCGAGCTTCAGCTTCTTCAACAGTTTATGTAGATCACTGCTCTGCCATTTCAGTTGCTCTTAAACTGGCCTGCCGCTGAGTTGCTCTTCATGCCGAAGTTGCTGTTCTTCTGGAGTTTCTTCTGTTCTGTGTGCTGTTTGCTGTAGAACTTGTTGATGCCTTCTAATTTATGTTTGTGCTGAAGTTGCCTGACTTTTAGCCACTTTATTAACCTTAGCAGTGGCCTAATGTTGAAGTGGGAAATGGCCAAGCAGATTTGGCGATTTTGCATACCTTTTTTTGAAAATTTGTATAAATTCAACCGTAGAAGTAAACCTAGCCAATCTCATATTCATTTTGATCGGAAAGAACAGGAGAATCTAGAAACACTAAAATAAAAAAGATCTAGAAAATATTTTTTCAGTAAAGAAAAATAAAAAAAATTGAATTGTTTTATCAGAAATTTCAAAAGTAGCCTCGGTAAACTTTTTCAACAGATTTTTGATGGAAACATCATTATATACATTTTGTAAACAATCTAATTCTCTACATAGAAATATATAACATGTTACGGAAAGAATTGTTTTATAAGTTTTAGGGGTGTAATATAATAATAAACGGAAACCCAAAATATGTGTAAACTGTACAGTGTTAGTTCATGTTGTAAATAAGTCATGTAATATATGTATATACTAATAATGATATATATACATATTTGTAAAGCTAATGAAGTAAGGAATCCAAAAAAGTCATAAAGTAGATAGTAAAAAATTAGTATCCCTTATAAATAAATGTAAATAAAAGAATGTTTTGCTATTTTTGCGTATTTGAAAAAAAAGATTTCACGGTATTCAGTATATAACTTTTTTGCCAAATGTTTTACCCCCAAATCAATATAAACATGTTGTAGTATGTTCAATTCCCTATGTAGAAATATAGGGTGAGTTTCTACTGACGCCCATAACTTCGCCAGGGGATTCTAATGATAAAAAGGAACAAAAAATTTCCAGTAAACGCTAGTCCGATTCCGAACCGTTTGGTCATAATTGAGAAATTAATTTTTTCTACAAAATATTGGACTTTGTCCTACTATTTACTTTATAAAAATGAAACCAATTAACCTAGCGATTGATATTTAAAATAATTAGAAAGCGCATTAAATTTGCTATAAAACCAGGGTTATATGTAAAAATTTCATTTCATACATCGGTTCCCAGCCAAGTTGAAATTAAAAATATGCTATAATTAATTATTTAGGCTAAGTTTAAAGACCCTTTTTTGTTACTTTAATGTGGTGCAACGCGATGTCCAACTAGATAAAAAACTTCCTCATTTAATAAGCTTTAAATTGATATGCTATTTTAAACTGTTGTAGGTGGGAATGACAGAAAAACTACCACCAAACTAAAGTAAAACACTGTTTACTGATTTAGTTTTAGCAAGGTAATAAACCTACTAATAATAATCTACTCACTGATTTACTATGAGAGAGCTGAGAAAACGTGTCCGCATCTGCATCAGACAAAATGGTGGTCATTTCGAAAACTTACTCAAGTAGCAATCAACATTGTTCATTCTGAAGGCTTGTAATTAATTTGTTAATTCAAACTAAACATTGAGTTACCGTATTACAATTTTGTGGTCATTTGCCTTGTATTATTAATAAGAATACCCTCACTCGTAAACCGTGTTTTTATTTAGGTTGATAGTAGTTTTTCTGTCATTCCCACCTACAACAGTTTAAAATAGCATATCAATTTAAAGCTTATTAAATGAGGAAGTTTTTTATCTAGTTGGACATCGCGTTGCACCAGATTAAAGTAACAAAAAAGGGTCTTTAAACTTAGCCTAAATAATTAATTATAGCATATTTTTCATTTCAATTTGGCTAGGCACCGATGTATGAAATGAAATTTGTACATGTAACCTTGGTTTTATAGCAAATTTAATGCCCTTTATAATTATTTTAAATATCAATCGCTAGGTTAACTAGTTTCATTTTTATAAAGTAAATAGTGGGACAAAGTCCAATATTTTGTAGAAAACACAAATTTCTCAATTATGACCAAACGGTTCGGAATCGGACTAGCGTTTACTGGAACTTTTTTGCTCCTTTTAGCGAATTTCCCCTATAGGGAAGAAGCTATTACCGTAGTCGGCATGGTAAGACCTAGGCCCGGGACCATGATAACTTTTCGTTTTGAGGTCCCCAGACCCCAAAAACACCATTCGTTCGAAACTGTATATATATATATATATATATATATATATATATATATATATGCCCGTGAGCACGATAACTCTCGTAAAAATTATCCGATTTTGATGAAATTTGGTATAAACGTGTAAAGCAACATTTATGACTTTAAGTTCGAAAACCAGCCAGATCGCTCTATCCGAAGGGGTATTTTTGGGGGGTTTTTGTACCCCAAAAATGGGTTTTTTGAATTTTTTACATATAATTTTGGAAATAGTCAAATTTTATTTTTTCCCATTGGATTCAGCTTAAGAAAACACACAATTTGGTATTTTGATCATTTCTCTACGTCAATTGGTTACCGAGATATTGAAAGTGCTAAACACAGTACGTTGTCTAATGTTATTCTTATGGAGAAAAATAAAAATTTTATATCTCACTTATTTATGAACCTATACTGACGAAACTTGGTATACGGCTTCATCTGGTTGTGGACCATTGATATTTGCTCAAAAAGACACTTTTTTACCCAAGGCTCCCATAGCAGCAAACCTGCGTACTCAGCCCCATGTTATTCTTATGGAGAATAAGTAACGTGTTATCTGCCTTCATTATGAAAATAAATTAATGAAATTTGGTATGTGGCTTTACCTACATGAGTTATATTGATATTTGTATAAAACCCCATTTTTTGTGTTCCTTGCTTCAGCAAACCTGCATACTCAGCTGCCATGTTATTCTTATGGAGAATAATTAAAATGTCATAAATCGTTTATTTATGAATGTATATTGATGAAACTTGGTATGTGGCTTTATGTGGTATTAAGATACATATATATGCATTGGAAATTCGCTGAGTACGCAGGTTTGCTGCTACGGGGGTATTTATCATTAGAATCCCCTGGCGAAGGTATGGGCGTCAGTAGAAACTGACCCTGTATAACATGTTAAACATAGAATACATAGAAATATACATATAAATATATAACTCACCACTAGGCCTACCAGATAAATAATCCAATTAGCCTACGACAACTATGACACATCATCAGGAAAGTCGTTCACCTCAATATCACTGCCTATATCACCCTCTAAATCATAATCAATGTCACTAATACTTTCTTCAAGAGCACCCTGAATGTCATTACTATCCATTTTTGCTAAATAATTAACTAAAACACTCTTAAACAACTGACAACGGTCAAACAATAACATAGCGCGCCATTTTGGGCTAGACATTGCACATTTCAGACATCAATAACACCACAGAATAATACAAAACATTGAGACAAACATGGAAAGAAAGCCTGAAATCTGCTGTTTACAGTGATACGCAATACAGTCCAGTTTGGAGCGAGCCAAACAAACTGACTGAGACTTCGTAAACAGCTGCGCAGTTTCCGATTTGACAAAAATGTGACGTAATGAAACCTTGGTGATAAAACCAAGGGAAAACAGTGCTGCCAACGGCAAAACTAAATTACTCTACATTTCTTCCTCTTCAAAATAACATATTATTTGACTAGTATCTATAACATACACTGCATATAAACGCGATTTTCTGATTCGACCAATTTGGTCGGATTGGCCATTCCACAAAAAAAACCAGAAACACCTGTTTTCATAAAATCATATAACCTGTCCAATCAATATTTCATTATAAAATCAGTACCAACATAAAACGCTACTTTTAGCGAATTTCCCCTATAGGGAAGAAGCTATTACCGTAGTCGGCATGGTAAGACCTAGGCCCGGGACCATGATAACTTTTCGTTTTGAGGTCCCCAGACCCCAAAAACACCATTCGTTCGATACTGTATACCATATATATATATATATATATATATATATAAATATATATATATATATATATATATATATATATATATATATATATATATATATATATATATATGTGTCCGTGAGCACGATAACTCTCGTAAAAATGATCCGATTTTGATGAAATTTGGTATAAACGTGTAAAGCAACATTTATGACTTTAAGTTCGAAAACCAGCCGGATCGCTCTATCCGAAGGGGTATTTTGGGGGGGTTTTGTACCCCAAAAATGTTTTTTTTGAATTCTTTACATATAATTTTTGAAATTGTCAAATTTTAGTTTTTACCATTGGATTCAGCTTAAAAAACACACAATTTGGTATTTTGATCATTCCTCTACGTCAGTTGGTTCCCGAGATATTGAAAGTGCTAAACACAGTACGTTGTCTAATGTTATTCTTATGGAGGAAAAGAAAAATTTTATATCTCGCCTATTTATGAACGTATATTGACAAAACTTGGTATACGGCTTCATCTGGTTGTGTTCTATTGATATTTGTTCAAAATAATAATTTTTTGCTAAAGGCTCCCGTAGCAGCAAACCTGCATACTCAGCCCCAATGTTATTCTTATGGAGAATAATTAAAATTGTATATATCGCTTATTTGTGAATATATTTTTATGAAACTTGGAAGTGGCTTTATGAAGTATTAAGACATTTATATCTCCATTAGAAATTCGCTGAGTATGCAGGTTTGCTGCTACGGGGGTATTTAGCTGTGCATTGGTACCAACCGCATCTTCCTGCGAGAAAAATTACCCGAGTTGGATAATTTCAAAAATATTGTGTTTTGCCATTGTCAGAGCGTCGGCTACAGCAATTGCATTGCGCCAAAAATTCATTCGATTTCTAACCGTCGTAACATTGTTATACAGCTGCTACACGGTTCATTTATATATAATAAAATGAAAGTTCAAAATGTGATCTTTCGAATGATTTATATATTGTTCACTTTTGCGTTTATTATTATTGGTTTTTTAACGTTACAAAATTTTCAGTCATATCCGACCAATTTGGTTGGTGGCCACTCTAGGCGACATAAAAATTCGACCAAATTGATCGGGCTTTTTCCAAACTTTGAGACAATTTTGATTTACATTTCCTTGGCATTATTATGATACAGGTACCTTTGTGGTTCGACGTGCAACAAAAGTGTAAACTAAAATTAAATACAGAACACCGGTTTTTTAATTATCTTCTGATCCAATATTAGTGCCCATAAGATTAACATGGGAAGTTTAGTGGCCACTGGGGCAAGCCCTAAAGGAATTTTAAAACCTGAACAGGCCTATAGGTATGTTACTTTAGGATATTAGCTATCTTCCTACCAAATATCAGCTCAATCCGTTCAATAGTTAGAGCGTGATTGAGCCTCAAACAAACAAAATCACAAACTTTCAGCTTTATAATATTAGTATGGTGCATTAAATTAGTCAAGTAATATTTTAACTGTACCTATTTTGAACATAATCTACATTTTTAGATCAGCATTTATCTCCAGATGTATAACTTATATCGTCTAATAGTTTGTTGATTACAGTAAAATAATGAGATGCAGGTGTGCAAAATGGCACTATGCTCGGCATTAGAAGTCAGGCTTCTTTATATAAACTCACATGTTTACCCGTCTGCTTTGGTAATTGATCTTGGAAATTATTGCGTTTATAACACTTAATTTTTACACTGACTTTCCTGTTCAAATTACTGTTGTTCCTAATCAAATGAATAGGTTTAATTTTGTACGATTTTTTGTTTTAAATTTGTTTAAACTAAGTCAAATTTAAACTTAAGTGAGTCAGATCTTCTTAATAAACAATTTTGACTCTGTATACTGATAAATATTACAACAAATCATAAAAAATAAAAAATAATTAAAATATTAATCATAATTTTGCTGTAAACGTGTCTTGAACGACCCTTGAATCAGTTTATACCACTAATTTTACATTACAAGAAAGCTAAAAGTGCTTGATGTGTGCACACGTTACGTACATGTTTGTTGAGACAAATATTTACTGTCCCAGATACCCTATAGTGTTCGCTGTTCCAATCAAAGGTATTGGGAACAGTGATACTTGTGTGTGTCAGTCTGCTCCCAATAGCTTACACAAGGTCACTCATTTAACGGCCCAACTTTTGTTTAACTTAATTTATGACGGTTTTTAAATAAGTCATTAATTGTAGTGCCAAAACTAATTGTGAGATAAACTGATAAGAAGTAGGGAAAATGTACTGAATTAGGTTTTACAAGAGATAAGAGGCTTGCAATTGGCCAGAATTATTTAATTTTGCCCCTAATCAGTGACTTGTGTCTCCTAGAAATCTGTACTGGATAACCTTTGAATTTGAACTCCTCTTATCATGCCATGAAATGTGAACCCTAATATAAAACTTTTGAAAACAAATTAGAGGAATGTATGTGTATATATATATATAGTGGTACCAGTATTTTAAAACTTATACGTAGTCATCCTTCGGCTTTTTCACCCAAATGAAGTGTTGAAATAGAACAGTTAAAAATAACTAAATTAGATTTTAAATATAAAAATAGATCAACACATTCATCATGAGAAGCTCTTCTTATGGCAATTTCATTAAATAAAAAAGTGAAATACTCAAATTACCCAGTAAATTACATTTTTTAATTATTGGATGATTTGAAATGTTTAATTTTAAATTTAAGTATATTATATATTACTAGTGGCTTGAAGGGACCAAAGTCTCTAACCTTGCTGCAATACAACGTAAACAAAGTAGACTCTTAATCACTTGTTTTAATGTAAACAAAGCAGACGTTTTAAAATCCCTATGCTTTTCTTATGGGGGATGTTTTACGTTAATTCTAGTTTGCTGGTAACTTTTTGGAAATACTGATATTTTCCCCGAGTTTCTGGGATTGAGACCTTTAATTTGAGCCGTCTCCCATCATTCTGCAATTTGCCAAACTTCCACAATTTTGACTTAAAAATTTCGCTTACAGAATTATGTATAAAGATTTCTCCAGCCTGGTTTTCGGTCACTCCGCGAGATCTTCCTTATTCCTTTATCAAATTCCATGATTTGCCCCTCATTTTAAAGCTATCGTGCCGGCTAATGGGCAAACATAGTGATACTGTTGCAACAAGTATCACTAATAGTATAAATGAGTCTACCAATTGGTTTGAAGCAAACTGTCTAGAGATTAATGATTCAAAAACAGAAAAAATATATTTCTCTCTCAGGAAGTCCCCTATTGAACAAAAACCTGTCCGATTACTAGGTCTTCTTATGGATCCAAAGTTATCATGGGTGGCCCACACCAACCAGGTTATCTCAAAACTTTCTCGGGTATGTTTCCTTCTCAGAAGATTGAAATCCTCTGTATCTGAAAAGATGATGCTCATGTCTTATTTTGGCTTTTTTCATTGTCACCTTTTATATGGCAACATTTTCTGGGGTAATAGTTCCGGAACTGGGCAAGTACTTTTGTGGCAGAAAAAGGCCTTGCGTATTATGGCAGGTATTCCTCAACAAGATAGCTGTGAAACCTTTTTTCAAAAAGTTTCAAATCATGTCTGTGCAAAATATTTTTATCTATCAAAATATTCTGTATGTAAAAGAGAATAATGAACAATTTTCATTGAGGAACGAGGTCCATGGATATGAAACCAGAAACTGCCAAAATCTAAATATTAGGAGACCTCGTTTACAAAAATTTTCAAGTTCCCATAAATATTTGCAAATATCAATGTTTAATAAACTACCTTTAAATTTTCATAGAATGCCTTTCAATTCTTTTAAACGCAAACTTAATACTTTCCTCATTAACAATGTTTTTTATGACGTAAAGGCTTTTCTAGATTTTAGGGGTAATTTTGGTTAAGAACTGTTATTTTCTTGGATAATTATGTTTTTATTGTTATTATGATCACTGTGTTTTTATTATTGTTTATAACAATAATTGCTATTATAAGACGATGTCTATTACACAATGTAACTTGTGTTCAAAGACAAATAAAGATATTATTATTATTATAATGACGAAAAATAGACCCACGGGCTAAAATTGTACCGCTTCTCTGAAATTTGAATAATATGAAAGATAAATAAAGGGAATAGTTTGTTTTGACAGGAGCGATAATATAAACAAAATACCCCCGTAGCAGGAAACCTGCGTACTCAGCGAATTTCCAATGCATATATATGTATCTTAATACCACAAAAAACCAAATACCAAGTTTCATCAATATACATTCATAAATAAACGATTTATGACATTTTAATTATTCTCCATAAGAATAACATGGCGGCTGAGTATGCAGGTTTGCTGAAGCAAGGATGACAAAAAATGGGGGTTTATACAAAGATCAATATAACTCAAGTAGGTAAACCAATATGCCTAATTGTATTAATTTATGTTCATAATTAAGGGAGATAACACGTTACTTATTCTCCATAAGAATAACATGGGGGCTGAGTACGCAGGTTCGCAGCTACGGGAAATATTGGCAAAAAATGTATTTTATTACAAATATCAATAGACCACAACGACATGAAGCAATATACCAAGTTTCATCAGGATAAGTTGATAAATAAGCGAGATATACAATTTTTCTTATTCTCCATAAGAATAACATAGGACAACGTACTGTGTTTAGCACTTTCAATATCTCTGTAACCATTTGATGTAGAGAAAAAAAAACACCGAATTGTGCGTCTTTTTAAGCTGATTCCAATGGAATAAACTAAAATTTAACTTTTTCAAAAATTATACGTATAAAACTCAACAAACCCATTTTTGGGGTACAAAACCCCCCCAAAATACCCCTTCGGATCGGTCGATCTGTCTGGTTTTCAAACTTAAAGTCATAAATGCTGCTTTTCACGCTTATACCAAATTTCGTCAAAATCGGATTATTTTTACGAGAGTTATCGTGTTCACGGACACACATATATATATATATATATATATATATATATATATATATATACAGTTTCAAACGAATGGTGTTTTTGGGGTCTGGGGACCTCAAAACGAAAAGTTATCATGGTTCCGGGCCTAGGTCTTACCATGCCGACTACGGTAATAGCTTCTTCCCTATAGGGGAAATTCGCTAAGAAGATCTGATCAGTTAACAAGATTTGTTTCGCAGTGCTGAATTCCGTATGGGTAGACTAGTACATTTATATTTTAGATTTCAGCGACTTAGCCCATTCTTAGTCTGACCCCTATGAATAAATATGTACACAATTCATGACAAAACATAGATTAAAAGATTGTCCCTAGGTTTATTGCAATAGTTACAAAATTGATAAAGATTCAGAGATTGACAGTTTTTCCCTATGTGTATTGGAATTTCTAAACAATTAATTGGTAAGGAAACAGGGATTGAAAGACTTTCGCTATGTGTATTGGAATCGCTACACAACTGATAAAGAAACAAGAGATCGACAAATTTTTCCCTAAAATAAAATAAATTCTTTGAACCCTCCAGTTGGTAAAAGGTATTCAGTGTTGGTTTCTTTGCTAACACTTGCTCATTGTGCATCGTTTAAGCATGGAATAGAATTCTAACTAAATTAATTAATTGGGAGAACGTAATTGATTCAGATGAGCACACATTTTCTTAAACCTTTGACAAGCAAAGAAAATGTACAAGGACGAGTAAGGAAAATTAAGTAAGGACATTCTGGAACGTTTTTGTAAAATAATTTTGTCTTTAAGGACTTTGGGTTTGTATTCTTAATTTAAATGCAACATTATCGATTTATTTAAACTTAAACATTTTATTAAGTATGATGGAGGCTTGGAGTTGGTTGTGTAAATTGTGCATCACATGGAGGAAGTACAGCGTGAGGGAATGGCACATCGTAGGCAGGGGCTATGATACGTCATTGTTACCTGTGGTCACTACATAGTATTTGTATAATGTGTGCGGTTTTAGTGCAGAAGCATAAGCAGTTGTAGTTAGGGACCACAAGCGTAATTTGATTAGTCCTGTTTCAATGCGGGGGACTGAAATGACACGGATCATGATTATTAAAACTTTTTACATATACTATTACAGTAACAGTTCCTGGGGGGACCGGGCTTCGTTCAGGAAAGGTCACTAAGTTTGTTTAGATTACTTGGAGTAATTTTTCACCACATTCCCTTACTGATCAGCAGAATTTCTCAGCTCATTTGCCTCTTTTCTGCATGTTTTAAGGTCACTCCAGGTGTTATTATAGCTCAATGCCCGTTCAAGTAGTACTGTTCTGTTCTGTTTTATTATGGGTACATTTGATTCATTTTGGATATGATATGACCACTCTATATATAATCTTCATTCAGTAGTTTTAGTCGCTGTTCTCAGGAAACCTCATGTTAAAATACTTGTCCTACACGATTATTACAGTTTGACAGTTGACTGATTTATAAACAGCTGTTATGGTTCTTTTGTTTTCATTTTAAACTCCATAAGCCCAATGTTATATTTTGTTGCTGTAAAATTTGTTTTTCCACAAAATTATACTTTTCCTGGGGATGGAACCTGTCTGTAACAAGTTTTTAATTCAGAAACAAGGTAATTCAAAAAAATTGTTGAAGCCATTTTTGAGATCAGAGTTGCAAACAACCAGCCAATCAAAAGCCCTTTCTCATATTAGAATGTAGGATTTTCTCCAAATTATTGGGGGAAGGCGGGGGGGGGCAACTGCCACCCCTTAACCCATTGGATACTTAGTTTTTTAATGTCTGCATGGCCCCAGAACCCCAATTAAATTTCAATATTTTGTAGTATTTTAGCAAATAAACTGTAACTGATTTACTTTTGCTACTAATTGGGCAAACATAGTGTTTTTCTTGAAGCTGGATACATTTTATTTTTAATATGTTAATAGAAAACAACAAATTAAAAAATCAAATTAAAAATATTTTGCTATAAAAATAAAAATTTGTAATAAAAAAAAGAATATAGTAAAAATAAAAAAATAAAATAAATGTCTAATCAGTTGTCTAGTAAAGTGCAAGAAATATTTCCTTCCATAAAACTATTTAGTTTTTTACTTTATCTAAAATAACAATTTTTTATGATTTTTTTGCAAAACCACTTTTTCCTTGAATAATTTATATTTTTACCCATTTGCCAAAAATGGACCACAATGCAATATTTTACCTATAAAAATCATTCACGGATATAATCTTGAAGTAAAAACAAATACAAAAAAATAAATAAATAAAAAAATTTTTTAAAATAAAAAATTTGTGAAGAAAAAACATATGGTATTACATCATCACGGAACCACTCCGAGATCAAGATTTTGGGCCAAAACGGCTATCACGGAACCATTCCGTGAAAAGTATTCAGTGGGTTAAAACCCCAAATTAAGCCTATCTAGAAGTCCTAGTTAGCCCTGGTTTATCTCAGCTTTTTATAAACTAACTACAGCTGTAACCGTTTAAATTACTGTATGCTCAGCCCCCAAATGTTAGCAGCTGATGAGTTAATTTTACTTTTCACACTAATGTACGACAACAACCTACGGGTTTAAAGTTAGCATGTATATTTCTTACCGAACTCTTCTTAACGGGTCATTTAATTCTAAGGGTACATAATTCAAACTATAATAGTGGTTATTTATTTATAATTGTTTTTGCATGCATATAAACCGATTTTACAGTTTGTAACGATTTCAGGGGTGTTCTTCGACAACCGAGTGGAGCACATAAAGTTTGTTGACTTCTGCGGGAAGTACAGGGTTCCACTGCTGCAGTATCTATGTTCGAGCAAGTGCATCATAAACAACTCAGCCATACAACACCAGGGCCACGCAGACATCATGAAGAAAGTGTTGCTCGGATAGGGCACGCTGTCTTCGCGTTGGCAAGAGGTGTGGAAGGAAACGTGTGCGTGGTTAAGTTCGGGCATAATCTGAGCACTTGTCTGGCCTAAGTGAATCACATGAAAAGATTCATAAGTCATTTTTCAAGTAAATTTTAATCAGCCTGTAGCAGTGGTTAGGTTAGGGAATACTTGGTTCTTATATTTATAACACACCTTAATCACCATAATATCCTAAATAATACTAAACATTTTACTATCTTTGAAATATCGTAATGGAACCTAACCATCATAGTATGCTGTATCAATTACTATTTGAAAAAAATAAACTCTAATTTTAGTGCTAAGCACGAAAAGGCACTAAGTGTTCAGGTTTTAACAAGTGAAGAGAGTTATTTGAGAATTTGTGATTTTCTACTTTTTAAAAGCTTCCCCTCTTTTTTCAATGGCCTCTTTGATTCCAGGTTATGCCTGAGTCTAAAACGTTGTTTATTCTTTTTTTATGTTGAGTTACACAGAGTATTTTCAGTTTACTATCTTTGTGAACAAAAATACTTTGGGTAAAATTTCTAATAAAAAATCTTATCTTAAGAAATTTAAAATCCAAATGACCGTTCTAATAAATATTTACCTGTAAACCATTTTAGTCCGCTAACATTATAACCGTTATGAATGGTTATCCACTTATTAAAGTACTGTAATTAAAAATGAATATTTCAATTTCAATTTAACAGATTCTTCCTATGAGCTTCAAGGAGCGAATTTAAGAGAATGCACACGGTTTCTTCTACACTTCTCATGACACTTTTTCAAAATTATGCTTTCCAAACTCAGTATTTGAATTTTTCAATCTGTAAATTCATCAAGGTTACCACCTATTTTAATATGTAAAACAAACCAAATTTACCTTTAGGAATATTTCATTTACACAATGAATAGAATATTTTTAATTTCTATAATCAGCTTTTCCCCTTTTTTTACATAGTTTAACTTTTGTATTTCTTATTTCAAGGGATATATTATACTACTCCTAAATTGTTGGTGATGTCTCAACGCAAGTTAGACATTTATCAATGTAATGCTTTAACCAAATACATTATAGTTTTTGTAGAACCTAATTTATACACCGTAGTGCTCTTTATAAAAGTTTTAGGTTCTTAAATCACCTTTGTTTTCTTCTTGAATCTACAAAATGCTGAGCAATACTATTTCAAACAGTTAATGTCTACAATACTATTTTCAACTAAGATAAAGTTTGCACTGAATATGTATGTGTATAAAACATTTATTTAGTAGTTTCTGCCCTTTTTACATAGTTTTGTATATCTAAAGATATGGCTGTAGAATGCAACATTCCATTATAATTGAGTACATCGGTTTGTTATTTGTACAATTAACAATCTATATAACACAGATAACTTTATTTTCCTCACTTTATTCCAATGGATGATTTGTTCTAGTTACAGTAGATATATTTATTTTTATAATCTTAGCATGATTTGTGATATGCTGCCAAGCAGGAAAATAATGTGCCTTACATGTGTGCCATATTTATTGTGATGAAATAAATGCAAGATTTTGATTATGGTTTGTTATTTGTGCAATCTTTTTCAATTAGTTATAAATAGGTTTGGTTGTCATTCTATTATTTCTTTATTGTTTGACTTCTCCCCCTTACCTATATAGGTTTTTTTACTTATTTTTGGATTTGGGTATTTGGTGGAGGCACACCATTCGGCCGGTATTGGCAGCTGTAGTCTCCAGCCGGCGCCAAAACGGTTCGACCAATCAGAGCTGGCTCGCTACAGGCACCTTGTGATCGAGGCATCTTCATTCATATGGTGACAGCGTTGAGTATCAGGTCTACCAATGTCGTTAAAACAGCAAACTGAAATATCACATAATCAGTCTTTGGATTATTCGTGTTTTATGTGTAGTTTAAATGTCAATAAAGTTGTTACACATATACTAGATTAGTATATTTAATCAAATTGGATGTTATTTAATAGATATTGTTAGTGAGCAGAGTATTGGTTACAATATCAATGAACTTTTCAGCAGCCAATGATGATTCACGTGTAGCATTGTGTGCATTGTGTGATTTCATTGGCTAGCAAGGTTTTACTCATTAAGGACTGGCCGACCGCCGTACCGGCCCAACGCGATCACCCCTATTTGGTTAGAATATTTGTTTTGATGTTCCCTGAACACTAAAAAGTGGATTGTTACATTATTATCTAGGTTAATTTCTTTATATGTGTACATACCTTGAGACCACACCAGTGGACCATCTACTTATATAAAGCTAGACGGGCTCACTGACATAAATTATGTCGGATCATACGTTTAGCCGCTATTCATGATCTTTCCGTTTAATCAATGATCATGAATTTTTTTAAAATTTGTTGTTGCAAATAAAACCAGAATAATGAAAGTTCACGTTTTAGCGCCATCAATTTTTACACATTACACGAATTGTAGTTTGCATCGTCGAGCACTCTGTGTTTCAGTAAAATTGATGTCGTTTACGATTTACAAGGCAGTGAAAGTTGTCACCAGGAAAGTCTGCACTAACTGTGCCCACTTTGTTAGTGTAGACGTCACTTTGCCTTGTTTCATGTCTAGTAACCCTCCGGGAATCCGGATTTTTCAAAATTCTGACCAGTTGTCTGGCAAATTAATCTGAATTTCTGAGCCTGCTGTAGTTGCAGAGAAAATTGGAATTTTTATTTGGCAGTGGACAATATTATCCAGTGGTATTCTGACAGTCATAAGTCATAACTTCTCTCTTAGTTACTCACCATTTCAATTTTGGATATATGTTAAGGGAACTACCTACTCATTTCTTGATGGATCTCTGCTATTGAATACATTTTTCTCATGAAAAGCCTAAGGCTCACAGAGTTAAATTGGAGAAAGTATGTATTGGTTTCCCAATTCTGAAATCAATCATTTACATTAAATGTTTTACAGTACCTATTACAGTACAACTCCGCTTAGACGGACCTCGATAAACCGAAACTCGGGTTAACCGGAACGGTCTACAAGAAATATATAATCAATAATTGAGAAGGTAAGTCCGGCGTATGACTCATGGCGGACCAAGAGACCGTCTGCCGCGGCAGTCACTGAACTTAGGGGATGTTTTGACGGGTTTTGCCTAGGGGTGTGCGAGTAGTGATTTTTTTAATCGAGTCGAGTCGAGTCGTGCCAATTATTTTCGAGTTTCGAGTGAGTATTTGTTATCAGTTGGTAGTTTAAAATAGTGTAATAGAATTTGGATACCACCCTAGATTTGATAATCTAAACATGGTTTCTAACTAATACATGAGTAGCAATACAAAGTTTTGGCCAGTACAATCAAACTGGATTACGTATTGACAAACAAAACACGGTTTGACATTCGTTTCCGGCCGATGAAACAGGGCCCGGTTGTCATTTGGCCAATCTCACCTGGTCCAGACATCACTTATAATCATCAATATTAAATTACGAAATCGTTAGTTACGGCTGAAATTACGCGGTCCAATCGTCATTTTCGGCCGATTTTACATGATGCGATCGCCTTTGGCGGCCGTTAATACGCGTTTTGGCCGGTCGTAATCGTTCGCGGTCGTCATATTCGGCCGATTTTACGTGATACGATTGCCTTATTACTACACGTTTTTGGCCGGTTCCAATCGTTCGCGGTCGTCATTTTCGGCCGATTTTAAGTGATGCGATCGCCTTTTGCGGCTGTTACTACGCGTTTTGGCCGGTCGCAGTCGTCATTTTCGGCCGATTTTACGTGAAGCGATTGCCTCTTGCGGTCGTTACTACGCGAAAAAATTGGTTATCCGGAACAGTCCCACCCCCATTATTTTGGTTAAGCGGGGTTTTATTGTACCTTTATTTTCTCTGTCCCAAGACACACCAGGCCGGCCTCAGTGTGCCGCGACATAGTTTGGGAGTCTCTGCCCTACATTATAACTTATATTTATTTTAAGTGTGTTCCTTACAAAATATCTTAAAATTAGTGGTGTTCCACAGGGTGGTTGTTTGGGGCCATTAATTTTTTTTATATAACTGTAGATTTGATAACTAACTAAATCATCGTTCCATCCATTCATATGCAGACAATTCCCTTCTAATGTTATTCTTTCCATTATCTGAGCTTCCAGAGACAGTTGCTCGCATGAACATTGATTTGTAGTGTGAAGCAGTGGTCTGAAGATCGTAGTCTACAGCTCAATCCTGACAAGTGTTCAGCTTTGCGTTTACATACAGGTAATTCCTCTCCGAGAGGCCAACTAAAGACTGACTTAACTAGTCCAAAGGTATTTCAGAATGACAAGCATCAGAAGTATCTGTTTGTAATTCATTAAAGGTCCTTGGGATCAATTTGGATATCACACATAGTTTTTCTGAGCATATTTATGTAAAAACTGTTTAGTAAATTGAGACTGTTGAACAGATTAAGGAAATCTGCTAGTTTCTACTAAACTATGAGTTGTACGTGCAAGTCATTCTCTCTTCCCTCTATCTATTTACTATGGTCTTCCTGCAATTGCTAGCAGTCTGCCCCAGGAAAGTATAAAGTCCTTACAAGACTTCAGAACATTGATCCTAAGTTTGTTTTTATAACCTAAAGAAATTTGACAGTGAGTATAGGTACCTATGTAAAATATGTGGGTGTATGTTATTTAGACGTAAACTTTAACGGATAGTTTATTAATATACAAGGTTGTCATCATTAAAGCAATGATGTAATCTGCAGACTTCACTCATTGTATATAAGATTTTGTTGGTAGAACATCCCAATTTCCCAAGAGTAAACTTATCCACAGGTCTAATGTGAGACTGTGCAATACTCTCCAAGATGACCTGCTGCAACTGCTGAGGGTCAGAACTAGTTTGGGAAAAAAGCCTTTTCTTTTTTTTATCTAAAATATACAATGCCCTACCACCTGACCTCAAGTCAAATAGTTATCTACATTATGAAAAGAATTTCCTGATCTTTGTTTGGCCATTTCTGGTCTCTTAAATTATTATTATACATGTATGGTATCAACAAAAAGCTCTTACTTTATTGATACTTTTTCCTTACTTTTTTGCCTTTTGAGGGTTTGAACAAATTTACCTTTAGGGCTTTGCTCCATAGGCTTTCAAAGTTCCAATGTTAATCATATTGATAATTTATTATTTATTTATAATTGAGGTTGTCAGCTGATTACAATGTAAACATCTGAACTTACACCTGCAAGACTCCAAAAACGGGGCAAAAGTTCTATTTGATTTGAATTATTTTTCTTTATTGTAACTTTAAAGAACAAAATCTAAATAAAGATGATTATTATTAGCGAATTTCCCCTATAGGGAAGAAGCTATTACCGTAGGTCTCATGGTAAGACTTAAGCCCGAGACCATGATAACTTTTTGTTTTGAGGTCCCCAGATGCCAAAAACACTATTCGTTCAAATTTATTATGGGTGTGCGAGTAGTGATTTTTTTAATCGAGTCGAGTAGTGCCAATTATTTACGAGTTTCGAGTATTTTCGAGCGAGTATTTGCCATCAGTTGGTAGTTTAAATTAGTGTATTGGGATTTGGATACCACCCTAAATTTGATAATATAAACATGGTTTCTAACTAATACATGAGTAGCAATACAAAGTTTTGGCTAGTACAAACAAACTGGATTACGTATTGACAAACAAAACACGGTTTGACATTTGTTTCCGGCCGATGAAACAGGGCCCAGTTGTCATTTGGCCCATTTCACCTGGTCCAGACATCGCTTATAATCAATATTAAATTACGAAATCGTTAGTTACGGCCGAAATTACGCGGTCCGATCGTCATTTGCGGCCGTTTTACTACGCGTTTTGGCCGGTCGTAATCGTTCGCGGTCGTCATTTTCGGCCGATTTTACGTGATGCGATCGCCTTTTTCGCCGTTACTACGCGTTTTGGCCGGTCGCAATCGTTCGCGGTTGTCATTTACGGCCGATTTTACGTGATGCAATTGCCTTTTGCGGCCGTTACTATGCGTTTTGGCTGGTCGCAATCGTTAGCGATCATCCGGAAATCGGCGGGAAATACTCGCTCGAACTTTCAAGTAGTTTTCAAAACTTCGAGTCGAGTTCGAGTATTAAAATACTCGGCCGAAAACTCAAAGTTTCGAGTACTCGCACACCCCTAAAATTTATATACATATGTATATATATATTATACACATATATATACATATATATGTGTCCGTGAATGTGGATAACTTGAGTAAAAAACGTCCGATTTCGATGAAATTTGGCTCAAATGTGTAAAGTGGCATTCATGACTAAGTTCGAAAACCAGAAAAATCTAACCATGGGAAAGAGGATTTATGGGGTTTTAAAATTTTCCAAAAATCGGTTTTTGCACTTTTCACCCTGAAATTTTTAAAACACACAATTTTTGTTTTCACCATTTTATAGAGCTTAAAAAACAAATAATTTAGTATTTTAAATTATTAACCTAGGTTAAGTGGTTGCGGATAAAATCCAAAAAAAGTGTTCATAAAATCTCCCATTTATCTTATGGGAAAATGGTTTTTAGCTTTTCATTAATTAATTTTACTGAAAACTTCACATTTGCTTTTACCAATCAGTTTAGCTCTACAAAACAATCATTTTGGTGTTTAAATTGTGATTCTATGTCCAACCGTTGCCGAGATATTCAAAGTGCTAAACACAGAACGTTGTCCAATGTTATCCTTATGGAGAATATTTAAAATTTTATATCTCGATTATTTATTGATCAAACTTGGTATGTGGCTTCACCTAGTACTGGTATATTGATATTTGCACAAAAAATTAATTTTTTGTTGATTATCCTCTTAGCAGCAAACCTGCGGCAATCCTCCTAATGTTATTCTTATGGAGAATACGTAAAGTTTTATATCTCCCTTAATTATGAACATAAATCATTAAACCTTGATATGTAGCTTCACCTGGTTGAGTTATATTGATAATTGCAAAAACCCACATTTTTATCTTCCTCGTTGCAGCAAACCTGCGTTCTCAGCCTTAATGTTACTCTTTTGGAGAATAAAAAAAATGCAATAATCACTTATTTATTTTAAGTATTTTTATGAAACTTGGTAAGTGGCTCTATGTGGTAGTAAGAAATATATTCATGCATAGGAAATTCGCTGAGTACGCAGGTTTGCTGCGACGGGGGTATTATTATTACTAGCTGCCACCGTGCCCGGTTTCACACAGGAATAAAACCTGTGGCATGTGCGGCATTCTGTGGTTATCCTGTGGAACTACGAGTACTAAGAATCATGATCAGCTGTTTGAATTTGTATCAGCTCAAAACAAAGTGAATGTCCATAAGAATAACACAGGACTGAATCTTTGACTCCCCGTAGGGCGGACCCTAAAATCCTTTTCTTAGTGGTTACCTACATTATTGAATGAGTATACGAGCCAAATTTCATGGTCGTAGGTGTAGAGGTTTGGCCTGGGGGATGATTGGTTTTCGTATTTATAGATATAGATTATAAAATAATAGTAATGGCTCTTAGCTCATTTAAAAAAGTAAATAAATACACTTATTTAATAGGAACAAGTGAAAAATTTGCTAGTCTAAACTTTAACTAAGTACTAGGGGTCTGCGGTACCAACAATTTCAGATCGGTACGGTTCAGTACGGTAAAAGATTTTGTACCTCAGTTCTCGGTACAAATTCGGTACGGTGCAATGTACCGTCATATATACTAATTTAGTTATTAATTTGAATGTATCATAAACAAATTATTGAGTAATAATTAAGGTCATATACAATTATTAATTTGATTAAACAAATAAATAACTATACTAAAGATAAAAATATTTTTAAAACCTGCATCTTCGGAGTATTACATTTTAACATTGTTATTATTAGGTATTAATGCAAGTTCTTGAAATAATCATGAGAAATAAATTCAAAAATTACTTGAAAATCAATCAATTGCATAAGTTGCTAACTGATTAATTATATTGATTTCAATATAAATAAAAACTATTGGTTTAATTCATACAAACAACAAAAACCAAAGTTTTATAAATACTATTCTTGTTGCATTGGGAGATTATTGTATCATTAATACAAAGTAAAATCAGATAACTTAAATAAAACTATGTATGATGTGAAACTAAAAGAAATTAGAAATTAGAAAATTAGACCAATAAATACTGAAGATTAAAATCAAAATAATTCTAAAATTACTTAATTACATTACTAAATTCAAAATTGAAGTCCATAACAAATATTACAGTACATTTATTTAAACATAAGTAATGTAAAACTGAAAAATAAATAAAGTAATAAAAGTAAGACAGTTTTATATAATGTTAATTTGGCTATATCATATTTGAAATAATTAGCTATTAAACTTATCAAAAAATAAATTTAGGTTATTGTTAATAATAAATTTTAGTTGAATTTTCCAAAACCACACAATATAATCTAACATATAACAGATATATGTATGTACAAATTTCACAGCACAGTAAAAAATAACAAATTTATGCTACCATTTGAAATTTATCAAGTTAGTGGCTATTTTTGAATTAGTTTTCAACCATTTTTTCAACCTTTTATAATTTAAAAATTTAACTAGTATACTTCAATAACAATAATAATAATACATAAATAAATCAGTTTAATTTGAAATCATAATGGAGAACGAAAGTGATTTAAAAGATAGTATTCCTTTTCTCACTCTAGGAATGATGTTGACAAACAACTGATTTACAGCCACTCACCCTAGGAATATTGTTGACAAACAACTGATTTACAGCCACTCACCCTAGGAATATTGTTGACAAACAACTGATTTACAGCTAATTACCGGATCCCTCCCCCCCTTACCCCTCACGCTTTCCTAGTCTAAACCTTTCTTGTCTTCAAGGACATTTTTTGCGACCCTACCCAGCTACTCCCCACTCCCCTTGCCCACCTTTCTTATCTCCATTCTCGTTCAGCTATAAATAACACCTGTCAACGTCTCTTTTCCTATGAGTTTTGGGGCTTGTTTTCCTTAAAGGAAATGACTAGTTATAAATAGGAGTCGGTCTTATTTAAACCACTTATTTTGTTAAACATTATTTAGCTTATCTCTGTTTATTGTTTGAAGCAGTAAACTGTACCATACCGAATCTGTACCGGGGTTATGTTCTGTACCGAACCGATGACGGTAATTAGTTGTGTACCGTACCGGTACCGTTTTTTCGGTACCGTTTTTTCGGTGCACCGCAGACCCCTACTAAGTACAGTAAATTTTTATTGGGCTTAACAAAACCAATCTGCCTAAAATTAGAAAACACAAATTTTACCTTTTTTCTGGATAAGAGGGGAAGTGATATGAAATGAGAACCATTTGTCTTTAACAAGTTTACTGTAAGTATGAGCGAGTCTACAGGCAAGCCAAACGAGTACAAAAGGGTTGCTGGCAATCACACAAAACAAAAATCAATGGGGTCAATGGTTTATTTTCATACTTTCTAAACAACTATTCAATATAGATTAATATTATCCTAATATATTATAATTAATTTATATTAATAACCATAATAGTATGAATCGGATATGATAGACAAAAATTACAATTACTCTTTTCTATTATAGCAGAAAATTATTTACAGCAGTTAAAAACAAAATAAACATTTTCAGGTCATACTCGAAATTATTATAGACAACAAAATGGCCAAATTATATGGGTCGAAACCTTGGCCCGCATTGGCATATGGTACTTAACATTTAACACACGGTTTTGTACCATTCAATACACTAGCACCAACAAAACTGAATCTCTCTCAAAATTTGATTCAAAAGCGACTGGCACGGGGAGTACAGTTGCGGTAACTGCTCTGTCGGCAAGTAACAGCTGCGCCCACCACGAGGATGCAACACTATCGTTCAGTTTCGTTAGGAAATATCAAAATTATATTGTATGGTCACGCTGATAATATTTAGGTAAAAATTGTGAGTTTTCTCAAGAGTAAAGACATTTAAGTGTAGTTTTCCTCTATATATATAAGATTTAGGGTGTGAATGATTTTTGTCAGAACATGCATTAATTTATGATACTGTCAAATAAAATTTGCTGAAATTTTAAGTAGGGGAGTGCTATTTTTGCAAAGAAATTAAATCATGAAATAGAACAACTTTACTTGTGTGCTATTAATGAAAAATGCCTCAAAACAATGAAATGTTATTTTAAAATATAAACAAAGTGCTCGATCTACCACACCCTTCCAGTATTGACTTGGCACTGAAGATAAATTGGCAATTAAACATATGGTTTGAGCGGATAGATTGAAGTTTCAATAGGACATAATGGTAATCTTTACCGTGTTACTGTAAATAAAAATGTATTATTATACAAAAAAGTGCTAGTGAAGTTGTGCTTTTAAATTGCATTTCCAAATAGTAGCGACAACAATAGTTAAGTACAGATAAAGGGACACCGAATGATAGCTTACTGTCCAGTGCGTCTTTTGAACAAATGCTATAAACAACGTCAACAGAATTAAAGAGGCATATAGGCCTGTGATGTCAAACATACATCTAGTCTGTATGTACAGTCCACTAAACGATTAACCGATAGTAGCACACTTTACAAAAGAGTCTATCTCAAGACTAACTACATAAGTTGTCATTAAAAAAATATCTACAAAAAGAAAAGTTTTCCGAAAGAATTGCATTTTTCAAGTCGGACCGATGAGTGAGTGAGTGTAATCAAAATCAACTCGCCTAAGAATACTCATACATACATACATGCGCTCGTAAGCTTTACAAGTCTATACAGAATTAGTTTCGTACACACGGTTCAATAATTTGTATACCGTCGCAGTAGAAATCGGTGCAGAAAGAATAACGCTAAATGAGCCATTTGGTTGTTTATTCGCCAATCGACATGATATGTGAACACAACATGATCGCTACGTGCATCTTCAGATATTAGTGTCGCCTAAGTAGGTTTATACTAGATCCCTAGCAAATATCGTATTATAATATAGAAATTTGTCCTAAACATAGATGGAGAGGCTATAAGCACAACAAATAAGCATCCCTATTATCTACAGCACCTCCGCGAGAGGTCAAAGTTCACCATCTAGGTGCATTACGTCCCATCAATAAATAAAACAGATTCCCTGTTATTAATCTTTTAACTATAATTTTTTCTTTAATCGTGACAATGAATGTTCTTTATTTCATCCCGATAAATGAATAAGATAACTATTTGATACGATAAATTAACAAATATCAATGCATTGATTTATACAACTATAAAATAACAGTTTCTCTCATAATTTTAATCGATAATATTAGTATTAAAAAGTATATCATACATCACAATAAATCAAAGGAAATATTTATAGGGCCTACTGATTTTTGGGTGTATACAACTATGATAATTTAAAGCTTAAACGATAAACATCTGTACTTACAATAAAATTAATAACAAATATTAACAAAAATTATCAAATTCATAACAGAAATTTGTCCGTTTGAGGATCTTCGAAACTTACAAACCGCTTGATTATAAAAAAACAAATACACCAAAATACCAACATTTATACAAACCTAATCAAAGTATTCACAAATGCAATAAACATTTCTTATTAACAAAAACTGTTTTATTTGCATATTGCCTGTGCAACAAGTTCGTATTAATTAAAAGAGATTTCCATACAAAAATGGTTAAACTCAAAAAGGCTTTCACAAAATATATTCCTAGAATTAACAAAATTTTGGTCCCGGTTAAATAAATAAAAAGTTAAAAGATTAATATTCAGCTAAAACGCAATACAAGTTATAGTTACGAATTAAAAATCTTTATTTTAAGTCATTTTCTTAATTTTTATTCAAAACACCTATTTGTGTACTTTCAACAAATAAGTCGTCTTCAATTTTTGTAAATAATCTCATATAACAGTGATGAGGCCTCCATAGAATGAAAATGAAGTTCTTGAGTCTCTATTGCACTTGAGAAAAACCGCATGTCAGTGATCACAGAAATACATGTAAAGCTCATCCGACCTCGAAAAAAGTTAATTTACAAAACAAACCCAGCTCGAGACTAAGCGGTCTAGGAATAGTAAAAGCCAGGCAGCTAAGAAATCACACCTTTAACAATTACAACAAAATATTGAAAGAAATCATTAGGATATTAAAAAGTCGTAAAAATAATATTTCACAGATTTTCCCGTAAATAAAATTTATATAATGCCAAAAAATACAAATAAATAAAATACAAGTCGGTTTCCGTTTATTCTCATAAAAGAATAACAAATAAATATGGTGAAAACAATGCCGGTACAAAAAATATAACTCAATCGGAGAAGATTTAAAATCTGTACAAGTGTGTAATGAGACGGAGAAGAAGTTCTGCTGAAGCGATTGACTCTTCCGTCTGGGTTTGGTCACCATTATCTGCCTCCCCCTGCAACATTCAACACAAACTGAGTCATTCAGCAACCTAAAACCTCATAACATGTTTACAACTGTGTAATGAAATGAAGGAAGTTCTACTGAAGCGAATGGCTTCTGTCTGGGTTTGGTCACCATCACCTGCCTCCCCCTGCAACATTCAACACAAACTGTGTCATTCAGCAACCTAAAACCTCATAACATGTGTACAACTGTGTAATGAGATGGAGAAGAAGTTCTACTGAAGCGAATGACTTCTGTCTGGGTTTGGTCACCATTACCTGCCTCCCCCTGCATCATTTAACACAAACTGAGTCATTCAGCAACGTACAACCTCGTTAGATGTGTACAACTGTGTAATGAGACGGAGAAGAAGTTCTACTGAAGTGAATGACTTCTGTCTGGGTTTGGACACCATTACCTGCCTCCCCCTGCATCATTTAACACAAAGTCAGTCATTCAGCAACATACAACCTCGTTCGATGTGTACAACTGTGTAATGAGGCGGAGAAGAAGTTCTACTGAAGCGAATGACTCTTCCGACTGGGTTTGGTCACCATTACCTGCCTCCCCTCCATCATTCAACAGAAACTTATCATTCAGCAACATAACACCTCTACATAAACAAAATGATCATTCCTTTATATAGTTTATTTGTATTACAATAATTACAATCTTGAACTGGATATTAATTATAATAATATAATTGCAGTCACTAGTTTATTTGTAATTTGTAATGAGAGAGCACTAAACTCGTAATTAAAATCAGGCCTAATTTGATAGAAGGCCAGGATCGAACCTTCACATGATTTCCAGAACTTGCTAAGAACTCATCTAGCAAACCTCAGATCACGAGGCGAGTACTCTAACCACTATGCTACCCAGCCGGTGGTTCAGACAGACCAAATTAAATTTTTATATTAAAGATTTATCAAGATAACTGTCATTAAGGATCCCTTTAAAAATTAAAAAATGCCATCATCAATCAAGATCTGACTCTAAAGGATTGACAGCTCTCTGTAAACCACTCCAAAGAATCATAAAACCTCTTGGCACTTGATTGCATAGAGAAGCCCTCCCTCCCCCAAATTAATAAGACAAAACCAAACAGACCTTGTTATTGATTTGCATGTAATGTAACTTCCTGGAATAAATTTCCCTGAATTAAATAGAATGAAACCCACCTCGCCCACGGATGTTCAAGCCATGTCGGCGGAGGGTTGGCTAGCCTGAGTGGTGTCTGGAGTCATGTTGGTAGAGGCTACGTCAGCAGTCACCTGGGAGCCGCCCGCCCCCTCGGACCCTCCACTCACCCCTCCACCCCCTCCGGCAGTCCCACCCTCTGCGCTGGTGGCGTGGCGCGGCAGCAGCACTGAGTTCAGCGATGGCTGGATGTTCAACTCTGGAAAATATCAGAGTTTAGATTTTCACCGCTGGACTTTTAAAAGGAGATGTAAAGGTGAATTGGCTCTTCGTCCAGCCTTGGCCAGTTTGGAGATCCTCATTGGGTACAAAAACAAAAATAAGTAGTCACGATAATAGTATATCCTTTGGCTTTCCAGTATGACCAGCTTCTCCCCTTTTACCCAGATAATTGTTTATCTCTCAGGGATAGTTTGATTGAACAAGTTTTTATTAAAATAATTTCTTAATTTTGTTTTGGCGATTTCAGGCTTCTAAAACTATTAATTTTCTTACATTTTGTATATCAATTGGAAGCTCTTACCTTCAAGATGTGTAAGGGGGGGGGGTGCTCTACCCCTTGGACTTTTAAGTTCCAATGTTAATCTTATGATGGAGATATATTTTACTGAATCAAATGGCTGATTATGATGTAAACATTTAAAAACATCTGATCGTAAGCCTATGAGATTCCTGCGCGGAGAACGGGAAACTGGCTCGTATAAATTAGTGAGTAATATAAATATCACATAGCATTATGCGTGTACTTTTTCACTGTCTGAACAAGCTTATGAAAACTCAGTAACTTGACAACCATTTAGACCACAGTTAAACTAGATCGATCATATGAAGCAACTTGTATGTGCTACTACGTATCAGTTGCACGCTTTGAAACTGGTCGGCAGACTAGTGGTTGCAACTGATCAGACCCATTTAGCTCCCATTTGATCATATTTCCAGTCAAAATCCAACACAGTCTTAAGGGGGCTGAAGTTAGTTCACATGGTGACGAGTTTCTGAGACTCTACTCGTATTCAGTAAGTGGAGTAGGTGGTGAATCCACATTGAGTGAGGACCATAATCTTGTGTAATTATTACTTTTACATTACCGACTAACCTAGTCTATGAGCCTAGAGTTTTGTTTTATAGTTTTAATGTGTTTTTATACAGATAAATTAAATTTTTTTATGAAACTATATTTCAATTATTATAATGCAGAATTCAGTTTATCTTCACCAATAGCTTTGTTATTTTTGTTTCTTTATTTTACTGTTGTTAAACTATCACTGTAACTACATTATTTTAATAAAAAATAATAAAAAAATGTTTGTTGTACTTGTTACCATACATGTTTTACATCACCGCTATACCAGGCAGTTTAATTTCCCAGGTTTTCTCAAGTTTTCTGTGGCATTTTTAACTTCTCTACACAAACTCTTCCTTTTAACCTTTCTGGGTTTGTGTACACATTTATGTATCTATTTATTTTATTTATCAACTAATTTAACCTGAACCAATTTTATTGCTTATCATGTTCGGTGGTTGACTTGTACTAAATTACCAAAATGCAGTTTTGTTTTTGATTTATTCACTCCCTAAGTATCATATTTTGTACTTTACCACCACTTCTATAACCAATGTAAAGGTAATTTCTAGTTGTACTTCTGATTTTTACCAGATTAATTAAAACTATATATAGATATATCTTTATAACATATTTGATGACATTTGCCGTGTAATGTAATCATTGTTCATCCACGGCAATTACAATATTTATTCACCTGTCTCCGTGAAGTTGAAGAGCGGCGGCAGTGGCCGACCGTTGGGCAGTCGAGTGTTGGGCTCGCGCAGCTCGTCGAAGAAATTGTGAGCGCAAGCCTGCAGCGGGGAGATGCGCGAGGAAGGGGTGTACTCTAGCAGCCGCGACACCAGGTCAATCGCCTCCGCGGGGGTTCTTGCTCTGAACACCTGTGGGACAAAATGGCGATTGTCGTACATGGTGCGATACAAACGTTTGCAGGTAAATCAGATTCTGTCCTAAAGTTTGGGAAAAATAAGGAATAACTAGGAGATAAAAATCCTTTACTGGAATTCACACTTTTTGCTCTGACAACTATGAAAGCTTCAAACAAATCCTTCAGGTGCAATTAACACATTTAATTTCAGTCCAACAACAAAATACTCTACACATCACGATTTATTTATTTATATTCTGAGCCTGAAGAACCCCACTCCCCCCTCCCCGCAGGGTGAAATTTAAACTTTTTCAGTGTATTTTCATTTTTCTGATCTACTATTTGGAACCATTCTCCCCGGTAAATAGAATATGTTTCCCACATAGCATGTTCAATACACAAATTAGTTCTTAAATGAATTTGTGTGGATGTGTACCTATCTTTATATATAATTCTGTAAGCAAAATATTTAGAAAAAATTGTGGGAGTTTGGCAAATCGCAGGATGAAGGGAGACGGCTCAAATTAAAGGTCTTAATCCCAGGAACTCGGGAAAAATAGTAGTATTTTTAAAAAGTTACCAGCAAATAAATGAGAAATAACGTAAAAAATCCCCCATAAGAAAAGCATGGTGATTAAAAAACGTTTGATTTCTTTATATTGAAACATGTGATTAAGTGTGTACTTTATTTACGAACTGACATAATATGTTATGCTCCTTCTTATATTGTTTATTTTCCTTCACATGTAAAGAATTAAACAAAATCAGGCATACAGAATGAGCAAGGTTAGCCACTAGTACTGTACTAATATTTGTATTTCCATGTATGCGAGCCAGATAGACCTGCAATACGTCTAGTACTCCCAATGCTGCTCTTAGACAATGGAAGCTATTGGTTTTCATTGTAGATGGTGCAAAAACTTACCAATCATGAATCCCTATTTCTTTCACCTAAGTGATAGATATTCTAAGTCTTTATCAACTAAATTCTTGTCTGTAAAGCGCCTATCCCTAATTATGCGTCCCGCAGTATTACTAATTTATCTCACCACTCGGGTTCATTTTGAATAATCAAATTAAACAAAAACTTAATTCAAAAGAATTAGTCTGGTTTATATGATCTTTAAATACCCCCATCCCAGCAAACCTGCATACTCAGCGAATTTCCAATGAATATATAACATAACACATTAAAACAGTATTTTTGAAACTCATAATAGCGATGGATTTGAATTTATTTTTTGATTTATTTGGACTTTACCTATCGCTTCTAGTGTTTAAAAACTACACTACGTTTCGGGAGGTAAGGAAACTCCTCCCGTTATCAAGTGAACCCTACTTACATATAAATATCAAATTCTTACACCTAACTAACCTACATTTTTTTGGATTTTTTAATTATTTTTCTTTTACATTTTAATTTACACTAACACAAAGATAACAAATATATATATATACAAAAAATCTAATACAATACACTCGACGTCGAGTGAGTGGTCTGGTTGTAGATGGACGTGAGTTTCAAGTTTCCCGTGTTTGCCGTCAGCTTGGAGGCTACGATGCAGAACATGTAATGTATTGTCAGTTTTCCATTCGTTCGTATATATAAATGTTGTGTTAGTGTATTGATTTGATTTTTTGTATATATATTTGTTATCTTTGTGTTAGTGTAAATTAAAATATAAAGGAAATATTTTTAAAAAATCCAAAAAAATGTAGGTTAGTTAGGTGTAAGAATTTGATATTTACATGTAAGTAGGGTTCACTTGATAACGGGAGGAGTTTCCTTACCTCCCGAAACGTAGTGTAGTTTTTAAACACTAGAAACAATAGGTAAAGTCCAAATAAATAAAAAAAAAACAAAAAAAAAACATTAAAACATTTAACAGGATTCATAAGAAATATATTCCCAAACAAGCGATACTTAAAATATTAATTATTCTCCATAAGAATAACATTGGGGTGAGTTCGCAGGTTTGCTGCATCAAGGAACACAAAATAATGGGTTTTTATGCAAATATCAAAAGAACTCATATTAGTGAAGTCAGATACCAAGTTTCATCCATATACATTCATAAATAAGCGATATATAACATATTAATTATTTTCCATAAGAATAACATGGGGACCAAGTATCTAGGTTTGCTGCTACAGAAACCATAGGCGAAACATTGTTTTTTGTACAAACAACAATAAACCACAACCAGATGAAGCCATATACCAAATTTTGTCAGTTTATGTTCATAAATAAGCGAGATATACAATTTTTCTTTTTCTCCATAAGAATAACATTAGACAATGTACTGTGTTTAGCACTTTCAATATTTCAATAACCAATTGACGTAGAACAATGATTAAAACACCAAATTGTTTTTTTTATGCTGAATTCAATGATAAAAATTAAAATTTGATTTAAATAAAAATGACATGTGGAAACCCCAACAAACCCATTTTTGGGGTACAAAACCCCCCTTCAAGTTTAGTATTGATTAGATTAACTTTGAGATATCTAGCTGTTCTAACGATTGGGATTTGTGTTGTCAAAACCGTCAGTTGAGCTGACGAGGTGACCTTTCTGCTTGGGTGTCACCGGCACGTCACCACAGGTCTGAACAAACATTCCTGCAGAGGGAGTAGAAGTAGCTGGTTGGACTAGGGTTGATATTAAAACCTTAGTGGGTGATTGGGTTGTAACGTGTGAGTGCCTTACTTGATTCAAACTTCCAACTTCTAAATTTTTTTTATAATTTTCAATTTGTTTCATTTTAATTGGCATTTCCTGCAGGTGTGAGCGATGATGATGGTATAGTATCCTTGTGTTTGCCGGTACTAAGTTCGTACCTGACTTTGTCATTTTTATTTTTTTATTTAACTAATCCAAATTTGTACCATAACTAAATTTAATTTTAAAGAACCCTGGACAGACCCAGCACGCCAGACTAGGGCAAATCTGCTGGCTAGGTCTGAGACGGCTTTCTCCCGGCTTAAAGAAAAAACAATTTTGTTTCTTTTTTGAGAAAGTCGTCACACGTGCTATGCATAGCACATGGACTTGTAAGCAAAATTGAAAATTTTCTGGAAATGTCTTCGCGATCTGAACTGAACTGAACATTCAAATATCTGTATTTGTTTTCATAGCGTGTGACTAGTTCACACTACCCACTGGACAGAGTAATTCTCAGACCCCATATACAGGAGATGGCGGACACAATCAAATATAGAAGCGTAAGGTAATTTTGAGCTCGTGAGACCTTGTGGTCTGATATGTCATACAAGACACAGCGTAATAGTGATGAGCAAAATGGTCGCATATCACGATACAAATCAACACCAAATATTGTATCATTCTTGTGTATCATTAACGGCTTATCCACGGTACTCCCAAATTCTCGGCTTATTCCCGGTTGAGTGGCCATCCTGCCTGAATATGCAGGTTTGCTGCAATGGGGACCACAGAAAATAGTGTTTTTATCCAAATATAAATGTATCACAACAACCAAATGAAGCTTCATACCATGCTTTCTTAACATATTGTCATATGCAATATATAAAACTTTTCATACTTTTTAATAAAGAATTTATTTCAAAGTGGTTTGTATTTCTTCAGGTTAAAATACTGAATCTCAACTAATTCTTTATATATACGCAGAATTGTACAAAAGCTTTTTTATAAAATATTTGTTTGACTTTCTTAGTTGCGCATTCATTCTTAGGTAGGGTGGCCACACGTCCCGTTATTTCAGGCTTTTAACTTGTGTCCTGTCAGTTTTGGAAAATGCCCTTTTCTCGCCTATCAATGCAAAATATAAATGTAAACAACTCTGAAGCATGTTTTTTCCTAACAAGAAGACAGGTGGAAGCAAACATTCACTAAGCTCATTACAGTAAGGACATTTCGTATGGTGTTTATTGACAAAGTGGTTCAATTGTTGAACTGTCAGCTGGTAACAGGTGTACAAATAGAACAGGAATTTTCTATAATGATCAAAACCATACCTAGAAAAAATAAACCATTATTTAAAAGTTAACAGTAGTGTAAAATGGTAGATTTACACAATTGCCACTTAAGGGCTGGTAGCAATCTAACATCCCCCCACCAGTTAACGTCGCTCAGGTTTACTTACATCTTGTATTGAAAGAAATACCTTAAACCTTTAAAATTGCCTAGCCAATTTACACACTCTTTATTCTGTTTTCTTTATATAGTCCTTTTTTGTTATCATACCACCATTACACACCCCATAAACCCTAACTGAAAAAATGATATTCATAAATGGGAGGACAATGCACTAAACCCAAACAAATATTTTATAAAATGTTGTTAGTAGTGTATTGTTTTACAAAAATGATTACTAAATAGAGACATCAAGAAAAGAGAAAAGTAATATTTTAATGATGACGTAATTTATATATATATTTCAACTTCCTTGTACAGTACAAGAAAACTCTATATAACCTCATTTTACATTTTACCTAGACCATAATCCAGGGATTTAATCTATGCTAATGTAACACAAATTATAATGTATGCTAGTTACAAATGCTAATTTAATGCCAACCAACGTTTATCATAGAGCCTTTGATAGTATATCTATGACAACTAAAATAACTTCCTTTGTGACCTTAAGTTAATCTACAATATTATATAAGTCCGAATTCTTTAATTGTTATCTCAGTCCGATTTTTAGGACTGCCACATTCCTCAGGCACATCTCAACTATTGATGATCTTGTAAAAAAAGTTTGAATGCTATGTCATTGCACGGATAATTTTGAATAAGTCTGTGCATTGGCACCAGTGGCACAGGGCCTGGGCCAACAGGGGAAGTTACTATTGTAGGTAATTTTTCTTCTGCTGCCATGTGAATCCTTTCTCCGTGGCCTAATCGTCTTGTCGCTACTCTGGAAGAATATATTTTGGCTGTTTTAACAAAGGACCGCATGACAGATTAGAATTGGAAGTGCAATACAATTACCTCTGATTACTATACATTATAAAACACCGTCATTACAACAATGGCTTTTGTGGAAACATTGCCTGTTTAACATATTTTACTCCTTAATTATTTTGGAAATTTGCTGCCCTGGGTTGCAGCCCCTATAGCCCCTCCCTACATCCGCCACTGTACTTGTGACCAGTTCTGTGAAATGCTCTTAAAAACAAAGAGGTTTTGTAAAAGGTCAATGTATACAGTAAGTTGTCAAAAATAAAGAATTAAAGAAACTACAGAACAGACAGGACCCTCAAGAGAACAAAATTGATTTTATTTTCCCAAAAGTGTACTACTGAAACAAAAATCATCCAAGGCTAAATGTTATGCTCGCAATTTTCAATTTAATCAATATGACAAAGCCAAGTGGTTGGTGTAAACATATATGGATCAGCAGTACAGGGCACAGTGAACTGTACATGTATAAGGGTACAGTGTGTATTACTTGTGAGTTTTAATTTTGTACAGATTTAAACCCATGACCCTCAGATTTGTATCCCTAGATCAGTAAATGAATATAAGACAATCAAATTATTTCAAGGTTACAAACATAAAAGAAAATATTAGTATACATTATAAAAAATAAGACAATACATAAAATAAATCAAATGGGTCTACATATACTGAAAAAGAAAGGTTTGACAGACAAATAATTAGTAGGCTATGTAGCTAATTTATTCATTATTGAAATTTACTAATAACATTTTAAATTTTAACTATAGAAAGTTTCAGTTATACTAAAAACAAATTTAAAATTTATTTATTTTTTTTTTTTTTGTGGAGGAGTTTTACGCTGGAGTTTGGTTCCGGTTTACTTTTTGATGGTAGGCCGCTTGCCCTACTGTTGGATTCAAAATTATGGATACTCGAGTTTGACTTGCCACCGAAAATTAACCGATTGAGCTACAATAACGGCGGTTACATCAAAATTGTCCTCGTCTTATTCTTCGTGTTTCGGTATAAACAACAATTTTAAATTTTGATTGTAACTAATTTTTATTGAGGGTAGAATCTAAAAAGAACACGATTTGCCGTTTTTCTAGCAACTACGGACTTAAAAAATTCATATTTCCGAAACGGGTCAACTTATCGATTTCAAATTTTGATACGTCATAGATAGACATGTCTTAAGTTTTAATCAGGTTTTTGCTGTGCTTTTATATGCGTAGTTGCTGGGAAAACAGCAAAAATCGTGTTCTTTTTAAATTCTACCCTCAATAAAAATTAGTTGAAAATTTAAAATTGTTGTTTATACCGAAACATGAAGAATAAGACAAGGACAATTTTGATGTAACCGCCACTGCTGCAGCTCAATCGGTTAATTTTTGGTGGCAAGTCAAACTCGATTATCCATAATTTTGAATCCGACAGTAGGACCGTTGTTTGTATATCAAAATGTTAATCCTGAGATTTAAACAAAAATTAAATATAATATGAAACACCAAGAAAAAAGATAACTTTAGAATTTAAATGTAGCAAAAACAATACACGAGATACCAAAATATCTGTAGTTACAAACAAATTATTTATTAAAGTAGTTTACAAATTTTTGCCGCTACTAAAAATTAAAATGTGTGTTTCACTTGTATAAATAAATTTCTTTGTTAATTCTTCATAAATTAAAAATATAAAATTATTCAAAAACTGTTACAAACATTTATGTAGACCTGAGTAATGGTGAGAAATTCAATGGAAGTAAAAAATTAGGAAAGTCTTCCAGAAGAGAAGCTAAGCATGTGTGCAATAAAGGGACAGACGGGTGGATCTGAGAATTGACTGAAGAACTAGACCGACAAATTAGTTGCATATAATCGCATATTTTAGAATGGTTTAAATTGTATTTACCAATAAAGAGAAGAGTATGAAATTGGATATAATCGCATATTTTAGAATGGTTTAAATTGTATTTACCAATAAAGAGAATAGTATGAAATTAAATACTAAGAACCACTGTGTAAAAGTTATAACTAATGCATGTACCTTATTGTGTACAAAAATGTTGAGAGATTTTTACGGTATAAGAAAAATTTATTTTGGACCATTTTTCACTTCCTTCCCCTTGAATACCTGATCAAAAGTGTAAATTTTCCTTTTTACTTTGTGCAAGTCAAATTTTAACAAGCCAAAAACACCTCTGCTTAGCAAATGCCTGTTAGTTGCTGTTTTGTAAGAATATATTGAAATTGTTTGCGATATTCACTAACAGAAAATCACATTAAAAGCTTAACTTTTGTATGCTGTTGTATTAATATGTCCTTAAAAATGAGATTGGAGGTTTCACATTCAGAGCCTCCCCTGTTCAAACTCTGATGTATTAGCTTGCTGCCGTCCGTCCCTTGGGTCATGTTAAGGGGAGCACACACACCAGCACACACAGACACACTTACTCTTATCTTTTGGTGATCAGTCGTACATTTCGGGACGGACATTTGCTGGAGCATGAACTGTAAGGAAGGAATACCTGTCATTTTCTACACGTATCTCGGCTTTTCATTCAAAAAATTCTGGGAAGCAAGAATTTATCTATATTTATGACGGATTATCAGAGTAATCAGAAGGACACTGTTTTAATTATTATTAGATATTTCAATTGATTATCTTAAAATTTTCAATGCTTCTACGGCTTACTCAAATAATCAAGAAGAACCATTGACCCAGTGATTTTGAGATTAGGACGAGGCAGTAGTGTTATCTTCAAGTATCAAAATTATTGATAGATGCACACACATTATTTAAAACATATTTCTTGTTTTAATGTCCATCTTATAGTGATTGACACAGACATCAGATATTTCAAAACAAAAACAGGCTTAAAATGTGTTTTTTATATTAAAAATAAGTGTTTGTGACGTCTCCTTGTGTTTTAAAAAATTCTGTGTTTTTTATAAATGCCGACAACCACGAAAGTGGTTTTTAGTGCTAGAAAAAAATCAAATGGTGTGGTGGAGATGGGTTGTAATTGACCTGGAACCGGTGCCACACTGCTACACAATTCTGGCTTACCAAACCAACTAAAGTATTAACCAAACCAACCGAAACTCGCCTCATTGCCAACTAATTAGGCTAGTTTATAATTATTATAGGTGTCCAGGCTTCAGCAAGTACTAAAAATGGATCAATCATTTTTTGTTTAAGTTATTTTCCAAGTTTTTGTTGAAATGCGTTAACTATTCAGCGTTAAACAAAAAATTCCGGTAAACAATTTTTGTTATGTTTAAGCAATTTTTAAACGGGCAAAGAGACATTTAGACATTTCTGGTGCAAGCTCATTAGGGAATCAGTAAACAATCTCAGCAATAATCCAATATATAATTAGAAAACCGTCTCTATGCATACTAAACTACATAAAAAAATTATTTATTATCCTTTCTCATTTTTGTTGTATTTTGCTGGAGAATAACACGTTAAAATTTAATGTAATTTACTTCATTTAATAGGGATACTATCTATAATGGTAAGGCAATATTTACTTCACTATGTATCACTCACTTCTATGAATGGTTTATCTCATGACCTAACACCAACACCACATCATTGCAGCTGATGCACGAATATAGCAGTAGCATTACCAACTACAGCCGGTAATATTGACCACCATTAAATACTGTTTTCGTCTAACAAAATAGATAGATTGAAAACAAAAGATATAGAAGTTATATCTCTCTCAGGTTACACACTCATGTGTAGTTACAGACCATATTTATTATGGTTTTATAAAAAAAATTACTCTACCACAATTTAACACGACCAATAGCAAAACCACCAATCGCATTTAGCATTATCCCTGGAGGTCTGCGGTACCAAATATTTTAGATTGGTACGGTTTGGTACAGTAAACAATTCTGTACCTCGGTTCTCGGTACAAATTCGGTACGGCACCATTTACTGTCATACATACTAATTTGTAATTTTTAAATTAATTTCACTAGTATACTTCAATAAGAATAATAATGATAATACAAAAATAAAAGTTTAATTTGAATTCATGATGGGGAAGGAACGTTATTAAAAGATAGTATTCCATTTGCCACTCAAGGAATGATGTTGGACAAACAACTGATTTGTTGCTAATGATCGGACTTATAACATTCCCCACTTACGCTTTCCTAGGCTAAACCTTTCTCATCTTCAAGGTTTTATTTTGCCTGACCCGACCCAACCCCTCTCATCCACCTTTCTCATCTCCATTCTCGTAGCTTTAAATAACACCTGTTAACGATGAGTTGAGAGTAGTTTTGGGCATTATTTTTCCTTAAAAGGAAATGACTAGTTATCAACAAGAGTCCTTATTTCAACCACTTGTTTTGTTAAACATTGTTTTGCTTATCTCTGTTTACTGTTAGACGCAATAAACTGTACCGTACCGAATCTGTACCGGGGTTATGTTCTGTGCCGTACCGGTACCGTTTTTTCAGGGTACCGCAGACCCCCAATTTAACCCCCCTGCAATGGTTTCATACGGACCTAATCTGTACAGTTTACAAATGCTCAAAGTACCTTCTGCCAGGGGTGGGACTTGATCTGCGGGAACTTGAACTCTGTGTAGTTGGGGTTCATCTCGCGGATCTGTTCGCGCGTCGGCGTGCCCAGCACTTTGATGATCTCCACCAGCTGGTCCACGCCAGAGTCCCCGGGGAAGATCGGTTGTCCCAGCAGCAGCTCGGCTAGCACGCAACCCGCACTCCACACGTCTGCAACAATCGTCAACAGTAATTAGTGGTTCTGGACTGGACAATATAACATAACCCGACTTGACCTTTGAGAAGTGAAAATTTAAATTCTACTACTGATACTGACACCGTAGCACAGTGTTTCATGCTCATCAACACAAGCTCAATTAAGAATCAAAAGCATAGAATCTAAGTTGTTTTCGATAATGCTTTTTTTCTTATAGACCAACACCGGTTAAAATATTAATCCATAGATACACTTATTTTCACATTAACACATATTTTCTTGTGTTGAAAGCCACCTTCAGAACGTTTTTAAACCAGTCTCCCTAGTTTTTTCTCTGCTCCAGCAAAAGAGACTTTTAATCACTTTCCCTCTCACCGGTTGTTTCTCTTATCACACCCTTACTACTTTTAACCACTCTCTTCATGCCCCTGCCTTTCTCTTACCACCCCTTGGCAATTTTAATCACTTTCCCCATCCCCACCCTTTCTTTTACCACACCCCTTACTACTTTTAACTACTCTCTCCATGCTCCTTCCTTTCTCTTGTTGCACCCCTTAGGTCTTTATCCACTCCATCCATCCCCCTCATTTCTCTTACCAACCCCTTAAAACTTAACCACTCTCTCCATCCCCGTTCCTTTCTTCTATCACACTCCTTAGGACTTTTAACCACTTTCCTACACCCCTTTCTTTCTTCTTCCACACCCTTCAGGACTGTTAACCACTCTCTACACTCCACATCCCCTGACCTTCCTCTTAACCCACCCTTTAGGACTTAAACTCAATTTCCCATCCCCCTTCCTTACACCTCACCAAACTTACTTACCAGTTACTTTTTTAACCAGTCTTCCATCTTTTCTCAGCCCACCCAATGGGACTTTTAACCATTTCCCAGTTCCCTTACTTTCTCTTACCACACCCCTTACGACTTTTACCACTTTCTTCATCCCCCTTCATTTATCTTACACCCAATAAGACGTTTTAACCACTCCCTCCATTAACCTTTCTGTCTCTTACCACACTCCTTAAGACTATTAACCACTTTCGCATCTCTCTTTCTTTCTCTTACCACACCCCTTTAACCCTAGCCGTGGCCAACCTTCCGATTCGGACTGTTTGCTTTGTCGCCTTAGAATGGCCACCGTCTGAATCCAATGGTTTGGGACCGAAAATGTTGTAACGTTAAAAAACCACAAATAATCAACTTTAAAGTGAACAGTATATATATCATTCGAAAGATCATATTCTGAACTTTAATTTTATTAGATAAATGAACCGTGTTGCAGCTGTATAACAATGTCACGACGATTAGAAATCAAACGAATTTTGGCAAGACGCGATTCTTGCAGCCGGTGCTCAGACAATGGAAACACAATTTTTTTGAAATTACCCAGCATGGGTAATTTTTGTCGCGGGAAGTTGCGATTGGTACCAATGCACTGCTAAACAGTTGTACTTAATTTTGATATTGATTTTTTAAACAAAATATTCGTTGGACAGATATGATTTTTTGAAAACAGGTGTTTTTTGGTCTCTGTAACGAATGGCCAAATGTCCAAATCGGAATGTTAAGAAAAACAGATTTACATGCAGTTTAAGTTGGGTGTAGTTGCTAGTCAAATAATATGTCATTTTTTAGAGGAAGAAATATAGAGGTATTCAGGTTTGCTGTTGGCAACACTGCTTGCAGCTTGACATCTGCCCGCAGAGAAGAATTATGTGATACTTGGTCTTCAGTCTGATTTCACTGGCTATCTTGTGTTCAACTTGGTACGGGCGAGCTATTTTTATCCATGAGTTATTACCTAATCCGTTATTATTTCGGAGTTTTAGTGTTAGTGAAGTGCTTGTGTGTATGTAACAGTAATCTTTATGCATTATATTATGCATAAATTTAACTGAAGTGTGATAAATAGTGTTTATAAAAAGTGTTGTGGTTTGTTTAGCACGACTACTCAAAATAACGAGAACTATAAACAAGCCTTGTTGGATACGGGGGGGGGGGAGAGGGGGGGTTTATAATAAATGTTCATAAGTTTATAATTGTAATGTTGACTCTTTTAGCGAATTTCCCCTATAGGGAAGAAGCTATTACCGTAGTCAGCATGGTAAGACCTAGGTCCGGGACCATGATAACTTTTCGTTTTGAGGTCCCCAGACCCCAAAAACACCATTCGTTCGAAACTATATATATATATATATAGTTTCGAACGAATGACTCTCATATAAACGATTAACTCTCATAACTCTCATAAAAATGATCCGATTTTGATGAAACTTGGTATAAACGTGTAAAGCAACATTTATGACTAAGTTCGAAAACCAGCCAGATCGCTCTATCCGAAGGGGTATTTTGGGAGGGTTTTGTACCCCAAAACAGGTTTTTTGGATTTTTTATATATAATTTTTGAAATAGTCAAATTTTAGATTTTACTATTGGATTCAGCTTAAAAAAACACACAATTTGGTATTTTGATCATTTCTCTACATCAATTGGTTACCGAGATACTGAAAGTACTAAACACAGTACGTTGTCTAATGCTATTCTTATGGAGGAAAAGAACAATTTTATATCTCGCTTATTTATGAATGTATACGGACGAAACTTGGTATACGGCTTCATCTCGTTGTGGTCTATTGATATTTACTAAAAAAAATTTTTTGCCAAAGGCTCCCGTAGCAGCAAACCTGCGTACTCAGCTCCCATGTTATTCTTATAATTAAATGCTCCGTCTCCCTTAATTATGAACATAAATGAATAAAAACTGGTATACGACTTCACTTAGTTGAGTTATATTGATATTAGCATAACAACCCATTTTTTGTGTTCCTTGTTGCAGCAGACCTTGGTACTCAGCCCCAATGTTATTCTTATGCAGAATAATTAAAATATCGCTTATTTGTGAATATATTTTTATGAAACTTGGTAAGTGGCTTTTAGTAGTATTAAGACATTATATCTCCATTGGAAATTCGCTGAGTATGCAGGTTTGCTGCAACGGGGGTATTTAATTATTGAGTAGGCTTAATATAACTTAGAACAATTATTTTGTAAAACCTACATTGTTGTTGCCCTACATAGGCCTAGTAACCGCAACTACGATCGCACGTTATCTCGTATATAATATGCCACTACCCTATGTATATGTACTTTTATATATATACATAAGTATATATATAAACTATACTTTATATAGTTTATATATAAAATATATATATATATATACAATGTAAACACCTGTAGTAATAATATATAGATATAATATGACATTATTTATGTTTATACAAATTACAGTGCTCTCAATGAAAAATATTACTTTTCACAAATTTACCAATTCCGCGACTATTTTTATATTGTTACATAAGACATAAAAAAAATATTTACCATAAGTGTTATACCTTTTTATGTAAGTAATCGAATATACTACAACATGTTTATATTGGTTGGGGGAAGTGGTAAAAAAGTAGTATACTAAATACTTTGAATTTATATTTCCGAATACGCAAAAACATATAAACAAACATTCTTCTATTGACAATTATTTATAAGTGATAATAATTTTTTACTATCAACTTTACGACTTTTTTAGATTCCTTACTTCATTAGCTTTACAAATATACATACCGGTATATATATATCATTATTAGTGTATATATATGTATATATTACATTACTTATTTACGGCACATAAGTGATAATAATTTTTTACTATCAACTTTACGACTTTTTTAGATTCCTTACTTCATTAGCTTTACAAATATATATACCGGTATATATATATCATTATTAGTGTATATATATGTATATATTACAATACTTATTTACGGCACAAACTAACACAGTACAGTTTACACATTTTTCGGGTTTCCGTTTTTATTATATTATGCCCCTAAAACTTACAAAAAAAATTCTTTCCCCAACATGTTATATATATCTATGTAGGGAATTAGATTGTCTACAAAATGTTTATAACGAATTTTCGATAAAAAATCATTGGAAACAATTTCACCAAGGCTGCTTTCGAAATTTAAAAAAAATAATTTTTTAATTTTACCGAAAAAAATACTAAAAATATTGTCTATATCTTTTTTAATTTAGTATTTCTAGATTCTCCTGTTCTTTCCGATCAAAATGAATATGAGGTTGGCTAGGCTTACTTCTACGGTTGAATTTATACAAATTGTCAAAAAAGGTCTGCAAATTGGCCAAATCTGCTTGGCCATTTCCCACTTACACCATTGGCTACTGCTAGGGTTAAGACTTTTAACCGCCCTCTAAATCCCATGTCCTTTCTCTGCTTCACCCACTGAAAATTTTAACCACTTTCCCATCCTCTGCCCTTTCTCATCCCCACTCACCAATCTTGGTAGTGTAGTCGATGGCCCCGAAGATGAGCTCGGGGGCGCGGTAGTACCGAGAGCAGATGTACGACACGTTGGGCTCGCCCTTGACCAGGTGTTTGGCCGAGCCGAAGTCGCACAGCTTGAGCACCCCGGTCTCCGGGTCCAGTAGCAGGTTCTGCGGCTTGATGTCCCGATGGCAGATGCCTAACGAGTGGATGTACGCCAGGCTCCGGAACAGTTGATACATGTACAACTGTCAACAGATAACTGACTGTAGAGGCGGGATTATTGACTAGTTACACAGCAAAGCTCAATTCACAAACTTCAAAGGGTTCCAAAAACATGTACAAACCAAAATAACTTTGTAAACTTTACACAAAATCTCTCCGTTCAGTACAGACAAGCTCTTCAGCTAGAACAGTACACTCTCAGAAATCCGGACTAATGTGGCGGATAAATAGATACTAGGAGATTAAAGAATAGGATATGCTTTATTGTCGTTTGGTTTAAGTTTGTACGATGGACATTTGTCATTACTAACAATGGCAATGAATTAAAAAATTTAAATAAAATAAATAAAGAAGTTGGCATGATGTCAGTCTAACTTCGATAGGCAGCGAGTTTTGAGTTACAGTCCTCATACAATGCAGGCATTTGATGGACTTACAAACAAATTGAACATGATGGAAACAAACCGACGGTTAACTGGATAAAATATTTCAAATAATCAACAGATTAAAGAAAAGGCTTTCGGGTTGTATTGAACTTCTAAAAATCAATACACAAATAGGCCAAAGGGTTTGTTTACTAAATACTGAAAACTTAATTTGCAGGAAAGCTTTATATGTGTTAATATTTTCTTTACGATGTCCTGTCTAAGGAGGGCGCGTTTTAATTGCTCACTTGGGTTTTCTGACAATTAGGACGAACTTGCTTTGTTAATTTGTCTTTACCACATATTATGAAATAGGATCGGAAGTAGCCAACAAAGTTTTTTAGTAAACTATTTTTATCAGAAAGGTTTACCCAAGTATGTTTTTTTTTCATTGGAGGCAAACAGAGACATTTGCTACATGTAATGCATTTCACAGGAAGAAATTCCTCTCCCCCTCCAGGATAGGTGCCAACATAATTAATTAAATGTATTTTCGAAATAAAAATTCATACAGCTGAGATCTGTCAAAAAGTGAGTAATTATATTATATTACCTTAACATCTATCCCAAATTGTAATACAAATGATGAGTATATCCTAAATTTTAATACAAATAATAAGTAGTAACTAGGTATGAGTCGATTCCAATTGTCGATTCTCGATTCCACCGATTCTCAGGCTTAAAAATTGGAATCGAGGATCGATGGGTCAAAGTCGATTCCGATTCTATCGATTCCAGGGCGTTGATACTCCCGCCGTTTACTCAGATTTACGCCGCTGACCATAGAAAATTTGAGTTGAGTTGTTGATAATTGTATAGCTACTCCCGCCGTTTACCCAGATTTACGCCACTAACTAATGTTTAGTAAAATATGTGACTTAAAAAAAAGCCTAAGATCTATTTTTAGCTCATATGAAAGGAGACAATAACAGGTGAGTTATTTATGGATACCTGTGAAGTAAGATAAGTGAGAGAAGGGCACAGGGAGTGTATGGGTGGGGGGGGAAAAATCTGACCTTGGATATAAGAAAGGAAGACGGGACGGGAGGGGAGTAATGGGATCCAGTTGAAAGCAATAAATCAGTCAGCTGACTAACATTTCTTTGAGTCATTATCTTACAACCACGTTTTTCCCCATGAATAATGAATTTATATTAAATATTAAACAGATTTTCTTTATCTATATTTCTACAGTATGCTAGCGAAATTAACATTAAATTATGTAAAAATTGCATTAAAAATCCTAGTTTGATAATTAACTACAAAAATCTGCTTAAAAATATTACAGCATATTTAAAAACGTTGATCTACAATATTTAAAAATTGATTATAAAAAAATTGCTTTCCAACTTTTATACAAAAATTAAAACGCTAAATTTAACATTAACATTACAAATATATTTTTACCGGTCAAGAATAATTAATATTGAAAGTGATTGTTTCATAATACAAGAAAACCATTTCAAAAAATATCATGGGAGATTTAAGTAACTTAAAGCATAAAAATTATATGAAAAATAAACATGCAATTCAGCTGTTATTTATTATTATTTATTATTCTAAGTTTATTTTATTAATGAAAAATAATCACCAACCGATTGTCTCAATTTATAAAATAAAAATCAATTACTGACCAACTTATTGTCTTTAATCATTTTTAAAACATTACTTTGCTATTTCACCTATTATTATGAATCGATGGAATCGGAATCGAGAATCGATTTGTAAGAATCGGAACCAGAATTTAAAAAAATTGGAATTGAACTGTCAAATAAAAATTTCCATTTTCTTCATAACTACAGTAGACTCTCGGAAATCCAGACTAATGTGGCAGACGGTCTGTCCAGATTTTGAAAAATTCGGATTTCCCAGAGGTGGACATGAGTCATACGAGACACAAACAAGGCTAAGTGACGTCTGCACTATCAAAGTGGGCGCAGCGTACTGAGACTCTCCTGCTCCCTCTCCCCCTGCGCGACAACTTCCACTGCCGCGTAAATCGTAATCAACATCAATTTTACTGAAACACATAACGTCCGACGATGCAAATTACATGACATTTGTGTAATGCAAGCTAGTCACGTGAAAACTGAAAGCATTAATACAAGAAGTTTTATTTTTTCTTTGCAACAAAGAACTAATCAATTCTTTGCAACAAAGAACTAATCAAAATCATCAGTCTGGACTACCCAAGGTCCGGACAAGCTCGATAGGATTTTTTAGAGTCTACTGTAAAACAATGGTTTGATTTATTAAATAAATTAGTTGAGCAATTATGCTGATAACAAATGAACATAAAAATATTAACCATCATCACATGCTCTAGAAGAAAAATAGGGACACAAAATTATGCTTACAAAGTCTTAGATAACGGTTGGAAGACAACATAACAAAAACATACTTTTTCACTGAAATGGAGCATGTAATTGGGTACTCACCATTTTCAAAAGTTAATTAATTAATTCTAAGGATATAAAAATGTCAAAAATCTACTGATTATAGTTTTGTCACCATAAAATTAATCCTAAGCATACTATTTCACCTGCAAGTACCCCAAGCTTATTATAGAGATTGAGCTCTTACCTTTATAAAACTAGTAGGTATGGTCTGTTTAGATTTACTATAATGCCTCGCCACTTTATAAACAGTCTCTGGGATGTATTCCAACACTAAGTTCAAATATACCTCGTCCTTCTGAAAAATAAACATCGACACATTTAAGAAAAACTACTCTTGAAAAGATACCATATTTTAAAGGAGATTCCCAGAGGTACTCTGATACTCCTTTAAAAACATTTGCATTTGTGCCACCTGTAGGGAAAGTGTTAAAACTAAACCCAAAACGAATTCGCACGCAGCACGCTGACATGAGGGAAGTGAATTTCCACATAAAAAACTATAAAAACTCAAAATCAGATAAAAACATACATTTATTCCAACTTTTATTCAAATCTGAAAACATTGACTTTTTGGCTGTTCTGATGCTCCTGGTTCTATTTACCTGCAATACTGGGAATACAATTTTGCGCATTATAAGGTTAGGAGAAGGTCCAGTCAGGCTTTAAAGTAGGCGTGAGGTTGCTGGGGATAATAAAAGTACACAAAAAATGAATAACAGGCTTTTCTAATGTAAAATCCCCATAAGACAACGTACTGTGTTTGGTCGATACACATTTTCTTTAATAACTTGGTAAATATTTATGCCAGAATGACGAGAGAGGGCTTAAAACTTTCGCCTCTCTAATTCCCATCTTTTTACATGCATTAATTTTACATATGGGGCTTTTCTGACCCTTTTTGGGTACAAAAACTCAAAATTTGAAAGATTAATCCCCAAAAAAGGGGTTTAGAGTTTTCCGATTGTTTTGCCCAATGAACTTGTCCAACTGATTACAGAAAGGAACGTCCCTACCAAATTTTAAGTAAATCGGACAAAAAATGTGACCGCTAGAGTGCAAACACACACATATATATATATATATATATATATATATATATATATGTCTATATATATAAAATTGTGAACGACCCCCCAAAACGTGTTCAGGGGGTCACGTTAGGAACTTCTATGGCGGTCCCGGGCTTAAGTTTCACCGTGCGGGTCTTGCTAATAGTTCACTTTACAAAGGAATTTCACTAATAATTTGACAGCAACATCATCATTTCGTACTTTGAAAAGTAGGCAATTCTCATTAAGGGATTCCCTCACCCTATCGAATAATGAATGGTGGAAGCAGATCTGCTTTTTATGTCAAGAAGGCAAAATGGGAATATTAAACATAGGTACCAATCTAATGTAAATGTTAAGGTAATTAATTAATTAACAATAATTTAAATTGAAAATTCAGTAAAAATAGGATTACAGCTCTCTTTTGCATTTGTGATCTATTCTTTCTCAGGATTATAATTCCCTTAACTGTGCCACATCAACTAATCCTACCAGTGACGTACATGCTCATGATCACTACAGAAATTACAAATTATAAAAGGTTAAACTAAACTGAAAACTAAACTGTCATGTCCTAAAACTTTTTTTAGATACACTGTTATGGCACCTCACCATAAATGTTATGAACTTAGGTAAAGACATGCCCCAAAGGACCAAAGCCAAGTTTCCTGACATTTACTGTCACAGGCTATATAAACCCTGCTCTGTTGCATTTATGGGATTTTCATCTAATTCACTGAGAACTACTATCTATAAACCTAGTGTTTGTTTATGTGCTTATACAGTAAGCCAACTAAAACAACAATTCTAAAAAGCTTTGTTTGGTTTGGATTATTTTAACAACAGAGTCAATAAAAAACAATCATGTAATGTTCCTCCAAACTATAATCGTAGGAAATTATTACTGTAGAGCATTCATCGCACAACATCTTAATGTTTTCTAGTTATAAGGAACACATTAAAACTACTGCCATATATAATGTTTGAATTTGATTTGTAAATACAATTTTTTGTTAATAAGGTACAATAATGCAAATAACAATTTTTTAATTATATTCTCCTTATAGGCTATTTCACAGAAGGTATTGTATTAATATGATTCATGGTGTTATGAAAAGCATGTTAACTTTAAATATGCAATTTTTATTAGGTCAGAGAAATTGATCATACTAACCTTATCTCCACTTGAATAGAAGAAATATTTAAGCTTAACTATGTTACAGTGTTCTAAACGCCTCATTATTTGAAGCTCTCGGTTCTGTAACAAATATAACAATTTGTAATAATGCACACAAAAAGCAATTGATTTTTAAAATAATAAACTGCACAATAATAATAACTTACACAGCATACAGCATAGCAATAAAAAAGAACACAGGCAGTATCTTTTATTTGTAAGCAATATACAAAAATAGTACTAACTTATTAAACATTTTGTTGCCTCAGGAACATTAATCTACAGTTAATTGCAGTTTAATTAAAGTGTTTATGCAAATCATTAGCCGCTTAACTGATTTGTACTTAGGACTTTTACATTCATTACAACCATTAATAAACTAAAACATGAATAATTCAGTGGTAACCAGGGCTAACAACCATTTATCTTCTCTATAAGTAGGCAAGCTCAAGTAAATTGATCACAACTTTTACTTCTAAACACATACTAAAAAACATTTTCTACACGATTGCGACTTATCAGGAAGTCCCGGGTTGTAAGACGTTTTGGAAATGCAAATGTTCGATCTCTATTACAAAATTGATAACTTTATTCCATAATTATTTACAAATAAATACAAAGAAATTCAAAGAATTGAGCTCTGATATATTTAAAAAACTGCACAATTATCTGCTAAAACTGATCTCGGATCTATATACCAAAATGTTGAAAATAATAAATAAATAACCTCGGTATCAACATCATGATCTTCATTAACCACTGATCATTTCACTAAGACGTAGGTTTTGAAAAATACAACTTACACATACCACTCAGTTTAGAAAAAAAGTCATACTGTAATTATGTTGAATACAAAATTAATTGATTAGTCTAATTATTGATGTTAAATGAGGATCATACAGAATAATAATAATGCCAACAAAACCTGGATAACTCAAGGCACCAAAATTTCCAGTAAAAGAAAGAGAGAACTTCATGTATGGGTAAAAAAATCAACTAATATCAGATTTATTGAATATGTTAAACAATATAAAAAGGTTTTTAAATCAGTTTGTTTTGCAGCAAGAGCGTCTAGCAATTGCAAATTTATAAAATCAGCAGATGATAAATCCAAAGCAGCTTGGAACACAGTTAAGATGGAACTTGGTATTAGAGCTACAGTTAAGGATTTTCCAGACCTGATTATAAAACAATGTGATCCTAAAGTCTGCCCACGAGGTTTGTGATTATATTAATTATAAGTTTACCAATGTCTCGAGGGACCATAATGTACACTCCAATCTTGACGATGCCTTGAAATACTTGAAAGCCTGTCCACACGTTTTACCCTCTTTTGAATTTAGATCAGTTAAGATCATAGATATTAAAGATATTGTAAGAGGTTTTAAGAACAAAAATTCTGCGGGATGGGATGATATACCATGTACAATTTTAAAACAAGTTATCGATGTGGTAGCTAAGCCTCTCTGTTTAATAATTAATCAGTCTCTGTCTTGTGGTTACTTTCCAAGTCAGCTCAAATATGCTCAACTAACGCCTGTATTTAAAAGGGGAGATGCACAAGATGTGGGTAACTACCGCCCAGTGTCTGTTTTGCCGGTTATATCAAAGATTTTTGAAAAGGTTGTCGCCAATCAAATTATGTCCTTTTTTTAATCTCATAATATTTTTTCTTCAGTACAATATGGGTTCAGGCCGAATCGAAACACTACAATGGCTGCTTCTAAGCTTGTTGAATCAGTCGCTCAGGCCTTGGACGAATCGCAGAGGATAACTGGTTTGTTCTGTGATTTGTCCAAGGCCTTTGACTGTGTAGTTCACAATATTTTATTGGCAAAATTACAATTTAAGTATAATTTTTCACAAAGGGCAATGATTTGGGTAGAATCATATTTAGAGAATCGCAGACAAAGAGTTATAATTAAAAGAAATTTAAACAAAACCTTCTCAGAATGGCGTGATATAAGTGTTGGGGTTCCTCAAGGATCTATATTAGGCCCGATTTTGTTTTTTATCTATATAAATGATCTTGATTGTTGCGTTAACTCAAACAATATTTTATATGCAGATGACAGTACAGCCCTAGTTACTGGCACTAATTATTTATAGCTTCAATTAAACACTTTAAAAGTTTTAACAGATCTCTCCAACTGGTTTCATGCAAATGGCCTTAAACTCAATAGTAGTAAAACGGATATGGTGCTCTTTAAATCCGCGCAAAGCAGTGTTTCAGATGTTGCATTTTTGGATTTGGATGGAAACGAAATGCCACCTAGTGTTCATACTAGTTTTTTAGGATTTTTACTAGATTCTAACTTAAACTGGAAGAAACATTTAACCATGATTAGTAAAAAATTAAATAGTGCATGTTTTCAAATGTTGGTTTTAAGGAGATTAATTGACCAGGATACAAGACTGGTTGTTTATTATTCTTATTTCTATTCTATTTTGCAATATGGAGTACAACTATGGGGAACATCTACAGAAATTATGACAATATTTAAAAATTCAGAAAAAATTATTAGGATCATGACTTTTTCAAATATTAGGACATCCTGCAAGCCCATCTTTAAACAATTAGGTTTGTTGACGCTGCCTAGTTTGTATATTTATAGATCCTTGATTCTTCTTAAAGTTAATTTCTCGTCTGTCTTATCCAAACAGTATGAGCATAATTATAGCACTAGAAACAAAAATGAATTACAGTATCAAATACATCATTTAGCTTTGTTTGAAAAAACCCATGGTTATATGTGTAAAAGGCTTTACAACAAACTTCCCCTCAGCCCTAAAATCTGATTTTGACACAGTTGGTTTCAATTCTAAGTTGAAATCTTTTTTGCTGAATAGATGTTATTATTCTGTGAATGAATATTTAAATGACAGTTTTTAAATTGAAGTCCGGAACTCATATTCTAGGTTTGAATCTAATTTTTTTTTAAATTAAGGTCTGTATCTGTGCAATCCCCTTTTATCTCACTTTCCCTTTTATACTTTGCAGTCTTGTTTTTGGGTTGTTTATACAAGTTTTAGGTTATGTATATTAAGGTATATTAAGATATTGACAATGCCACCTGTTAAAATAGCATTGCTGTTGTAAAACGTTTATGTGACAGTAAAGAATTTTGATTTTGATTTTGATTTTGAACGTATTAGTAGTCCTGGATCACATCCAATACGCAATCAGTCACCGAATAGTCCCAGAATGTGGAAATGCAAACATCGGCAACTTGGCTAGCTGATTCTTCCTCAGTTAACGTTCCGGTCTACATTCGCCTTGTAATACGGAGGGGTTAAGACATAATCCATGCGCCCCTCCTCATCCATAACTAGATCTGCTAATGCTGGCAACACTATATTATGTTATGCCACTGGACTTTTTCCCCTTTAAGTACAAGTCATCGGTGGAAGTTAACCAAACTTGGTCTTGGAATACACCCAACCTCTTTGGAATTAATTTTTGAATACAATGGAACATCTCAGACAGTTTTTATCATAATAGCATAATTTTTTTAAATCCGTATAGAATTAAGGGGCCATATACATATTACATAACACACTTAAGGGGGGGAGAGGCTTCGGCATAGCATTCCTCTGCATTATATGGGGGATGGGGGGGGGTAACTCTCACATTTTAAACTTTAGTTTTATGATCATATTTAGTGCTATTTGACTAGACTATTCATTGCGTATTTGTGAGTTTTTTGTTAAAGTTGTTACTAAAATAGGGTGACGCGTTGAGTCGGTATGGCGGTCGGCCGTCTCCTAAATGAGTAAAACCTTGCTAGCCAATGAAATCCCACACAATGCTACAAGTGAATCGTCATTGGCTACTGTTAAGTTCATTGATATTGTAACCAAACTGGCAGGGTGCAGAAACACAGCTGACAGTAGGAGTGCCAACTTTGCAGATTTAAATACCTCAGTAAAAAGAAAAAGAAAAACACTACACGTCTGAAACTCTCCCTCTGACAGTTGCAGTAAAAGTCGTGTGTTTCTGATATTTAAGTTGATATCCTATTGATAAAAAACTTGATACAGTTTGTAAAAATGTGTTGTTTAATATGTTTTTATTCCTTAAAATAGGTTGTTACTGAGAAAGAATCGTTGTGAAAATCGAAATCGTTAGCCTAGACGATTCAGTAGCGGGGGGAGACATCGTAGGCTATTTTAGTGTTTTGGAATTCAAATAATATGCATTGAGCTCCTTAAACCGCGGTTAAGATTTAAATTCTTCAAGCCTACTCTGCTCACTAACAAAATCTATAACATATCATCTAATTTAATTGAATATACAAATCTAGTACATGAGTAACAACAATTTTAAGGTTTCTGTTTTAACGATATTGGTAGACCTGATGCTCAGCGCTGTCATCATATGAATGAAGACGCCTCGATCGCAAGGTGCCTGTAGCGAGCCCACTCTGATTGGTCGAACCGTTATGGCGCCGGCTGGAGACTACAGCCAGCCGACCGCCATACTGGACGAGTGGCGCGTCCGGTATTTATTGCCCCCACTAAAATTTTATTTTTTATTTATGACGTCATTACTATTTGTTACGTTTCAGCTGGGATAGTTTATTTTCTTGTCTGAATCTCAAATATGTTACTTAAGAAGAGAGGATAGAATAAATTGTACTGCTATGTTGTTGTTTACCTCAAACCTTATATATATCATTATTTGTATTTTTGTATTACCGTACTTAATTAATCTACTTAATTACTTAATCGATTGCCTTGTACCATCTTTTGTGTATATTTTGCTGTCTTGTATGCAAGTACAGTATAAGTGTAACAACTATCTCATTAAATTGTTAGCAGAATAATGATTTTTATACAATGTAAGCTTTTTAACATTTACTATGATCATGTTACGTAACATGAAGAGGGGTGAGGGTATGGTCAGGTGTTACGGTCTGTTATCTGGTGGAGAGGTGGTGAAAATGACGAACAAGTGTGTCACATTATGTGTACCATGTGATGTCGATGGAGTACATTCAGCTGAAGCGCTCACCTTAAACCTCTTGTCCTGGAGGACCTTCTTGATAGCGACCATCTCGTTGGAGTCGCACAGCTTAGCTTGGTAGACGACGCCGAAGCTTCCGTTGCCGATAACCTTGGTGTCGGTGTAGGAGACCTCCAGCGGCCGGTCGGGTCCCTGGCCCGGCGTCGCCACCACTGTCGTCACCTTGCTGCCATCCTTACCTGTGGGACAACGGGACACTGGTAACTCATGGGTCATACCTTATATATTAATTCGCTAAGGAATTTCATTTTCAGCCTACTGCATCGTTATTTTGACAATTTATGTGTCATTTTAGAGTATTTACACTGCGGCTTAACAGACAAATTTGTAACTAAGAAATACCGCTTTGGTTTAAAATATTTACATTTAAAAAATGTTCCCATATTATTTACATGGGAGAGTATTTTTTAAGGATCTCGGGCTTAGTTTGGGGATATCATGTAAAGTGTAGTCATGGAATTTGTACTTATTCGTAGCTTAAACCTTCCAACACCCCCAAAATTGTTAGATTTATCATTTTATCCTTTTAACTTTGTTAAATTATATAAAGTATAATGTTCTCAAATTTCTCCATGTGTTTCATATGGGAGAATTTTTGATAAGGAACTCGGCCTTAGTTTGAGAAAACCAGGTAACGTGTGGTCACGGAGTTTGTACAAATTTGAAGCTTAAATATTCCAAAACTGTCAGATTTATCATTTTCTCCTTTTAAGTTTGTTAATGATACAAAATGTAAACGAATACAAACCGTTTTGGTAGGATTTATAGTCTGTTGTGTTTACAACAAACAGCTGGTTATAATCCTGACACTGTGATTTTCATTAGACAGCTGATCAGCTCATCAAGCTTTTGATTTATTTTTGTCTGTGGTAAACATAAAATGTAACCTTTAAAAGGTAACTTATTTTTAAGTGTTAATTTTTAGTTTTGTGATTTTTGTGACTTTTTAACTGTATAATGCCGACTTATGGTGCATTTTCATAATTAGTAATATTTTCAGTATGTATACATTAAAAACTGCAGTTATTTTCCTTTATTGGTGATTGTTCCTACAGGGTAGGCCTACCGTGAAATTACTCAACCTTAATATTTTAGCGGTCGAATTTCGCCAGGCACCCACTTAACCTTTGAATCGATAAAGGTTGTAATAAAATGTGGGGACTCGAGTACAGTAAACCTCTGGTTAAAAGGACTTATGTGGCAAAATATCGATCCGGATAGTGAAAAATCTGGATAACCTGAAGCTACTATAACATTGCATAAATAACAATCGGGACACTAGCGCCTGCAATATTGACGTTATAAATTTTGTGAAGATGTCAAATTACCTTTAACGATTGAATCAATAAAGGTTGTAATCAAATGTGGATACACGAGTAAAGTAAACCTCGGGTTGTCCGGACTAATGTGGCAGAATATTGATCCGGATAGTGAAAAATCCGGATAAACTGAAGCTACTATAACATTGCATAAATAACGATTGAGACACTAGCGCCTGCAATATTGACGCTACAAAATACATAGAAAGACTGTAAAGCAGAATAGACAAGCAAATTCCACAGGCTTAAACTTGTAACATATTTCATTACAATTTAGGTCTATACTTTAATGCACATAACAAAAACATTTAACAATCATAAGTTGCAATATAAATTTGAATATTTTGTTATTATCAGTTGCAGTTGTGAAATAAAACACTTTATATTTTTAACACAGTGTTTAACTGTTGTACACATGTTGAACACGCAATACACTCACAGGTAAAAACGCAACATAACCTTACAACTTGTGGTTAGTAATAAAGGGTCAACAGTAACAAAAGGCGCGAAATGCCGGTTGCTTGCGCATGTGCTACTGGCGTGACTGTACGGTGGCTCACTTTATATTGCAGTTTCTATGATACTTCATGCATGCGCACATTAATGTATCACAGTTGCATCTGAGACTTAGGAGCAAGCGCAGGAGAAAAACACATTTTGATAGTAATTTACAATTTTTTATTTCAGACACCCTCGTCCGGTTAATCCGGGATCCGGATGATTTGGGTCCGGATAATCCGAGGTTTACTGTACTACACGGAGGTCCAACTTTTACAGCACCAATGGCACCGGGTTAGGCTATGTTAGGTTGCATCTACGTTGTAAACTGTAATAAGAATGTTATTAAACATGATCTGCAGGAACAGATTAAGCCATGATGCAATGAATAGGTGCTGTACTCATTTGAGGAGTTTTATAACTCGTAGACATAGCCTATAGTTTTTGGTATAGAATTTGATACTATTGTCATGTATTTATATGTTGTGAATAAGGATTATTTAATTTGATTCTGATTTGAATGTAAGAAAAATAAGATGGAAAGATTTACATAGCGACAGATGCTTTGGGCTTATAGCCACCAAGGTTATCGAGGAAAAGAAACAGGGTTACAATAGAAGGATTTTATGGCAAAAGTATGACATGGGCATGTGCAGAAAGCAGAATTCTATTAATTAAAATGTTCTTCAAAATGACTGGAAACGAATGCAACCTAACCTAGCCTTGCCTAACCACTGAATAATTCTGTATCAGTTGGTAGTATGTAGTATGTACAACAATACATCAGAATAATTTTGTAGACTAACATTAACACAGGCTGGGTAGCATAGTGGTAAGAATGCTCGCTTATAATGTGAGATTCGCTAGATTGATCCTGAGCAAAATTTGAAAATTATGTGAAGATTCGATACCCGACCCAGCTGTTACTTGTCGTTGGGCTATTAATTAATTATGCTTTCTAGCAAAAGGTCGAAGTTAATAGGAAGAAGACCAGAGTTTAGACAATTCCCTTCAAAAAAACACCTCTGGCGTTGATACAAACAATGCATAACTTTATTTTTTTATTTAATAAATTCAGTACACAGTTACTTCTTAGATGTTCCAAAATAAATAACTTACAGGTATTTTTTATTGTTAGGCTATTCTAGATTACTAGCAATTTTTCTGAATTTGTTCGCTTATAGATATACTATACCCTATTACCACAGAAAATGCATTAAACAGCACAACAAATTGAAAATAAACAAATCATAAATAAAAAGTTATTTAGCTAAATTCTATGATGTAAAACACCTGCTTTGAAGAAAGTTCTTGAAAACTTCTTCAACTGAACTATCTACAGATAATATCAAATCAAATAAATGTTTATTCATAAAATACCAATACTTCAGCTTGTCCTAACAACAGCAATCCACCTGATATTGATACAGTATGAAAAGATTATAATTTAGTTTGTAATATTAATACTTACACCACTAATTACTTTAACAACTGCAAATATCTTAGTCTTTAACCAGTAAACTGCAACTTGAATAGTGCTGTAAAAATATTGAAATATAATATAAGCCCCTATTATAGATATGCTTCTATAATGGCAATCAGCTGCTTTCAGACAAGAAACAGATTAATCTTAAGTTTGTCGAAAAAATCTTATCAAAAGATAAATTATTTTTGTAATCAAAAGATAAATTATTTTTGTATCCGTCCTCGTTGTTTTATAGAATTAATTAAATTGCAACTGATATTATATAAGAGAATAATAATAGTCATAGCAAAATATATTGCTTAATTTTTTTTGTAAAAAAGTTAACTTTGAGAGAGATGCTATCCAAAAACGCTTAATCTCGTAACATCAGTTTATAAATAAAAAATCAATAGCAGAGCTGATCAAGAATGATATATTTTAAATGTGAACAGATATTATTTTATACTCTTGGCAAAGTTTGATAGAAAAATAAACATTTTCCCTCTGATTTTCTAACAAAGACCTTTCATTCAAGTGGGTGGTTGATTGGTATCAGACCTACAGTTTTGTTAAAAGGTTCTGACACAGTTTAACGTTAAAATAGAAGCATTAAATAACTCTTCCAATAGACACAATAGGCTACTAACATATATATGGATTATATACAAATGAAAAACTAGGCTAACGCTATGTGCATTGTGCTATCTATGTATCTTAACAAATCAAGCTCAGTAAACAGACAGAATTATTTTGGGTGTAAATTTTAAAATTAAATTGACAAAATGGAAAGAAATCAAAAATAAAACATTAACGGTAACAAAAAAAAAACCCAAACACAAAAGTAAGTACAGTACAAGATAAAAATAGTAAGTAGTTAGTTCAGTGCAAAACTAGCCAAACACATTTAACATTTATATGTTTTCTGTAAGTAGTAAGTACAGATTGCTGGTTCTGCCTATAAATTTATAAAAAATAAAATTTGGTTTTAGAACAAACTTATAAAAATGGCCAGTATAAATAATCTGACACGAGTTACATAAATTAAATTAAGCTGCTTGACTGAAAACCTACTACAAAAATTTAAAAAATCAGGTTCTTACTTATAGATATGCCTCCAACAAATGTTAAACTCCAAACCACTACTCCACCACATGTCATCCTCAAACTTGTTAATGCGACATTGCCGTTGAGGACTGAAAAGTTTGGCTTGTGGTTATCACCAAAGCTATATTATAATAACTCAAATGTCATAACTTGTCACAACAATTTATCTCCTTGTAGAATCTGCAGTACGAATTTGGTTACCATGCATCAGCAAACAAAAATATTAGCTTTAACAAAGAAAAGGTTTAGCTTAACTAACTTAACTAATACAAGTTAAAGTTAAACATTTGAATTTTAGTTTAGTATTCTACCTATTTGAGTTCTGCTAAATAACTGCAAAATTAGCAATATCAAAAGTGAATAATCAGTTGGTCATCCTCAGCATTATATTCCTTTTTATATTAGTCCCTTCAAATCTAACAATTTAGAGTTAATTGTTATACAATTAGAGTTTTATTCTAATAAAAAGAATGTGTATCAAGTTTGTTTTTGTTAATTGTTATACAACAAGTTTGTTGGGTCTTTCATCGCTTATAATCCAACATGGAGCAGAAATCGAGCTGTGTTAAAATTTAAATTCTAATAAAAAACATCAGTGTTTAATCAATCAAATTTCACAAAAACAAAAAAAACAGCAGAACAAATCATTAAGTTGCCATGGAGGAAGAAAAAATTTCTCGAGATGGAGGGTACAAGTAAGATCAAATATATAAAACCATATTGCAAGAATATTTTTAGAAAATGTAAATGCAACATTTCAAACGGATCTGCCATGTAATAGGTTGTAGCCAAACAATTTTTCCCTGTGAGTAATCTTCAATGTTTTAAGGCTCACCATCTTCGCGCAGTGCTAGGAAAGGGTTTGCTGGATCCCTCTTTGCAGCAGTTGCTACATAAGCCCATTTATTAAAGTTAAAGTAGTAAAATATTAAAGAGGAAAATATTATCTATCCACAAATATACCTCTTTAATTTTTTTAATTTGTTTAATTGAGTTGCATTTACAAGCCCTTTTAAATGCATAAAAATTTGCTTTTTCAAACTACTAGAACTTCAGACAGAAACATGATTTATTATTTTACATTAATATTATTTTGAAATTCTAAAAACGAGCGTGAGTAGAATTAACTTTCTTCTGTCAAATCCCGTTAATTGTAAGTTGATAACATAATTATCATAGCCACAAACATGGATTCTGCTCCTTTTTCCTATATTTACAAAGTATTTTCAAGCGGCGGCGCAGAATTTTCCGTAGGGTAGACCGGAGCCTTAAGGCCTTCCCTATCCAACAGCGATAATTTCTTAATGATTTCTATGTCTGATAGCAAATTACTTGTTGAACCCATACATTTTCTAAGTTAAGTTTGTGAAAAGTATCACGCACAAAATCGCATGACTTTGAAGATACGTGTCTAGAAAATAAGGTAAACTTTACATACGTTTTGTTTTAAAGTTTTACCTCAATCATACGTTTTACGTTTTCTTGTCGTTGTGTTGTAATTTTACTCATCAGTTGCTGGAAGAATGCCACAATAAACACTCATGTTGATCAAGTTTGTTGGTCCAAGTTATTTATAAAGTGTGTACATTCCTCTGCTGTCAGTCAAACTGAACTCGATGACTTGCAAATACTATCAAGCTGCTTTCAAAAATAACTCGAGCACTAAACTTGCAACTGATCTAATCCTATTTTTCCCAACTTATAATGGATTACCTAACAGCTGCCGACAATGAGGACAATGACGTAGTTTGTATTGCTTTGGTCTGAATTTTTCAGTACTTCATGTCTGACAAGCATAAGAAGGATCAGAGAATATTTTCTACAGAATCTACTAAGGTAATATTTGATCAATAACAAGTAGTTTATAGGCTTTTTAAAAGTTAGATGAGCATTTTATTGGAATCTGTGTCACAAACAATTAGAAGTCAACACACCATTTTTTTAAATGTTTTGTTCAATTAGTGTAAAATTTAACACCTAGTTTTATTCCAGCTGTTATGATAAGTGTGACTGGCTTGCTCAGCTATATCAAAAGATGTTGTAACATAATATCTTTGCTGAATATTATTGAGATTTGATGATCAATTATTAGCCTAGTTGTGACATCTGGTAACCAGTAAATTTTGCCAAGAGCTCAAAAACAGTCTTAAACAAATTGTGCTCCATTTTGATAGGTATCACTGCTGATGTGACGTACTACAACTATTTCAAAAAAGGTCATTGTGTAAAGACATTTAAAAAATTTCTTGAACAAAAAGTGGATTTCTTGCTGATTTAATTCATAAAAATTGAAATTGAATTATAACACTTATGAGATGGTTATGAGTTGATTATGGAAATAGTAAACTTTTTGTAACTACTATTTAAACAGACTATCTGGGATTATTAAATTACAATTATAAGTATAATAGGCCTAATGTTTTGTTCTTGTTATGGCATTCAGGAAAAAACAAAAGGATCCTTCAAGTGGTCTCTTTAAAGTGTATTTTTAATGAGCTACAGTCAACGATTTTGGAAAACACACTGAAGAGCTAGGGGGATTAACAACCAATGGAAACTCTAAATCCTTTGAAGCAGGAGACCTCATAACATAAAGATAAAAATGTATCAAATATAATGAGTGTCACATAACAAACTTCTAAACTGTTGTACAGATAAGCCAATTTGGACTAATAATGTCAATGCCATTAGGATCCACAGCCATTTGGCAAAACAACATACAATCAGTTTTAAAAGAGTGTACTAATTTATTTAACAGTAGTTTATTGACTCAGACATAACCTTTTCGTAATTTAAAATAAATACTCAGTGGACCCTTCTGTACAATTTGTTGGTACGGAGGTACTCGATTGAACAATAAAGAAACAATGTAAGAGAACTTAAATTGGGCGAAAACAAAGCTATTAATCAGGGCTTGAGGGGATAAATTATACACAAACACCTGCCGCAGGTGCCAACGTAAAGATCCTTTCCTTGTGCTGCATACTTGCTACACCACTGACCCAAATTCTGCCTAAGCCTTGGCACTTAACACTTGGCCTGGTACCAAGGCTTCAGCACACTCAATTGGTGATTACTCAGATCACAATACACACCCTATTAATATACCCTCGTCATTAATTACACCTTAATTTTGGGATCAATCGGGACAAGTACCTAGATAAAACTGCTCTCTGGTGAAATCATACGTTTAGTGATAATTGATATACGTCAACTCAACCCATGGAAATATAAATATATAATAGCTTATGTCACGATTTGTATCAAAACCAAATGTATCTGACGTTAGGTACAGGTTTTTTGTGTTACAATTACTTTGTAACTAGCGTAATTCACTTTACTTTACATACTTTATGTAAAAAAGAGTTCAATTAAAAACTTAAACTAAGATCTTTCTCTATGTACTGAGATTTTCATTTATAAACGGAATTTACATTGGAGGAAACTTAATGGAAACTCCAATTGTTTTTTGTTGAGGTTTATTGGATAATCGAACGAAGTGAAGTTTATCCTTATACATGACTACTGCTTATACTGGTAAGAGAATCAACTCAACTGCCGTGTCTGTGACCAAAATAACTCGACAACGCCTCCACAGTTAAACTTCACACTATCCAGATAAACTTAACCTTAACAGTACAAAATCTCGGTCGAGTTCGTTATTCAGATAATTTCTTTCTGTATTAATAAAATGATCTTAACCAAATTTATTTTGTTCTCCATAAGAATAACATTGGAAGCCATTTTAGTGGTACTTGAATCGTTCAAATTTAGCCGACGTCTATGTTTCAACAATAGTTAGCTTACTTGAGTATACTTTGTTATACTGGATAACAAAAGGTTTTTCACCAAAAAAAAAACAAGAGAGATAAATCGAAGTATATTTTTAAGTTGTGAGCATATATTTTATTTTATAAAATTATTAAGTGTATGTTATTAAAAAAATATCCATACAGTTAATAGTCTATTAGTATGCCTACTCTGTGTAAATATCGTCAGTAGTCGGAGGCGACGAGTAACAGTGGCAGACAACGTGTGTGGCAGATCGAAAAACTCTAAATAACTTTTCAAAATAGATGACTGCACTGAGATATTAACTTAAATTATAAAATAATTTGTTTTATTACATTGTCTTAGACAATTGGTAATATTGTGATTGTCATGCGTAAAAAGTACAAAGCCTCAATTTGTCTAGAACGCTTTGATCAAGTTAGTCACAGTAAGCGACCAACCTTAAATTCATTTTGTAGCACAATTATTTGCTAGGTTATATTTTCACTAAATTAATAATACAAATTTTCTACATTAACTAAAATACATTACCAGTAATGTTGCAGCTAACCGCAATAAAGGCTATAGACTATTCTAACCAAACAGCCTTTTTCGGAAGGTTATCTAGAATGATTTGATATAGCCTAGGGTTGGATTACAGTAAGAGTAAGCCGACATTAAACTGATAATACAACTGTTCTAAAATACTTAACACACATTGACAGAAATGTGGTAGCGAACCAAAACAAAAGCTTTGAACTATTCTAACCAAACTAATCCTTTTTTACAGGTTATCTGAAATGATTTGACATATACTGATAAGTGAGCTGTTTTCATCATAAACTTGGACCTATGGCTATGAAATGTAGGCATATACACTTAGGCTATTTGCCATTTTAGAAGTTTCATATACGGTCTTGAACCAACCCATGTTTATAGCATTTAATTTCATGATAGCCTAGGATTTTGAAACAATATATTGAAATCTCATTTTGTCATCTAAATAACTAGACCTGAAGGATATTTTGACTAGGCCTATAGAAATTGTAACATTAGTTCATTTAAGAAACTCGCTGTTCTCTTAAAATTAAAATTAATCACACTGCTAAAATCACTGCCTAGCCCAAAATACTCTGTTTGTACTACGATAACGCACCCATGCCAATCCTAACAACAAACCATGCCTGAAACCTACAATTTATTTTAAAATAAATAAATTTACGGATTTATATGCAAAATTTACTTTGATAAAAACAAGTGATAAATGTATGAATATTTTTCTACAGATAAAAAGTTAGGTCTGCAACGGGATCCGGACCTGCGACCTTTCGCTCTGAGAGCCAGAGTGATACCAACTGAGCTACTGAGATAAGTAGTTTATTGGGGAGAAGTCACTATCACTATAGCTATATAGATGTAAAACCCGGATTCTGACGGGAATGTATATTCTGATGATGTTACTCAAATCAGATCTTGAAATTTTTATGAAACTCGATTTAAGTTTGATCATGTGTTTTGATTATCCGTATATATGAGGAATGAGCGTACACCTAGTTATGAAGATACTATTTTTGTACTGTACCAGTATTTTTAACATGGGTACAACCTGTAGGTTCCTTTAAAATGCAATAAGTAAATGTTGTTTTATTATTAACTTAATGTCATCAGATCTTTCCCTCTACCTAAAATGTCTAAGTATCGGTATTCTAGTATTTGAAGATAAAAATTTGTAATTTAAAGCAAGAGCACTCATCTTTATTTGAATAGGAGGTTTCATAAGCACAATTTGTTACATGCTAGTTCCATTATACTTGATTTTAATTTATTTTGAAAGGTCATTATTTTTGTTTAGTAATAGATACTAAAATATTCTATATAGTGAAATAAAGTCCATTTGGTGAGCAACTTGGAAAAATAAAAACTCAGGGTATCAAATTAATAGCATAATAAAATCATTTCTACTGAAGCATAACTCATTTAAACTATTACATCCACAAACCCCAACTCACAAAAGGAATGCTTCAGTTTGCGTAGAAATGAATGTATCATGGCGTGCGGCGATCTGGAATAACGTTGCCGAGGTTTCAAACCTGATAAGGCGGGAGACGCCGGGGAGTCGGAAGAAGCCATGGAGTAAGGAACGGACACCGGCGACTTGGCGGACGCCTCCAAAGAGTAAGGAACGTTGTTGTTGTGTTCGCAAAACGCCTTGTAGGACAATTGCGCGACCTGAGCTTGGTAGTGCGTCCACTGACACGGGCCCCGGGGCAAGCCGTGGGGAAGAGCCATCGAGCTCATGACACTGCCGATGGTTATAGCGGCCATTGGAATACCTTGGAATGAACGTTTCGAAACAGGAATGAGCTTAACACATTACAAAAATATACAAAATAAAAATCCAGTTTTCACAAACTTCAAAGTCAATCACTGCACTCGTCCACAACACTTAAAAACACAATAATGCAAGAGCAGTGAGCTGTCGAACGTGGTACCGCGAACCGAACCGAACTGAACTGGAGTTTGGCACGAGGCAGATTTTTATTATTGAAGGATCCCTGACCTACGTAACCGTGCCAAAACTAGAACCGCAGGGAAGAGGGAAGGGGATTACCAGAAATGAACCAAGGAGAGCAGACAACGCATCGGAGTTGGCCAACGAAAACAGCTGTCAACTCACGACACGCCGCAGCCGCTACTGCGATGTGATCAACGAGCCTACACGCACACACTTCACTCACTTCTGATAGCCGAGATAAGGTAATCTGCGTTTAACTGTATCTATGCAAATTCCAACTGACCAAAACAAAGATTAGAATGTACTGTGGACATTTCCAATAACAAATGTAAATAAAAACGGTCACTTGGATTATTTTTCAATTTTTAATTGTTAAACAGGGTTTTTTAGCGTATTAATTATACAAATACAACTTATTCATATAAGAATTTTTTTTTATCAGACAAATTGCTTCAGTATTATGTATTGTATTTTTTATGGATTGGGCTAAATAAATAGTAAAAGTGAGGGATTTAATTCAAACTAGTGGCTTACAGGGGCTAGAGCCCCTAACATATGGTTTTTGTGTAAGTGGATAATCGCAGCTGATGATTAGTTAATTTTGCTTATTAATAAAAACACTGTGTGATATTTCCATAAGAAAATTGAAGTCCAGTGGATGCAATTTTTGACATTTCTGATATTTTTCCCACCGTCCTTGGTTGGCCCTCAAGCTTTAAAATGAATCGTCATAACCTAACTTAACTTCTTCCTAGCTCGAGATATTTCGTGGGGACCGATTCGCTTACGGAATTAAATATATAGATTAGTACTAAGTTCATTTTTTCCTTTTCTAGTTTTATTTTCTGTATAGTTAACTGACAATACAAATAAATCGCACCTGCCTACCTACTGCATTGAATAGGCAGCATAGCAGTGCCGCCTATGTGTCAACATTGACTACAAATATTGAAGTAGACTTCTTATTGCCATTGTAAAAGCTGTCCCTAGTTGTGTGTGTGTGTGTGTGTGTGTGTGTGTGTGTGTGTGTCAGGATTCAAAGAGGACGTAATTACACTAATCAGCAACAGATTATACTTCTGTCAACTTACCCTCTCAATGAGGGGATAATACAACAGTTGGTGTGTCAGGAAGCAAACATAAGTCGATTATCACTTGCTTTATGGGGTGGAGATATTTTACAAGCTAACGTAAACGACTAAAATAAGTAGTTGACAGCAGCACAATCTGCCGGTGGCCTAACCAAACTACGTCCACTTCAAATCCTGGCTAACACTAAAAGTGGGACAGCTTGGCCATATACAGTAGATCCATATAGTCTCTCCTTCAGCATATATAGTTAATGGTGTCATTAATTTTGTTTCGGAATCAAATTAACCCTGTTGAAGCTGGTGTATTTTTATGAAAGGTACGTAAACGTCTAGATTTATTCGCCATTCAAAAAATCACTAGGAACATAGACAGAATAAAGATCATGTTAGAAGAATAAACTCATGAACCTTTACATTTATTACCTGAGGATATTAATTTGCATAGCGATTAACATGAAAAAAATATATTTATAAATATAAATAAATAATGAATAAAATATATAATATATAATACAACAAAATGTATAAAATAAAAATAATTAATGAAAAGGATCTTCTTTAGCTTTTCAAATACCATGACATAATGAGAATTCTACCACAATCAATCCAAAGTTACAGAATGTAAAATCTTACACTGTTGGATTAATTTTGATCAATCGCACACCATCAACTTAATACCCCCTGTTTTTTCTCCTGATGTGTATTCTGTCAGCTGATCAGGTTTCACTACGGAATTCCCGAGCAAAATCATGTCATCAAGTAATATCAAGGTCCGTAGAGAGCAGTAGCATGCACTGCTCCTTAGGTCTGCTCGTATCCGTAAGACTAATGTACGCATTTACGACGTGTTCCGAGGTCGTTCCAGCTAGTGTATACCTCTCATCCCTTACCAAGGACAATGGTAAATTTTTGAAACTGCCACTGGATAACTTGGTAACTGTACATTATTATTTTCAACGTTTTTATACTGAATTGTGAATAACCGACGTTCCGGATTTGATAAAAAAATTGATTATAGATACTGAAGTATCTACAGGCAATGATAAAACTACACATTATGTCACATAATTTCAACACACAAAGTAAAAGTTTAAACATAAATTTAAAACTGAGAAAATAAAACTCGTATCCTGGTGGGAATGCCTGATTTTCATTTTAAAAACGTGAATTTTACTCAAAGTAAAGCAACGCGTATTTTGTTTTGTTTTAGCGAATTTCCCCTATAGGGAAGAAGCTATTACCGTAGGTCTCATGGTAAGACTTAAGCCCGAGACCATGATAACTTTTTGTTTTGATGTCCCCAGATGTCCAAAACACTATTCGTTCAAATTTATATATATGTATATATATATATCTATATATATATATAGATATATATATAGATATATATATAGATATATATATATATCTATATATATATATATATCTATATATGTGTCCGTGAATGCGATAACTTGAGTAAAAAACGTCCGATTTCGATGAAATTTGGCTCAAATGTGTAAACTGACATTTATGACTTTAAGTTCGAAAACCAGAAAAATCGGACCATGGGAAGGGGGGTTTATGGGGGTTTTAAATTTTCCAAAAATCAGTTTTTTGCATTTTTTATCCTAACATTTTTAAAACACTTAATTTTGGTTTAGACCATGTTATAGAGCTTAAAAAAACAAATAATATGGTATTTTGAATTATTAACCTAGGTTAAGTGGTTGCGGAAAAAATCCAAAAAACATGCTCATAAAATCTCCCATGTTAATCTTATGGGAAAAAGGTTTTTGGCTTTTCCTCAGTTAATTTTACTTTAAACTTCACATTTTCTTTTACCAATCACTTCAGCTCCACAAAACAATCATTTTGGTGTTTAAATTGTGATTCTACGTCAAACCGTTGCAGAGATATTCAAAGTGCTAAACACAGTACGTTGTCCAATGTTATCCTTATGGAGAATAAATAAAATTTGATATCTTGATTATTTATGAATGTATATTGATGAAATTTGGTATGTGGCTTCATGTTGTACTGGTATATTGATAATTGCACAAAAAATAAATGTTTTGTTGATTGTCCCCGTAGCAGCTAACCTGTATACTCAGCCCTAATGTTATTCTTATAAGTAAAGTTTTATATCTCCCTTAATTATGAACATAAATTAATAAAACATGGTAAGTAGCTTCACCTGGTTCAGTTATATTGATAATTGCATAAAAACTCATTTCTTATCTTCCTCGTTGCAGCAAACCTGCGTACTCAGTCCTAATGTTATTCTTATGGGGAATAAATAAAATGTAATAAATCACTTATTTTTGAATGTATTTTTGTCAAAATTGGTGAGTGGCTTTATGTACTAGTGAGAAACATATCAATGCATTGGAAATTCGCTGAGTACGCAGGTTTGCTGCGACGGGGGGTATTTTTAATTAAAATGTGAGCCAAGCTTGTAAGCAGTTTAAATTGTTGTATATTTTACAAATAAGTTATAAGTAAAATGAAAAATCTGGTACAAACAAGATAATTACTGTTCATATAGATAATTCCTCATCACGTGTCATAGCTGTTTTTAGACTTCGTCCGAGGTCTTTTCCGGTTATTAGTGGACCCTTTGAGTTATCAAGTGGGCAGACCTTGAAAGCAAAGTATGCAACTGCTCTTTACCGCAGTGGGTAAACACTTAATATGACCGCGAGGTTCACCCACGAAAACGGGTCACCAGGTTCAACTCTTCCTATTTAGAGAGCGTTCAAGTTATATTGTTAGTAGGGGGCAATAGCCGATTCAAAACCAGCAGCAACCTGCTTGCTCCACTGTGGAGCTGTGGAGCCCCCCCCCCGACCCCCCCCCCCGACGCCCCCCCCCGGTCGCCAGCGACACTTTTCGTGATGACCTTGATCATGAGGAAAAAACTTTCGAAAATTAATAACTAGCCTATTTATCCACCGATTCCCACGGGACTTTTTCCAGAGTGTAGGCCTATCCCCAAGGAAGCGAATGATGAAAGAACCCCATAGATCCGCCATCAAACAAGCCCGTTATTAATTTTTAAACGAGTTTTCCTTATGGGATCTCGGCTGTTTACCGACCGATTTTGACGAAACTTCATCACATGTCGGGCGGCGGCCTAAGTAAACCATCGCTTAAAGAAAATTGAAAATCCACCATTAAACAAGCCCGTTATTAATTTTTAAACGCGTTTTCCTTATGGGATCTCGGTTGTTTACCGACCAATGTTAATGTAACTTCGCCACATGTTGTATGTCGACCCGAGCAAACCATCGCTGAAGGAAACCCAAAAATCCACCATCAATCAAGCCCGTTATTAATTTGTAATCGCGTTTTCCGTATGGGATCTCGGCTGTTTACCGACCGAACTCGATGTGACTTCACTACACGTCGTATGCCGGCTTGGTCAAACCAAACTGCGAGCGGCTCCGCGGCGTCACGTGTTGAGGCGCGTGCTAGGGCCTACGTGACTGTCCCAGCCTGTTTACTCATCAGCGGTTCTGGGAATTGGTTACCGCTTACATTACACTGCGAAGCATCTAGAAGCTTCTAGAACGTCGTGGACCGCGGTGACATCATCTCCATGCCTACGTGACCGTCCGGGCCTGTTTACTCATTAGCGGTTCCGAGAACTGTTTACTGCTTTCACCGCCTACTTTACGGTACGTAGCTATGTTACTTCAGTGATTGTCATCGCTTCCTTCATTCAGTTTGTGTTTGGAGCCCAGTGTGTGTAGACGTTCTACTTCAGTGCTGTGCTAGTCCTTACCGCACCATATTTCGAGATCTGTTAAACGTAAGTATATGTAGTCTTATAAGTTGTAGTGTGGACCGCCTCAGGCTGTTTACTCATTAGCGATAATTGCCAAGTTGAATAAATTTCATTATGTTTTAGGGAAAAACGATTCGTTATTGCTATAGAACAACTTACACGTTATTTTCAATTTCTTGGAGGAAACCAGTGTACTAACATAAAACGAGGAAACCTGTGTACTAATGTTAGACGTGTCATGGTTTTAAATCTTGTCTATCATGCATCAATGTAAAGCTCCCATTCTCTAACTTACTATCTTTTCCTTCTTTTTATACAAACTAATTTGTAAATGCAAGAGACTTATCATATTCGTTGTTGCAGATGAACAACCAACACCTGTGCGAGGTCTGCGGCCGAGCCTTCAGCCTGCTCAGAAACCTGAGGCGGCACGCGGAGTCCGCCCACAACGCTAGACGTCACGACTGCCACGTCTGCGATAGGCGCTTCACAAGAGGCGACAGCCTCCGCCGCCACGTCGCCACGGTTCACGGACCACACGCCACGGCGGAGCCCCAACCGCAACGAGCGGACCATGCCTGCCGACTGTGCCCGGCCATCTTCGCCAGCCTGGAGGACGTGCGCTGCCACATGCAAGCGGCTCACTCCGCGATGCCAGCAGCAGCTCCTTCCTCCTCCTCGAGCCCCGATCGCCACGTGGAGTGCGAGCGATGCGGTGGACGCTTCGACCGCGACCTGGAACTGAGACGACACGTCCGGACCGTCCATCCTCCCACGTTCCGTTGCGCCTACTGCGACCGCGGGTTTACCCGTCGCTTCAACCGCGACCAGCACGAGTCTCACAACTGCCCTGTTGTGAGGAACCTGGCTCAAGAACCATCCGAGTTCCGCTGCGTATACTGCGAAAAGGGGTTTACTCGCCGCTTCAACCGCGACCATCACCAGTCTCACAACTGTCCTGTTGTGAGGGACCTGACCCAAGACCGACTGCCTAGGTTGTCCTCTCCTCCCCCTCTTCCACAAAGCAACCAGTCGTTGCGCCAAGGAGCCAGCGCCGAGCCCCGATCGCGCCAGATGCCTAGCGCCGAGCCACGACCAGGACCGAGCACCGAGCCACAGCCAGGGCCCAGCACCGAGCCCCAGCCCCGCCCAGGACCTAGCGTCGAGCCTCAGACCATCGATGACGAGATGGAGGGTGGCGGCCGCCCCGTGTTCCAGCTCGTGCATCGGGCCTTCCGGAGTCGCCTCCTCACCTACCGCCTGGCCCAGCCGTTAGACGCCTTGCTGACCGTTGAGGATGCGCTGACCCTGTTGTTTGACGAGGTTCTGGACCTGATGGAGAACGTCATGACCCAACATCCGAGCATCAAGGCGAACATGGTCCTGGAATGTGAGTTCTCCAACATTCACGGGGCCACCTGCCTGCGCTCCTTCAACACAAAGAACGTCCCACTGACCGAGGCCTCCGACTTGGAGGCTTTCCTCTCCGCGACGTTCGAGACGATCGTGAAGAAGAAGGAGCAGTGCGAACTGGTAGGTAGCGGCTGGACATACCTGCGTATACGGGACCTGGAGATCCGCGTGAACGAGTACACGCCGCTCGGAGGCAGAGCGTATCTCCAGCTGCCAAGGGCTATTGCAGACACGCGCGCTGTTGTCAATGTGCTAAACACCGACGACATGTGCTTCATGTACGCTATCCTGGCCAAGTTCGTTGCGCGACACGCGGAGAGACCTGCAGCGTACACGCCGGACATCATCGCTCGCTACGACTGGACCGGTTTGCGTTTCCCCGTGACGCTCAAGGACATCAAGATCTTCAAGGGCAAGAACAACATCAGCGTAAACGTCTACGGGACCGAGCGCGCGATGGTGGGAAGACGCCCTGACGGAACTCCCAAGTTCATGGATAGGGTCTACCCCTTGAAGATCTGCAAGCGAGAGCTTGAAGACCACAGGGACCTGCTGTACGTGACCACCGACGGGGACAGCCACTACGCATACATCACGGACCTGAGTCGACTGGTCCGTCGCCAGCTCACTGACCACGGGCATAGGATCTACGTCTGTAAGCGGTGCTTCGCTTACTTCGACAATCAACCCAACAAGCTAGGGTTGACGGGCGCTCAGCGTCTGGAGGAGCACAGGCGTTACTGCTACGCCAAGGCTCCCCTTCGCCTGGACTTGCCGAAGAAGCAGCAGATCCGCTTCACCCATCCAGAGTACACTAGGCGGGAGAGGTTCTGCATCTACGCGGACTTCGAGTGTGCTCTGCAGCCTGTCGCTGTTGACTCGGTGGAAGCACCGCCACCCGGCACGACGCCCCTGCAAATGCACGTCCCGTACGCCTTCGCCTATCAGATCGTGGATTCGCTCGGCCTCGAGGAGTTTGAGCCGCGGGTATACTTCGGAGCTGACGCGTCCAAGGTCTTTATGGAACGGCTCAAGATGGACGTGCTGAGCCTGTGGGAGTTCCTGTTCAGCACGAGAGCTCTGCACCCTTCTCTGACCCGGCAGGAAATGGATGAGTATCTCGCAGCGACCCGCTGCTACCTCTGCGGCAAGGATTTCACCGAGCTGGACGTAAAGGTGCGGGACCACAACCACGCCCCGCCTTACGAGTTCCGAGGAGCGGCGCACCGCTCGTGCAATCTGCGGTACAGGGAGCAGCGGGTCATCAACTGCTACTTCCATAACCTGTCCAACTACGATGCTCACTTTGTAGTGCGGGAGCTGGCCATCGACCCCGGCGATGTGGACGTGCTGGCGCACACCGAAGAGCGCTACATCGCCTTCACCAAGCGGTTTCACTTTGGCCAGCCCGGGGACAACCCACGACAGAGCAGTTTCGCGGTGCGGTTCCTCGACACCTACAGGTTCTTGTCCATGAGCCTGGCCAGCCTGGCAGCGGGACTGCCCACTGACAAGATGCGCGAGACCAGGAAGCGGTTCCCCGACGACCGGCTGTTCGACCTGGTGCGTAGGAAGGGCGTGTTCCCCTACGACTTTGTCACATCGTACGAAACGCTGTACAGGACCAGGGAGCTGCCGCCCAAGGAGGCGTTTAGGAACACCATGACCCTGGAGGACGTCAAGGACGAGGACTACCAACACGCCCTCAACGTGTGGCGAGCCTTCGAGTGTCGCCATCTCAAGGACTACGCTGATACGTACCTGCGCTGCGACATCGCGCTCCTCACCGACGTCTTCGAGCAGTTCCGTGACACCTCTTTGGCCGAGTACGGACTGGACCCCGCCCACTACTACACCCTACCGTCCTACGCTTGGGACGTCATGTTGAAGACCTGCGACGTGGAGCTGGACACAATGCAGGATTTCGACATGTACCTATTCGTGGAGCAGGGGATCCGAGGAGGGATCTCTCAGGCCGTCACCCGCTACGCCAAGGCCAACCACGACAGGTGCCCGGACTATTGCCCAGACGAACCGACACGCCACCTACTGTACCTGGACGCTAACAACCTCTACGGCTGGGCCATGTCCCAGTACCTGCCCACCGGAGACTTCCAGTGGCTCAGCCGTGAGGAGATCGACTCCTTGGACATTGGCGCGCTGGATGCTGAAGCGGAACGGGGTTACATCCTCGAAGTGGACCTCCGCTACCCCGCCCACCTCCACGACCTGCACAAGGACCTCCCTTACTGCTGCGAGACCAAGCGTCCGCCGATAGGGAAATACCCCAAGCTGATGACCACCCTGGATGACAAGATGCATTACGCGTTCATGCATCATCAAACCTAACTTAAACCTGCGTCGCGACGTTCATGCATCCTCAAACCTAACTTAAACCTGCGTCTGTAAACCTAACCTAAACCTGCGTCTGTAAACCTAACGCACGCATTGGCCTACCTTAAGTAGTGAAGTCGTGGACCGCGGTTACGTCATCACCCCGTGCCTACGTGACTGCCCCAGGCTGTTTACTCATTAGCGATAATTGCCGCGATTTCGAGAATTGTCCACCGCCTTCTACTGTACGGTACGTAGCTATGTTACTTAAGTGATTGTCATCGCTTCCTTCATTCAGTTTGTGTTTGAAGCTCAGTGTGCGTAGACGTTCTACTTCAGTGCTGTGCTAGTCCTTACCGCACCATACTCCGAGATCTGTTAAACGTAAGTATATGTAGTCTTATAAGTTGTAGTGTGGACCGCCTCAGGCTGTTTACTCATTAGCGATAATTGTCGCGATTTCGAGAATTGTTCACCGCCTTCTACTGTACGGTACGTAGCTTTGTTACTTCAGTGATTGTCGCGCACCTTCAGTTTGTCTAGTGATGTTGCAGAGTAAACACAAACATGGCTAGTGCAATCGAAGTGGATGAATCAGTCCAGACGTTGTTGAAGGAGTTGGAAGCGATGGAAGGCTACAGCACCATGTACTTTTCTCCACGAAGTCCTGAACAACCACCACCAGCACCATCACTGAAACGGTCAGTCGCCACACCATCGAAGCTGGCGACCTGGAAATGTCCATACTGTGAGGAGTCGTTCACGTCGCGAGATGGACTTCGTCTCCATCATCGTCAGCACCACCTCTGTGTTAGAAGGAAGCGAAGAAACAATCGTTCCTCACAACCGAGATCGTTCATACAAACCTCAGCAGGAAGAGGTCCGCAGAAAGTCAACACATGTATTGATAGCAGTTGCATAAACGACATTGAAAGTGGCAATGCTCCGGAGATATCTGAAGACTTTGCATCACCATCATCCAACCAAATAACCGAAGGGGGAGGTTCCCAGAACGTCAGCATATGCATAAACGACAACAGTAGAAGTGTCAATCCCCCGGAACTACCTGGAGACTTGGAGCTTGTGGAAAAAGATTCGAACGATTCACCACCGACTGTCAGTTGGGTAGATTCCGGTTATCAACATACAGTACAAAATCCCGCCAATCAGGGTAATGTGTTCTTGAACATCCAGTTACATCATAGAGGTCAGTATACACATGGTTGCAACTTATATTTGGATGAAAATAAAGACTATGAAATCTATATTATGATTATGAACATTATAACGCGATTGGAAAACCTTTGGGTGGATCGTTATTCAGGAGTCCCCAGAGTCACTGGTTTGACACATACAGTGAAGCCGGTGGTGATAAAGCGTGCAACTGGTAGTAATGAGGGTATCACACAATCGGTGGGGACTGCTTCCGCCCGCGATGAACACCACCCAGATTGAGAAGCGCCTGGTGGCGGTCTCTACAACAGGTATCGACTCTGGAGTCCCTGGGGCTACGGTACTTCTGTTTATGACCACTACTGCCTCACCTACCTGTACTGTCGGGCGGTCCTCGGTATACCACTCAGCGACTACGTGCAGCTCTTCGACCCGGTCGCTCTCACCATAACGACGCACTGGTCCGTAGGCTCTTCTACTCCATCTTCGCTTAAGACTATTTTTGTGTAAATACCTTTTGAGTTCTTGATTGTAATATGTTTGTGTGTATATTCTTATTGTGTTTCAATAAATGTTTTGTTTCTCGTTAACTGTTGTTTTCACTTGTCTTTCTCTTTAGTATTTAAGAAAGAATATCGAATTTTTAACAATTTTGAAAGTTTTGTTTTTGAAAACATGATAGTTTTACAAATTCGGTTTGCATTAGAAGAGTCTTTTGAAAGTAAATGTCAGGGAAATGCAAGGGGTAGTAACAACACAGATGTATGCTGTAAACTAAACTGTTTGACTATATTTGCTTACGAATACTATTTACAAAATATACTTAATTATATTTAAAAAATTAGCCTAGTTCTGTTCACACTTAAATCTACACCGGGAACTCTTCATCCATGTCCTCCTCGTCCACCTCCATAGGCCCGCCTTGCTGCTCCTCGGGATTGTCTCGACTTCTTGCTGCGGGCAGTGGTGGGATGTCCTTATGCCCCCAAGGTAAGGTGTGGATACCATCAGCCAAGATGTAGCGTTTATCATCGGCCGGGCTCAAGGATAGCTTTTCTACTTGTACGGTGAAGACACGGTGCAGGTACGACTGGAAACGGGTGTTGATGGTGGTTTTCAACACCCCGTCAAACAGACATTCCCTGTAGTCGTCGGGGGTTAGGACGTTTTTAACAACCCCCTTGGCGATTCCCTTGGCTCGCTTGATCGCCTTGGATCCGTTGTCTTCGTCCTCAACGTCCATGAAGTAAAGCTTCGAGCGCAGGCCGAGGTACTCGAACAAGGATCGGCCGTTACACTCGTCCTTGAACTTGCCAATCACCTTGGCGTTGGTGGGGCTGTAGCAGGGGTGAGACCTCGGGTAGGCGCTGGTATCGAAGTCGTCCAAGTGCTCCATCATCTCCCTGTAGATGTCCCGGGATAGTATGTCGAACACGAAGCTGTCAGTGTCCATGTAGTCTACGTTTAAGCGGTCACCGTAGCGGTCCTTCATCTTCCGCAGAAAATCGTACATGAGCCACTTGCTCAGCTCCAGGACAGACATGCCGACGTAGATGGGCTTTTCCAGGACGATGTTTACCCTGGCGAGGTGCACGAGAGCTACGTCCTCCGTGTAATACGTGCGGTCCAGGAAATTGGACTTGGCCACGTACTTGGAGAACTTCTCCGGAGTGCAGACCAGCTTGACGTTCAGGCGCTTGCGGACATTCTCGATGGTTTTGCCAAAGACCGCGTTATTCATTAACTTGAAAAAGTCTTGCTCGAACTTGGTCTTGGCCTTCTTCCGCAGCTCGGTGTTCATGAGGATGTAGGGCTCTAGCCACCGAGACTGGCGAAACGAGATCGCCCTGTGCACAGCCGCAAGCTCCAGTCCGTTGTTCAGCGCCTGCTGCAAGACCCTGTAATGGCAGACGTAATGCATCTTGTCATCCAGGGTGGTCATCAGCTTGGGGTATTTCCCTATCGGCGGACGCTTGGTCTCGCAGCAGTAAGGGAGGTCCTTGTGCAGGTCGTGGAGGTGGGCGGGGTAGCGGAGGTCCACTTCGAGGATGTAACCCCGTTCCGCTTCAGCATCCAGCGCGCCAATGTCCAAGGAGTCGATCTCCTCACGGCTGAGCCACTGGAAGTCTCCGGTGGGCAGGTACTGGGACATGGCCCAGCCGTAGAGGTTGTTAGCGTCCAGGTACAGTAGGTGGCGTGTCGGTTCGTCTGGGCAATAGTCCGGGCACCTGTCGTGGTTGGCCTTGGCGTAGCGGGTGACGGCCTGAGAGATCCCTCCTCGGATCCCCTGCTCCACGAACAGGTACATGTCGAAATCCTGCATTGTGTCCAGCTCCACGTCGCAGGTCTTCAACATGACGTCCCAAGCGTAGGACGGTAGGGTGTAGTAGTGGGCGGGGTCCAGTCCGTACTCGGCCAAAGAGGTGTCACGGAACTGCTCGAAGACGTCGGTGAGGAGCGCGATGTCGCAGCGCAGGTACGTATCAGCGTAGTCCTTGAGATGGCGACACTCGAAGGCTCGCCACACGTTGAGGGCGTGTTGGTAGTCCTCGTCCTTGACGTCCTCCAGGGTCATGGTGTTCCTAAACGCCTCCTTGGGCGGCAGCTCCCTGGTCCTGTACAGCGTTTCGTACGATGTGACAAAGTCGTAGGGGAACACGCCCTTTCTACGCACCAGGTCGAACAGCCGGTCGTCGGGGAACCGCTTCCTGGTCTCGCGCATCTTGTCAGTGGGCAGTCCCGCTGCCAGGCTGGCCAGGCTCATGGACAAGAACCTGTAGGTGTCGAGGAACCGCACCGCGAAACTGCTCTGTCGTGGGTTGTCCCCGGGCTGGCCAAAGTGAAACCGCTTGGTGAAGGCGATGTAGCGCTCTTCGGTGTGCGCCAGCACGTCCACATCGCCGGGGTCGATGGCCAGCTCCCGCACTACAAAGTGAGCATCGTAGTTGGACAGGTTATGGAAGTAGCAGTTGATGCCCCGCTGCTCCCTGTACCGCAGATTGCACGAGCGGTGCGCCGCTCCTCGGAACTCGTAAGGCGGGGCGTGGTTGTGGTCCCGCACCTTTACGTCCAGCTCGGTGAAATCCTTGCCGCAGAGGTAGCAGCGGGTCGCTGCGAGATACTCATCCATTTCCTGCCGGGTCAGAGAAGGGTGCAGAGCTCTCGTGCTGAACAGGAACTCCCACAGGCTCAGCACGTCCATCTTGAGCCGTTCCATAAAGACCTTGGACGCGTCAGCTCCGAAGTATACCCGCGGCTCAAACTCCTCGAGGCCGAGCGAATCCACGATCTGATAGGCGAAGGCGTACGGGACGTGCATTTGCAGGGGCGTCGTGCCGGGTGGCGGTGCTTCCACCGAGTCAACAGCGACAGGCTGCAGAGCACACTCGAAGTCCGCGTAGATGCAGAACCTCTCCCGCCTAGTGTACTCTGGATGGGTGAAGCGGATCTGCTGCTTCTTCGGCAAGTCCAGGCGAAGGGGAGCCTTGGCGTAGCAGTAACGCCTGTGCTCCTCCAGACGCTGAGCGCCCGTCAACCCTAGCTTGTTGGGTTGATTGTCGAAGTAAGCGAAGCACCGCTTACAGACGTAGATCCTATGCCCGTGGTCAGTGAGCTGGCGACGGACCAGTCGACTCAGGTCCGTGATGTATGCGTAGTGGCTGTCCCCGTCGGTGGTCACGTACAGCAGGTCCCTGTGGTCTTCAAGCTCTCGCTTGCAGATCTTCAAGGGGTAGACCCTATCCATGAACTTGGGAGTTCCGTCAGGGCGTCTTCCCACCATCGCGCGCTCGGTCCCGTAGACGTTTACGCTGATGTTGTTCTTGCCCTCGAAGATCTTGATGTCCTTGAGCGTCACGGGGAAACGCAAACCGGTCCAGTCGTAGCGAGCGATGATGTCCGGCGTGTACGCTGCAGGTCTCTCCGCGTGTCGCGCAACGAACTTGGCCAGGATAGCGTACATGAAGCACATGTCGTCGGCGTTTAGCACATTGACAACAGCGCGCGTGTCTGCAATAGCCCTTGGCAGCTGGAGATACGCTCTGCCTCCGAGCGGCGTGTACTCGTTCACGCGGATCTCCAGGTCCCGTATACGCAGGTATGTCCAGCCGCTACCTACCAGTTCGCACTGCTCCTTCTTCTTCACGATCGTCTCGAACGTCGCGGAGAGGAAAGCCTCCAAGTCGGAGGCCTCGGTCAGTGGGACGTTCTTTGTGTTGAAGGAGCGCAGGCAGGTGGCCCCGTGAATGTTGGAGAACTCACATTCCAGGACCATGTTCGCCTTGATGCTCGGATGTTGGGTCATGACGTTCTCCATCAGGTCCAGAACCTCGTCAAACAACAGGGTCAGCGCATCCTCAACGGTCAGCAAGGCGTCTAACGGCTGGGCCAGGCGGTAGGTGAGGAGGCGACTCCGGAAGGCCCGATGCACGAGCTGGAACACGGGGCGGCCGCCACCCTCCATCTCGTCATCGATGGTCTGAGGCTCGACGCTAGGTCCTGGGCGGGGCTGGGGCTCGGTGCTGGGCCCTGGCTGTGGCTCGGTGCTCGGTCCTGGTCGTGGCTCGGCGCTAGGCATCTGGCGCGATCGGGGCTCGGCGCTGGCTCCTTGGCGCAACGACTGGTTGCTTTGTGGAAGAGGGGGAGGAGAGGACAACCTAGGCAGTCGGTCTTGGGTCAGGTCCCTCACAACAGGACAGTTGTGAGACTGGTGATGGTCGCGGTTGAAGCGGCGAGTAAACCCCTTTTCGCAGTATACGCAGCGGAACTCGGATGGTTCTTGAGCCAGGTTCCTCACAACAGGGCAGTTGTGAGACTCGTGCTGGTCGCGGTTGAAGCGACGGGTAAACCCGCGGTCGCAGTAGGCGCAACGGAACGTGGGAGGATGGACGGTCCGGACGTGTCGTCTCAGTTCCAGGTCGCGGTCGAAGCGTCCACCGCATCGCTCGCACTCCACGTGGCGATCGGGGCTCGAGGAGGAGGAAGGAGCTGCTGCTGGCATCGCGGAGTGAGCCGCTTGCATGTGGCAGCGCACGTCCTCCAGGCTGGCGAAGATGGCCGGGCACAGTCGGCAGGCATGGTCCGCTCGTTGCGGTTGGGGCTCCGCCGTGGCGTGTGGTCCGTGAACCGTGGCGACGTGGCGGCGGAGGCTGTCGCCTCTTGTGAAGCGCCTATCGCAGACGTGGCAGTCGTGACGTCTAGCGTTGTGGGCGGACTCCGCGTGCCGCCTCAGGTTTCTGAGCAGGCTGAAGGCTCGGCCGCAGACCTCGCACAGGTGTTGGTTGTTCATCTGCAACAACGAATATGATAAGTCTCTTGCATTTACAAATTAGTTTGTATAAAAAGAAGGAAAAGATAGTAAGTTAGAGAATGGGAGCTTTACATTGATGCATGATAGACAAGATTTAAAACCATGACACGTCTAACATTAGTACACAGGTTTCCTCGTTTTATGTTAGTACACTGGTTTCCTCCAAGAAATTGAAAATAACGTGTAAGTTGTTCTATAGCAATAACGAATCGTTTTTCCCTAAAACATAATGAAATTTATTCAACTTGGCAATTATCGCTAATGAGTAAACAGCCTGAGGCGGTCCACACTACAACTTATAAGACTACATATACTTACGTTTAACAGATCTCGAAATATGGTGCGGTAAGGACTAGCACAGCACTGAAGTAGAACGTCTACACACACTGGGCTCCAAACACAAACTGAATGAAGGAAGCGATGACAATCACTGAAGTAACATAGCTACGTACCGTAAAGTAGGCGGTGAAAGCAGTAAACAGTTCTCGGAACCGCTAATGAGTAAACAGGCCCGGACGGTCACGTAGGCATGGAGATGATGTCACCGCGGTCCACGACGTTCTAGAAGCTTCTAGATGCTTCGCAGTGTAATGTAAGCGGTAACCAATTCCCAGAACCGCTGATGAGTAAACAGGCTGGGACAGTCACGTAGGCCCTAGCACGCGCCTCAACACGTGACGCCGCGGAGCCGCTCGCAGTTTGGTTTGACCAAGCCGGCATACGACGTGTAGTGAAGTCACATCGAGTTCGGTCGGTAAACAGCCGAGATCCCATACGGAAAACGCGATTACAAATTAATAACGGGCTTGATTGATGGTGGATTTTTGGGTTTCCTTCAGCGATGGTTTGCTCGGGTCGACATACAACATGTGGCGAAGTTACATTAACATTGGTCGGTAAACAACCGAGATCCCATAAGGAAAACGCGTTTAAAAATTAATAACGGGCTTGTTTAATGGTGGATTTTCAATTTTCTTTAAGCGATGGTTTACTTAGGCCGCCGCCCGACATATGATGAAGTTTCGTCAAAATCGGTCGGTAAACAGCCGAGATCCCATAAGGAAAACTCGTTTAAAAATTAATAACGGGCTTGTTTGATGGCGGATCTATGGGGTTCTTTCATCATTCGCTTCCTTGGGGATAGGCCTACACTCTGGAAAAAGTCCCGTGGGAATCGGTGGATAAATAGGCTAGTTATTAATTTTCGAAAGTTTTTTCCTCATGATCAAGGTCATCACGAAAAGTGTCGCTGGCGACCGGGGGGGGCGTCGGGGGGGGGTCGGGGGGGGGGGGCTCCACAGCTCCACAGTGGAGCAAGCAGGTTGCTGCTGGTTTTGAATCGGCTATTGCCCCCTACTATTGTTTAATAAAATACAAGGGCTACATACGGCCGGCAGAGACGCACTTCCACAAGGCAAACAATGTTATTGAGAGGTGCTCTACTGCAACACGACTCCACCATCGCACTGTCGATAAGATAGGCGAGGTGTTAATGGGTTCGGGCAGATAGAGACTTATAGGCATATCAGCGCCGCTGTATTAATAGGGCCATGGGCCACCCACGCACGACACTACTCGAGTGTAACCTTCACATAATTAACTCGAGCCGTAGCTAATGTCTCTTCTGTTTTGGGTTCCGTGTTCGCTAATAAATGTTGTGTAAGCATTAGTGGTAAATAAGCCAGATGGATTTATTTCATAAAGGTGCAACTTGTATGGTGGTTAGAGCGAGTTCAGTTCGTGAAGTTTGGGTTAACTTCAGTGCTAAATAAGTTACATGACTTTATTCATGAAGTCCCAACTTGTGGAGTGGAGTTAGCGAATTTCCAGATCGTGAAGTTTGAGTTAACATTAGCGCTAAATAAGTTAGATGACTTTATTCAAGAAGTCCCGACTTGTGTAATGGTTAGAGCGAGTTTTTAGTTCGTGAAGTTTGGGTTAAGCGATAGCATAGTTTTTAAAGACAGCCATTCAAAATAGATAAACAAGAATGACATATAATACTATTATGTTGTGCAGTTAAGTACAATATAAGTAATATCAAGTAAATGTGCAGTAAATTCTCATCTTGATTCTCATCTTGCTTTATCTTGATAAAGCAGAAGAAACTAAAACCAATAATTTACAATATTTACGGTGCTTATTACATGACGAGTAAAACATTATTGTTATCTTGCTTGTAAATGCATCAACCTTAATACAATTTAATAATGTTTTATAGCAGGGTAAAATACATTAGTAACGAGCTTTTGTACGTTGTATAATATGCATTGTTTACTAAATCAACAGGAACCATTTTTTGATATAACATACAGCATAAAATTAAATTAATTAGCCTACATAAGGAAATACAAAAATGCTAATTTTTCTATTGGCAAAAACGGTTTTATCGCAATCAAATATAATTTTGGAGCTTTGCTACAGTACAACATTATAGAGCTTGTTCTGTTGTACGAGTATTATAGTATTTATGAGTCTATGTCAACAATCAAGTGCCTCATCTGCACTTGTGAGGACGTCTCATTATTTAGAGCAGTCTGCAAACAAAACATCGCATCTAAAGCACGCCTTTAAATTCCAATAACAAAACTCAATCAAAACATTGACGTTTCTAGAGTGAATCAACATTTGAATGCTTAACAAAAGTAATTAACAGATTGAAATCTGTCATTGTGCAGCCACCGCGATATCAGTTGAATTACCAGTCTAGTACGAAATCTGTATTTTCAAATTGTAAATTGGGGTCATACACATATTACGTAACGCATATTTTCGTAATTTCAACCCCCCCCCAATGTAGCACACCGTAACGCTTGAGCATCCCCCCAATGTGTTACGTAACTCAATAGTAGTAGACTTTAAAACAGCATAAACCTTTTAAACATAGTGTTATCAGCAATTTAGAATATGGATATAAATAATTCATTAAACTTTTAATGACTTTCTTCCTATAACCGTTTTTGGTCTCTTTTTCAAAGGAAAATTGATACAAACAGTTTTTTTAGTGCGGCAAACACACACACTAAAGATGTGGGTAGCACTGCGTAATAGTGTATCATGTCATTATTTTACACTAAAACAACACAAAACAAAGCTAAAAACCAATACAGAACTTAACTCAAAACACGATATGAAATTTATTAAAATAAATAACACGTTTTCCTGTTATTAAAATAGTATGACAGAAGTAATGTATTTTGATTTAATTATAACCAAATATAACCTTGTTTAGATATTAATTTGAATATGTTTTTTATTTTTAAAGGCGTTTATAACATTATCAACAGATACGGGAGTGCAACAGACCTTAGTGTTACAATGTTTGAGCTACGTAACGTTGATCCAACCCCCCCCTACATAACGCAGCTTAGCACTACGCCATACCCCCTCCCCCTTAAGTGCGTTACGTAATATGTGTATGGTCCCTCGTTCCCTGTAAATATTAAAGACATTTTGGTACTATACAATAGACTAGTGGTTTGAAGGGGCGATAGCCCCTAAACCTTTCTCAAAGTAGGAACACAAGTCAGTTCGTAAACAAAGTAAACACATGTTTTAACGTAGACAAAGCAGACGTTTTAAAACTCCATGCTTTTCTTATGGGGGATGTTTTACGTTATTTCTCGTTTGCTGGTAACTTCCTAGAAATACCTCTATTTTTCCCGAGTCACTGGGACCAAGACTTTTAGTTTGAGACGTCTCCTATCATCCTGCGTTTTGTCAAATTCCCACAATTTTGTCTTAAAAATTTCGCTTACAGAATTATATACCAAATGTTCCACTGTTTAACATCTTGACCGTCATAAGGTAGACAAAGGTATTCAGTAATTACTTTGCTTACCTAATACAATATAACTAGTGGCTTACAGGGGCTATAACCCCTAACTTATGGTTTTTGTGTAAGTGAATAATCACAGCTGATCATTAGTTCATTTTGATTATTAATAAAACACTGTAGTAATATTTACATATAAGAAATTCATTGGATCTTTGAAGTGCAGTGGGGCGTAGCCCACGTAATTTGGACATTTCTGATATTTTTCCCACCGTCCTCGGCCCTCAAGCTTTAAAATGAATCTTCATAACCTAACTTCTTCCTAGCTCGAGATTATTTCGTGGGGACCGATTCGCTTACGGAATTAAATATAAAGATACAAATTGTATGCTAACAAATGGGCATGTTGCTCGAAACCGAGATAGTCGTCTACAAGCAGAAACCTGTTCGAACAGACATTTCAATGGTTTCAGTACATTCAGCTTTAAACAACTGTTGTTGATGCAATCAAATACAGTTCTAAGGTGTATTTTACCAACCGTAGAGACAAAAGAAAAAAATAAATCGACATCCATAAGTATTACTTTAAAGACTTACGGCGCTGAGTCATCTAAGGGACCTGTGAAACGTGAGAAGGCCTAACATATTATAGGCCCATATATTTATTAACTACCTTCATTTAAAATGCCAGCACAATTGCCGTACAACGGAGAACGGAACATACATGACGAAGGCAGACATTTTTCTTCCATAACAGTATACAGGCCGGATAAAAAGTAAGGACCCCCCTCTATAGTTTTTAGGAGATTTAGGGGTAAACTCAAAGTTTTAAAATGGAAACCCCATTTGAGTGACCACTCATTTTAAAGAACTGTAAAAATTAGATAAATCGTGAAAATTAGAGACCGCTATCTCTACCCTAACCAAAATGGCAGCCAGTCAAAATTTCCAAATATTATATTCAAATCTGGAATGAAAATCTTGGGAAGATACAACATTTATAACAGTGATAAAAAATGGTACATCGCGAAATGGCACAACGCGATTGTAATCAGTTCATTTTAACTTAGTTAAAGTAAAGACAAACCCCTTTAAAAAAAAACTAATTCCCTTCCAAATATGAATACAAGGTTTTTTGTGAATTTTGACTGGCTGCCATTTTGGTTAGGGAAGAGATAGCGGTCTCTAATTTTCACTTCTATCTATTTTATTACAGTTCTTTAAAATTAGCGGTCACTCAAAGGGAGTTTACATACAAATTCTTGAGTTGCCTCCAAAATCCCCTATTTTTGGGGGACACTCAACATTTGAAATAATGTTAAAAGATACTAGACCTTGAGTTACTATCACTACTCAAAATATATTATTAGAAAATTTAAAAAATAGAGGGGAGGGGTTTTGACTTTTTATTCGCCCTGAAGACTATTTTTATGGTCACTACACTAAGAGTGCAGCCCTTCAGAGTGGAAATATTGAAAATTGAAAACCACTTTGCCCAACCCTTTCCCGCAGGGGATTTCTTTCACTACATCAATCATTCGAATCGATTTAGAAATAACAGAGGAATTCTGTGTACAACCCCTTAGTGCATTTGGATTAAACACCCACTAAAATGTATCATTGCAAGTCAAAAAGAATAATTCGATTTATTTAATTTATTACAACAAAATGTTTACAGTTAAAAAAATCCCTACATATCTCTTTTTTCGAAACTACAGAGTCGACTGAAAACATTAAAATTTACTCGGGCTGGTAATGAATGAAAAATGGGAGCAGGGAATGCATGTAACTAGAGAGAATCGGGCAGGCTTCCACCCCTTCCCCTACCCCTCCAGGGCTTATGAATGGCGAAGGGCGAAGTGAGAGCTACAATCGATGTGGATAGCCCGCTGCACTGACAAGCACTTCCATCTAAACCAACCCCTCCCCTTCCTTTACACTACCCCCTACAATGCTATTGTCTCGCGTCTGTCAGGCCGTGCCGTCGCGTCGTGACAAACTTGGGATACTGACAAACTATATAGAAGAATACGAAACAGTTTTATAGTCTGTTTAAAGGCCCATGCGCCCCAAAGTATTAGGAGACCGACGTACCACTACGCGCAGCCCGGCCTACCTGGGGGCCGCGCACACAAATTACGTAACGCATTTGTCATCATTTCAAACCCCCCCCTTCCATATGTAACACACCGTAACACTTGAGCATAACCCTCCCCATCTGTTACGTAACTAATTCGTACTAGACTTTAAAACAGCTTAAACCTTTTAAACAACGTGTAATTAGCAATTTTGAATGTGGATTTTTAAATCACTTTTAATTACTATCTTTTACCTAATAACATGTTTCATATCTTTTTTCAAATCAAAATTGATACAAACAAACAAGTCTGTTACTTTTAATATAAACGACAAAATAAAATACCTCGCCTAAAGCGACAATCCCCGAAACTAAGAATGTGTGTAATGTGTGATGTGTGCAGTGTGTTATCATGTCATGATTCTACACTCTAAAACAACACAAATGCACAACTGTAAAGCAATACAGAACTAAATTAAAACACGTTATGTATATATTTTTAGTTTTACTATAGTAAAAATAGTATGACGGCAGTATTTTCATATAAAACCTTGATTTATATATCAATTTGATCATTTTTTAATTTTAACAGAGTTATAACATTATCAACAGATTTCACCAGAACAGAGATACACCAGATCTTAGGGTTAAAATGTGTGAGTTACGTAACGTTGATCCAACTCCCCCGCTCCACCACATGACGCAGCATAACGCTACACCAGACCCCCTCCCCCCTTAAGTACGTTACGTACTGCCGGTAATGGCTTCTCCATGGCCTAATATGCCATGGCTCGCCAAACTGCATTTTTTGTAACTACTATTGCTACTATTAACATGAGATACCTTTTACTGCGATTTTAAAATCCAACTTGTAATTTTATGAAAATAGGTGTAATTGGGACATTAATTAGCGTTTATGATTAGAGCTTTAAATTTAACAAACCGAACTGTAAACAAATTTAGGAATTTCACAATTACGCCGTGTTTGGTCAATTTGCATAATTTTAATATTACAATTTACGAATTTATATAAATTGAATATCTTTAAAAATGCAGTTGTGAAAACCAAGGTAGACTCATTGATTAACGATTGCCAGCAGGTAGGCGGGGCTGTACGTGTGAGGGTTAATGCCCGTGGGGCTGTGGTTCCATAATCCTCTGGGACGCCTAGCTGGCCGGGAAACTACAATAGGAAAGGATCAACAAAAACGCCGTCGACATAGTAATAACTGCCACAATCGAGTTTAAAACAGGAAAACCTAAATCGTTTCAAATATGGGGTCATAATCGTTTACTAACTTCAGCATGCCAAAGTAGAAACCTAAGAGCTTTGATGCCTTTTAATTCATAAAACAAATCCTCGCTTTTTTACAAAGAATTCAACTGTACGTTTTAATTTGATCAGTTACGAAAATTTTTTTGCGTTAAGAATCACACCAGCAACAGTAAACTTTTTTCAGACACTAATTCCTAAAGAGAACCCTTGTATAACGTGTAATTAGGTCAAGTATTTAATTTTCTTAAATTAAAACAGTAAACATAATAATCATTGCAGCTTAAAAAGAAAAAAAAAACTCCCCTATAAAGTTTGTAGACAATCCCATGGCTTAATTAATGCCTTTGCAAAATTCTTCAGGAAAATAAAATGTTAGGAGTTAATACACAAAATTAACACGACCACAGTTCTTTTTTTTAAGAGGGCGCTCCAGTCACGAAACCTTTCGCGTTTCTCCCTGCTTCGCCCATAAGGCCAATGTTAACTTCCAAAACCTGCCCCTCCTCAACGGGTTATTCGATATAGTTGATTTATGGCTTATTAAAGAGCAAAAATATACCTAGCGATTTCAGTAAGCAGAATTTCGATATCGCAAATAATAATCGATCAATAAAATTCCAAAATATTCAATATTTACGATTTTTGTATGTACAAACTATTTATGATAACTAAATTCTGCTTACTGAAATTTAGAATTTCAGCAAGCAGGTAGACGCAGGAGAAGCAGGTAGACGCAGGAGAAGCAGGTAGACGCAGAGGACTGGAGCCCCCTCTTAAATCAACTTCAAAACCCACATATTTTTACTTTTTCCACCGATCTCCACAGCACAACCGCTAACATACGAGGCTAGGGAACACGTGTGTGTGTGTTTGTGCACGAGACCGTAAAACATGTTAACTATGTTAACGAGCGGGGGTCGTAGCAGCGTGCGCTGTGGCGTGCGGGCGAGCGGCAAGTGGAGTAGTGCATCGCTATGTGGGAAGTTCACGGTCTAGTTCCACCGGTCTGACCCACTTTGTGCAAACATCTCTGATTCCGGCCGATTCTGACTTCTCCTCCGTGAAACTGATCTTCGTTGTTGTGCGACCGCGCGGTGACCGCAGTGCATGCAAACGACGAGTGAAAGCTATAAGGGCGGGGAGTTCCACTAAGGTGCGAAAATAAGGTTATCTAAAATTGGATTATATTTAGTGACAGGCCGTCCGATTCCCCCGGGACCTCTAGCAACATCAGTGAACAAATGGAATTACCAGGAAATAGCCAGCAAAAAATATCAAATCCGTCGAACTAATTTGCGCTTATTCAGTATTAGTAAAATAGCAAGTAATGTGTAGAAAAAAGTGAAAAGGTAAGAGAACAATAGAACAAAAATGTATCAAGTAAATCTGACTAAACTACTATAAAAAACCTCTGTATCGATTTGGCAACATGTCTTTCATTTAAATTGTTTCAATACTTCAAACACTCTACGTACAATTACTTGTTTTTTTACCATACTAAACAATTCTTTTTAGTATAAACGCTTTCCCAGTAACGTAAAATAAGACTTCCAAAGTAGATAAAATAATGTCTTTATTATATCATTCACTCTTAACGTATGGTAATGAAACTGGAAATGAATAATTTTTTTATGCATACAAAGATTTTATGACATTAGGGGTTTCAACTGACACGACTTAATTTCTCGGAAAGATAGGCCGACGGCCAAAACGACGAGGAGGTGTCGAATCCCTTTAGTTAAAATTAAAAACTGTCCAACGGAAATCCTAGAATTCGGCGACGGCCTGGTGAGAAGTGAGAGAGAATAGACCAAGACACCGGCGTCTACGCACGGACGTCTATCTGCCACTGTGACGTACGTCCAACTGATAAAGGCTGCCCTCAACACCACGGACAACTGCGTATAACCAACACATCGACACATCGATGCTGCCAACTCGCGACTCGATAAGTCATTCGATCATCCCTAGAATCGAGTAACAGTACTCATTCGGTTGATTGCAGACCAAATTTCGTTATCTCGCAGTATTTCATATTTCATGCTGCGTACTTTTCGGAGTTTGACGAATGAAAATAACTGGTTGTAACTGTAAAATAAGATAACTAGAAAGAACTAGAATATGAATGTAATGCCTTAACAGTTTCAACGCTTGCTATATCCCTTGAAACTCCCTAGAGTAATAACTGAAACCAATATCGGCGTCAGTGATGACACAGTCAACGACAGGCTGGTCTCGAGTGTCAGTCGCATACAGCTGAATAGCTGAATGCCACAGTGCCACACGCGGGAGGGCGAGGGACGCGTGCGCACAACCCACAACACGTGCGTGCGTGCGACCTACACCCTGCACCGCATAGCGAGACCGTCACTAGAGCGCGTGTCAAAATAGACCGATTACGTGTCATCCCTAAGTTAGAACAGAGAGGTGGTCTGCGTCACACTAAATATATCGACTGGCCACTCAACCACAAGTTCGGGGTAATATGTATACAGTAGTTCATTCGAAATTGAGACGGGAAATTTTAGGATTCTACCTCACAAATTAAAAACCAGCTTTTAATTTTATGCTGAATAACTGGAGCTATATATTTCCTCAACTGGAAAGCTGACGCGTATATCGATTGAGTAATAATTTAAGATTTTTTAATCTACTAAGCTTACACAGTAACAATTAATTATATCATATACAATTAATTATCAATGTACGGTAGTAAGGCGCTATTCAATTTACCTCTTCGGAAAAACATGACAATGGAACAAAGAGAACGTCTGCAATCGCTAAACAAATAGGTTGGGCGTACAATTTAAATTAGTCCTTCTCTAAATCAGGTCAATAGGATTGATTTTCAAGCATCTTGTGATAAATAATTTATATAAACTTACATAATTTGGCGGCCATGATTGTATAGCTACACATTTATAAATATCACAATACAATGTATCATATGGTTTAAGCTGTGTGTGTATGGGTTAAGTCTCAGTAATCAGCTGTTCTTCAATATTATGATTTCTGTACTTTTTTGTTGTTTACGTTTTGTAACTTAAATCGTTAAAGTAAACCTCATGTTTGTAAATAGTTAATTATTTATTTATTTTTAAAATAAGTTTACATGGTGCCGAAACCAAAAAACACTAAAAAAGTAAGAAAAAGACAATCTAATAATATATTTATGAAAGTGGACCGAGTGAATGTGAAGATGAAGGTAACACTACAAAAGAAGGAGATAGGAAGCAACGTATCATCCCGGGTTTCGGCACCATGTAAACTTATTTTAAAAATAAATAAATAATTAACTATTTAAAAACATGAGGTTTACTTTACTGATAAGTTACAAAACGTAAACAACAACAAAAGCACAGAAATCATAATATTGAAGAACAGCTGATATATCTTATTGTACAGGTAAACATAAATACTGTATTCCTGCTACAATCGCTGGAGTCGGACCTCAACCTAGATCTGCAAAAATAAAGACTGAAGATGGCACGCTCCACCGAAGAAACTTCTGGTTTATAAGAAAGTTAAAGGAATCCCGAAGCTGTTAGCTTCGTTAATAAAAGGAGGATGACATATGGTTTAAAATATATCAGCTGTTCTTCAATAGCCAATTATGATTTCTGTACTTTTAGCGAATTTCCCCTATAGGGAAGAAGCTATTACCGTAGTCGCCATGGTAAGACCTAGGCCTGGGACCATGATAACTTTTCGTTTTGAGGTCCCCAGACCCCAAAAAAACACCATTCGTTCGAAACTGTATGTATATATATATGTGTGTGTGTGTGTGTGTGTGTGTGTGTGTGTGTGTGTGTGTGTGTGTGTGTGTGTGTGTGTGTGTGTGTGTGTGTGTGTGTGTGTGTGTGTGTGTGTGTGTGTGTGTGTGTGTGTGTGTGTGTGTGTGTGTGTGTGTGTGTGTGTGTGTGTGTGTGTGTGTGTGTGTGTGTGTGTGTCCGTGGGTGCGATAACTCTTGTAAAAAAGGTCCGATTTTGATGAAATTTGGTACAAACGTGTAAAGCAGCATTTATGACTTTAAGTTCGTAAACCAGACTGATCGGCTTATCCGAAAGGGTATTTTGGGGGGCTTTTGTACCCCAAAAATGGGTTTTTTGAGTTTTTTACATATAATTTTTGAAAAAGTAATTTTTTTTTTTTCATTGGAATCAGCTTAAAAAGACGCAAAATTTGGTGTTTTAATCATTGCTCCACGTCAATTGGTTACTGAGATATTGAAAGTGCTAAACACAGTACGTTGTCCAATGCTATTCTTATGGAGGATAAGAAAAATTGTATATCTCGCTTATTTATCAACTTATCCTGACGAAACTTGGTATATTGCTTCATTTCATTGTGGGCTATTGATATTTGCACAAAAACCCATTTTTTGGCCTATAGTCCCCGTAGCAGCAAACCTGCATACTCAGCCCCATGTTATTCTTATGGAGAATAAGTAACGTGTTATCTCCTTTAATGAAGAACATAAATTAATAGAACTTGGTATGTGGCTTTACCTAGTTGAGCTATATTGATATTTGTATAAAAACCCAATTTTAGTGTTCCTTATTTCATCAAACCTGCATACTCAGCCGCCATGTTATTCTTATGGAGAATAATTAAAATGTCATAAATCGTTTATTTATGGTATGTGGCTTTATGTTGTATTAAGATAAATTTATATGCATTGGAAATTCGCTGAGTATGCAGGTTTGATGCTACGGGGGTATTGTTGTTGTTTACGTTTTGTAACTTAATCAGTAAAGTAAACCTCATGTTTTTAAATAGTTTATTTATTTATTTTTAAAATAAGTTTACACAATGGAAACAAGGTCATTCGAATTTTATGATTATTATTTATTAACGTACACACAGTAGATTTTTGATCAAGCATGTTCTAAGAGTTAATTAATTAGTTATGCTATATCCTTACATTCAACTGGCGGAGGATACGTCATGTTGAATATTGTAGACAATGCGCGTAAATGGTGGAAACTGAACTGTGTGTTAGTTTTTTTTTTTTTCAAGAATAATTTCATAGTAACCGTTCTTTTTCCCAAGTTCATAGGTCACAGAGTCTTAGCTTCCGATTTTCATCCAACAAGTCAAACTACTGAACTGAACAAACAATTTGGCACGACTAAGAGACTCTACATCTATCGGCCCGCAGCGATTATGGTCGAAACTAAGGCCATAAGGTAAATTGCAGTGTCATTCGACGAGGAAAACTTACACAGTTTTCCTGCTCACTGCCTCAGGCAATTTCAAGCGACGAAATTTTTGTAATAACACTGTAATACATTTCGGCACACTGAAGATCTGCTAAGTACAGTATAAACAACCCAGCAACCGGTGCCGGAGGAATGATTCAGTTGGTGGTGCATGACTTTGAACAACACTGCCTTGAGTGCTTCGTTGTACTTTTTTATTCGACGAGTTTCTTGTCTTACACATTTTCTAGAGTCGTGGCAAACAGGTATGCCATCGAAATTGTATTTTGCTATTGTTCCATTTAGCTTTAGAACTGACGCGTAAGCTCAAAAACACTCTTAATACAAAACTAGACTTTAACTCCATGCATCCCCTCTACAAACTGTCCCTAATTTGTATTTATAGCGTATGTGAAACAATAAAATTTTACAGAGCTAATCAGTAGAGTTTTCGTTATAGAAAATAAAAACAGTTATCATGCAGCAGATTGCATAATCTATGTCATTTACATTCGATTTCTGACCGCAGAGAAAGAACATAATGTATAAAATATTTTAAACTAGCTGATTCCCGCGGCTTCGCTCGCGAAAAATTCAAACACATTTGAAATATTATCCTGACCAGCACTATCAAATCTTTGTTTATGTTTTACCATAGGACTTCCTTTGCAGTCACTGACAAACATTTTAACTTTTAGCTGGTAACATTATAAAAATGATATCCTACTATAAGATTTGAATTGGATCTTAAAGAGCCCGTGGGGTGGAGCCCTAATTTTGGATGTAACATTATCAGGTATATATGTTAATGTGGCATGTAAGCTATGTTCCTGCAAAATTCTAGCTTAATAGGTCCAGTAGTTTTTGCGTGATGGAACTCCATACATACATCCAAACTTTCACATTTATAATAGTATTATTAGGATTAGGATTAACACTCATTGATATTGTAGAAGGGGATAGATAGCATATTACGAATGCAATCAGGAGATCCCCGTCTCTTTTCCGTTAATATGCCAACATAATATTATATTTTAGACTAGCTGTGTACCCGTCCTTCGTACGGGTTGTATGTATAAATAGTAGATTAACTGAAGAAAATAACAACCCACATAATTTTACAATGTTAAAATTACATTTTACATGTTTAATGTAGAATTAAATAAAAGTTAACGAAATATACTGGCAGATGGTTCGGGTACTGTTGCTTAGTCGAGGAACTCTGTCTGGTAGTGAACGGCGTGGTTTTTGCAATTCCAGATCGGTACACGTAACACTTTGGATTCGCTTTTAGAAATAAAATATCTCAAGCACAACAAAATATGAACCCTGTTTAATTTAACACTTTAAGTACTTTGATGCATTTAATATTTCAATTCCAATAAATTAATAGTAATGTAAAGAAACATTAAACTTTATCAACATTAACAAACCACTTTTAAACTCACCATTTTTGCCAGGTCCTGTTTTTATTATAATTGTAAATAAACAGTTTAAAATTATAAAAAAATCATGTTTTAAAACATATGACTAATTGATATTATTTAAACAAATGTAAATCAATATATTATGAAATTGTTCTCAACAGTGGTCATGGTTAAAAGAACGGTGTTAAAAAATGTTTATGTGTGAGGATGGCACAATCACAGAGCCAGGTATTTTACAAATTAAACTGTTTATGAACCTCGGTACAAAAACTGTCACTCAGTAAATCATACGATTCATCGATTGTATACCGAGTGAAGGATAGATGTTTATGAGACTACATTTGTTTTTCAATGTCCCAATCTCAAATTTTAAAAGGGCATAGTACAACTGCTCAACCCCTCAATCTTCTCCGAAATACGTTTTCATATTTACTGTTAAGTTCAGACGCTCAGTGGTCGGCTACATAAAATATATTTTTAGAGAGGCGTAGACTCGTCCACTCATGTCTCACTTACGACAAAGGGTATGTGTGAAATCTCCAGAGAACAACACCGTGACTCCCCATGTTGTTGTTTGTTATTTCCTTTAAGGTATACAATTTCAGCTCTACTGGTTGAGTAGTTGAGATGACAAACACGCTTTTATTAAAGGCCTGTGGGCCTGAATCTATTTGTGGGCCTAGTCTCTGAATATATTTGTATCTGGAGTAGGTATATGTCTGCATTGAGCTATCAGCTATATTCATACCGAATTTCAGATCCATCAGTCCAGTAGTATGTGCAAGATTCTTAAAAGATTTAATTTTGAAATTCCGGGGGGCGAAGCCCTTAAATATTTTCGTAACGGGAATAGGCTTGTGTTTTGTTCTGATGTATTAGTTATGTTTCTACCGAATTTCAACTTACAAAGGTCCAGTAAATACTAATACTCATAAGATTGCCATAAAAGTAAATTAGGGAAGAGCCCTAATTTTATGACTCTTTAAACGTATTCTTGTTGTACATATGCAGCAAAAGTGGAACCACCATGCAAAATGTTATCTTCATAGACATAGTCGTTTTTTTAGGTGAAGTGATCACTATGTCAGTGAGTGCATAAGTCTGACAAATTAATATAGATTTAGATCATATCAGACTTATACTTATGTTATTTATTACCAATCCTCACTCAACGTTTTAAATGAGAACTGCGACAGCTTTATGGAATAAATATTCTTAAGTCATATCCACTCTGTATACTTATGCTATTTATTACCAATCTTCACTCAACGTTTTAAATAAAAACTACAACATCTGTTTAAAGAATAACTAACTATTCTTAAGTAATCATCTGGTTCAATATAAATAAATGCTTTGCCATAAGAATAGCATAGGATCTTTAAAACCCCGTGGGGCAGTGTCCTAAGGTGATTTCAAAAAATCCAATTAGCCTAAAACCTCCTAACGTACATATAGAACACACAACAAGTTTAATCGAAATCGGTGCACCCGTTTCCCTGTGAAAAGCGAACAAAACATGACGAAAACCGCCCGAAATCACGTTTTTGAGCGGTCGCTATTATTTTTCCAAAAGTCCTATGCCATTTATGTGGCCTAAAACCTTCTCACGTATGTAGACTATAGAACAAAGAAACAAAGTTTCATCAAAGTCAGTGCACCCGTTTTCCCGTGAAAAGCGATCAAAAACCCGTCCTTGAGCGTTACGACAGACAGACAGACAGACAGACAGACAGACAGACGGACGGACAGACAGACAGACGGACAGACAGACAGACGGACGGACAGACAGACAGACAGACAGACAGACAGACAGACGGACGGACGGACGGACGGACGGACGGACGGACGGACGGAAATTGAGATGTTTTTGCTTCTCTAGGGTGTAAAACTTAAAAATATGAACAAATTTCATAATTCCAAACAATGTACAGACAAAACTAAATTTTTTTTATATAGATTGAAAATCCTTACGAACACGCGTTTGTGTAAGGAAATGTTAATTAATATTTTACAAGTCGGAACAGAAAGGAAGTTAATCTTGGAATAATAATATTGTACACATTATAGTAAGGTGTCCGACACATTAACCTGACTAGTAGACAGATCAGGGGGTATAAGTCCGAGATGAAGAGTAAATTGACTATGAATAAAACTCAAGTTCAGATGTTGAAAACATCATGTTATTAACAGCATGCAAGCGTGTATAATTTGTAACAAGCTTATACTATCAGAGTTAGGCATCCAATTTCAATAAAGCCATGCCAAGCCGTACTCGATACCGATCAGCGCCAATGTTATTTACCAATGAAGAAGCAGCTTTGACGAACCAGCGGCCTGAATAATTAACAGGAAGTATTAAGTGCATTGCATTTGGCTAAATATATTGGACGTTCAAATTTAACCATAGACCTTTGAGAAAACTCAGAATGGAAAATCACAACTTAACCACAGAACTACAAAACCTGAAGAAGACCTATGTCACTCTATGTTATTTGACGTACCGTCTATGAGAATTTCACAATATATTAGCGTCGGGATTTGCGCCGTACCGTAATGTCTGATCGTCTGTACGAGCTATTATGTTGTGCAGTGACTCAATTGTGACATAATTATAAATTATAAAAGTGACATAATTATGATGATATTTCTATTATCCGTGTGTTCAGTTATCCGTCACAGTCCCGGTCCAGAAGGTGACGGTTAATAGATGTTCCACTGTATAGGGTTTTATACCCTCCAATCTACATTATCGGGAGGCGCATTATATTATAAAGGGAAAACCCCAAAACACAAATGTAATGTTATCGAAATGATAAACTTACAGATAACCAAAGGTAGATAAACAGTTGTTAGGAACAGACCTGGGGGCCTGTGATGAAAATCATAGTTGTTCTTTATCAAGTTGGGGTTACTCTGACAGCTCACTGGTTGTTTACAACGAGAAGCTCGTTGGTTGTTTATTATAAGCTGTTATGATTAATTTGTTTTGATTTGAAGCTCAACAAGCCTAATAATAACGTTTTCAATTTGCAAAGAAATTTTCCAGCGAAGGATTTAATTTTTGCTGATGGGGTTAAGAATTTTGCCAATCAATTTCTGAGGCTCCGAAGCCCTCTTTTAGAAAGCTTTAAGCAAAATCCAACCGTGGGATTCCGCGGATGCATTTCGCACGGTGCGGACGATGTTCATATTACGGTATTGGAGGGGTTTGCAACCTGGATTACTAGGTAATATATTCTGAAGGGAGTTTAAGTGCAACGTCATTTATTTAATAAATAATTTGCAATATTATAAATTCATGGCGGAAACATTAAAGAAAAAATAACTATAGAATAAAAACGTATGCGTACAAACTCTTGGATAGTTTTCTTTAATTTCTGTAATTTTAATGCCAGTAATTATATATAATGATTATATTCACGCAGTACTACCAAGTTTGAACTAGAAGCCACAAGAAGTACTGTAAAGATGGGAAATGAAACCCAGTTCCATACGCGTTTGACTTTTTTCCTTCCAAGTACTACGCATATAATGGCATACAAAGAGTAGGCCCCTAATAATCGTATTAAAATAACAAAATACAAAAAACTGACCCCCGCCGACACGACCCGGCTGGACGCAAGGTCTGTACGATTACGGATTCATCCGAGGATCAATAAACGGAGCCCCTAATTAATTGATATTGTGCTATACAAATCACGGCGTCGCCTACCATGTCATTACTGGCACAACAAGGCGCTGGCTGCGTAGGTGTGCGCGATTATAGTGATTAGATTGACATGATTTCCCACAATACGTTCATTAGCGTCCGCATACTCCGGGAAACTCGGGAAACTTGGCGAATATCGTGAGAGGGGCACGCGCTAAACCAACGGGTAGTAGAACGGGATCAAAACAGATTAACATGCAACTTACTAAACAAATAACGATAAGCGTTTTATTTGTATATAAAATTCGTTTACTTGCAAAAAAATATCGGTTACAGTAGTAACAAATAAGAAAATTTACCTTAATATATAAAAGCGAATCCCTATTCCCTTTGTTATTCCATAACTTGAGACTGAGTGCACCAAAGTGAATAATTATTTGTTCGTTGTGTTCGTTAATGTCAGGACAAGGTTCTTATGAATCATCATCAAAGTCATTTATTTTTAATCCGACCTAAGGTCTCTGTCTCACTGGCCTTCAAAGTTCCCATTGATTTGATCAAAGTTCAGTTAGTTACACCAAACAGCTGTTAAGAAGGAAACATACCTACCTACCTAAACCTACCTACCTACCTAAACCTACCTACCTACCTAAACCTACCTACCTACCTAAACTTACTTGAAAGGCATAAACATATATTCATTATGTAAATAAAAAACCACTTGAATGGCAACACTCTTTATGGAAGTAAAAAACTACTTGAATGGCAACACTCTTTTTGGAAATAAAAATGACTTGAATGGCAACTCCAAACTCTTTTTTTGATAAGCGAGTGAGCGACGCGAACGAGCTCATCATGAATATGAACGAGTATTTTACATAAAACAAATTCAATGACATTAGGACAGGACAACGTCTGTCGGGCCAGCAAGTGATTGATAAAATAAGGGTTCAATTCAAAACACGCTAAGCAATTCCAAAACAATATGTATTCCTAACATAATTATTTAACTCGATGAATATATAGAACATCAAGCAAAGAGCGCAACAACTGGCTTGATGCTACAGAATACTTGGAAACAGGACCAGGTGGAATCAATTTGGCTCTCGGCCTCGGCAATTTACATTACACTTATTGTGGCAGTTATCCCTGCTTTATAAAGGAGCTGTTGGCCAAACTGCCGTACAGAAGTAATATCATGTTAAGAACGTTCCCAAAGACTTGTTTCCCCTTATTTGTATAATACTTTTCCACGGTAAACTATTAAAAAGTCATTTACTTACGGTAAACTGCACTATTAAAAGACACTGATAAAACCACATCACCGCTATATGACAGTATAGCTTAGTGCAAAAATTTCTTTAATTTCAGATTCAGTTAAATTCCGTTGAGATTGGCAAAATTGTAATTGCTAAATTACACTTCACAAGCTTAATAAGTCATAAAAGCATGTCAGATTGCTCGAATAAAATCTTATAGACAAGCGCAAGAAATGATTGCAAGCATTCAAAGCCCTCGTTGAATAGGAGTCGGCGGAAAGTTTGCAGATCTGGAGGGATTCGACACAAAAGCATCAGTGACAATTCGCATTGTCAGTGTGAATCCAACCTCTCGGCGCGGCGCCGGGTGAATCTCTTTTATTGTGTTTGATATGCAAACAATTCGCCAGTTTACAAGCGATATAGCCGAAACAAGTAAATTACTTAATACACATAATCATTCAGATATGTTACGATCGGGCCTGAAAATAATAATACTGAACACTGTGAAAAGGGGGAATTTAGTCAATTGAAGAGTAAATAAGACAAATAACCTTGGAGTAATTTTCAAACTGAATCCAAAAGTGAAAGCAATTTTGGCAACGTAAGCAAATGGTACGCAAGTTAAACCAGGGATTCAGCTGGGATAAAAATTCTTTGAGCAAAAATGCTACAAGCTCTTAGAGACTTGTAGCAAAAATATTTTCCTTTTCGCATTTTTATCGCGTGTCATTATACTATTTTTTGGTCTTAAGTTGTTTTTGCTTGTATTTGTTTTAAGGTTTAACATTTTAATAATATATAATTCAGCAGAGTCTACTTTTCTTGGAAACTTATCTTATCCATTTTAACCATTAAAGTCGGTAATGGAAATATACTAAACATTCTAATAGAATAGGCCTAATATGGCACCAGAACAACTAAAACTCACACACCCCGAACATTACCTGAAACATAACCTCAAAGCATATCGCGATCGCATTTGCGCATCAGCGATTTTGAGTTGTCTGTTTTCGCTAAGGTACCTCAACACTTTGGCCCGATCATTGCGATTTCGAGCGACTCGTGCTCGTGTAACCGCCCACATTCTGCAGCGAGTCGAGACCGCGAGCGGCACTAAGTATGGAGGACCTGCCGCTCGTCTCCTTTGACTCGGTCACAAAAACCGACAAGAATCGGTGTGATTGCGAGGCGAGCACAATCATCCCTTCGGTGGCGAACTAGCCCTCGACATTCTCGCATTCGCCGATTCGCTCGGCTAGACTCGGCTACTACAGAGTGCACGCCAAACTTGAGTCACAGCGCATGACGTCTGCTAGGGGGTTAGCTACTGTCACTACAACTGTCATATCAGTAACTCGCCCGTTCTGTTTACAAGGTACGCAGTTGAAATCGACAGACACTGTTTATGTAATGTAGGCTCGTCTCCTCTACCACTCGCTCAGAGGCGATCGGTAAAGTGACTTAGTGCAACCAACGCAACGTTAAGCCTCTACAACATCCCAACTACTCTTCTAATCTTTTTGGTTGTGGATCGTGATCATGGACTTTTAATGCAATTTGTATTGTTAAAACCAGATTTTCTGCAATAAAATTTAAAACAATTTCTTATACTTTTCTTTGTAGCAAAAAAGCGACAGCCTGCCCAAATATTGTCGCATTTTCGTGGTGCATGTCGCATTTTGCGACAATGGCGACCGCAGCTTAAACCCTGAGTTAAACTGTTGGTTTTGAAATAGAATAAGTAAAATAATCTGGATTTTAAAATCGAACAGTCCATATTTTATCGTAAGGGAGCCTCTTTTTTGTACTCAATACTATTTTGCCAATTTATTTCAAGAGTGCACAGTTTATTCACGAGCTCGAAAACGATTATTTCCACCAAGTCAAATTCGAAAATGTTGACAAAAACTATACATTCTCTATATTTAGGGGAATTTACATGCAGGGTTTAAGCTGCGGTCGCATTTGTCGCAAAATGCGACATGCACCACGAAAATGCGACAATATTTGGGCAGGCTGTCGCTTTTTTGCTACAAAGAAAAGTATAAGAAATTGTTTTAAATTTTATTGCAGAAAATCTGGTTTTAACAATACAAATTGCATTAAAAGTCCATGATCACGATCCACAACCAAAAAGATTAGAAGAGTAGTTGGGATGTTGTAGAGGCTTAACGTTGCGTTGGTTGCACTAAGTCACTTTACCGATCGCCTCTGAGCGAGTGGTAGAGGAGACGAGCCTACATTACATAAACAGTGTCTGTCGATTTCAACTGCGTACCTTGTAAACAGAACGGGCGAGTTACTGATATGACAGTTGTAGTGACAGTAGCTAACCCCCTAGCAGACGTCATGCGCTGTGACTCAAGTTTGGCGTGCACTCTGTAGTAGCCGAGTCTAGCCGAGCGAATCGGCGAATGCGAGAATGTCGAGGGCTAGTTCGCCACCGAAGGGATGATTGTGCTCGCCTCGCAATCACACCGATTCTTGTCGGTTTTTGTGACCGAGTCAAAGGAGACGAGCGGCAGGTCCTCCATACTTAGTGCCGCTCGCGGTCTCGACTCGCTGCAGAATGTGGGCGGTTACACGAGCACGAGTCGCTCGAAATCGCAATGATCGGGCCAAAGTGTTGAGGTACCTTAGCGAAAACAGACAACTCAAAATCGCTGATGCGCAAATGCGATCGCGATATGCTTTGAGGTTATGTTGCAGGTAATGTTCGGGGTGTGTGAGTTTTAGTTGTTCTGGTGCCATATTAGGCCTATTCTATTAGAGTGTTTAGTATATTTCCATTACCGACTTTAATGGTTAAAATGGATAAGATAAGTTTCCAAGAAAAGTAGACTCTGCTGAATTATATATTATTAAAATGTTAAACCTTAAAACAAATACAAGCAAAAACAACTTAAGACCAAAAAATAGTATAATGACACGCGATAAAAATGCGAAAAGGAAAATATTTTTGCTACAAGTCTCTAAGAGCTTGTAGCATTTTTGCTCAAAGAATTTTTATCCCAGCTGAATCCCTGTTTACATGTTATCCGATATTTGGGGGTGGGGGAAATGCAAGATTAAGATAACAAATAAATGATATACGCAATCTAACAAAGCTATACGAGTTGAAACCAACTTGACCATAAATCGTTTCATTGTGGTATGAAAATGCGCAATCAAACTTTCACAATTTGGCACCAAGCGCATGATCCAAAAACAGTAAAAATACCCACGATATTTTAGGTAAAAAAGCCTACATCAAAATTTCAACTTTTTAACTCGCTTAAAATAAACTTCACAAATACACCCCAAGTAATATTACAATTTTAGAAAATTACGTACAAAAGATTAATGCTTAAGTTTTGTTATGAAATTACGTAACTATTTTAGAAACGCTCCAAACCAACCGGCAAAATATAATCAATACAATATAAAATACGTGTTTTACCAATTAACCATAAATCGATAATCCGCGATGCTGGTGTTTTCCTGCTACAAATATTAACCTGCGAGTTTCCCGTTAGGTTCCTCTCGTCGATTAAGACACATCAAGCGACAGTATCGACAGCCGAGGCGGTATATAGACGAGTGGAGTGGACCCAGCCATTACAAGGGGCGCTCGCGTCGACCCCCCCGCCACCACCCCGCTACTGTTGTATCGCCTAACACGTTAAGACGGCGGCTCGTGCCGACATACTGCCGACATACTTTCATATTTCAATGACCCGACCGGTTCAAAATGTAGTTTAAAATAAAACAGACCAAAGTTTTAAATTTTCCAAGTCTTTTTCTGATTAAAATATTATTCCATATTTTCTTTGCTCAGTTTTTTTTATAAAAAATAACTTTGATTAAAAATAACTAAGGATTTATTTAGGCTGAGTTTAATTTGCATTGGAGTTTAAATTATTAAATATATGTATTCGGACTTTGCCATCATTGGATGAGAAAACCTAGGTATTTTTCTCACCTGAAGGGTGACGTTACAGTTCACGAAACGTCATGAAAATTGTTATTCTCATTCAGTGATGGAAAATGACCGCATTTTTGTCTTAAATAACATAAACTCATCAATATGAATGTTAAAGAAAGGACATTGGAGTAATTAGAAGATCCAAACTTTGACGCTTAGCTTAACGACATTAAAACAACAAATTAAATAGTCATAAACCTTCTTAGAGTAAAATTTTAACCTCGTAATCTAAACCACTGAAAGAAAAATATAATATAAAATACATCAACTTCAGTAGCCAATAATGTAATCTCACTGACAGTAGAAGTTATCAAAGCTGGGATACGCGCGTTCATGTAAAACTTGATATTCTGATTACTTTTGATTTATTTGAATAAGTTTACAATGTAAAATATCATTGTCAGCATGCATAATATTCTGATTAAATATTCAATTTGGAATAAAAATGCGTTTCAAATCCCAAAAGCCACGCTTGGTTGAAGCCGGCACGTTCTTGTGTCAAGTTTACTTACGCTACTGTAAAGTAATCCATCATGACACGAATTCAGAAAACAATCTGACTATGTAAGAACGCTAATGTACTACATGATCAGTGATAATACGTGCAGAAACTACAGATTATTGGCGTGCGGGCAGCGTTTAGAAACAAGATAGCGCTGCCGCGTAAGAGATGAATAACTAACTTTCCTACAGTATAAAGAAGAGTATCATTCTAAATACTGGATCACGTCGAGCCTAGAGTCAAAATAAATTTACAACCGTGCAAATTTCAAATCGGCATAAACATCGGCAGCTGCATTTTTCCTAAATAATTGGTTTGCAACAATCGTTAGTTGTTTCCCGTACCAAATTATAAATATAGATATTATAAATATCAATAAGAATAAACACATTATTTAAGTGCGCAATTTTAACAGTTTGGCATGCACACACTCTGAAAAATATATAAGAAGTACCTAATATACTACACACCTTGCACGCATGCTGATATATTTGTCTGCATTTTTACCTAGCTTAACATTGTTGGTTTTGATAGCTACAAATAATCCCCAATATAGGTGCATCATTAACTATTCTCTAAATTCTGAAAACTATTTTGGATTTAGTTTAAAAACTTAAGCCTGCCAGGGTAGTACGTAACCTATTTACCTGTTGTACCGATCATGTTTTAGAATGTAATAAACTTACGGAGGTTTCAACCTTATTTATATTTAAGGTTGCTTGTTTTTACGACATTTTACGAAACTTAATATTACAATTAAAATTCACTCGTGTCGTAGACATGGAAGGAAGACTTTGAAGAGCGACCAAATTGTTCAAACAACAACAATTTTAATTTGAATGAATTTGATTCTAAAGGGATGAAGGCGAAAAGTTGTCACTGTCTTATTTGAGAGTGGATCGATGTCTTACTTTGCTACCTACAGTACTGGCATATACAAATTCTTAATACAAATTCGTCTATTCACTTATGCATCGTTGTGCAATTCCTCGCCCATCATAGCATTACTTCTAACAGACCGGGAGGGGAGGGGGGGTGTCCGCTACCAGCGTGACTTGTAACTCGCAACACCAGCAGGTGGCTGGGTCGTCGGTCGTTCGATACGACATCGCGTGACGTTTGTGTCCAACGGCGTATCTATTTTACTATTTCCAGCTCACTCTCAACACGAGCACTCACTCCAGCGATAGGTGACAGCACGACGAATGTGCTCTCGGTGTTGTAACGCTTTAGAAGTGTCCCGTTGTTATAGCGTAGTAATAATTGGTGGAGGGGGAATTTAAATACGCTAGAACAATTACAGATTGTTTATCACTCCTAAAGTAATCTTCAACTAAAAGTCCAGTAAATTCGCAGTTTCCGGAGACATCGACGCAAAATTATAATTAGTAACTACTAGTATAATGGGCAGTAAACACCGGAGGTAGATTCAAAGTTTGCGCGGACAAAAGCTAAAAATACAATATAAATAACCTCTCAGTTTAAGAAGGCTCATTAGCTACAAGTACAATCTTAATAACCTGGCAGATTACGGGTGTATTAGATAGCTCATTTGCTACAAGTACAATATCAGCAACTTTTCAGTTTTCAGAAGCATTAGCTAATTAGCTGCAAACAAAATCTCAGTAATCCCCCGGCTGAAGGCGTCGTTAGCTCATTAGCTACAAACAAAATCTCAGTAATCCCCCGGCTGAAGGCGTCGTTAGCTCATTAGCTACAAACGCAATCACATAACCTCTCTGTTTACGGAAGCATTAGCTACAAACACAATCTCAGTAAGCCCCCGACGTACGACAGCGTTAGCTCATTAGCTACACACACAATCCCCATAAACTCTCAGATTATGGCGACATTAGCTCATTAGCTACCAACACAATCTCAGTAATCCCCCGGCGTACGGCGTCGTTAGCTCATTGGCTACCAACGCAATCCCAATAACCACCGCTGGGCGCGGCGTGACTGGTGCCGTATCGCTCGCCAGGCGGCTGGGTCGCTCGATATCGCGTGATGTCAGTGTCCAACACTGTCTCTATTTTGGGCCCACTTCCGACGCCCACCTAACCGCGCGGCTCGCGTTTCCTGATTCCACACGACCTTTTCTTCTCTCCCCACTGCGCCACTTATGGCGACCCCTGCATAAAAACGCGGACCTGTTAATGTCGATACACGCCAGTGGAGGCCAATGAACGGCAAGTCTGTTCGACCGTCGACGTCACGGCCCCGCTGACAACTACTACAGTAGTAAATATTGGCCACGGTACTTCAACATGAGCATGCATGTTCTACGTTACTAATCCGTCTTTTATTATTATTAGGCATGTTTAGTATGTGGTTGTGCGAGGGGGTAGAATGTCGAGTTACCACAAATTCATTCAAAAAACTACCAATTACAGTTTTAAAAGGTTATTTATCTCATTACTGTATACGGCGATTGCAGTAGGGGTTATACTTGTATTAACGCGAGTAAGAAATGTTAAACTTGTAGTAAAAAAGAAACCAATAACATGAATTAATACGTCTACATCTCCAAATCACCTTTCCAGGCTTAGTCCAAACACATTAACCGTCTCCCCAAAGTGTTTGGAGGGACTTCAAGGTTTTCATGCTAATTTGTTTAAACAAATAAGGACAGATTGTTTGCATGTAAATACAAGATACATTTGTGTATACATGAAGCGTGTGAACCACGGAATATACTATTACAAACTGTGTGTTTTATCCGGTATTCTATGTTGTGTCAGTTTTTTTACACTCAAATTTAACTTAAGCTTTTTTTAGTAAAATTAACTAAAATAACTAGTAATAAATTTAACTAATTACATACAGAGCCTTACAAGATATTTACAATATCTTATTTAAGCATATTTATAATGTGATTTATAATACGTTATTCCTTTATACAAATTGTAGTATAATAGTAATAGTAGGCCCATACTACATTTTACACAATATTTGTCGTTTTCTTTATACAATATAAATATTTTAAACCGCTAAAATGTTGATGGACAATTTAAACATGCTTTTTACAAACTATTATTGTTAATTGTAACGGAATCCTATAGAGTGAAGTGCAGTAATTATTCGACGAGTCCAACACATCTAATTCTCCAAACGGTCAAATCACATAACATAATCCGTGGTTGTGGTTGGATCAAATACGTTTTATGTCTTGTGTCCAGGGAATAACAAAGAAAGGCATGCATCAAGGGAATGTTTTCGCATGTGCTAATTTTCAATAATTGATCCCTAATTTTCGATACGCACCTAATATGCATTTGATAGTGACATTACAAAGTTTTGTTGTACGTATACATTTTACTAACCCTCCAAGAGAAGCCTGAACAACAATTAGAGCAGGTCTTAAAATTCTTCCGCAAGCCTAAGTCATGACAGGGACGATGGAATCACGGCAAACGTTCGCAGAGGTATGCGATGCATCTTACGGATACGGATACGTTTACGCCGATCAACTGGAATCAAGGACAGCCGAAAATAGACGAGCGACTGCGCGCTGGAACAGCCTTCACAAGGCATTGGAGCATCCCAGTAAACGTTCCCGATAATTTAAATAGGCCTACCTACTGAATACTCTCGAGTCGCGGTAGTATTTTGTGCTCGCGAATTTGACAACCTCAATTTGGCAACGCCGCAACTGCTGAAGACGTGACGCGCACAAGCCCTCGCGTACCTGCGACTCACACTTTAGAGGGGTGGTGCGGTGTTGCCATATCTACAGAGCGATCGCAAATCGCTAGTCGCTTTCCGTACTGAATTAGAAAAATCGCGTATCAGTAAGTATAAACCCATGATTAATGTGCGCAATTTTAACAGTTTGTCATGCACATATTCTGAAAAATATAACTATTTTCCAAATTCTGAAAACTATTTTGGATTTAGTTTAAAAACTTAAGCCTGCCAGGGTAGTACGTAACCTGTTTACCTGTTGTACCGATCATGTTTTACAATGTAATAAACTTACGGAGGTTTCAACCTTATTTATATTTAAGGTTGCTTGTTTTTATGACATTTTATGAAACTTAATATTACAATTAAAATTCACTCGTGTCGTAGACATGGAAGGAAGAGTTTGAAGAGCGACCAAATTGTTCAAACAACAATTTTAATTTGAATGAATTTGATTCTAAAGGGATGAAGGTGAAAAGTTGTCACTGTTTTATTTGAGAGTGGATCGATGTCTTACTTTGCTACCTACAGTACTGGCATATTTAATACAAATTCGTTTATTCACTCAATGTGAATAAACACATAAATGTAATTTATGTATCGTTGTGTAATTCCTCAAGGTTGTATCGTTGACAACCTTAATTTGGCAACGCCGCAACTGCTGAAGACGTGACGCGCACAAGCCCTGGCGTACCTGCGACTCATAGTTTAGAGGGGTGGTGCGGTGTTGCCATATCTACAGAGCGATCGCAAATCTCTCGTAACAAACGAAAAGTTCCCGCAAATCAAGTGTAAACAAGAAGACACACTGGGCAAAGGCACAAGTAAGCGAGAAAAAAGAATCGGACGCGTACGGACGGACATACAGTATAATATTTGAAAGCTCCTCAACTAGATTCAGTAACAGCAACTTTACTCTTTTTGTATGACTCGTGATCAATTAGTATAGCCGTTGTATCCTGCAAATTTACTATTTAACTTTTAATGACAGGATTTTATACCGGATTAGGTCAACAAGAATTGGCCGTGGATTGCAGCGTTTTTCGCTACGGTAGGTAAATTATGCACACGCACACGACTCAGCCTCTTTTCTCTTAATAGAAAGCAAATATGCTTTAAAATAAAAATATTTATCATGCCACATTTTTAGAACCTTAAAATTTGACCAATAAACTGTCAAGTAACAATTTAAAAATGTTTCCCTCATTACAGTATACGGTGCGGCGATTGAACTAAATGTTATACTTGTATTTACATTATTCTACTGAGGCCTATTAGAAATCTATGGAAACAGACACGATATTTATCGTGTGTGTACCATATTTTTTTATTTTCCTCGCGATTTCGATTCGTTTTGATTGTTTAAACTGCTCATATGCTTTATCAATATCAGTTATAATCAAATACATTGTTTTTACTTCATTAATTATCACACTACTTGTTACTTGTGCATTTATTTTCAATACCAAACCATGAATCTCAGCAAGGATTTTCAATGAGACTGCGGCGGGTTTTATCCTCTCCCTGTTTATACTGTTATCTTAAGTTATTTGCGTTGTAAGTATGTACTTTGAGTTGCGATTATATGACATAATATGTAGTTTTTTGCGATCCAGAATCCTAGTTTATTAACAACTTATTAACATTACGGCTTTTACGGGCAGAACTTCCTTTATCGAGCTGAACTTGTTAGAATTGTATGCAGCCGCACCGGACTTTGGTACCATAAACGATATTCTTTCTCTGTTTTTCAGTCGAAAATCTTCAACGGGTAGTAGTCTAAATGCATAAGGGCATTCAAAAGCCTATTCCATGTGTCCAATACTATCCGCGAATACGCCCAAATATTCGGAATACCGAATGTTCGGCACATTCGCGAATAGTATGGGAGCTGCACGAACGCCACATAACAAATGTTTACATTGTTGTAAGCAGTGACGAGTGTCAAGTCAACTTTCGGGATGTTCGGCCGAATATTCGAGCGTTGTTCCCGAATAGCGTGGGACGGGCTAAAAAAGGGAACCTTACTCAGCGTTAGATGGCAATATCTTAACACGTTGGCTGCTGCGGACCCCGATCTTTTTTTTATCAACATAGAAACTTGTGAAAATTTCATGTTTAAACATGTTTGCAGCTACGAAAGTGTTAAGCATTTCCTCAATTAAAGCTTTTGTACCATAGGATTTTAAAGTTTCCAAGTTTTTCATATGGAAATGTTTTATCAGATTATAACTTGAACCGAGAAATTGAAGCATTAGGGGACAAGCTTGTTTTGATCGCTGCCATTAAGCATACAATACATAATTACCTCGGCCATTCGTGACTTGATTTAAAATAAAATAAAATTGCATGGATCGCAATATTTTAAAATTTGTTTAAATTTAACCATTTCATTCATGATTTTATGATTTGTGAGTTCCATCGAAAAACTAACATTTTCCTTTGATTTTCTCCTCAAGGCCTTCAGTCGAGTACGTGGCAAGTGGGCGCGTTTCTCAAAAGTCCCTGGTACGGTGCAGCTTTATTTATAGACAGATATACTGAGCGAGAGGGATCAATAAGTTCACCAGGGATTGCAGCACATGCACACTGTTTAATAACTACCTATTATTTATACTTCCCAAAATGTTTACAACGATTTTCTAAGGGGGTATTTATTTTAGGAAAATGTCAAATTATCAAGGGACAATTTATTTGTTACAATACATGGTAGTGATAAATAATCAAACCATCAGTGTGTCATAATTTCAAGACAAATTATGAGGCACTAAAAGAATTATATGGAAACATTTTATATTTCAAATAAATAAGCACTTACGAACCCTGATTAGGTCGGAGACGAATGTCAGTTGACGGAACAATTCGTACAATTTATAACAGTTTATTAACATCCCCTTTATATATTTCTATAAGCTTTTCTTTGAGCTCAATTTGGCCAAGATATTCCACAGTAAAAGCTCCACCACTTATATGAGCTCTTATAGCAAATCTCTCCCCTTCTTAAACCCTTTTTCTGATAAAACTCAAGCTCTGATGGAAGATTTTATTTTAGCAAAGCCCAAATCCGTTATTACAAGCTCTTAATCTGACAAAGACTTCTCTTTCTTACAAAGCTCCCCCATCCCAAAAGTTTAGTTATTTTACATTATCAGTTTTGTTCTATAAGCACAAGGTTTTTATTGAAGACCCATGTCTGTGACATAAACTAGAGGTCTGCACACAAAAACATAGACAGATGGTATTTCTTTGAAACGCTATAAATAAATTTTTGTATGTTATCTCAAACATATGCATGTTGCCAAACAAGATCATCCATTTCACACAGAACATCAGAGTCACACAGCGCAAGCATTTTATAAAAATCTGTATAGGCCAGATATATTATGAGTCCAAATAATATTAAGTATTATCTAATTTGTTTTTTTTTATTTTTTATAGTTATCTCTTACTGCTTAAAACTATCTTATACAACCTGATACCAAGGAATGACAATTCAGTTGCACAGTCTCCCATCGTTTGATAACCGTTTCAACTTCTTAAATCGTATAACTTAATTTTGGTGGCTTGCTCTCGAAAGGTTATTTCTTGGAGTTATGTTAAGCCACAGAACTATAGAACTATGGTCGTTTGTGCCCCAAATATAAAAATACAAAATGATATTAATAGAATATTACAAAGTATAAAAAAAAATAAAAAGTTAAGGCCTAAGAGAGAGGTCTTAATTCTGCAAACTTGATTAGGCCTATATTATGTACCTAGTGAAGTATTCCAACTTCATAACTAGTTCAGAGTTTAAAAACTGTTAAAATGCAAACATAAGATTTAGATGCATGAACTATACTATTTAGTGTTGTAATACTTATCTTACTATATAAAAGCCAAAGCCATCATCTAAAAGTCAAAGCCACCATTAATTCTCTAACTTTCCAATACCGTGAACTGCTAAAAATTTCTACCCTGATTCTTTAGGTCTAAAATAGGAAAAGTAAAGGGTTTTCATTCCGAGTTTACTTAAGGTTCTGCTCCTCGAGTCTACAAAGTTCAAATGTTACTGTTATGGGCATTCATTTTACTTGGACAGATCACACCATAAACAGATATTCACTGTTCAAAATAGTTCAAAATGTTAATAACAAATGGCAACCGCACAACCATTGGATTCCTTGAATGAAGTCAGGAATGGTACCAGCTAGTATTAGTGATGTTGTTGATTTGATTGCAATTATTGGAAACTATTATTATTGAAATTATTGGATAGCTTATTTTTTTATGAAAAAGGTGAATCAAAGAAGCAAATATGAATGAAGTGATCAAAGAAAGGGGAATAATCAATTATATAAATATGTCCATCACCGAACAGAAAGGGGTTCCCTGTCAAATCAACCAATTGGACCTTGACCTCTAATATTTCTACAATTGTTGTGTATAGGTGTTGCACCTAACAGAAATGTGATGAAAATATTACATTTTTCTTTTAAAAATGAAAATATTACAGTTTTCGGTCATTACATATTTCAAAAAATTATAAAAAGTTCACTTCTAACCGAAAAAACTTAATTCTGTGGAAGTAAAATATTTTGTTAAACTAATACACTAAATTCAAGTAAAATGAATAGTGGCGACTTGCTTGGAAGTTGACTTGGATGATTGGTTAATTCTTGGCGAGTTGCATATGGTCAACACTGATTTTGCTACTTTCTCCCATATAAATAACTTGGGATATTTTCTAATATTACTTGTTTTCTAAATACAATCATGTGTTGGTTTTTATATTGTTCTCAATTCTTAATATACAGCAGGAAGTGTTACTTATTGTAATGACATTTATTATTTTACAGATTATGTGGTAGGCTGGAAACAAAATACCAAAAATAAAGCCAATATAACTCAACTAAACTGTAATTGGACTAAAAATTAAAGTTTGGTCAGTTAAGATTTATGAATAACTTAAATTAAACTTGCGGTGATCTGTTATTTAACCAAACAAAACTGATTGCTACAATTCCAAAAAAAATATTTAGGTTAACCTTTTTGAAAGGATTAACAAAACAACATAATAAAGGCTACAGCTCTGGTTGCACATTAAAATGTTATTATATAATCACCAGTTTTTAAAAATGTCTGATTTATAGTGAAAACATCTCGGAAGTTCCCCAACTACAATAGGTAAAACATAAATAGTTTTTAGATCGTGGGGGTGCCCGAAATATAAGTTAAAAAACAAAGGCCCAATAAATAATTGATTAATGCCATAAAATTCACAGTAAAGAACAATAAGAAACAAAAGATTTTAAAGCCACTTTGTTTGGTTGGATACAGGAAGCAAATACGTTTATCCATGCCATAGTTACTAATATATTTTCTGTTTTAAAAGGAAACTGCTGACTGGTGCAGTGAAAATTCCATAGTATTTTCCAATTTTCATGAAACATGCAGTTTTGAGTTTTTAATATGCAGTACTTAATTGGTTTTCCTAAATGCATTATAATGATTCTGTATTTTACTAAGCTAGCTAAATCATGACACAGTTCTACGATTAGAATATTATGTTAAAAAAGCGGAAGACAATTTAAAATCAAAGTTAACAGCATACACAAACATAGTTTTAGTATTTTATTAAAGGCGTTATGGCTCGATGGCTTCAGTCAACTAATCCGCAAGTATTTGAGATAAAGTGCTTTGTTTGGTTTTAAAACTTTATTGTTCGCTTAGCTCAAAATTTGGCAATCAAATGAGGGTCAATCCATTTCAAATGGTCCAGAAAAAATTGTTGAACCTGTGATTGACCTTAAGTATGAGAGCAGTACAAAAACAACCTTATTATATTTTTAAACATGACCATTTACAAATGGAAGCCATCTTTGGCAGTCTCCAAACAACCATATTTCTTTGGACTGGTTTATCATAGAGATTTGAAATAAAAACCAGTGTTTTCCTTAAAACTTGCTCTATCTTTTTTGTCAAATTCATATTTGGGCTCAAATGTAGTTAAATACTATAAAACTGACCTTGAATTTTCATATTTTTATTTTACGAGTGACCATGTTTGAGGCTTTGTTTTTGGTAAAAGGGATTAATTAAAAAGGTTGGTAATTTTTTACTGATCCACATCACTTTGTAGTTTACTTACAAAATATCTATTACTTGTTACTTGTTACTTGTTACTTGTTGTTTCCGTTCATAGGCCGATGGCGTTGAACAGGTCAAAGTGCTGAATAAGTTTCAGCCACTACAGAATGTGATTGGTAGGGAGGGGAGGGGTCAGAGAGTCACACAGGGGGTAACATTGCCTGAGATGTTCAATAATACTTTCCACAGAATAAAAACAGTGCACAATCAAATAATTCTTAAGTGTTACTTTAAATTTGTTGTCATCAGCAATGGATGAAATGAAGTTAGGCAACATTTGATAAAATTTTAAACCGGCGTAAAGAGGTTTTTTTTCAAAGACCGACAGTCTGTGAAAGGTAGAAAATTTTGATTTGAACCGAGTATTGTGAGTATGATTTCTTTGACATAGATTCATTAATTTTTTATTCCTAATGTATATTACTAACTCATAAAAATATAAGGCAGGAACAGTCAAAATACCTAATCTTAAGAAGTAACTCTCACAATGCTCCCAAGGAGCGAGCCCAAAGATGACCCTGATGGCCTTTTTTTGCCAGGTAAAAACTTTCCCTATGTGAGTCTTGTACCCTCCCCACAAGGCGATGGAGTACATGATGTGAGACTCCAAAAGACTGAAGTACACAATTCTAGAAACGTTTAAATTGCAGAATTTACATACTCTTCTCAACACAAACAGTCCTGAGGCAAACTTTTTTTCTATTTTATAAATAACCTTGATATTTGTTTCCTTATTTAAACAAAAAAATAAAACTTAAACATTTTTAATTTTCTTCAACTTTAAGGCCATATATCTCTGGTGGGGAGACCTAGTAAATTTCTGGTTTTCTGTGGGTTGATATGAAACTACTGCAAAAATTTCAACTTTGATATTTGAGTAGTTGACTAGCTATTACATTTTAAAAATCGCTAAAAAGTGTGTGATCTATCAACAGAATAGCTGTTATGCTCATAATTCTATACTAAATTACTCTATTTGGATACCAAGAAGTAGTATATTATAATAACTTTGATACTTTGAATTTGTTACCAGATTCTTCTGGTTAACTAGGAAGTTTGAGTACAGAAGATAGGGCTAAATAAAAAAGGTAATGGCGGTAATACTACAAATTTCTTAATTTAGACATATTGAAGAAAAACAACATTTTGTTTATATAATCAAAATAAAATAAATAGTTAGAAATTATGAAATTAATAAAACTTACATCAGAGAGAAAAAGTCCAAATTTGCACATTTTATATAAATTTAGTTGTTTTTAAACGTATCATCAGTAACAGGCACTGTTTCTTGAGTCACATTTATTTCCTTTATTATACTAGAATTCTCCACATGAAATGACTCCTCCTTGGTAGTAATTTATAAGGTGAATTTCGAACTTTTTTACAATTTTAATATAGTCTAAATTTAAATACAAAAAACATAAACAAACTTTTGCAATTAATAATATATATGTATTTACTTTATCACGACATTTAATAAAGAAATGAGAGAATAGTCTCAGTTATGTAGATTTAGCAGTTCACTAATTTCATCACAAAGTCTTCGAGAAATGTGTGATCAACGAATGTTGTGGCAGTTAAAGTTCAACTGTCGATATCTTTCTTAACACATTTTTTATTTTGGCACCCCCAAACGTTATCACTAAATGATTGTTTTAAAGAGGTCTGATGTATGTTTAATTATAATCATTTCATAATATATAAATTTTTATTTCTTTTGATTATACAGGGTGGCTCACGGGAAAAGAACGTTTTTCAAATAAACAGTACGTTTTTCTACAAAATATTATTATTTTACTGTTATAGAATGTAAGGTAAACACATACCATTTGATAAAAACTAGTATTTTTTTTAAATTATGTCACGCACATGGTGGCCATCCACTAGAATACAGGGTTCTAAGTATGCTCGCAAAATCATCCGCAACTCGGGTCAAAAGGTATTGTTCGATTGCGTTCATCTCATCGTAATAGCAAAGTCTATTTAAGAATGGGGTTTGTGAGCATAAAAATGTTCCTTTAAAAATCCCTACAGGAAGTAGTAACAGCAGGACAAATCTGGTGACCTTAGCGCTAAGGAGCAAATGAGCTTCATCACTCATTAACAATATTGCATTTGGATGGCTCATAATAACCAAACAATACTTGCATACCCACTGCAAAGTTTATTCTTTGTTCATAGTTCGTCACTTTAAGTTGCTGGACTAACTATAATTTACAGGGATGGAACTTCCGATCTTGTCTTAACATTTTAATCGCACAAAACACGTCTCAAGTTTAGCTCTTGTGATCGGCTCGGACTCAGATCATATTAATGCCGCTCTCACTCTGGCAGTGTTTCCAGGCATCCTCACAGTTCTAGCAGGGCCTGGCGGCGGATCCTCCGATCTTGTCTTAACATTTTCCTCGCACAAAACACGTCTCATGTTTAGCTTGTGTGATCGGTTCGGACTCAGATCATATTAATGCCGCTCTCACTCTGGCAGTGTTTCCAGGCATCCTCACAGTTCTAGCAGGGCCTGGCGGCGGATCCTCCGATCTTGTCTTAACATTTTCCTCGCACAAAACACGTCTCATGTTTAGCTTGTGTGATCGGTTCGGACTAAGATCATATTAATGCCGCTCTCACTCTGGCAGTGTTTCCAGGCATCCTCACAGTTCTAGCAGGGCCTGGCGGCGGATCCTTCGATCTTGTCTTAACATTTTCCTCGCACAAAACACGTCTCATGTTTAGCTTGTGTGATCGGTTCGGACTCAGATCATATTAATGCCGCTCTCACTCTGGCAGTGTTTCCAGGCATCCTCACAGTTCTAGCAGGGCCTGGCGGCGGATCCTCCGATCTTGTCTTAACATTTTCCTCGCAGAATCACGTCTCATGTTTAGCTCGTGTGATCGGCTCGGACTCAGATCATATTAATGCCGCTCTCCCTCTGGCAGTGTTTGTAGGCATCGTCACAGTTCTAGCAGGGCCTGGCGGCGGATCCTCCGATCTTGTCTTAACATTTTCCTCGCATAAAACACGTCTCATGTTTAGCTCGTGTGATCGACTCGGACTCAGATCATATTAATGCCGCTCTCACTCTGGCAGTGTTTCCAGGCATCCTCACAGTTCTAGCAGGGCCTGGTGGCGGATCCTCCGATCTTGTCTTAACATTTTCCTCGTACAAAACACGTCTCATGTTTAGCTCGTGTGATCGGCTCAGACTCCGATCATATTAATGCCGCTCTCACTCTGGCAGTGTTTCCAGGTATCCTCACAGTTCTAGCAGGGCCTGGCGGCGGATCCTCCGATCTTGTCTTAACATTTTCCTCGCACAAAACACGTCTCATGTTTAGCTCGTGTGATCGGCTTGGACTCAGATCATATTAATGCCGCTCTCACTCTGGCAGTGTTTCCAGGCATCCTCACAGTTCTAGCAGGGCCTGGCGGCGGATCCTCCGATCTTGTCTTAACATTTTCCTCGCACAAAACACGTCTCATGTTTAGCTCGTGTGATCGGCTCGGACTCAGATCATATTAATGCCGCTCTCAGTCTGGCAGTGTTTCCAGGCATCCTCACAGTTCTAGCAGGGCCTGGCGGCGGATCCTCCGATCTTGTCTTAACATTTTCCTCGCAGAATCACGTCTCATGTTTAGCTCGTGTGATCGGCTCGGACTCAGATCATATTAATGCCGCTCTCACTCTGGCAGTGTTTCCAGGCATCCTCACAGTTCTAGCAGGGCCTGGCGGCGGATCCTCCAATCTTGTTTTAACATTTTCCTCGCAGAATCACGTCTCATGTTTAGCTCGTGTGATCGGCTCGGACTCAGATCATATTAATGCCGCTCTCACTCTGGCAGTGTTTCCAGGCGTCCTCACAGTTCTAGCAGGGCCTGGCAGCTTCTTTTTGTTAATTTTTCCTGTTGTTTGGAACGCTTCAACCTACTTTAACAGCGTATTTCGGCTTGGAATTAACCCATTCCGATCAATATTGAGGTGCCGGTGAAATATTCGCTGCGTTTAACAGATTACCATTTTTAACAAACGTGTCGTATGCAAAAACATGATGCTGTACTGTCCACTGATCCATTGTAACTAAAATGGTAGGCCATACTCAAGGCAATGACATAACCTCAATCTCCCCTACTACATGCAACAACAATGCAACTGCTGATCCAAATTTGTTTGTTTCCCGTGAGTCACCCTGTATATACAAAATATTGTTTTTCTTCAATAGGCCTAAATCAAGAAAATTGTAGCGATACCGCCGTTACCTATTTTTACTATAGGCCCTATAGGCCTATTATCTACTATAGGCCCTACTCAAAGTTCCAAGTTAAACAGAGGGATTTTGTAACAAATTCAAAGTATCAAAGTTATTATTATAATATAATAATTCTTGGTTTCCAAATAGAGTAATTTAGTATAGAATTATGAGCATAATAAACAGCTATTCTGTTAATAGGTCGCACACTTTTTAGCGATTTTTAAATTTTAATATCTAACAGAAGCTGCAGAAACTACCGGGTAATCAAATATAAAAGTTGAAATTTTTGCAGTAGTTTTATATCATACCTGTGCTTAACCCTCAGAAAAATCAGAATTTTACTATGTCTCTCACCGGAGATATATGGCCTTAATGTTGAAGAAAATTGAAAATTTTCAAGTTTTAAATTTTGTTAATAAAATAAGAAAACAAATATTAATGTTATGGATATTTGTTTAAGTAAACTACGAAGTAACGTGTATAAGCATCATATCACAGGTTTTTAACGGTAGACCTAATCTAGGAAGATCAAGACTGCGTTAGAGAGACCAAGTGCTGAAGGATGTAAGAAGACTTGGAGAAGAAATAGAAATGGCGAATGACAGAGAAGAGTGGAGGTGGGTCGTTGGCGAGGCCAAAAACCATCTTGGGTTTACATGGTCACAGCAGCAAGAGCAACTAAGTGAAGGAAAGCTGATTAACAAATAATGAACAGCGCCTTCATCGGCGATGCGTTTGTCAGAGATGGAACCTGGGAGGTCAACAAACAGGCCTCCCTATAACTCAGCGTGTTCTTAAGTCATTGTTGGGCAAACTAGGGACTGATACGAACAAGATTAAACGTAAAATATAATAACATGATGGTGAATAGTATTTTTCATTTTTAATTAAACTAATCTAATTTATGTGTTAATTTATTATTAAAATTACCAGATAATCTACACAATAATCTATAATAATCTACAAACTGATTTTGCTATAGGCTACTTCTGTTTGTCTCTTTACTATATCGGTAAGCCTGATGCACAGTATGTCACCATATGAATGAATTTTACACCTTAATCACCAGGTGCCTGTAGCGAGCTCGCTCTGATTGGTCAAGCCATTTTGGAGGTGGTTGGAGACTACCTTCCGCGCATATTTCTTCATCCATAAAAATGTGTAAATTATATTCCTAGCCTAAATGTGACACATACAAAAATTGTATTCCCGTAACATGTTCTTCACTGGGATAGCTAAAAATTATGTACTTCGTTGGGATATAACAAAAAGGATTCAACTGTCTATTAGAGGAAGCTGGTTCCAGATAAGAGCTTGGTGCCTGGCACCACTAAGGAATTGGGTCAAAACACTACATGACATAATTATGATTTGTAGTTAGACATAACTTTTAAATCCTCAAACACCCTTGGGCATGCCAGAACATGAAAATTGACGCTTTGGTCATACAAACCAAGCAGTTTCCCATTCTAAATTTGTGCAGCTATAAAATGGAATTCAGTAAAAACGTTAAATGCATACAACACCACGTTGACAGTCAGTAGTTGGAAATACATTTTTCAGTAGAAACTCGCTAATATGACCCTCAATAGCACAATTTCCTCGATTACACGTGCATTTTTACAATCCCCGTGAGATTGCCATATTACTCAATGTTTAAATATACCTACTTCTATACTATGACTATTATTGTTTTACAAACCTCAATAGCACGGCTTTTCCCTAATTCAGATTAAAGTTCTAACACTCTATAGCACGTTCTTTTGTGACACCGAACCTTTGTAGCTCGACTTCAACCACAGTAGTGTCGTTTTACATAATGGAACTATTATAGCACGAGTTCAATCTTCCCTGTGCATAGTTCCCACAGGCAGTCTCGTCAGAAAAGATGTTTCGAAAGAAATAATTCCTTGGGCTCAGGTCTAAGAAAGAAAACCTTACTCCCACCTTTTGAAGAGTTGATCTAAAATGATCTTACTATAAAGGGGTTTTAGAGAAACCAGTAACCTTAATAGCATGACTTTTAGTCTACACGACCTTGATAACACGAATCTCAACAAGACTGTTTCCCAAATTCCCTTGAGAGTCTTCCTATCAAGGTACTGTATATCTACCAAATGTTTATTTAAATTAAATCCCTAATCCTTGAGGGAAAAGTCAATTGCTTTCGGAATATTGCAAAAAAATCCCTCTAATTTGACACCTCAATCGTCATAATCGGCCATGAATTAAAAACATACCTGACCACACAAAAGGTTCCTTAGGAGATTAAAAAGTTAGAAGATAAGGGTCTATGCAATGGTACAAGGCTCATTCCAGCTGATCTCTTTAAAGTTAGCGTACTTAAAATGAGAAATTTTAAAATCATAGAATAAAAACAGAAATAGAAATAGCATCTTATTGGGGTTATTGTTACTGCCTCCGAGTACCAAATCCTGATAGCGAGGTATGATAGGCAGCGACAGCTGTTTCATTAACGGTTCCTATGACTGTAAACAAAATGTTATCAGCTGTTAGTGATTTGTACTCTGTGATTTGTTAATCAGCTGATAATGTTTTGGATACTGTGATTTGTTAAACAGTCAAAGAACTTCTGAGAAAAATCTGTTGGATCTCGCATGAAAAACGGTAACAAAAAACTGGCTAGCTAGATCTCACGTGAAAAATGGTAACAAAAAACTGGCTAGCTAGATCACACAGGAAAAATGGTAACAAAAAACTGGCTAGCTAGATCTCACGAGAAAAATGGTAACAAAAAACTGGCTAGCTAGATCACACAGGAAAAATGGTAACAAAAAACTGGCTAGCTAGATCTCACGAGAAAAATGGTAACAAAAAACTGGCTAGCTAGATCACACAGGAAAAATGGTAACAAAAAACTGGCTGGCATGTAACTTCTACTTTCTATTGTTCAGTCTATGGCCAAAGAAACATAAAGGTGAGTATTTATCCTATAGAAATTGGACCTGCAGAAACAGACTGACTTTTTCAAATGATAAGACAGCCATTTCCTTTAATTTTCAGCTATTGCAAAAACCATCAATAAGTTTGAAGGCCAGCCTGTTAAATTTGATCGCAATTTTCTTGAAGGAACCAGCATTTTATCATAACCACCTCCATGAAAGAGTAAATTAACAGAACATTTAAGAATTTATATCAAGGAAAACTAAAAGTAGAGACGTTTACAGAAAACTAAAGTTTTTACAAAAAAGTCATTTACATGGAAATATTTGACTAATATTTTATTAATAGGCCTATGTTTAATTTGATCTCAACTTTTAACACATTTTCAACATTTAAACAAAAATATCAAACAGTTGACCGATTAAGATTGTTTTTGTCTTGATTATCAATTTAACATTTAACCCTTCATAATACCTTCCTCCCACCACACTCTTTATTTTAAAGTCACTACCTATGTTAGTGTGATGGCAATCAAATACCCCCGTTGTAGCAAACCTGCATACTAAGCGAATTTCCAATGTATGTAGCCTATATGTTTCTCACTACCACATAGAGCCATTCACCAAGTTTCATAAAAATGCATTTATAAATAAGTGATAGCAATTTATTTATTCCCCATAAGAATAACATTAGGGCTGAGTATGCAGGTCTGCTGCAACAAGAAATGTAAGAAATGTGATTTTAAGCAATTATCAATATAACTCAACCAGGTGATGATACGTACCAAGTTTTAATCGTTTATGTACATAATCAAGGAAGATATAAAACTTGACTTATTGTCTATAACAATAGCATTAGGGCTGAGTATGCAGGTTTGCTGCTATAGATTTTTTTCAAATATCAATATACCAGTACTAGATGAAGCCACATAACAAGTTTAATCAATATACATTCATAAATAATCGAGATATCAAGTTTTAATTATTCTCCATAAGGATAACATTGGACAACGTACTGTGTTTAGCACTTTGAATATCTCGGCAACGGTTGGACGTAGAATCACAATTTAAACACCAAAATGATTGTTTCATAGAGCTAAACCGATTGGTAAAAGCAAATGTGAAGTTTAGAATAAAATTAACTGTGGAAAAGCTAAAAACCTTTTTCCCATAAGATTAACATGGGAGATTTTATCAACCAGTGTTTTGGATTTTCTCTGCAACCACTTAACCTAGGTTAATAGTTCAAAATACCATATTTTTTGTTTTTTTTAAGCTCTAAAAAATGCTTTAAAACCCACATTGAGTGTTTTAACAATTTTAGGATCAAAAATTCAAAAAACTGATTTTGGGAAAATTTAAAACCCCCATACCCAACCCCCCCTTCCCGAGGTCCGATCTTTCTGGTTTTCAAACTTAAAGTCAAGAATGTTGTTTTACACGTTCGTGCCAAATTTCATCGAAATCGGATGTTTTTTTTAAAAGATATCGAGTTAACGGACACATATATATATATATATATAACCATATATATAAATTTGAACGAATAGTGTTTTTTTTTCATCTGGGGACCTCAAAACAAAAGGTTAACATGGTTTCGGGCTTAAGACTTACCATGAAACCTAAGGTATTAACAAGGTTTAAGCTGGGAACAAAATTCTTTGAGCAAAAATGCTACAAGCTCTTAGAGACTTATAGAAAAAATATCTTTCTCTGAACAGTTTTAGCGAATTTCCCCTATAGGGAAGAAGCTATTACCGTAGGTCTCATGGTAAGACTTAAGCCCGAGACCATGATAACTTTTTGTTTTTGAGGTCCCCAGATGCCAAAACACTATTCGTTCAAATTTATATATATATATATATATATATATATATATATATATATATATATATGTGTGTGTGTGTGTGTGTGTGTGTCCGTTAACGCGATAACTTTTGAAAGAAGCGCTCGATTTTAATGAAATTTGGCACAAATGTGGAGAGTAATATTTACGACTTTAAGTTCGAAAACCAGATGGATCGGTCTATGGGAAGGGGGTTTTATGGGGGTTTAAAATTTTCCAAAAATCAGTTTTTAGAACTTTTTACCCTAAAATTTTAAAAATGCTAGATTTTGGTTATATCCATTTTATAGAGCTTAAAAAACAAACAATTTAGTTTTCTGAATCATTAAGCTAGGTTTAGTGGTTGTGAAGCTAGGTTTAGTGGTTGTGGAGAAAAGTCAAAATATGTGTCCATAAAATTTCCCATGTTAATCTTATGGGCATATGGTTTTTAGATTTTACTCAGATAATTTCACTAAAATCTCCAAATTTCTGTCTACCAATCAGTTTAGCTCTACAAAACAATAATTTTGGCGTTTTAATTGTTGTTTTACATCCAACCGTTGCAGTGATATTCAAAGTGCTAAACACAGTACGTTGTCCAATGTTATCCTTATGGAGAATGAATAAAATGTTATATTTCGATTATTTATGTTTGTATATTGATGAAACTTGGTATGTGGCTTCAACTAGTTGTAGAATATTGATATTAGCACAAAAAAATGGTTTTTGTTGATTTTTCGCGGTAGCAGCAAACCTGCATACTCGGCCCCATGTTATTCATATGGAGAATAAGTAAAGTTTAATATCTCCCTTAGTTATGAACCTAAATTAATAAAACTTGGTATGTAGCTTCACCTGGTTGAGTTATATTGATAATTGCAAAAAAACACATATCTTCCTTGTTGCAGCAAACCTGCATACTCAATTATAATGTTATTCTTATAGAGAATAAATCAAATGCTATAAATCACTTATTAATGAATGTATTTTTGTGAAACTTGATAAGTGGCTTTAGGTAGTAGTGATACCCATATATATGCATTGGAAATTCGCTGAGTATGCATGTTTGCTGCGACGGGGGTATTTATTGCTTGTGATTAAAATTTTTTGTAGTAAGTTGTTTTTTGCATATATTTGTTTTTAAGGTTTAACATTTAATAGGCTATGAATAAATAAATAACATTATTGTCATTGGGCATTAAAAATAGTACGTGACAATAGTTAACAGAACAATAAAATTTAGATACAGTATAGTACATTTATTTACTTAAATTTCTTCTCGGTCCAATAATTGTTCTTCAAACATTCATCAATTTTGTAAGGGCAGTCATTTAGTCAAATATATAATTGATTTTCTTTTTAAAGCTTCTTTCACTTACATTTTTTCAATCAGTCGGTAATTTATTAAAAATTTTGATACCCATTTCACTGAAATTCCTTTTGCTTTTTGAGTACTTGAAACATGTAACTTGAAATTTATTTTGATTTCTATATCATTCAGAGTCTACTTTTATTGGTAAATTACCTAATTTCAACCACTAATATGTGAAGTGGAAATATACTAAACATTCTAATAGAATAATGCAGCACCAAAACAACTGAAAATCAAAACAACATAAACTCAAAGCACATCACAATCGCATTTGCGTATCACCGATTTTGAGTTATCTGTTTTTGTTAAGGTACAGTACCTGTTCGCCCAATCGTTCGTCCGAATAACTCGGACGAGCGACTCGTGCTCGTGTGACCATCCACACTGCAGCGAGTCGAGACTACGAGCGGCACTAAGTATGGAGGACCTGCCGATCGTCTCCTTTGACTCGGTCACAAAAACCGACAAGAATCGGAGAGATGGCGAGGCAAGGGCAACTATCCCAAGCGGTGGTGAACTAGCCCTCCACATTCTCGCATTTGCCATCGCTCGGCTAGACTCGGCTACTACAGAGTGTGCGCCAAGCCAAGTCACAGTGCATGACGTCTGCGAGGCGGTTTGCTACTATCACTGTATAACTGTCATATCAGTAACTTGCACGTTCCGTTTACACGGTACACAGTTGAAACTTACTCAGAAGCGATCGGTAAAGTGACGTAGTGAATTACCAACACAACGTTGTCAAGCCTCCACATCATCTTCTATTCTTCTGTTTGGTTGTGGATCGTGATCACATCGCGTTGCGTTCAATATTTAGCTCATATTTTAAAGTAACACAAAAATAAGTTGCCAAAGCATATGGACTTTTAATACCATTTGTATTGATAAAACCAGATTTTCTGTCATAAAATTAAACAATTTCTATACTTTTCTTTGTAGCAAAAAAGCGACAGCCTGTCCAAATATTATCAAATTTTCTTGGTGCATGTCGCATCTGGGACAAATGCAACCACAGCTTAAAACCTGGGTAATAGCTTCTTCCCTATATAGGGAAAATTTGATCAAATGAACGGGATGATGATCAAAATGACCGTGTTTCGGATAGTGCTACAAAATTTACTTTTAATTGTTTAAAGTGTTAGGATAATCTCTATGAACTACATGGATTTTAGTTGATTGTGTTGCTTACTAGGTATGTTAGATAATTTAATTCAAAATTAAAGTTTGATTTTTTAAATAATATTGTCCATTGGTTTTTTAACGGGTAATAACAGTAGTAGGCCTAATTAAGATAATTAAGGGGTTCAGCCCAATTTGGATTTGATATTATTTGAAATATTAATCACAATACTAAATCAGGAATTTTATAAAAGGTGAAATATGCACAAAATAAGTAGGTGTAATAATATTTACAATAACCAAGTGATTGCACAAAACAAAGCTGATAACTATAGCTACCATATCACTACTACTACAGTTAGTTCTCATTCCTAATTGCCAACTAACATGCCGGTATGCCAAATTTGAGGACTCCACTATTGGTTTTAAAATTAAATGAAATCAACAATTTGTAAATCAAAGTCTAAATAAGAGTAAAAGTATAAATAAAACTAGGTTACGGTAATTGGTGTTCAATTGTGAAGATTTTTTACTTTAGGTAAAAAATCTGCTTAAAATAGTCAATAGGGAAATGTTTTCTGTTAAAAGCAAAATTGATTTCTAAATTTAATCATAAGACTCCGCAGACAATGGTATGATGCGAGACGCGGTAATCCACAGGGGATGTAAAGCTCCACTTACAATAATATATGGTTTTTCTAAATTTATTCCAAAGAGATATTTCAATTTTAAAATGAAAAATCCCGTCCATCATGAAAGACATATCATCAGGAGTTAAATATATTATAACTTATAAGCTGAAGAGTAAAGTAATTAAAAGGGAACTAAGTGGTTTAAATTTGTTTAATAACATTCCGAAAGTGACTTTTAACACAGACATGGTTTAATGACCCGTGCATGACAAATTCTGTGATCTTGTCAAAGCAATACCCTACAAGCTTTCTTATAATCCACAGAAGAAATTATTCAAACTACCTCTGCACCATTAGGTTGAGGCTATTTTTGTGTTTGGCTATTAACTTGTTTGTGCATTTATTAACAAATTATTTTCTACTCTTAAACCAGAGAGCATTGGTGGAGTTGGTAAGCTTGTCCAGTCTTTCTAACCGAAAGTTACACACGTTTTGCATTACAATTGAAACTACAACTGTTGCTTGAGGTAGGCCCTAAGCAAAAGACCCTCTCACTTGCCTATACAAAATATACGTAATTGAGATACATCTCAATTTTTGCTTACAATTCAATAGAATAACATTTATCCTTATATTTTTTAATTACAGTCCTTTGTCTGTAGAGGCATTCAATATTTTTTATTATTTTGTAATGGTAAAAACTTTACTGATTTCAATACTAACCAGAGTAAACTCACAAAAAAATGGCTATTAATATGTCTTAAAATTTATTGATGTGGTCCACAAGGAATACAAAAAAATCTTAAATAAAACCATAGGTCAAATTGTGCATTAAATTAAAGGCCATCAGATAATGCCACAAACCTCATCTCAAACAGGCCACTGAGTCAAAAATGGCAGCCAGCCAAAGTTGTCTTCTTAAGTGCAGTTTGTGAAACTTTAAAATATGAATATATTCGCTACAATCGTCCTTTTGAGGTTTTGTGGCATTATTTAATGCTATTTGAGACCTTTAAAAGACATAAATTACATCACCTCTATTAATGGTCATGCATTAAAGAAAGTCTCATATGTCTTAAGGTTAGGCCAGAGGTCATATAATATAGAATTTTAATTTTACTAAATAGCATTACACAATACCATATACCGGAGCTCATTTTAAAGTATTGCAAACAGCTCTTAAAAAACTTGGCCAGGGGCCAGTTGTTGCTTAGTGGTCCCTTTGAGATCGGCTTTGTGGCATTGTGTTCTTTTAATTAGGACCTTTTAATTTTACATATAGCTTGACCATTGTCATTTAAGATTTTCTTTTTATTCCTTGTTGAACTGTCAAAAAGTCACAAGAAAAATTGACAACCTATTTGTTTGTGAGGTTTACCATGGCCAGTATTAGTCTGGTGAGTTTTTGGCTATTATAAAAAGTCCCCAACTCGCTTTTTACGAAAAATGGACTTGCGCTATTAAACTAATAAGACTCACATTTAGGCTTATCAGTGTAAACATCACAGCCTTTAGTAATTTTTTAATGAATTTTATATGGAAAAGTGAACTATTAGCATGCCCCGCATGTTGAAACTTAAGCTCGGGACCACCATAGAAGTTCAAAACGTGACCCCCTGATCAGGTTTTGGGAGGTCACTAACAACTTTACATATATATATAAAGTATATATATATATACTTTTGCTGTAATGGTGGTTTTATATATATATATTTGGTTATATATATATGTGTGTGTGTGTGTGTGTGTGTGTGTTCACACTCTAGCGGTCACAATTTTTGTCCCATTTACTTGAAATCTCGTGGGAACCTTCCCTTCTGTAAGCAGTTGGACAAGTTTGTTGGGCAAAACAATCGGACAACTCTAAATCCTTTTTTTGAGGGTTTTAATTTTTCAAATTTTGATTTTTTGGGCCGAAAAAGGGTCAGAAAAGCCCCGAATGTAAAATTAATGCATGAAAGAAGATGGAGATTAATAAGGTGAAAGTTTTAAGCTCTCTCTTATCATTCTAGCACAAAAATTTACTGAGTTATTAAAGAAAATGTTAATTGTTAAACAGTATGTTGTCTTTTGGGGAAAGGCTGTTTTTCATATCTTGATGTAGTGTTATCACCCCCAATATCTATATACCAACTAGTTATCCTGACTATACCTCCTCCTAACCTTATCATATACAACATTGCTATCCTAATAGTGAATTTAAGTATAGCCAGGAGCATCAGAACAGCCAAAACATTAAATTTTTAAATTTTCTAAAAAAAATTTATCAGTATTGTTTTAACCCTTTATTAGATTTGTTAAGGTTTTAATGTGGAAATTTACTTCCCTCACTTAAGCGTGCTGCGTGCGAACTTGTTTATTTTTAAGTAAGTGCAAGAGTCAAGAGTTTAGCCCTGGATCAACAGACCTAAAACCTTTCTAGAACATACCAAGTAAAATATCTTTGTTTGCAAAATTAGTACACTGCACACGTGCAAAATGACACAATAACAATTTGTTGAAAATAAAACTGGTTCAGGTAATAAATTTTTCACAAATTCATCCTCATGCTCCATTGTAAAAAACTGCATTACCAATCTAGTATTTTAGTAGTTTACATTAGCCTATGCTTATTTCTCGCTATTTACAAAGAAAATTATTTAATATCTTTAAATCTATATACATATAACAAATTATCAGTATGGTCTAGATATTGATTTTTATATAAAATAAAAACCTACAAATTGTAAAACTTTGGTCAATGATTAGAAAAGCATTATTTTTAACGGGTATAATCTGTGCTTTTCCCTTGGCACTGCCACCACAATTTTTGAAGCCAGAGGGGCAGCCCCCTACAATTAAGTAAATGTTTTTCTGAAACTCAGTAGCCTACACTTAAAAAGGGTTTCCGTAGACATCAAAGTTGATCACAGTTCGGGGCACAGTGCTTGGCGCCTGGTTGGCGTATGCTCTGGAATGACTTTTCGCCTCTATATGGCTTAGTACCATTAGTGTTACAGAATAATTTTGTCAACAGAAACCAAAATTAAATTAAATAATTTTAAAATATTGGTTTTTGTTATTTTCGTTATTGTCTGCTTTTAATTATGAGAAGTTTGAGTTGGTTCTCGCCTTTCCCAGGCATCAAGCACCTGTCAAGCGAACTGTCACGAAAATATGATACACACAATAAAGTACAAAATTAACTAAACTTTACTTTTATGTCTTTAAACTTAACTAAATATCAAGATAAAATATACCCTCTTATTCATGTAAAATCTGTGTTACATTATCATTTAAGGAACTTCTATGTCCAGAACCACCTCAACTAGGAGATTCTCTAACAATTGCCTTTCGTAAAGGTTCTAATGTGACTGAACAAATTTATTTCAGAGAGCTTTAGTCTCTGTGATGCACCATCTTCACATGTTTGCAGATATTACGGTAGAATGTTCATATTTTATGTATTTCAACAATATTCACTACCAATTTTGACTATTTAAATTTGCAACATCATCATTCACCATTCTAATGTTAGGGTTCAATACAAATTTCTACAGATCTCAGTATAATAATTTTAGTAAATATAAATATTAGCCTAATACATACCAAACATGGCCTTAATTTTGACATGCGAATTCATGCAACAAATCACTCTGGAACAAAACGAAAAGCTCATGAAACATGCAACTACAACAAATAATACACATTAAATACAGTGCCTACTTCTAACCTAGCATCAACGCCTATGAAACACTACGGTACATACTACATTTCAGCCTACAAAGTTTACATACTACAAATTTTTGTTAACATATGTGATAATATTTGTAATTTTAGAGATAAGGTAGGTATATTAAACAATTTCTTGAGTAGCAATTATACAATATCTTCCAAATAAACAGGATACAGTACATTGCACAAGTGAAAAACCAAGCCGCCTATAGGACTTGTGATAATTTTAACATTGGGCTTATGGAAAACCTGAGAGCCTATTTTTGAAACGGGTGAGTAGTGAGTCAGTTAACTCACCTACTAGCTGATTTTAGCATTTTTAAAATTCACCACGTGAGATATGAATTGGCAATGGGTTATCTCTCAAATTAAAAAGCCAAATGTTAACATTGGCCAGTACAGTATACAAATTTATAAACCTTCTGTTGCTTTGGCTAAATCAATTAGTATATTTTTAAACATTTACTTACTTTTTGAGCATTTTAATAATAAATCAAGCGTTTTAATAATAATATTTGGACGTCTTGATAGATTAACGGTTAGCGTTTTGGACTTCGGTCCAAAGGGTCATGGGTTCGAATCCCGGGATGTCCACAAAAATTTGAAGGGTTTGGACCGCTTTCTCTTAAAAGCGTTTGTAATGTACTCTTAAAAAAAATGCCACTGGCGTTGAAATAAAAAAAAATCATACGTTATTCTTCTTTATTTACACATTTTTTATTGGAAAGTAAACATAACCTAGTTAGGCAGTTTACTATTGATTCCTTCTGTCATTTCCTACTAATATGAAGAATAAGAAAGTTATTTCGTGTTAACTCATCCATTTCCAGTTACCAGCGTCTTGTCTGGTGAGTAGAAATGGTTGAGTTGTGACTTTTCAGTAACAATATCTATCTATAGTAAATCTATCAATATTAAATATAAAAGTTCATAGAAAATACTAATATAAATTTTGTGTGCTTGGATGTAATTAACCGAACGGTTACCTAAATAATATCTGTACTTTTATCTGTTGATCTGAAAATAAAAAATATAGTTTGAGTGACTCACTCACCTACTTCGCCACTCACCCAATTCAAAAATGGCCCCCTGTTTTTTCACTTGTTTAATGCACTGTCTTCTCACAACGCTACAAAATATTTTTTCATCACACAGTATCGAAAAGTAGCTATCTATTTTCAGTATGAGCTGTGAATACCAAACCAAATGTGATAGGTACCTAATTTTTAGCTCTAGATTTGAAAAAACAGCCGGAGATTTTTCTTACACTGTTAAAAGTTATGCATTCTGATAGCATTAGTGCTATTAGTCTGCTTCTACAATCATAATAGTAGTGATGCATTTTAAATCAGCTCTTCATTTGGTTAGCAGTATTAACGGAAATACAATGTGTGCATTCAAAATTAGCTGTTTTCATTATTACTATTATTATTATTATTATGTACAGTGTGATTAAAAAGAAATGTTCATATCTGTTATGAAAGTGTTATTTTTATTCTTATCAAATTCCTGCACCCGGTCCAAATCCCCTAGCACGGAAAACACGATCACGTACCGGAAAGTCCACTTTCGGTACTAGTTATACTGTAGGCTATATATATACAGAAGGTAAATAAATATAAATTGTATAAGGCCATCAATTTCAACCACACAGGCTATCATCAGGCATTCTCTGATTTGACCTGATGTTGACCGGTGTTACTAACTAAAATTTCTTTGTACGGTACCATTTTGATGTATATTTACCGTCTTATATGTAAGTACTGTAGTGTCAATAAACGTTGTACTTAGTTTTGCCAGACGTAATTTATTGTTTCCTGTTTTAATAAGTACCGGTATGTTAAAATATACATAGGGTACAATGGTTTTATCCTACCCAAGCTGATTTCAGGGGAAATGGGCTGTGTATCTTTATCATTTCAGTAAAAAACAGAAAATCAAAATGATGTAAAAAGATCAATACTTTGGATGAACCTTAGGTTGTTCTGTTTCAAGGGCCTATGGTCCCTAGCTGCATGTTACCCTGTAAACTTCCAATGATCTGGCGCACGTAGCAACTCTCTCCTGAGGTATCATTTTAATACCTGTAGGGCCTCAGTTGCAGCCCTGAAAGGCCGGATATTCCCCCAGTGTTGCAACCGGTTTGATTGGCGCAGTCTCATTTTGAATTCCTGGCTAACAAATGGCAGTTACACTGTATGGCGCTGCATTGTGTTACAGCTGGACATAGTTCTACAAGACGCCAATAGGTAGCGGCACAATCCAGACAGCACTAGTCAACTAGAATTAACATTTAGAGGGACGAAGTTAGGCGAAAAATTGGTGTGTCCCATGATGGCTGGGAAATAGCAGAAAATGTTGTACCAACTACCCGCACAATAAAGCTCATATATTTAGCTACAAGCTGACAAAAAAATACCTGTCCTTCCCACAGTGCTTAGTGCTGTATTGATAGTGGAAGGATCTCCAATTGTCTAAGTGTGTATGGTGGCACTGCAGGGAGCCCTCTGACTAAACGATGATCACGTACATTGTTTAAACGTCCTTATAAAAGCACTATGAGCGAAATAGTCATTCAATCCTCAAATCTACTAACTTCCCTAAAACAGCTGCGTAAGGAGCGTTTTAAGCTTGTCACACTCAAATCGCGAATAAAGCCTGAATATTCGCCCGAGCATTCTCCCCAAAGTTCACTGAACATTTCTCACTGCTCATCAATATAATAAAACTCTGAAATTCGGTGTTTGACCAGCTCCCACACTATTCGTGAATTACAATGAACATTCTGTATTCAAGTGTATTCGCAAGTAGTGTGGGACAGCTTTTACAAAGTTAAAGGCCAGTTAGAGAAAACGGTTTTATAGCCGAAACGTTTAATCAACAAAGTGTTGTTAACTTATGTTGTTGGCAATAATTGTTCTGTTGATCTATAGTTTCTAACTGTACAATTTTCACATAGTGTTAGTTAAATCTGTACAGTCCCTATTATACAATATTTAAAACTTAAAATAGGCTACATACGTTTGTTTATTTGTATGTAGGCTACCTATTAGGAACAGGGAAAAACTTCTCCGAAGTACAATGGTGCTTTGATCAGAATGGGGTAAATTTGCTTTCGGGAGGAGTAATTTAATGACATCCTCCTTTTAAAGAAGTCTAGATTGAAGTTTTGATGCCTTCTCGGATTTTAACTGTTGGGTGATTATTTAAACGATTGTAACAAAGGAAATAATGGTACAACATGCATTGTTGGCTCTGACCTTTATCATTAAGTGAGCTCCCACTTTTGGAGTGGACCACTAGGGTCATCAGACCCTAAAAATTATATGTTAACAAATTACTTATAATTTTTGTTTACTTGAGCTGAACCTTGATTTTAGTCCTTAAACAACATGATATAGGCTAATTATAAAAATGTTTAAAAATCAAACAAAGTTACTTTTTCAGCCAATAAGTTAGTTTCTATTGAATGGTAAATAGGTTTTCCTGTCTTTCAATATTATGAATTTGCCAACTAAAACGGTCATACATGTGTGCGCGTAGGGGTGGGCGTGACAGACCCAAACAGACTACGTATCACCGATGCTCACAATTCAAGGAGGTACGCGACTGACTGATGATAAGGTGGACAACAGATGCTGAATTGCTCGCCGATGCTGTTAACCCACTTATAGAAAACAGAACAAGATTTTCATGTGTAGGGGTATGTTTGACCTCCACGTATTTCAGGATTAGCGTAAGCAGATATTATGAAGAAGGATGTCAACAGAACACATTTTTAAGAATACCTTACAGAGCTTTCAGTTACTCTTGATACCATTTTAAGATATTCCATGAGAATAGCGGACACCTTAGTGACCCTCTGGAGTCTCTAGATTTAAGAGTTAATCTTCAAAGCCCAAAAGAAAGCTATTTGTTGTATGATGAGGCAGCCTTATGAAACAAATTATAGAGACTATTTTGTTAACCTAAAACTTTTAACCGTTTTATGAGTTTTAATTTTTGAAATTCGTTTTACATTGTCACAATCTTAAGAAATACCCTACCTACAGTGATAGCCTAATACACACAATTCCAACACTAAATTCACGAATAATTTCGCAGAACAAAACAAATTACTATTTTATTGAATAAACCATTTTATTCAGGATTTTTTCTATTTCCAAAGGTTTTGCAAAGTTACCAGAAGTTACCAAGCCCGGAAATCCAATGTGTACGTTCAAGAGCGCAGCCTCAAACCAATTTTGCAATAGAAAATGCTTGGGTGCAAATACTTCCGACCAACCATCCACCAACCATTTGGATGTGATATACACCGATCTTAAAACATTTGATGCAACTATCATCATCTAATATTACCAGATCAGATTATTGCTAAACAGCTATTACATGTAACCTATAAAACAAACGACTACAGTTGTTAAAACTATTGGTCCATTCCTCTCTATTTCGAGTATGTCAACTCTTGGCTAATGATTTTTACCTGCAAATACATTAAATTACACTCATTTTTTCAGAAACAACAGTTTTAAGGGAACCATGTTTACCCTGGTTAAAACAAATAAAATAAGTAGACAAATTTTGATTTCCTTCATATTTTTAGATTCAAACTGTATTTGTTTAGTAGTCCTAACAAATTTTCAAATATTAGGCCTAGTCATTTCTTTCTTATCCTATACTTTAATATGAGTATGATAAGGTTTGCTTGCTTGCTTGATTGGAACTCTGATCTCAGCAACGGTTTCAACGATTTCCTTAATGCATTCACTGCATTAATCGTGTATATTCAGGATAATTGCATTTGTTTCCTTGTCAGGCAACCACCCGAAATGCGGCGCGCCGCACTGAACGAGTTAAAAATTTGTAACTTAATTAACTAATTTCTGGGTTGAAATAAGTTCTAAACAGATCTCATCCCCAGGAAAAATGTATTCAGTAAGCTACTTAAACTACCTGAGTATTACTTTGACAGTTCACTGGTTGTTTTTCAACAGCTGTTCATGATTCTTTTGTTTTAATATCAAACTCCATAAGCCCAAATGTTAATTTTTTTGTTACATACCGGTATAGTTTTTTTCTGGGGATAAGATCTGTCTAGAACTTATTTTTAACCTATAAATTAGTTAAACTTATTACCTACAACTTTTGAAGTGGAAGTAAAACAAATTAAAAGTAAAAAAACTAACACATTGGGGCTTAACATGTAGTTTCCTGAGAGCAGTTACTAAAGCCATTGAAAGAAATTAAATAGCCTACAGTTTGGTCATGTCATATCCTAAATGAATCAATGGGACATTGAACTATAATAACAACTATTTAGAGTGACTTTAAATATACAGATGAACTAAAGTAAATCTCTTCAAAACTTCTGTAGAACGTGGTGAAAAAGAGGAGGTCCCATAGCCTCGAATCCCATAGCACCAATTAGTGTTTTAGTCCCAAATCCTTGAATATTTAGCTTAGGGTAAAATCTCTATATCATAAGTTGCGAGAACTATTTGTTGGGTTATTATTTGTGTTTAGGCTATCTTGCCAACAAGTATATTAAACCAAAACGTATCTGTTATAACAATGTAAAAAATTAACTATATTTCCGATACCGATACTCCAACTTTTTTTAGATACCACGATATTATGGGTTAACCGATATCGATACCATGAGTATCGAAAAAAAAAGTATCGATACCTACTGGAATCAGAAGAATCGGAACATCCCTAATCATAGCTGCCGGGAACAGCCAATTAAGCACTAGTGTATGGCGACCTAGTATCGTGGCGCTCATTCTTAAAAAAGAACCAGCACATTTTTCAAGAATTTTTACCATCGTCAAATAGTAAAACCAGAAACAAGCACAATTATAACACCACCACACAAATCAACATTTTTCAAAAACCACACAGTTTATAATTGTATAAAAATGTTCAATAGCCTTCCGACCACTCTTAAACAAGAATGTAAAGAATGTAATCTAGTCACCTTCAAAAGAAATGTAAAAAGGTTTTTACTTAAAAGTAGTTTTTATAATGTTATGGATTATTTTGACAAGAAATATGTTTAGTTTTAGAAAAAAGAGTGTAATGGCGTATGCTAATGCAATTTATTTTGTTTTGTGGCAATAAAGCTATTTGATTTGATTTGATTCTTTCGGGGCTGAGAGACGAATCTCGATAATTTCATGGCTGGCTGATGGTTACAGTTTAAAAATCTCACAGACCCAAAAATTTACAACAATATTCCCATAGCCTAGGGTTTATCACGTCACAACCCAGAAAGGTTTCGGGTCTGTGGGAATAATATTTCGCCCTTTTGGAAATAAAACGCTAATCGGGGCTGAGAAATTCGACACTGTGGGACTCCAATGAAAAGGTTACTCCAAGTCATCTGTACAAACTGACAAACTGTATAATCAAGCCTAAATAAAATGTTCATATCAAAAATCGCTGATATTTTAAGATTAACAAAATAGGAATAACTTAGATATTTATAGGCTAATACTGGTATTGGTTTTGACTCTGTGAATGGAATAAACTCTGAGGCGAGACATATTGCCCCATGGTATTCCACAGGGATCTGTTCTTGGGACCCTGTGTTTCTAATCATGGTTAATGATGTTCAGAGAAGTATCAGTACTGAGGTGTAATTGGCTATGTGATGACACCACACTAGGGCATTTTGGGAAGGATCTTCTAAATGTAGAGATTGCCATGGAGCAATCACTTGCTGAGGCTACTACTTGGTTCCGAGCAAACTTTTTCAAATGTTAAATGAGAGCAAAACATAGAATGTGATATTTACTTTGAAACATGTTAAGAATGATAGGTATTGAATTTGGCCTAGGACTTCACTTAGATCTTAAATTGGGTGGAAAGTACAGATAGGCTATATGTAGTAGGTTATCTAGGGTATTGTACTAGTTAATATCCTTAAAAACCTGTATACTGGAACCAAATATCTATTTAAAGGTAACCTGAGGTATACCTAATTTTTTCAAAGTATAATTATGTATGGAATGAGGCTTGGGGGATCATCTCATAAGACCTATAGAGTTTTGCTCTTACTAAAGAAGGCATTGAGGATCCTTGTTGATGCACCTTTTGCTGCACATTGTAAGACAATAGTTGTTTCATAAAAGGATTAGGTCATGACTGTTTTTAGCCTATTTGTATTTGATTGCATCTTGCACATGAAGAAATTGAATAGCATATTAACTTTGAAAGTAGTATTCTTGAGCACAATACCAGCTCCAAGAACCTAACTTAACGGTATTTGTTATTTCTAATGTTGGACTATGTGGCCAACGGTTGTGATTGGCAAAGACCTGTGCAATGCCTTGAATCACAAGGCCTACATAAACAGAGAAATATGCAAGTAAGTAGGCACAAGTAAAACTGCAAATTGTTCATAGATTAGCATTAGCCTACCTGAGTTATTTAACAGAATTCCTGTCATGGCTCGGAATCAGTCGTTTGCAAAAAATTTTAAATAAAATTGCGGGGAGGTCTATTATTGACATATCCCCTTTATTCCATTAATGAGTTTATGGAAATTCCTGCAGCTAAAGTAGGTTAATAGGGCCTACCTTTTTTTGTAATGTGTGAAATATATTCTCTTGTTGGAGTTTGGTTTGATTTTGTTTTATAAATGTTTTCATGCATGAACTTTGCTTTGTGGTGTTTTATACCTTGAAATTATTTTTGAAGATGTCCAGTGCATGTATGCAATGATTGACGACTGATAAATATGCTCGTCAAAAAGATCAATAACTTATCACATCCGAATGATTGGTGGCAAATCATACTGTGTTGCACCCGAATGCTTTTTGTGTTCTGGAAGAATTTTTCTCTTTTCAACAATCATTAGGGCATACACAAACCCACCTACAGTAACCTAATCCTCTGAACAGCCCTTCAACGTTAGATTTATTTCCAGCTGGAGCAGGGCCTAATTTGACAATTCATTTGCCACTACAGCCATTTGGAAGCAACAGAGGGTGTAAGGTTCATAAATTTAATTAGGCCTAGCAGGTAATTTTAAAGTGTAGGTAGGAATTAAGCATTGTAAAACCTCAACACAAACACTAGCCTAGGCCTAAGTTAGTAAGTTACTGATAGATACAATATTATAGGTAACTCAACTCTACCAGTGACTCTTTCGCTAAATAATATAAAGTCCCTATTGTTTGTATCAAATCTAAGCTATATTCATGCAAAACCATATTGCAAATATTCCTATAATAGGTAATCTTGAAATAGATTAAGTTAGGTAGTCTAACCAACAACTTTTTCATTTTCTTGGAACCTTTTAGGCTGAAAATCTAAACTCTGGAGGTAGTAAAATAACCTAAGGCATTTAAATATGAATCCCCATTATTGAATAATGCCCATAAACTAAATAGCACGATAATACAAATAATTTAAATTGACAAAATAATGAAATTGCATAAAATGAAGGCAGGTATTTCAATAGCTTTAAGATGAAATTTTTCCAACGTCAGATATTGTAAATTCATATTTAAACCAAATTGAAGGGTTATAGATATGTTAATCAAAGTCAATATAACATTTTTCACTAAATAATCAAATGTAAGCAGTCGTAGCAGCCATGTTTGAACCAATTTTAGGCCTAACCAACGTCATTTCTACAGAGCTCTGCTGAGTAACTGCACTTACTACTTATTTTCATGCCCCCTAATGGAGGATTGGGAGGTTGCTTGTTACCCTCTGCAAAGGACGTAGTTCTAGGACGTCCACTCATTTCTATCTGCGTTGATTTATTTCATAGGTGTTCATGAACTTCAAACATTTATCACATTTCTTGTTAACACCCTTGCAAACGAAATTTAGGACAGGGGCTGGTAGGCCTGCGTAGGTCCTCCTTACAGAACGGGTTTTCTGCGTTCGAACTTCATTAATCGACACTATTTAAACGCGAACACCACTAGCTTGAATATAACACTCACTAAATAGTTCTAACACACATTTATCAAAACTAAAAACTATAAATCCGCAAACAAAAGCCACCCATTTCTCACTTCACCATAAAATTTTCGATGCTCAGCATTGACCCGTTCGGGTAACTTCGTACCCAATCATATTCGCTTTGTTTAGCCGAAGATACCCGATTGTGACGTAGCTTGCAACCTTTTACGTCATTATGTATGGTGATATACCCAGAATACCTCAGTGGTACAACTGGAGACCTAGAGCAGTGTTGCCGATAAGTGCAATGATATGGTAACGTATATATGTATATATATATATATATATATATATATATATATATATATATAAAACAATATAATAAAGATGAACATTGCTAACAGATGACATAAATTGTAAAAAACTCAAGACAGAGGCAAAGAAATATTTAATGGCCAAGTGCTTTTGTGGTACCCAGCATATTTTTCTGTTTAGATGTCAACCGATCTAACCTTACTACCCAACCAAAATCTGACCTATCCCGTGTTGGTGTAATTGTGGTCCTTGTGTGTTTACTTTATGCTGTTCAAGGGAGGTGGCGTACTGTAATGTTAACAGTCCTTTTTGGAATTTTGACTTGTCCCATATCGCAGACGTGATCTACGGGACGTCGCGTCACAGCAGTACATAGTACATAGAAGTCACACGCAGAGCAGTATTTTCTAAATTTTTAATGTGAGATCTAACTTATTTCTCTGTTAACCTGATTAAATTTTGTTTACTAGTAAGAAACAATTATAAAACTGCTAACGCTATTTTCCTTTCAGGCATACCTTATCAGGATTACGTAGGCTGAGACGAGTGACAATAATTTTCATAATGCGCATTTTATATATTCGTTCTTTATTCTATAATATATCGAGTAAATATAATATATAAATATGAACTTAGTTTTACCTTGTATTAATCTAGGATTTCATTAAACATAGATACATATTACAAGATAAATCAAATTAATATGAAAACACAAAGCACCAAGTTTCCATGTTTCCAACTCAAATCCGGAGTTTCCATGTGTAGATCTGGAACTTTTATATCACTTTTGGTTTGCCGCAGATGTTTGTGTTTGGTCCCCTCCTGTTTCATTTCTGCGCTAATGATGTTTCTGATTACATTTCCTCGCTTGACATTGCACAAGCATTCGACACAGTATGGCACGATGGTCTTGTGTTCAAACTAATAAATTTTGGTTTCCCAATGTACATAGTAAATATCATCAAATCATTTATTCATCAAAGAACATTCTCTGTGAAGATAAATTCCTCTCTATCAACATCTCGACCGATTGGGGCACGTGTCCCACAAGGATCCATACTCGGTCCTGTACTATTCAATCTATATATGGCTAACATTCCTCTTCCTGAAAATGCTTCACTAGCTCTTTATGCAGATGACACTGCTATATTATGTCAAAAATCTGACATCTATGAGGCTGCTTATTCTCTTCAGTCGTCCATAGATATTCTAATTGATTGGTTTTTCCAGTGGAAATTTAAACTTAACTCTACAAAATGTGAGGCAAAAATATTTTCTCTAAAAAAACATGTGTTACCTCAACAAATACAAATTTATGGACAATTTTTACCATGGAATCCTGACGACCAGGCTGTAAAATATCTAGGAGTCTGGCTTGACAAGAAAATGAATTGGTACTTTCATGTTAACAAAAAGTTAACTCAGGGCTACACTCGCCTAGCTAAACTTTTTCCCTTAATAAACAGAAAATCAACTTTAAAACCAGATAGTGTGCAAAATTAATCTACAAAACAATAATTCGGCCTTTAGTTATGTATGCCTGTCCTGTCTGGGGTTTGGCTGTATCTCATAATAAACTTAACAAAATTCAAGTTCTACAAAACAAAATTCTCAGAATCGTAGTGAATGCTCCCTGGTTCGTTAAATAACCACATTCATGAAGAGCTCGGAGTCGAACCAGTATTAAAATTTATAGAAAAATCTTCTCAAAAACTCCTCGAAACTTTGGACTTTGTTCCTGGTGCTGTGGTATTCAACATTGGACAAATTACAATAAACAGGAGGCTACGAGCGAGACTTCCTCAAGATATTCTGTTCAGAATGGATTGAGAGTATTTTTATGTTTTCTTTTGTATTTGTTTAGTTCATGCCTGATGTTTTGTTTCAAGTATTTATTATTTTTCCATGTTCCAGGGTGATCCTAACTAGGACGAACCCGATAATGTAAATGTGTTCGTAAAATCATTGTATGTTAAAAATTCTGTGAATAATGACATGTAACATTGAACCAGAAATAAATAATTGTAAAAAAATTGGGAAATTCCACCGTTTACGCGGACGACTACACACAGTCCTTATTGTTAAAGGCAGGGCGATGACCCTCCAGCTTTAAAATATATAATGGATTGACGACGGATAGTAAGTTAAAATAAGGTAACTTATTACTTCATTATCGTAACTATAGAGAGCAAATGTATTTATAACAAAAAATATAAATAAATTATACATCTTCTTGCTCATTGCAACTTGCTAATACAATTTTGTCTTATCAAAATTAAATATTGTCCAAAAATCTTCGAAAAATTTTGTTATTGTCAATCTTGAGCCTATTTGTTAACCTAGGTCAAGGGGTTGCGCCTAAAATCCAAAAAAACATACTCATAAAATCTCCCATGTTAATCTTATAGGAAAAAGGCTTTTCCTCAGTTCATTTTAATATAAACTTCACATTTGCTTTTACCAATCAGTTCAACTCCACAAAACAATTATTTTGGATTTTTAAATTTTGATTCTACACCCATAACCGTTGCAGACATATTAAAAGTGCTAAACACAGTACGTTTTCCAATGTTATCCTTATATGGAGGATAAATAAAATTTGATATCTCGATTATTAGTGAATTTCCTATGGAAAGTGAACTATTAGCATGACCCGCATGGTAAAACTTAAGCCCGGGACCACCATAGAAGTTCCTAACCCATATCAATATTATCACTATTATAGAAAATATACCCATATCACTATTTGCTCAACAATTTGAAAATTAATTGAAAGAGAAATTGGTTTATAGAAGATTATATCGCTTACTCCCTATATATTTAACCATTGCTAATGCTAATGAATGATGGAACTTACTGTGACTCATATATTATAAATGGGATTCGCATCCACTAGTGCAAAAATGTATATTATTTAAAAATATGTATAATAACTGAATGAAATAATTAAGACAAATTGCAATTTCAGTTAAACTTAAAATAATATAACGACCCTTATAAAAGAAAATATAATTTAATATGAATCAGGATTGAGGAATCAACTGAGGAATTTCAATCAGGAAAACCATTACGATATGCAATTAATAGCGAAGTTTTTTCCTCCCTTGTTAACACATCCATATAGGGTTTCATTCAGTTGATTCGAATAGCTAATAAGATATTGTAAAACAAACATTACTGTTTGAAAATTGTCTGACAACCAGTATTGGATTTGATCCCTAGCTCCCCCCCCCACCATTAGGCACAATGTTGTCCCTAGGCCCAACGTGTGGTGCAGGCCCTCACCGCCCATAGCCCTGATCAACGACCTTTATAGTATGTGGTTTTCTGTCGTTTGGGCCCCCTCCTAGGCGTTCACCTATGTAGCCTTTTTTCAAATCTGGTCCTCCTCACGGCATTGACTATACTACACAACTAAAAAACAACCGGATGTTAAGTAAAAATATCGATTTGTAAGTAATTATTAATGATAAAAAATTTATATAATGTATATAGAATATACATATCATATTTAATATGTATATACATCAATGTAAAACCTTCAAACATAGTATATACATTGATGTATCAAATAATCAATGAGCTACTTGTCCATACACTATTACCTGTACACACAATCAGCTGATTTAAAATTGTCTCCACCAACACTAATTAATTGTCTTTTTTTTATTTTGACATGGGGAAAGATGAAGAAGAAATACTTTGAAGTTTGGAGGGAATCAGGGAATTGAAGTATAATAATTATAATTTAGGTTAATATTAATATTAATATTTATATAAGATAACCAATGACGTGGACGTAAGTAGTTAGTTATTTCATCGTTTAATATTAAGTTTTGCTTATAATTTAAAATTTAATGCAAACAAAACCATACTTTACAGAATCACTATTGTTACTTTAGGATCCTACTAAATAAGATCTCATGCATACTGTTATTGAATACTCATTTTAGGTCTACTTTAATGTTTATTTCTGGGAAGTTGATTTATAAATGTAAGATTATGTTAATGTTAGTTCAGAACAACTCGTCACAACTATCTCAATCTCTTTCACACAATTATATCTAAAAAGGACATCATCCTAATAAATCCGTCTTATGTCTCCTCTTACTCTTCTCAGTCCTGTTTACTCAAAATTACTTAAAACAGGTCGAGGTTTAAGTTTACGGTACCGGCAGCAATTTCTGAATCAGTGGTCTGTTTGAGGTCGAATCACTAAACAATGACAAATGGTGATTTATAGTTATTACCTGATGTACGGTTATGTAGAAAAGAGGAACTTGTTTTAGGGCTAGGGCATTAAAAACTTAATTCAAAGTTAATTTGTAAAAAGTACTAAGTTAGGCCTAATATCTTAACAGCAAACTAACATATAATAACGGATCATGGCAATGCTTCAGCATAAACTAAATTAAATAATGGGATATCACTGTTACATTTTATATAAATATTCTTGAATTCAGTATGGTGGATCCAAAATCGCGGCTGGAAATTCAAACTTCTGTATTAATAAACTGTAAAGTATTCATCCTACCACTTGAAAATTATCGACAGTAGTCCGACATTGATATTTTGGGCAGAGTAGAAAATATTGGGGAGGGAGTATTTAAAACACACCCAGTATTATATGTAAAGTGATTTAAAATGTGGAGATATATTTAATGCTGCTTAGGTTTTAGTTGAATTGTATTTATTTTCATTAAATGCTTGCAAGCAATTACAAAGCAGTTAAACTGTATTTGTTGTTTGTAGAATCTAGATCCATTGATTGACCATGGAGATACCTGACGTTCAAGGATTAGATAAGTTAAACCAAGCAATATCAGAGGCTTTGGAGATTGAAAATTGCCCTATTTGGTAAGTAGATCACTATTTATCCTTCTGCAGGCGTTTTACAATGTTTTAAACATAAATAAGTTTACGTTTAAAAGATAAATGTAGGCTAATCCAGCATTTTTTTGTGGGCAGGCTGTATGTGCATTTTATCCATGAGCCGTGCATGCCGTGAACATACTTAAGTAGCCTTCCATGAGATTTTAATTAAATTACAGAGGTTAGTTTATTTGTGGATATCTTTATTGGAATTTTGGAAATGTTCTGTCCTAAGCATAATTTTGGCTTGGAATTTTCTTCCTGTAACCTTTTACAAGTTGAGGGGTTTGAACTGCTTTCCCTTAAAAAGTTGTTTATGTGCTCTTAATTAAATACTTTTGGCATTGGAATAATAATAATAAAAAAAAACACTTTAACCCATTGATTCCCAAGCTTGTGAATGTAGCAGTTTGATCTTTGTTATTCTGTTAACTTTTTTATACTTTTAACGACCAAACATTTAGGCCCTAAACAAACAAAAAACTTGCTTCTGGTTAACACGTACAGTAAAAAGTGCAGTAGCTCCGGTATAGGTAGTAAAAGTCCAGATCAGATGTGCAACAAAGAATTAATCCATCCTGTCAGATTTTACCTATGCCACCCACTACTTGCCTTTAAGTCTGCCCTTTCCCTTGATGGATATTCAATATTGACAGTTGAACTCTGTGATTTTTTTAATAAAAACTACCGACTGAGAGATAGAATTTAAACTCTTGATCCAAGCACTTTTGCCCTAGTTGGGAGGATAACACCGTAGATCACTTAGCCTATCTTATGGGATATACAAACCTATCGAACACTTAATTATACTGTGAGCTGAGTTTTATACTAAAAAATCGTTTTATGTTTTACAACAATTATTCCTTTCCACTCTCATTTTTCAGACTGGTCTATTCCAACAGTCGTATTTTAAAAACATAGCTAGTCACTTTGTTAAAAAGCAGACTTTTGTGTTTTTATTTTGATACAGATAATTTGGGGTCAACAAATTAAAAAAAAAACCGTAACAGCAAACCTGCGTAATACATATATATGTATCTTAATACTACATAAAACCATATAACCAAGTTTAATCAATATATATTCATAAATAAACAATTTTTGACATTTTAATTATTCTCCATAAGAATATCATGGCGGCTGAGTATGCAGGTTTGCTGAAGCAAGGAACAAAAAAAATTGGGGTTTATACAAATATCAATATAACTCAAGAAGGTAAAGCCTCAAACCAAATTTTATTAATTTATGTTCATAATTAAGGGAAATAACACTTATTCTCCATAAGAATAACATGGAGGCTGAGTACGCAGGTTTGCTGCTACGGGAACTATAGGCAAAAACATGTTTTTTAGTGCAAATATCTATAGACCACAACGATATAAAGCACTATACTACAGGCATATTATTATCGCTGCAATAATTAACGTTACGAGTTCCGAGGTTAATTATTACGCATTAAGCATCCAAAATTGACAGCGATTGTGAATGTGAATACTTATCGAACAATATTGAACAATACTTATTGTGAACATTTTTTGATGTAATGTTCTCGTCTGCTATGACTCTCAGCTTGATGGGGGTACTTTGACGTGCTTATTCATCTGGATAAGTTGATAAATAAGCGAGATGTACCATTTTTCTTTTTCTCCATAAGAATAACATTGGAAAACGTACTGTGTATAGCACTTTCAATATCTCTTTAACCATTTGACGTAGAGCAATGAGCAAAACACCAAATCGTGCATCTTTATCAGCTGATTCCAATGACAAAAACTTAAATTTGACTTTTTCAAAAATTATTTGTAAAAAACTCAGAAAACCCATTTTTGGGGTACAAAACCCCCCCCAAAATACCCCTTCAGATAGGTTGGTCCGTCTGGTTTTTGAACTTCAAGTCATAAATGCTGCTTTACATGTTTATACCAAACTTCGTCAAAATCGGATAATTTTTACGAGTGTTATCGTGCTCACGGACACACACACACATATATATATAAAGTATATATATACCGGTACCGGTATACAGTTTTGAAGGAATGGTGTTTTTGGCATCTGGGGACCTCAAAATGAAAAGTTATCATGGTCCCGGGCCTAGGTCTTACCATGCCGACTACGGTAATAGCTTCTTCCCTATAGGGGAAATTCGCTAATAGTTAAAACTAAAAACGCATGAGCGGGAGGGGAACGTTTCATAACCTCCAGGTACAGAACTTTCCTCTTTTATTTAAAATTATTAATTTGGCTGTTTCAAATCGTCAAGGTACAAAACGTCAAGGTTCTTGTTTACAATGTTTTAAATTTAGCTGTTTCAGAAAGTCAAGGTACAATAAGTAAAGGTTCTTTAAATTCATTAGATGTAAAACCACTAGTTTCAAAACGTAAAGTTTCACAACGTCCAGGTCAGTAACTCACTCGCTCTCAGTTCACTTGGAGGCAAAAAAAATATTGAGGAAACCAGTCAAAATCCGTAAGCCATGTTTTAGTTCTGATGCAGAGTACACAATGTAAAGTTTCAGAATGTCTAGTACAGTCTGATCCGTGATACAGCCAGTAACTGTACATACGAGAACTTCCGTCGGGTCAGGGCCCAGTGTAAAGATCTCAGCAAGCAATGCCACTCAGCCTACATGGACTCCGTCAATGACTATTCCGAATAACATGAGAGCCTTCTGGGGGTTCATTGATGGCATGAGGAAGAGTGATGTATCAGTTGTGGAGTTTGAATATAATGGACGTAGAGAAACATCACCTCAATTGATCTCTCACCTTTTTGCGGCTTTTTTCTCCTCCACCTTTTCAGAATCTCCACTTCCTCCTGCCCCCTTCGAAAGCAGTACAGCTATTACTATCTCTAGGTGCATCTTGAAGCAAGTAGATGTTGATTCAAAGTTGGCCACTCTTGACCCGCACAAGGGAGCCAGTCCTGACGAAATCCCTCCTTCAGTCCTAAAATATTGCCACTCTCTTGTTATCGCCTCAGCTAACAGCACTGTTTAATTAAATGCTCGAACAGGGAATTTTCCCTGACAGACCAAAATTCAGCTATGTTGTCCCAATCTATAAGTCAGGAGCTCCGCATAGTGATCAAAACTACAGACCAATCACCATTCAGCTGTTGCTTGGTAAAGTATTTGAGAGTCTTGTACTCGACCAATTGAGCTTCTCATTCAAGAATGTGTTTGTGAACGAACAGCATGGATTTCTCCCTGGAAGATTCACCACTAACCAACCTAGTGCTCTATGAAAATTACATCATCTCTGCCTTTGCTAGTGGCGTGCAGGTCAACAGTGTTTATATAGACTTTGCTAAGGCATTAACCACCGTCATCTCCTAAGTAAGCTGAAAACTCTTGGGAGTCATGGGCTCTGTGTTAAATTTGTTCCATTCGGACCTATGTGACAGGTAACTGGTTGTCAAGTTTGCCGTTGCCACAAGTCTGACTTCTTGTTATTTGCGGATGATATAAAGGTTTTCCATGCAGTTCTAAGTGTAGAGGATTGTAATCGTCTTCAGGAAAGCCTACTTATGATTGAACAATGGTGTGACGAAAATTGTGTGCAGCTGAACGTCAAGAAATGTATAGTCCTGAATTTTTGCGATGTAGCGATCCGGTTACCTTTGATTGACACGATCATGGACAGAAGAAACAGTGTTAAGGACCTTGGTGTTATCCTCTCAACTGACCTACGGCCCGATCTTCATGTCGATTATGTTTGCAATAGAGCCTCAAGGACACTTGGTCTCATTATTCGAGCTTCTAAACACGGTTCGAGTGTGGAGGCGATGAAGGTTTTGTATTTATCTCTGGTTCGCTCTGTGCTAGAGTATAACTGTATAGCACGGTCTCCTTTTCAGGCAGTGCATATTGATCGTCTCGAGAAGCTCCAGCGACGATTTCTTAGGATTTTGGCCATCAGACTTGGATATGAGTTTTCTGCAGCTCCAGTTGACCTTCTTGCTCAATCCTTCGGACTTGCGGATCTGGCCATTAGGAGACAGCAGGCTGATGCGGTTTTTCTTCGGAAACTTATCTTTGGCGATATTGACTGTCCTGACTTCCTCGCCAAGATAGACTTTAAAGTCCCGGCTCAGACTCGAAGGCAAGACTTATTCTTCCGACGCCATTGCAACACATCCTATGTCCTTCATAGTACCCTGCCAAGGTTCCACAGGATAGGAAATGAGCTATCGTAGGCCTAAGACTTTTTCCTGGAGTGTGAGAGATGCCTCAAGAAACTGTTCTTGTAGGTTTAAGCATTTTTGTGTTTTGTAATTTTGTAACTTATTTTTTCCCATTGATAATTATTGTTATCATGTTTAGTGTTACGTTACATTGTATTGTATATTGTTAGCAGTTCTTGTTATTGTATTTTGCTTTAATTGTTAATTATTACTACTGTTGTTGATATTCATAGTGTGCAAACTGTTTTCATACATCACTGAAAGAAATCACTGTTCCATCTTGGATCACTGAAATCATTGTAAACCTTTGTTAAATGGCGTATACCGTGAATAAATAAATAAAACTGAGAGTCATAGCAGACGAGAACAGTTTTTAGGTTGCCTGTACTTTACATTCTGAACCTTGACGTTCTGAAACAGATGTTTTTACATGCAGTTTGAAAGGAGTGGATCCATATTTGGTTTGGAGTGAAATGACATTCAGCATTTACGGTTACAACAAATACTACTTTGACATTTTGTACCTTTACATTTTGAAACACTTCCCTTTTTAAATTGTTTTATAATAATACTTTTACGTTTTGAAACTGGAGGTTTTGAAAACAGTCTTATTTTACATTTAAATAACTGAGACTTGATGTTATGTACCTTTATGTTCTGAAACTACGCATTATTTTAAATAGGACCTATACGTTCTGTACGTTGACGTTGTGAAATGGACCCGACGGGAGAGCCCCGACATGCGACAGCGTAGCTAAATGCAGCCGGCGGGGCTGCCCCGACATACAAGCGGAAAGGGTTAAATTATAATAGGCCCTAGGCTTATATAAAAATATTTGAAAAGCATCAAGATTTCATTTTCTATAAAGAAAGATTAATAAAGCTGTAAACAAAGCTAATTTTACTTGGTAGCCTTTTCTGCCGGATAAAAACTTGGCTAGCTCCTGAACTTTTTAACTCTGATGAAAAATTTCCAACAATACATTCATTGCTAGGGAATCTATTATGTTTTTAATGTGAAATTTGTATTTAAGACTAATTTTTCAATCATAGAAAAAATAAAAATATCTAATATATAAAAATATTGTTTCAGCTTGGAAAGACTTGAAAGCACTGTACTGCTATGGCCTTGCACACATTGGTTTTGTAACAAGTGCATCTTAACTTTGTACAAAAGTGCCAAAGGGGAAAAGGTAACTTGTCCATTGTGTAAGAGTGTGACAACTCGAAGAAAAGTTCTCCCTTTTCAAGACAAACAAACAGAATATGAAGACCACTTGCAGACACTAATTGGTGCATTGAGCTTGGATCTAAAATTTGATGGTAAGAAGCTTTTTCAGTTATATTTAGTGACTACCACTATATAATGTTCTTTCAAATGATCCTCCATTTCATTCTTTAAGAAAATATGTTTTGAGGTTGATTTTTTGTTATAATGCTTTACTCGCACATATGGTTACTAATCGGTACTAACTACATCTTTGTCTAATCAGTTGTTTATAGAGAAAGCCTTCTGATATGATTTTTTGATTTTTTTGTTTAGCTCAGTTAAGTTTTTGCTGTCCACAAGTAAGTTGTGTGAGTCATATGATCAGGTTATTATGAATGAATTATTGAGTTGCATGATACATGTTGTTACAATTCAACAGAATAAAACAAACTACATATTACAGCACTACAAAGTATATTTATACTTCATTTATACTGTACTTACAAGACAATAAATATACCACAAAAGATGGTACAATGCCGAAGTATACTAGCTTCTTCATTTTTTCATTAACAGGGTTAGGGTGTAACTACCCATTGCCACTTCAACCTTAAAATATCTTTTTCCCCCACCTACTATAAAGTCAAATTTTACTTATTGTAATAAACGAGTACAGTGCTGCTTTGTCTCCCTAGGGAGACAAAAAGTACTTTGACTCCCATTGGGACAAAGTAAACCCATAAGAATAACATTGACAATCTGGCACCACAGTACAGTGGAAAACTGGCAACGCTTTAGCTATAACATGTTGAACAGAATCAGCTGATATTTCGCTGCAATAATTAACGTTACGAGTTCCGAGGTTAGTTATTACGCATTAAGCATCCAAAATTGACAGCGATTGTGAATGCGAATACTTATCGATACTTATGGATTTTTTGGGTATGGGAAAAATGTTGTGTATATTACGGGAGTAAAGTACATTGTCTCCCTCGGGAGAATTGTCGCCCTCGCCTGCGACGTCGGGCGCCAACAATTTCCCTCAGGGAGACAAAGTTGCACTTTACTTCCTTAATATAAAAATAACTATTGTAGCACCCTTTCAACATTTCAGTCCACTAGCTTTAGATTCTTGCAGTTTTAACTTTAATACAAATTTTCTCTGGCCTGGTGCGCCGGCCTATATTTTGAGGGTTTTCATACTTTTCTGGGCTAACTCTGGGTAGGAAAGCCATAGTTGTTCTGCAGATACGTTTTCCCTCCTGGAGAATCTGCACTTGTTGGACAGGCTTAGGCCTACTCTTCTGAGTTAATTTCCCAGAGGCCCATGACCAGTAAGCATACCTATTAGTAGGTTTATGTTCATTTCCCCGAGGCTTCTATTCCTTCCTAAAGGGATTGAGCAGGAGTTTTGACTGCCTGAGGCCTAGGATGTTCCTCCAAGTTAGACCCTTAGTTTTATTTTAATAACCTCTAATGATTGCCTTTCCTTAACTGATTGACGTACCACAAAAGGGTTCTGGTCCTGTAAATAGGGCTTTTGAGGCTTTCCTTCGCAGTTCATCTGCCCTTTCATTCCCCTCGATTCCGGAATGTCCTGGTGGGAATGTCCTGGTACCCACACTAGTTAGACATAGTTATCTTGTGCAAAACCTTCAGCACATTTATGCAACTCTGCACTAGCTTTGACTCCACAACACTGGCTTCTAGTTCCTTGATCGCAGCCTGGCTGTCAGACAAAATGTGTATCTTTGCCTTACTCAGCTGTTTTTTTTGCACTCAGAATCCCCCACAGTTTTCTATTGCAAGGATTTCTGATTGGAACACCATTTTTATGCTCCCTAGGGCTAGTGAGTGCTGAATCCAGTTTCCATGGACCCCTAGCCAGGGCTGGGGGTACATAAAAGGGGCTACAAAACCTTCAGGACACCCCTTCTTTTCGTGAACCATCTGTCTAGCACATGAGAACTGCCCACCCGTGTTATGCCCTTTCAGTTGCCATTCCTCCCTTTCTCCAATCCTCAGTAGGGTTTCTCAAAATCATAGGTTTTATCACTAGGTCTAAGACTGTTGTTGCCATGTCTAGGTCTGGGAAATCCATTAATATATATACATTTATTATTGATTTATTTGGACTTTACCTATCGCTTCTAGTGTTTAAAACTACACTACGTTTCGGGAGGTAAGGAAACTCCTCCCGCTATCAAGTGAACCCTACTTACATCTAAAAGTCACTACCGACGGCTAGTGGTAATGGAGGGGGGAGAGCTGTTATCCCCTCCTACCGCCAGGGGCATATGCTGTGAAAACCGACCCATCTGTGTCAACCAGAACATGACACGGAAACCAAATAATTGCACGATTCCTCCTTGAATGCTTCATGGGTAATTATTTGGTTTCCGTGTCATGTTCCCGTCAACACAGATGGGTCGGTAGCCAAAGCTGTGTCGACATGAGCCCCTGGCGGTAGGAGGGGGTAACGGCTCTCCCCCCTCCACTACCGCTAGCCTCCAGTGAAGTGCGGTGTACGGTAGTGAGAGGACACGAGAGTGCAGTTTCTATATTTTGCGGTCAGGTTGGAGGCAAAGATGGAGAACAGGTAATGTATTGACAGTTTTCCATTTGTTTGTGTATATACATGTTGTGTTAGTGTATTGCATTTGTTTTTTGTTTCTGTATTTGTTAGTTTTGTGTTTGTGTAAATAAAATGTAAAGGAAACAGATTGAAAAAAATTAGGTTACTTAGGTGTGAGAACTTGATATTTAGATGTAAGTAGGGTTCCCTTGATAACGGGAAGAGTTTCCTTACCTCCCGAAACATAGTGTAGTTTAAAACACTAGAGGCAATAGGTAAAGTCCAAATAAATCAATAATAAATTCAAATCCATCTCTGTTATGAGTTTCAAAAATACAATATAGGCATGTGTCTATTCCTGTTTATAGGCTTTATCTCATCTTTGATGGATAGTTTTTTAAGGCACTCATCGCTGTCCTCTTTTATTTCTTGAATGTAAAAAAATGCTTTTAATGCAACTGTTGGACATTACTTTGAAGCTCTGCTTATGCCTGAGCATTCTAGTCTTCTCAGTTGTTGTATTTTATTAGCAGAAGTAGGCTGCTCCACTTTTGGCCACAAAACTAAAGCTGCATAGTACATATGTCACCATTGATTTTACTATGGTCACATAAGTCCAATAAGTAAGTTTTGGACTCAGCCTTCACACCTTTCCAAAGATTCTCCTGCAGATTCCTATAGCTCCTGTGACTTTAGATAAGACATGCTACATCTGTTTGTTCCAGGTTAACACGTTCGCTGCGCAGTACGGGTATACCCGTAGTTGCGGCTTTTCGCCGGAGCGCGCTACGGGTATACCCGTACAGTTGCCATGGAAACTTTACAGGCTTCAAGGTGCACCAGTGTGGCGCGAGGGATAAACAATTTGTTGCCAGCGTGTAGCTTAGAATGCGAGCTTTATTTTGGTGTAGGTTGGTAGTAAATTTCCCCGTAAAATTCCCGTTCATACGGGACAAAAAACCAGTTTTTGTCCCATATTTCTGGGATATTCTCCCTGTACAAGGGAAATGGCTAGTACCCAGGCAGTGCTGCTACCTGTGGGCGTTTCAGTGAACTACGTCCAGTCTCGTGGTAACGCAGCACATACCGCACCGCTGTTTTGTGATTCGTCAGACCGAAATAATTTAAATCGTCTGTGCCAATCTGGTTCGCTGCCGCACACGGCGCACGCCCGCCATTGGTGGACCGCAGCGAACGTGTTAACCTTTGATCCAGAATTACTCCTAGATCCCCCTATCTTTGTTTCAGTGACCAGTTACAACAATGTAAGAAGACATAAGAGCTCAAGAGACAACATGATCATAGAAACTGATAAAGAATTAGTTGCATTGTCTCCTTTCAAGAAAACTAGAACAAAAGCATTAGTAAGAGTTATTGAAGTAAAGAAGAATCCAGATGTGCGGCAAAACAAGAAAAGACCCACCAGAAGATCAGGAAATTTGCATCCCACAAATAAGAACTCATTTACAGTTAAAAATAACAAGACACAAACTAAAACACCCAAACCAATTCCAGCATTATTACCAGAAACTCCAGATAGCCCTAAACGAAAGAAAGTTAAAGAATGGCTTGACTCAAATAAGTTTTCCCAAGCAGACCAAGATGTTTGTGTCGAGACCATTGTTGCAGATGTACACAGTGCTGATCAGGATGAATCTTTATGTTTTTCAGAAACTGCTCTCCAGTCTGTGTCACAGGTAGGTCATAGAAGCACAGTGACACCAATTAAACCTATACCAAGAAAGAAACCCATTGTCACACCATCTGATATTGATGCCATTAAAGTTTGCAACATGCCTTCAGAGAATTTGTTTTCTAGCAAAGGCAAGTTCAGCAAAAATCAGAAAGCTATTACTATGCCTGCGATTGAAAAATTTGATGAGCTTTTCCCTGAAAACAGAAAACTACAGGCAGTAACAACAACTTATGGTAGCAAGAACCCATACACTTCCACACGTACAAGGGGCCAGAGGTTTGCTGTTCAGGTTGATTTGTTTAATAATGTAGGTTCAAATAAAGGCGACATTGATGAAAAGTTTAGTCCAGGAGAAGCAATAGACAATTCAGAGGAAACCCTTGAAGACTTTTCATCAGGAAGTGGAGAAGAATGGACCATTGAAAAAGTACCTAGAAAATGTAGTCTTTTGAATAAAGATAAACCTTTGAAGAATAATACAAAACAATCTGCTAAACAAAAAAGGAAAACTTCTATTGAAAAGTATGTAAGCGCAAAGCCAATGGAAAGTGGGTTAAGAAATTCCATCAAAAAGGATTTACAATCCCAAAAAACCAGAAGAAATTACCAGCCAAATCCAAATAATTATAAAGAACATAAAAATAAAACTCCAGTGAAGTGTGTTTCTGTTGAAGAGTTTACTAAACCCAAAGATTACATTGTTAAAGAAATAATTGATGACTGGAATGACACCAAAGATTCAAACAACTTATTTCTTGTTAAAAGTCAAGCATCAACCAAACACAATGGAAATGTCATATCAGAGGTTAAATGTGGAGAAAACTCTGAAACAAAATTTGAAAACATTATTTCTGAATTGAATAAACTTAACACTCCAGCTAACATTGAAAATGATGTTGCAAAAACACCTTCTAAAGAAGTAAACACAAGGTCACCTGGTTGGTCAAGACTCAAATCCACCAAAAAGGAGTTTCACTTATCTGATAAGAAGAAACTTAGTCTTAAAACGTTCAACAAATCAAAATCAAATTCATCCCTCACAAATACTGGAATATCACCTTTATTCAATCACAGTAAGAGCACAGTTAGCAGTATGAGTAAGACTAACCTTGAACGGTCCATGGTTCAATCTGATAGTAGTATTTCAGTGGATAAAATGATCAATTCATCTAAGAGTGAAGTTGATGACAAATATAAAGAACTTAGTGTAGCTATTTCTTGTTATACAAAACCCCAAAAAACACCAGAATTAGGTAAGAATCTTAATACATCACTCACTTCATCTGCATCAGGGTCTCCATTCAGAGGATTTCTTACCCCAGAGGAAAAAGAATATCCAAAAAAATGTGTTTCAAATCTCAATCATGTCAAAGAAACTCCCCAAAAGCCATGTAACACTTTTTGTTTCCCACAACTGGAAAGTGAAAAGAGCAGTAAAGTTGCGAATGAGAATCTTGAAGTCCATCACTCGGGTAGTTTGTCAAAAGAAGATCCAATGGAAGTAGACATTCAACCATTTGAAGATCCTGAAATAAAATTGCAGTGTGAAAAGAAAATGAATGAAAATCTTAAGATTACATGGGAAATTAATAAAGAATTTTGCAAGACTTTGGGAACCTCAAATTTCCTAGAAACGAGCAATGTCACAACTATTTCTCAAGAAGAACCAAATAGATGTCCAGTCTCCACAAAAAAACGAGATAGGGACTCTGGAATCCACAATGAGAGGTAAAAACAGTTATTGATACAAATGAATGAAAGTACCTGCTTCAAACAGGAGCGCAGAATTGGAACAGTCAGGACCTCCCGCAGCGCCGTCCTCGCGTAGTAAAAATGTTTGGCGGGGAACTGGCACTGTCCCTCCACCCCTCAGCCCCGCGTACTACACCAGGGAGCAACGCCCTCGTTCTTACTCCATACATAACAGCACTTCTACCAACTGCCATAAACATCAGAATTGTCGTATACTCCTAAAATATGACAATTTCTAACCACGAATCTTGTCATTTCCAGAATCTTATATATTAATGTGCTTAGGCAATTTTTGGTTGGAGAACTCCTCCGTTATTTCTGAACCGATTTTAACGATTGAGGTACTGTACCTAAGATATTCTAATTGTCTTTTAAAATATAATAAAAAAATAAACAATAAACCATATTCATAAAAAATTACAATAATTTAAGCTATATATAATATTGAGCAGTTTTTTGTCAATGCAACTCATCTCTTATTTCTTGACCAATTTTAATGTTTGAAGTGTCTAAACATTCGTCTCAGTTCATAGTTTTGCAATAAGGGTTTTAATTTTAAATACCCTCAAAGTTAGTTTTTTGCACATAAGATTAACATGGGGAATAATTGTATTTGAATTCCAGCTGTTAACACATCATAGACAGGTTATTAGCAGAACAGATGTTCCAGGAATGTCTTTACCTATATAAATAAAATAAGTTTTGTTTCTACATCACTTTGAGCAGTGAAGCTTTTGTATGCAGCGTAGATATTTAAATATGTGTTAATATTTGTTCATCTGTCCTTCTGTTTATAAGCCAGATTTGTTCTGCAATTCACTGTACTGAATGAAATAAAACAATTTCGTGTGGAGGAGGAAATGTTTAGGCGAAAAACTTAAACAGTGCACTGCGGCGGTTAGGTTATGTTAGGTTACTATAATTTCCGTACACAACATGACTGTTTCTGAGGGTCCCATTATTTTACGCTGGATGCTAGAAGCTGGTAGAACTGCTGTTATGTATGGAGTGGGAACGACGGCGTGGCTCCCTGGTGTAGTAGCTTACGGCTACGAGTAGGGGGACAGCGCCAGTTCCCCGCCAAACATTTTTACTGCGGGAGGTCCTGACTCTTCCATTTCTATTGTCTCCTTCAAATAGCAGTATGCAAGTTTTAACCTAATAAACAGTTTAAGTAATAATAAACATAAATATCAAATCACTTATAAAGCAATATGAGAGTAACAAATAATAAGTACAAAAATAAGACTGTAATAATAAATATAAATATAAAATCACTTATAAAGCAATATGAGAGTAACAAATAATAAGTACAAAAATAAGACTAGCATATAGCCGTCCCTAGTAAGAAGGCTGAGTCTTTTGAACTGGTAACACAGCTCTTGAACCCTATCGCAAGGGCTGCCCTGCTTCAGTACAAGCAGCGTCACTTGTTTTTTTATGTTATTTCACTATTTTCTTTATAGTCTAGGCATGTCTAAGCTTTTTACTAACATTATATATTATATTAGCTCTTGAGTTAATGATGTAAATTATGATACAAAGTTAAATTTTAATATCAATCTCTATTTAAAATACCTTTTTTATTACATCTAACCCAATGTCGTAGACATACGAACTGGTCTCGTTCCTTACTTTAAATTTTTTAAACCTATGAATTGGAATATAAATTTGTGTTTTTAAACAAATTAATGGTTTATTTTCTTTAAATACGGTTTTCATTCAGTTTTTAGAGTCGCATTGCCACACACACAGTAGACAGGTAAAAAGTAGCAAAATCAGTGTTGACCATGTCCAGCTCACAAAGAATTAACCGATCCCGTGTCAACTTCCAAGCAAGCCTGCCACCGTTTGTTTTACTTGGCCCCTCCCACCAACGTTTGTTTTACTTGGCCCCTCCCACCAACGTTGCCACAAACAGGTTAACTCATTGTGAGTTGCACGACTGGTCAGTTTTGGTCGTGTGCGGGAATCGAACCCACAAACATCGTATCCACACCTGGCCAAGGAGTTTCCACGACGTAGCCAACTCAGCTAACACGACCAACAGCCTAGCAGCGATATTAAGGTTTTTCAGTCAGTCCGCGCCTCTAGCAGATAGAACCGTAGTCGCCCGCGGTCATTAGTTACATATTTTGCTACTAGAGTGCAGCACCAATCAAATCCCATTATAGGCTTTTGTGAATAGAATAAAATTACTACCTTAATGGTTTAATCAAATGAGAAATCTACAGTAACCAAATGTCAAAGCGATACTGTGATAAAACTATGCCACTCAACAAATCAATACATTCTTCTGACTAACAACTTTATAAATATCGAAACTATTTAAAAATCCCTCAGGGCTGTGCCACATTGCCTTGAATTTAATACGCTTATTTGATTTTTTGTTTCTCTTAACATATTTGTTTAGGTATTAATAATAATTTAACAAAAATAATTTTGTTGTTTTGTTTTTATTATTTATTCTCATGTTTATTAACCGAAAAAGTTGATTTTAGTGTTACTACAGAGTGTAGTACAACTAAATGTTTCCTAGGCAGGGCATGGCAAAGGTTATCCTGGTGTAGCAGGGGTCATCAAGTTAGGGGTTATAAACTAAATCGTTGGCTTATTGAATTCACAACACAGCAACAAATTAGTTCAAGGAAATGCTCTATTACTTATTTATTTTATAAACTGTCATCAATAAATTTAAAAAGTTTGAGATCAATTATTTGTAACTTGAATTGAGTTAATTGTAGTTCTGAGTTGTCTAAAGTTTTCTTTTAAATTTTCAAACAAAAGTAAGTTTTTTTTAAAACAATGACTGTGAAATAACTCTGAAATAAATCATTGCAAAGGGGTGTGTGTTGCATTGGACGTGTTCATTGCTAAACATTCTTGCCCTACACTGCCAGAAAATTTGACATCTTTCAATTTTTGTATCATGCCAAAAGATGTCTATCATCTGATGTTCCAGTGTTCCAATACTTTGGTGAAGGCTCTTCTATCCAGTATATAAGATGGAGGTGTTTTTATATTCATGGTCAAACCACTATATAGGCTACAATGTTGTATAATAAAGCAGTTTTTCCTTTAAAGCAATGTTTACCCACCATGCTTTTCAAGTGGGGAATAGCTTATGAATTTTTGATTGGGGGTTTAGTTTTATTTTACTGCAAGTAAATTGGCAAAAAAGCCTTAAGGATCTGGTCTAGTTAATGCAAATTCTGTGTACCAATTGAAAATACTTTCTTAAGATAGGAAAAACGGCCTTGCAGATTTTCCCAGGAAGACATTTAATGGCTACAGATAACAGAACAATCTAAATGGGATTAAAAATATGAAAAATCCAAGTTATTTTTGGCATTTATCAAAATGATTCAGTCTAAAGTTAGGTTCTTTGAAAAAGCTCTTTTTATACAATCATGTACATTTAAAATGGCTCATAAATATAGTTGATTTCCTGATATAAAAAAGTCAAAAACACAATGAATAGATAATTTCTCTCTATTTAATATGAGACCTTATCCATTACTGGCTCTCTAAGGTTTAAGTTAAGTGCAATCCTGCTAAATCTTGCACTATGATGTGCAGTCTGGCAGGCTTCGTGTGCAAAATTTTTCATTTTTACTCGCCGCAGCCTTTTACTAGAGACGGACATTCTATAACTCGTATAACACATGATGAATAACTGAAGAAACTACAAAATTATAAATATCACATTTAATCTGTTTTTTTTTCAGTGGAATCTCTTCTCCTGTAAGGAAAAGGGTTTGCAGGGATGCTGAAGTGCAGACGAGTCCTGGCCGAATGGAATCAGCCATCCGGGATATGCTCAAGGATATGTGTGGAGTAAACTTTGAGGAAATTATCAAACAGTCTAATAAGGCAGATTTGCCGAGAAACCTCAACACAGTTGATGTCACAAGTCCCAACCACAGTTTTACAGGACTTTCTCAGGATTCAGATAAAGAAAATGTTGATATCGGCTCAAAGAATCAAAATGCCTCCAAGAAGTGTTCTGATGATTCAGATATAGTTTTCGGCACAGAAGACAGTACAGCTCTTGCCCAGATAAATTATCTTGTGTTAAGAGATGAGAAGACATTTGAAAACAATTATATTGACCCCGATGCTCCTACTCAGCCCAACAAAACCCCTGTTGTACGGAAAAGACCATTGCAAACTTCCACAAAAGAGTATACTGTTGTTTCAAATCCAACAACAAGCGAATTAAAAAGGACGGACTCTTTGTTTGACAAAAGTGATGTTATATTTCCAGATGAAACTCCCAAAGGAGCGACTCCTTGGAATTATTCAGGAGTAAATCAGCTGGAAGGTAATACTGGTCCTATTAAAAAATCTGTTGATAAAAATGCTATCCTACAGTCATCTCAATGTATGAAAGAAAAGACAAACAGAAGTAGAAGACAGTTGGATTTTGTGGGTGAGAGCTCAAATGATATATTTGAATTTGAAAGGCAGTCTTCTGACAAGTTGAGGGAAGGGGTCGTAAATAATGAGTCAAATAGTTGTGAACACAGTGATAAAGTGGAAACATCACATGACAGAATTGAAGAGCTTGATGACATTTTTATGGAGGGCAATGAACCCTCAGATGGGGTTTTAAACTCTCCAGACAAAGGAGATTCTACATCTAACAAAAATATAATAACAGTCAAACACCCAGAGTTAAATGTCGAAAATGAAATAGAAAGTGAGAACTTGTCTGATACACCTGAGATAGTAGGGCCTTCAGAAGTGCAATGTTTTTATAGTAGAGTAAATTTATGTGCTCCAGTCAAACAAAGTGACCTGGCTGACTCTGATAAAAATATGTCAGATAAGCCTGTTATGTGTTCCCCAAACACGAGGGTAAAAACTGGCGGGACTGAGAATAAAAACACTCACTTTCAACAATTGTCAAATGAAGTTGTGAAAGACCGATCGGATGTACATCAAGGCAGTCCTTTGATGGTGAAAGAGTCTTCAAATGAGCAAAAGGCAACAAGCACTAATTGTTTAAATGCTAGAGAAGATGACGAGGCATCCAACCCTTCAAGTGACATAAGCTATGTAGAAGGCACACCAGATGGTTCTCAAAATGAAGAAAAGCGAAATGAAATTTTAAATATTGAAAATGGTATTAAAGAAACAGGTGGCCAACCACTGAACATTGTTGACACGTCAGGAGAAGTTCATAGGAAGAGAGAAATAACAGAATCAGAAATATCTTTATACGATCCATCTCAGTCAAACAAAAGTCTAAATATGCTTGAGGAGTTGCAACAAAAGGATAAAGAAACAATTATTGACAATAACGAGTCAGTCAGTATGATTGAAAATACGGAGGTGGAAGAAGAACATCTTTGTTTTGCATCATCATTGCTGAATCCACAACAAAACCAAGTATTAGCCTGTGTTTTGGGTGGAATGGGACTGACCTATTCTAAGACTGTAGGTCCTCATATTAGCCATCTGATTGTTGGTACTAAGAACGGTTGCTTCCAGAACACTTACAAAGTCCTACTTGCAATGGCTTTGCACAAGCCCATTATCAGATTTGATTGGGTGGAGGAGGTCATTAGAACAGGCGGAACAGTTCCTCTAGTAAGTTTCATTAGGTTAGCAGTAGTTTCTATGAATGTTAGTTGTTATCACTGTCGTTTTCAGCAGTTTAAAAAAATACTGTAGCTGTTATCTAGTGTTAACTTGTGTAAGCTAGGTTTATCCAGTTGGCTTTGCCATCTTGTGATTTTTATTCAAAACTTAACTATAACTCAACATAGTGCTGCTTACTGAATCAGATATAATCAAAGCTATCGTAATGTTCAATTCGTTATTGTTATTGACATCTCACTATTTAAAAAAAATCGTTGCCAAATAATTCTCAGTCATTAGCAGTTTTATCATAAGAATTTATATGTTTGTAAAGCGTCCGTAGAGAATGTTTTAATCACCAATTAAGTGGATAAATTATTTCTTTAATTTCAAATTATTCACATGTAATGGTTTCTAAAGTACCACACTGTTGAGTTTCTATGGTTCACCATCCCAATGAACAGTGACAGATTCTAGTTTTTGTTGTTTTTTTCAAATACTTTTTTCTCTTTGTTTTTACTTGGATTTATTTACCTACCAAATAATACACACTTTAAATTAAACTCATAATTATCTATTTTAACATAACCAATCAATATTTATAATGTGTCTGTGACAAAGACTCCTGACAGTTAGTTTTATTTCGTAAATGTTATTATGTTTTAGTCTTCAGGCCTTTGCCCAACATTTCCAAGGTTTTGTTTAATTAGGTGTAATTGTATTCATTTTTCAGGACCCATTTGTAGCTCTTGATCTGAGTGGGGAATGTGGAGTTATAAGAGCTAAAGCAGACATGAATCGAAAACTGTTACACAATTTTGCAATTCATATTTACAATGTTAACGACAGAATCGTATTGAAGGAACAAATTGAGGTATGCTAAATTAATAAGTGAAAGGAAAATGGTTGCCAGCATTATCCAGATACATTGTGTTTGCAGGGTTCTACATCTGATCATCAAACCTAGCATAGGCAATTTGTTCAATGATAGCCATTCATCACTGCACTGTTAAACTCTACATTCAAACGATACTTAAAGAGTATTTGCAAATGTATATGTTGTTTACTATTGCCAGAATTAAGTATTTATATCTCCGTTTTTGAATAAAACTACCAACAAAGAACAGACTGAAGTGGTGCTAAAAAGAAGGAACTAACGACCAAGCTAACTGAATGATAAAAACTGATTATGAAAGGACATAACACTCAAAAGTTTTTTCTGGTAGATTTACTGGGATATAAACACATCATTTACGGGATGAACAGTAGAACTGCGATAATCCGACCTCGGATGGTCCGACTCCTTGTTTAATTTGACCTTGCCGTTAACGGCGTTTGTTATTGTTTACGTATCTGGTATGTCATTCCGTTAAGGTCTTGTCATGTCGATGAATCATCATTGACAATATAAATCAGTAGACCAGTATGTATTATGTAGGCCTACCATAGTATTAAATCTGTAAAACTGTACATACATTTAAATATTTTCAGTTTAAACTACAGTTTTATCACGTTTTCATGTCAATAAATGTACCTCTGATAATCCAACCTTTTTCGTTTCCCGACTAAGCTCTTGGTCCCATTGGTCACGGATTAGCGGGATTCTACTGTATAAATAAAAACATCTTGCAGCACTTCAAATATATTTACTCTTATACAGCATTCATATAAAGACGGTAAATAGGATATACAAGTTGGAAAAAGGCCATCATACTGTGATTGCGTTGTGACTCTACAATTCCTCGACAACATTTATTTCTCTCATTAACTATAGAAAAAAAGGGATTTGGATGGTTAGTTTTTATGAAGTTTGCCTTAGTGTCAACCTATCGATAATGTACTTTATGAATTGAGGGTATACGGTTGTTGAAATGTTATGAGTAACAAGAGGTTTTTTTCTTTACAAAATAGAAGATGTTTGCCAGCATCATTTTAGTTAATACATTTTCAGACATTAAAACCTTTTTAAGTTTGAAAACACTAAACAAGATGTCAAATTTACTTTTTACCTCCGGTGATCCGATGAGTGTTGTGTGGAGATCCTTGCACCTGAAGGACAATCTTAATCTTCATAGTAGTCTGTCATCATCAGACAGGACGTAAGAAATTGTTTCGGTGGTTTGACATCTTCAACTACTAAATTGTGCATGGAGAGTTTCACCTTTATGGATGGGTAGGTAGTTTTCTTGTTTCTAGGGGTGTCAGTGATTCAAATGGACAAGGATTCCAGGAATGTTTAGAAAGTTCAGGTTTCGCCAGCACCTCTCTCTCGTTGCTATGATTGTATGAATTCAGAATTTTTGCCTTGTCTTGTTTCTATTGAGGCGGCTGGTGCAGCAGTCTATTGTTTGCTGTTTGCTGGTTGTTCTTGACATTTCCTGAATACACAATTTAAAATTTATTAGTCTTAATTTAATTTGTTTTCTTCAATTGTTTCAGTAATTACTAAACAGTTTAAAAAAGTCTGATCCTCAAACTTTAGTGTGATGGTTTATGATGCACCCTTTAGGTTTTTTAATAAAATAGATTTAACGCTCATTAAGGAAACCCCAACTTCAAATTTAAAGTTTTAGAAAACTATCTCCTACTGCTAGACTAATGTCACCCCCAACAACACAAATTAGAAGCCTTCCACAGTATGATATATAGAGAAAAAAATTTACCCAGACAAAGAAGCTTAGAAAGATAAAATAATAAAATGTTTAATACTTTATTATATTCTATTCTAATATTGGTACTTAGCTCAAAGAAATGGTTTCAAAACTTCAGAAATTTCCAGAATGATTAACATTGAAACAAACAAAAATAAGAACCAAGAAAACAACGTAGGGTGCTTTATGTTTAAGGAACCATGAATTTACCTACTGACAAAAATATTCCACAAACAAAATATTAATGCTACATACAAAACCAATAACACTAACAGAAAGTTACATGTTGAATTTTAAAAATAAGAGTATATAAATGAAAAAGTCTCAGTTGCAATCAAGTCTATGTAGGTCAGACTGGCAGAAATATCAGAAAAATATATAAGGAATATATATATTCTATATATTCTTTTAAACAAAACGAGTCTCAATCGCATAATACTTAGCACATTTTGGGCAATAATGGAAAATAAGAAAATTTAAGTTGTTTGAAGTAATAAATACATTAGACAAAGGACCAAAACTAGATGTATTGGAAACCTTAACTTATAAAGAAAAACTTAGGCTACATCATAAAGCATCAAGCTAAAGTGCCGGGACTAGATTTGTTTAAACGGTTTAGTAACTACTTGAATTACTAAAGAAAATAAATTAAATTAAGACTAGTTTATTTCAAATACAGCACACAGGAAATATCTGGAACATTCCAGAGAACAAGCAAACAATAGACCACCGCACCGGCCGCCAAAATAGAATTTCAAACTTTATAAAGATTCCTTGGACTCTTATTCCTCTGGATCACCGACTCCCCTAGAAACAACTAGAAAACTACCCCCGTCTGCAGAAGTGGAAACTCTCCTAGCATAATTAGTGGTTGGAGATGGCAAACCGCTGAAACCATGGTCCTACATTTTTTTAACTGTAGCGTTGATATGTTCTTCCCATATTCAGAAGACAGGCATCGTATGATATTTGATACTTAGATATAAATCTAAATAAGAATTACCGGTATAAACCGGTAATAGATGAACCACTCTAGCTTTGAACTCAAATATTTTTGGATCTTAAATACTTTTTGACATATTACCTAGCAACAATCCACTTAATTAATTATATACAATTTTGATTAATTAATTAATTTATTTTCTGTTTCAGGAGCTGGTGAGGCTTTGTGGAGGGACTGTGGTGAAGGAATTGCCCGATTTTTGTAAAATTCCGCGGGATAAGTATAGAATCATCGTCTTATCTGAACCGCCCGATTCCCTAACTCAAGGAGGTATTCTAGCCTATGTCTTATTTGTATTTAACAATAATACAGTAATGTAAATAACCAACCACTTCTTTCTAATAATTATATTAACGTGTTTTTGCATCTTCTGGTAACAAAGTATTAAAATAATAACATAACAAATATATAACCATAGCCGGTATAATATATTTAGCAGTGTAAAAAAATGTTGATGGCATTAATAATATGACCAACAAATGTGATGGCCAAATGTGGGGTGTGTGGTAATAGCCTTTGATTAAGGCCAAATCTCTGAAATATGTATTCCAGTTTACTTGAAAATACTGTAAAAAATACCAACATCTTTAAGAATTTAAACATTTTTCCATATTGAATTTCACGTGTGGTATAGTTGATTCCCCTTCCCCCTCCCCGCCTAATCCCTCTTTTGACTTGTTAGGTACTAATGAGTTTGATGAATTCACCTTCCATGTAGTAAAACCCGAATGAGAAAAAAGTAAATATACTATCCCTGGTGTGTTTTACTTTTAACCTATACTTTATTATGTGTATCCACTGGAAGCACTTTTTAGTGAATTTCCTTTGGAAAGTGAATTATTAGTATGACCCGCATGGTGAAACTTAAGCCCGGGACTACCATAGAAGTTCCTAACCTGACCCCCTGAACACGTTTTGGGGGGTCGTTCAAAATTGTGTATATATATATATATATATATATATAGACACACACACACACACACATATATATATATATATATGTACATTATATATATATATGTGTGTGTGTGTGTTTACACTCTAGCGGTCACATTTTTTGTAGGGACGTTTCAACTTCAAATTTGGTAGGGACGTTCCTTTCTGTAATCAGTTAGACAAGTTCGTTGGGCAAAACAATCGGAAAACTCTAAACCTCTTTTTTGGCGATTAATCTTTTAAATTTCGAGTTTTGGCCCAAAAAGGGTCAGAAAAGCCCCGGATGTAAAATTAATGCATGTAAAAAGATGGGAATGAGTGAGGCAAAAGTTTTAAGCCCTCTCTCGTCATTCTAGCATGAATATTTACCGAGTTATTCAAGAAAATGTGTTTCAACTAAACACAGTACATTGTATTATGGGGGTTTTACACTATAAAAGCCTATTATTCCTTTGTTAGAGTACTTTTATCATCGCCAGTAACTCACGCCTACTCTCAAGCCTGCCCGGACCTTCTCCTAACATTATAATGCGCAAAATTGTATTCCCAGCTTTGCAGGTAAATGAAACCAGGAGCATCAGAACAGCCCAAAAAATCAATGTTTTCAGATTTCAATAAAAATTGGAATATATGTATATTTTTACTCAGTTTTTGAGTTTTAAAAGTTTCTATGTGGAAATTCACTTCCCTCATGTCAGCGTGCTGCGTGCAAACTCATTTAAGATGTTCAAGCATTCAAAACATAGCCTAAAAAATTAGTTTAAACACTAATACTAACACAGATTTGAATACTCCATTTGCCATTCACACGCTTCACACTGAAAAGGGTACTACTGCCATTCGCTAATTGGTACATACTCAGTGATGCCAAAAAAGGTTAATAGTGCAAGGGTGTCCCCAAACTGGGTATGGCAGGAATATTGGGAAATAACAAAATTTGGACTGGGAGTTTATGTAAACGATTTGTGGAACTTGTTGTCACAAACTACCCGGAATTTGAATTTTGTTCACAGACTGGCGGCAGAAGTACTCAGCAGTGGAGGTGATGATAGACTGGGTGTACAACACTATCGGGCGGTACCGCGTGATGCCGCTGGTGCCCTTCATGGTGGCCGAAGCGGCTGATGCAGTTCCGTTCCTCCAACACCAGGGCTACCCGAAGGAACTCATATTCGATTTGTCCACTCAGGAATAGAAGCTTCTCTTATCAGAAATGTTTTCTAGTAGTACGATCAGTAGGGAGTGCCCGAGGTTTTCACCTATATGCGACATTCATCTGTCTACTGTTTATTGATTTTTGTAATTGTTGATATTGTGTCCTTTGTAGAAAACGTTAATACGCGTGGATGTTACATGGCAAAATTTCCATGCACTGATGATACATCACACAAAAACAGTAAACGTGAAACATGTTTAGATTGCCGTATATCTGGCATTCCGTATACAATTACAGCAAATTTATTTTATGACACGGAAACGTGTTAAATGAAAGTCGTACTAGGATTTTGTGAGTTTGGAAAATTTATCCTAACTTTAACTATTAAGTCGCTCAAAAGAGCAGTAAGTTCCTTTTTTAGATATTTTTCCTATTTGAACGCCAAACTGTTTTTGTTTTCAGAAATATATTCACAAAGGTGCTCTTATAAGGAAACAAATAAGCCTTGTCAAATTAATTGTATTAATAGGCCCAAAGCACATATACAGGAGGGTATGATAAAATCAACATTAAATATACTGTATCATACTTGTATATAATTATGGATGGTGTATATATTTTGTGTTGTATCATTATATAATAAATAGTTTTAAGTTGAATTATATATCCTTTTGGACTAAAAATATTATTTATTTCTCACACTCTATAACAAGTCCTGAATACTGTATATTGAATTTGTTGTCTATAAATATGCAGCCCCTCAAATGAATGGAAGTGTATTAAAACAACTTGTGACTGAATTTATATGGTTTTAGTACATACTTTTTTGGCTATAAAATAATTCTGATTCAGAAAACATAAATTTTGAAAATGTGCATTTTGTCAATAATTGTGTTACTAGCTAGGTATTGAAAACCTCTGAACAACTTCATATTTTATGAACAATGAACCTTAATTGGCTAGATCAGTGGTTCCCAAACTGTGAGTTGATAGCCCAAACCCTTGCGAGTTTGTCTGGCTGGCCTTTATTTTTATGTGATCCATAAATAAAATAGAAACCAATTTATTTATACCTAGGCACCTCATCCCTTGCAAGTTTGACTGGTTGGCCATTGTTTTGATGTGGTTCATAACAAAATAGAAACCAATGTATTCGTGTCTAGGCATTTCATTACAGTCATAATAAGGGTGCTATGAGCTTAAAACCCTTTAAAACACAAAATATAATTAACTGATTCATCTTACTGATTCCAAATTGTCACCCATTTGGCGTTAAAGGTCAAGGTTTCTTAGGTTAAACCTCAGTTTATACTACAGTGGTTCATCTTGGCTAATACTTTGAATTTTACAGGTAAAAAATCCCATGTCTCTCCAATTCTAAACAATTATGTCAGAGGTTATATTTTTTCTAACTGTTCAAGTTTAATTGCCTTTGAAATATATCTTTCTTTTCTGAAAATCATTTTCTTTCTTTTTAAACATTTGCAGTTAAAGTGAAACTAAAATATTTGCCTATATTTTATGTATAGCTTGTCGCATTTTTGTATATAATGTCGTTTGGCATTAGTACAGAAATATAGCTGATATATTATCAGGTTTCTACATGATTTTTTTATTAAATTGATGATGCCAGTATATGTAATGCATTTATGTGTTTACTTTATTTACTAAAACACTGCAAAATGTTAAAATTTAATTGGGGTTCTGGGGCCATGCAGTCATTAAAAACTTAAGTACCTATCCAATGGGTTAAAGAGATAATCAACTAAGTGGCATTTGTGAATCCAACGGTGCAATTTCCTAACATCATAATGCGGGTAGCAATTACAAGTTAGTACAATACAAATAAGAATTCCCTGACGTTACAGCATGCCAGCAGTGATCGAAAAACTACTGGGTCACTAGCCCTTGATGATGATAAATGGCTTGATATTTTTCTGTGTCTTGTCATAGTGTATGCTGCAATAACATTTCCTGTCAAATGTACAGTATATCTGAGTAATATATTAATTTTAAATTATTATTTATTTTCACTTACACAATAGTTGTATAATATCTTTATTTCTGTTGATAAATACAAATTTAAATATGCTGGTCCTAATGGTCAACTGGTACACCAGTCAGCAGTCAAATTGTTTTATAAAGTTGATTTATCTCATTCCCAGGACATGCACTAACATGTTCCAAAGGTTATGATGAGTACAGCACTTGTTCGAAAATGTGTTTGTTTAAAAGTGACCTATAGGAAAAATATCCTTGATGCAGAAAAAAGTGTCAAGAAAGTCTTGGACTAAGACTATTAGTGGTGTTTTGTGAATCTCAAAATTAATTTTTGTGACCCATCATGCACAGAATTGTTGATAGCTTAACCATTTTTTATGAGTTCTGGGACAGAGTTTTGAATCAATTACTGTCCATCAAATAACATAAGGTGCTTTGCAGTTGATGGGAAATTTGATTGCAGCATCCCCATGCCCATGCAGTGAGCAAACAAATGTTACTTTCTGAACTGCCCTTGTCAAATACAGTCCAGTGGCATTTCGGGTGATGATTTGTGGTCTAGTTTTAGCTTGGTAGTAATTCATTATTTCCCCATAAATTTAATATTTTGTTTTGTAAATTCCAACACATTGTTACGGAATAAATATTATTATTATTAAGTTAATTATAATTTTGATACTTCACATATCAACTTGCTAATTTCTAGCTTGGCTACACAAGAACACCAATTCTTGGCTTTTACAATTTGAGCCAAATCTGAATAAAACAAATTCTCAACCGAAAACTTATTCAAGTTCTTGGACACTCCTAAATAAATATTTAGTTTTATATATAAATAAAATACATCTTCCTTCACAAATTTCTTATTTTTTACATGTATGTATTTTACTTTTGCATAGAGATGTTATTTTTACTTTACAGATTAGTTATGCTAAGACGTTAAATACATAAAATTTGTATTTTTTTAAAATGTGTATGGATTGTATCTATTTTCCCTGGATGAATTACAAGTTTTATATATATATATATATATATATTTCATATCTTGATTTTATTGAAACATAATTACATTTAAGACATCCAAAACAATTAATTGTTCCTTACTACTTTCTTCATAACCTGGGGTGTCATCAAAAGTTCTCCCGACTTCCTGATATGCTGGAGGAGTGAAATTTGGTGCACTGACTTTAATTAGGCTTAAAATGGGAAAAGTAGAGGTCTGATCTCAATCTGACCTTAATGCTCCATCCGCATGGGTTGTCAAAAGTTCCAATGTAATGGGCAAACCAGATGTAATGTAATTTATTTGACCAGATGATGGCATAAACAGATAATACTTATCAAAATAGTTTGTAAAGCTAACCGCAGAACGCAGCACACCAACTTTTGTATGCTCCGGAAGAAACTGGGTGCTGCAACAGCTAGTTATTTATACTTACTGAACAAGGATAATTCCAGAACAATCTTTGCATAGTACAACAGATTTCAGCTAGAATGACCTTTTTAACTGAGTGTTAGTATAACTTTCAGTTGCTGTTCATGAGTCAGGGAAAACATGAAAACAATTTTGCAGACATCCGGCTTTAAATAATTACAGCAAAGGCAATTAAAAAGACTTACAGGAATTGAAAATTCAGCCTAAAAAGAAATGTAATTTATTATGACCAATCAAGCATTACACAATATTGTATTTTGTGTAAAATATATAATTTTTGTCACGTACATTACATTTTCAACTTTGGTCCAGTAACATGCTTAATATATACCATGAGTAAGTTTATACGTTTAAGAACATGGAAAATAAAATTTTTCCTAAGAAGTGGCAGAAATGTCCGGCTTGAAGATGGTTTCAAATAGAAACCGAAACTAGTTGCCACAGCAACCACTGGATTACTAGGAATGCAGGTATTTAATCTACTTCTTAGAATTTACCAGTAATCCTGAGGATAAACAACTAACTTTAAAAATAACGTTTCCCATTTATCTATCATGGAAATATTTTGTTTAGAAATATTTGATTACCCCTCAGAACTAGAGTGCTCCATCAAGTCCGTTTGGGCCTATTTGAATAATTTACAGCTTGGTTTAACATTAATCTATAACTTTCAGTTTCAGACTTGGTACACGTGTAGTGTAACCTCTCTTGCATTTTCTTCAAAATCAGCACAACCAATAGCATAAAATAAATCCCAAGCCAATATCGCTTATTGGTTTTTATATCATGGGGTTTTTCTCTCGGCAGTGTGATACACTTTTCAAAATAAAAACATTGATAATTAACTCCAAATTCCAGAATTACATAACAAGACAAACACAACCATTGGGGGAGGTTTTGTCTTCCACCCGTAGAAATAACATAACCGTTAGTGTATTGAGGTGGTTAATAAATGGGATACACCACTACGAAAACACCATCTAAGCAAATTACATACAAAAAATAATTTGATAGAGTATAAAACTAAACAATCCACACTTTTATATTTTTTTATTACATTTTGGGCTTTACATAATTTGGACAAATTAAATAGATGTCAACAAGGTCAACTTCTCATTCAGTTGCAGTTGAGTTTTCGTCAGCTGGCACAGGGTGATGACCATTAGCAAGTCCTGGAAAAAAGGCAGGGTTTACCCCAATATTAATCCAGTTTATGATCAAATTCAGTGATTATGTTAAATCTCACAACAATCTTGTAGTGATTCCCTTAATATTTCTAATACAGTAGACCACCCACTTAACCGTCCTCGCTTCGACCGCCCTCTTTCCAGGGAATAACTCACTTCCACAGCCTCAGCCGTTGTGCCAATACTGTACTGTAAAAACTGTTCAGGTCAAAACAAGTCGATTATATGTTTCCTTAGTTAGTCAAGTGTTTCATCTTAGTACAAAATTGTTGGTACCTATTTTGTAACTGTCGTTAAGTTTTATAATTGTTATTGCTTAATATGACAACAACCCAGGTGATGTTTGTTTCAACCGCCCATTTAGTTATCCATCCCAGGGAGTTCGGTTAATCATTTAGTTCGGTTCCATGGAAAGCATTTAAGCAGGGCGCCTACTGTATTATAATTTATAAAATTCTGACATCTAGATCTCTTTGAAATAAATTGATTCAGAAAAAAATTATTCTTATTTCAAAAAATTCTTTAAATTCAAAAGAGAAAATTATGGCAAAAATCCCTGCTACACAATTTGTGTAGGGAAAAGGATACTTTTTCATAATTCATTTTTAGCGAATTTCCCCTATAGGGAAGAAGCTATTACCGTAGGTCTCATGGTAAGACTTAAGCCCGAGACCATAATAACTTTTCATTTTGAGGTCCCCAGATGCCAAAAACACCATTCGTTCAAATTTTTATATATGTCTGTATATATATATATATATATATATATCTGTATATATATATATATATATATATCTGTATATATATATATATATATATCCGTAAGCACGATAACTCTCGTTAAAAAAAGGCCGATCATAATGAAATTTGGTACAAATGTGTAAAGCACCATTTATTTGAACGAGTTAGAAAACCAGACAAATCGCACCATCCAAATGGGGGTTTTTGTACCCCAAAAATGGGTTTTTTGGGGTTTCCACATGTAATTTTTATTTAAATCAAATTTTAATTCAGCATAAAAAAAAACAATTTGGTATTTTTATCATTGCTCTACGTCAATTGGTTCCTGAGATATTGAAAGTGCTAAACACAGTACGTTGTCTGTTATTCTTATGGAGAAAAAGAAAAATTGTATATCTCGCTTATTTATGAACATAAACTGGCAAAATTTGGTATATGGCTTCATCTGGTTGGGGTTTATCGTTGTTTGCACAAAATACAAAATTTTCACGTATGGTTCCCGTAGCAGTAAACCTAGGTAATCGGTCCCCATGTTATTCTTATGGAGAATAATTAAAATGTTATATATCGCTTACTTATAAATGTATATGAATGAAACTTGGTATGTGACTTTACTTAGATGAGTTCTAATGAGATTAGCATAAAAACCCATTATTTTGTGTTCCTTGTTGCAGCAAACCTGCGTACTCATCCCCAATTTTATTCTTATGGAGAATATTTAATATTTTTAGTATCGCTTGTTTGTGAATATATCTCTTATGAATCCTCTTAAGTGTTAATGTACTATGTTATATATTCATTGGAAGTTCGCTGAGTATGCAGGATTGCTGCGACGGGGGTATTTTATATACGGTACTCATACACAAAACCAATAAGTCAATATATTTAATCAACCATCTTAACTCATCCCTTACAATAATCAACTTTTTATTTATATTAAAAGGACAGTGCAAAAAGTTTGAATAATATGTTTCCAGTGACCAAATTATAAATACAATTTTTAATGCAGGAACATAATTTTGCCAATGAGCGATGAATTCCACAAAGCAGAAACATACCTTGATGTTGGAGTTGAACATGTGTTCGAACTGCTCTGGCGTCATGGTGGGCACGCTGTGGACCATGTCGAGCAGTGCGCGGCCGACGGCATTGTCGGGTACGCGGCGATCGGCCAACACGTCATCCACGTACGCGAGCACATGGTCTAGTAGTGACGTCAGCTTCTGCGAGGCCTCCGCGATCAGGGCCAAGTCCGTCATCGGCTCGACGCTCTTACAAATGACACATTTAACTTTATTTCTCAACTATAAACAATTTAAACATTTTCTTATAATATGCCTACCCGGTATCTAAAATTTATTTAGTTATAGTGAATTTTCACTAATCTAACCTAACCTAAGCTGTAGCGGCTTACGTCGGACGTGTACGTAGTCACTTCGTATTAAGATTGAGGTCAATGGTTCTAAAACACACCTGCACGGACAACAAGTCCCTGGCAAACGTTCAGAGAAGAGGGAGAGGTTATGCCTCCATTTCATAAAGGCCTGGCAAATGACTGGGTCAGTGTTTTAAAACTTTATTTTGTTCATACTTATTTTACCCATGGAAGCATTGTACTATCATGTGAATCCCATTAATCTTAATTGTCTTTACCTTCTTAGATCCAACTCCAAGTGTTTTTTGGCACAGCTTGATTCCTACAACTTCAGGCTCGTAGCACAACACATCCACTGGAACTGGAGTGAACATACTTCCAGACTTGCCGCCAGGGACGCCTATCGGCACACTGTGAGCAACATGTGTCTTCATTATAAAATAATAATAGAATGCGATACTGAGCAAAGTGGCATTTTTCAAGTTCAATATTTCTTCATTAATTGGCTTGGACTGTCTTATTATACTGGTTGTGCAGAACTCTACTAAGACTAATAACAAATTAATAATAGTGGTTTTAAATTATCTTTTTATCTCCAGTTTGTTACTGGTGTAAAACTACAACCTAGTTTCATTAGAAAGTAGGTCTGTAATAAAGTCATCAAGCTGATACACTTCTGTCGGTCAAATCAACGTCGTTCAAAAAATGTTTACCAGCCAGATGGGACGCTCTTTTCAGAAAAGAATAAATTAACACAAACCCAACCCCCGAATTAACCCAGCCATGCACAACATCTTATAGATGGTCACAGCCCTGGTCAAATTGAAAATAATGTAGAGGTAGTATAAGTATGCCGTAAAGGGTTCATTCTTGACACTTTAGAAGAGTTTCACATACATGAAGCCCTCAAACAAGATAATTTTCGATGAAATAATTGTAACTCAAATCCAAATCGGATGAATCCATTAACACATTCACTGCGGGTGGCCCACCGGTGACATACAGAATTCGCCGCCAAATTGCGGGTTGCTCACCGGTGACATATTGCGCCATTTCGTGTTTGTGGACTCAGTGTGGTTCAGCTACTCGGGCGGGAAGGTTGAACTGCTACAGCTTTGTTCCATAGAGTGTGAGTCATAGTAAGATACCATTGGTTCGAGAATTGCTCGTTCGCGGTGGGGGCGGGACGACCGTGGGAGGGGGAGGGCGCATCCCTTTGTTTACCTGGCCAGTGTGGTGCAACCACTGGTTGATAACCGGTCGATAACCTCCGCGAAGTTGTTGTTTTGGTAGTTTTAAGGTTATAGACTCGTGTTTGCGTATTGCGTATCCTTTGTTTGCGTTTCGGCATGTGCGTTTCGGCGGGTGCGGGTTGCCCACCGGTGACATATAACTTCTGACGCCCAAAACCAATGATAAGAGTCTTGAATATAGATTATGATACTTATTCCTAACTTTATAACGTAAAAAGAAAAGTTTTTATGAAATCAAAATTTTCAGTCATTGGGTTGTGCTTAATATAAGATTTTCGCAGCGAATGTGTTAACTGATAACTAGTTGTGTATTTTTAAAATCATATGTTTGAATTTTGAGTGTATAATAAGTGAGATGTCATGTGTAGTCTTGTTGTTGACAAAGGCCAGCTGATGCATTTGTCAGGATCATTAATCAAAGCCTAATGACCAAAGGAAGAACCTTACATATAGGACCTTCACAACATTTTGTAGATTTTGCCACTTAAAATTATGAAGCCAGCACTACTATACTGCCCAATCAATAGTAGTTTCATCTCGCTTATCCCACTGACCAGAGAGCAAAGTAGTACACGGTGCATCAGAGCATCCTCCTTTTCTCGTCTGGTGTATATTCGCTTCTCATATTTCAATTCACATATGAAAATCAGCTATAGTTACGCCCATCAAAATTTAAAAAAAATTACGTACTTTTAAACATTATGAAAGGTAGAGAAGAAAAGCTATGGGTTTAATCTCAGATATTTGGATTTTTCCCCTACTAGCTAGGTCTTTGATCACCACACATAATAGAACATGTATTACTTTGTGTGACATGCCGAGCACAACAAATAATAATTATAAGCTTACTATTGTCCATCAAAAGGAAAATTTCAATAACAAAATGTAATTACAGTAGAACTCCAATCATCCGAATTAATTGGTGATCGGGCCAATTCGGATATGCAGAAATTCGGATAATCAGGTATACCTCGGGAATTAAGCAAAAAACATCACCATACATAAAAAATCAGAATTTTATTGACAAAGTTATTATAAATGTAGTGAACAGAAAGTGAGCGAACTGTATCAAGAATATACGTCATAAAAATTAAATTACAGGAGTTAAATTGAATACAGTATATACAGTTGCTCTTTTCAATAGGCCTACATACTGTACGTATTTCACTGTTCAATGTTGGTTATTTCACTTGTACATCTCGAGCAAAGTGAGTTTATCACTTAGCGAAAGGACAACACGTTTACGTTTTGTACTCATTTCGAACGATAATCTCGGTGAAAGAACAGTAGCGACTGATGATGAGCAGGGCGGGAAGGGGGTATGACTCATTGTTCCCTGCGAAAATATCGTCCGGAAGGTAACAGCGCAGGCTTTTATTTTAGCGCTCACGGCGCATTATCGCTACATGCGCTCCCGCTGTTATTTTCTTGATTTTTATATTTCTATTATTTCACTCAAAATCGATTCGGATAATTGGATATTCGGATAATTGGGGTTCGGATAATTGGATTTCTACTGTATCGTACTCACTTGAGATAAGCTTTGATCCCCATATGGCCTCCACTGAGTGTGGTGTCGAGCGTCATGTGGACAGGGTTCTGACACTCTCTCGCGTAATACTCGTGGATGACGGAGGAGTGGCTAGTCACCTCGTTGCCGGTCGCCCACCAGCCGACGATCGTCTCCAACTTGTTAACCTTCTGGTTCATCTCGTACATGTCGCTCGCATAGGTCAGTTCTGCCTCAACCTGAAACAATTGTGGAATCAATCATATTGTGATCTATTATGACATGATCTATATCATGTATTAGGAAAAATGATGAAGTAACTATCGATCTATCTGCTGTTGAATGATTTATAGGCTATGGGTTTTCATACAAGCAAGGGCTACTAAAATAAAGGTTCTTGAGAAGATAACTTCTTATGTTCACAATAACATATAGGCCTAGCTATAACATAACATTATCATTGAAATAAACTTTTCCTCGGGATTGATATAAACTTTTGAAGGAATATCTGGAAAACATAAAATAACAAAATTAAGAATAAAAACATTTAAAGCCACCTCCACACTCTGGCTACATTAAAAAAAATGTAAATAATCAGCTGGAATAACATCAGCGGAGAAAAACTCTTACATTTCCCTTGGCTCACCTAGGCTCGGTCAGAGTGTGAAGGCGGGATACTATTTCAATTTTTCACATAGTATTTAGGTCTACTTAGTTTCTTTAACCCTTTCAGTGTGAAGCTTCTAAAAGGTGTAGTTGATTGAATCTGTGATGTTTTGTTGATTTTTTAAATGTCTTAAATACCTGAACAGTTGAAATAAAAAAACAAATGTGCTTCCGCTGGACACACACAGTAAAGGTTTGGTAAAAAGTAGCAAAACATCTGATCAGATGTGCCCACCCACAAACTCACAAAGAAGCCACTCATCCCGTCAGCATGGACCCGAGCCATCCATCGTTTGCTTAAGGTCCGCCCTCCCCTTCAACCCCTGCCACAGACAGGAGAATTCTCTATCAGTTTTATATAAATCCACCGACTGTGACGGGATTCGAACCCTCGATCGAAGTGTTCCCCCAGCCGGGAAGGCAGCACCTAAAACCGCACAGTCACAGGACTGAAGACTTGCAGCTGTAGTAGACCAGGTGGTGTTAGAGCCTAGGCGCTGGACGAGGTAGTTCAGTTTGTGTCTACTAGGTTCTACCACATGTCAGACACAGACTGCAGACTGAGATCGTAATGATACAATCGCTTATGTAGCAGTAATAATGTTTTGATGGCAGACTCAAAAGCCAATATGTCCATAGCACTGAAAGAGTTAAATACAACTTAATTTTGACAAGAAACTGGCCAAGCAACACACATTGTAATAGCTTAGTACAGATTTGTTAGTTTGGTACAGTAAGGCTACGTTGACTAGAAGAACTAAAATTAAGTTTCTGATCGAAAGTAATAATATCTCACCAATTCTTCATGTTCCTTGTGGGGAACGCAGAAACAGTTTGTTACTTCGACAACACCTTTGTCAGCAGTGCCTGAAATATAAATTCTTATTTAAATCATTTAAGTTGTTAACCCTAGAACGGTATGCCTTCGTAAATATTACAATGACTACACAACAGAGTACGGCCCTATACATTTTCCAACTCACCTTACCGTGCACCAAGGTCAACTACTAACTTGCTCAGGACCTCATCATCATCAAAAGAGGCGGACATGAGTCCCAAGGTACATCAACCGCAATGGGCTTATTGCGCACCCCCGAAAATAATTAAGTAAATTATTTTTGAAATTGTTGATATTTTTCCCACTGTCCTTGGCCCTCAAGCTTTAAAATGAATCGTCATAAAATAACTTAACTTCTTCCTAGCTTGATATATTTTGTGGGGACCGATTCGCTTACGGAATTAAATATATAGATTTTAATGTAAACAAAGCAGACGTTTTTAAATTCCCACGCTTTTCTTATAGGGAATGTTTTACGTTATTTCTCTTTACTGGTAACTTTTTGGAAATACCGCTATTTTTCCCGAGTCCCTGGGATCAAGACCTTTAATTTGAAACGTCTCCCATCATCATGTGATTTGCCAAACTCCCACTATTTTTACTTTAAAATTTCGCTTACAGAATTATGTATAAAGATGCTGACTAAATGTGTAATTAATCACAAAATAAAGGGATTCATTTAATTTATTTGCTGATGATAAGTGGACAGCAAGCAAATAAGTTCATTACTGCAGATTGTTTGTTATATATCGGGAAATTGATTAGTATTATTAATATACTAACATTTTAATTGTTATTGTTGGCTTGTTTTACAAGCAAAGTTATAAAAAGAGATATCCCCAAACCAGGCATTACATTGATTCGGAGCTAATTACAGACCTCAAAACCTCATTCACTTTTCGCCAAACATTTTCGCTACTACAACAAACACAGGATATTCAATCATTATCCTGATTAAATCCTGATATTTAACAAATTGCCAGATCAGACAACCGCGTTTTTAAGCAGGTAGCGCAAAAAATTCAAGGCAACTCGTGCACTCGGGTATTTCCGTCTCTCTTCGTAAGCGCAGTGCCCGTCAGGGACGAGATATAAGTGTAGGCCTTCCACGTGAGATATTGTGAAGGGATGTTCATTATTTTTAACAGTGTCGTTTTTCGTGATTTTTATGACGGGATTGTGTAACTTTGACCGGAATCAATCTTTGTAACTTTGAGAGCGTATAGGCCTACTAATAACATCACTTTTTCTAAATAAACAGTTTTACTGGTTGGAAAGTGTGTGAGCAATATAAAACGTTTCATAACTTCCTAACCAAAATGTTATTTTTTTCCTATTGTTGATCTGACAACTTATAGATTAGGCCTATAGTAATTTTGATTTCTCAATTTCTAAAGAAATATATAGTACATAGTAAAATATACGAGGGCATATTGACAGTGTGCAGAGAACACTAGGCAGAGATATGGAAACTGTTTTAAAAAACAAATTTTTTACCACATGAATCTTTTGCAAAAAAAGCCACAATAGGCCTATTTATTAGCAGCGTTGGGGAGTAGCGTCAGCAACCTTAGGAAAAAAGTAGCTTTAGCTGCAGTGCTCTATAATTTTAGAGTAGATACAGTGGATTTTGTAGCTACTTTTTTTTCTACCGTATTTTTACAATATGTATGTAATTAGGCCTATGATTACATTTATTTGACTTCAATTAATTATAAATTTACCTCAGTAAAACAATTTTGTTACTCATTGAAAGCTGTTACTACACTGTTCCTTCCCTCTACATATTTGAAACAGCTACATACATAAAACAAAACAAAATGTTTCCAAAATTACATATTCACAATCACAACACCAGACACCGACACCTTTATGCTGGGCAACACAAACTCACTTTCTGAAAGAAAACCAAATTATGCAGGCCTAAAAAAACTATCAAAAACTACCAAATAGCATAAAGGAGATTAGTAAATTAAAGCTACTCATTAAAAAAAAAAAAAAACGGTTTTTGATCAATGAGGGCTTCTATGACCTGGAAGATTTCATGATCCCCACTAACCATTCTTAGAACCCACACCCGCCAACAGATACTAATTAACCTAACCCCATAAATGACTACGACCGTAGCCATTTTGACGCCTTCAGTGCTCTCCTAGAGGAATGTCGGTGAGAAGAGGATAGTAAGTAAGTACGGTAAGTAAGTAGGGGGCCTAAGTGATTTATATACTTAGTTAGGCCTAGTAATTTTTCATTTTAAAAAAGCTGTTTATTTTTCGGTAATTTCAGCTTTTAAATTCACATGTTTTTCCAATCCACTGCCACCATGCGCTTTTCATTCAATATCATAACATAACCTCAATCTCTGGCCCTGACCTTTTGTTAAGTAAAAACCTGCAATAAAATAACATCAAGTACGTTAGGTGTAGGCTACTTTTATTTTATGTAAATCATACTTCACAGAGTAGGCCTACTTTGTATTCTGTTTTTATTTTGCCAAGTCTATCATGGCAAGTAAAAGAAAAATTGGCGATAACATTATTATCAACAACAATAAACAACATTGTACACCACTATGCAAAATGGTTTGTTGAAATAAATAAATAAATATTGTTGATAAAAAGCTGGCCCTTCTGGCCACCTGGTTTCCTTGCCAGTTTCACACACATTATAAAATAACAGTTGGTACTTATATGAAAGGAGAAGATATTTTATTTAGGCTACCTAAGTACGGTGGCGGAAACTCAAAAATGTCAATGGAACAGAGAGTATCCAAAAAAACTAAGGTAATCTTATATAGTCCTATGAATTGTAAAAATTTCTTTCAGAAAGAATAAAACATATTTAAGTTAAAGAATGGTCCAATAGCTTTTTGTTTGAATATAAAAAACCCATATAGACCTCTTTATCAATATTTTGGGTTGGCATCCCTATTGTAATCAAATCAAAGTCACATTAGACTAGGGACTACTTTCGCCAAAAGTCCAGTGAAGTTAATGGCCTTAGTCACGATTACAGTATACTAGGGTTAGAGTAATGCTTTCTGAGGAGGGCTGATGGTACTCCCAAAAGGTAGTGTGGTACACAATACACCCCGAACCTAACTCTATAACTAGACTTGGTTTTACTATCAATCCAGAATACTACATATGCATTATATATATATATATATATATATATATATATATATATATAAGCCGCAGCAACCATGAGTAAGGTGACCAGACTTCCCGTTTTCAGCGGGACAGTCCCGCTTTAGCAAGGTATGTCCCAGCGACCTCACATTTTCTGATAACTAAGTTTTAGCTTTGTTATACGTTTCTTTATTATTTGTTGTATTTTTAATTTTAGTTTTCGTTTGTTTGTTACTTTGTCAAATGTTTCATTAAAATATATTTTTAACTTACATCATCGCTCTTAATCCCAGTTTTCAGAGACCGTTTCAACACACGCCATGAGGACTCGGAATGTTTGGGTGTTTGTGTTATTTAGCTTTAAGCTCGATTTAAAATGCAATTTGATGTATCGAATGTTTAAGATCGATATATTGCATCCGATTAGTTGGTGGCCGCTTATGAAACTGTACTCCCGTACAGTTTACATAAATTTTGGGTTTCCGTTTATTATTATATTAAACTTACGCCCCTAAAACTTACAAAAAAATTTGTTCCACAACATGTTAAGTTATTTCTAAGTAGGAAGTAGATTGTTTACAAAATGTCTATAATGAATTTTCCATAAAAAATCTGCAGAAAAAATTTTAACGAGGCTGTTTTTGAAATTTCTACAAAACATCAATAAAAAAAATCAACCGAAAAAATATTTTCCTAGATCTTTTTTATTTTAGTATTCCTAGATTCTCCTGTTCTTTCCGATTAAAATTAATATGAGGTTGGCTAGGTTTATTTCTACGGTTGAATTTACACAAATTTTCAAAAAAAGGTCTGCAAAATCGCCAAATCTGCTTGGCCATTTCCCACTCCAACATTAGGCCACTGCTAGGGTTAAATGTTTCATTAAAATATATTTGTAACATCGTATATTATTATTAACGATATACAATTTGTTGATTTTAGATTATAACATTAATATAAATATCGAGTGAATAATTTTCGATGTATACTATTAAAAGTATCTTCGAAAGTTTAAGATCGATGTCGCATCCGATTAGTAGGAGGCCGCTTATGAAACTGTACCCGAAACTATAAACGTAAAGTGTATTGTAATCTCATTACAATACCAAGTATTATTAGGGCAAAAACTGCCCAAAACTCACAATTTCGTATATAATTTTCTAGAATCTTTCGAGGAGGGCAAACCGAACTACCCATTTATTAGGAGTATCCCCCCATTCCCCCTCCCACGTTTTCAGTTAATTAAACTATGTCCCACTGTAGGCTTCTACAGGTATGGTCACCTTAACCATAAGTCAAGAAAAACTAGACTAGCATCTGGCAACTAATCTTACCCAGGAGGGTGCCTATGACACGATGAGCATCTCCATTTCTTCTTTCATAGGCATCCACTATTTGGAATAAAACTACAGGATGAACTCGAACCATCAAATTCAATGCCATGATTGTTCAATATTAAAAATGAATATTATTAAACAAAAACTAATAGGTTTCTTAAATAACCTAACAAAATGTGACAGGCGACAGGCGGCAGGCTGTAGAGCAGAGAGAGACACACGGAACTGCAATGCAAAGATCACCGATGTGGAAACTCTAAAGTATACGGAACAGATTTCAGATCAATATCAAATATAATGAAACACAATTACCTCCTTGAGTCCCGGTTGGTATAGTGATGCATATTACAGTTAGTCTATGGTATGATCATATTTAAATAGGTAAAAACGGCTCTGAGGGATAATGTGTATGCAATGTATGTAATGTGTATTGTATATGTATGCTGGGGGCTCTGGTTTTATGCGGTATTAAGACATATATGCAATGGGACTGGACTCGCTGAGTACGCAGGTTTGCTGCGACGGGGGTATTTTAACTTGCAATACAGGGGGCAATAAGGGCCATACACAAGGTCAATCACAGGACATCATGTAAAGATTTTTTCTGTCTTTCAGAAAATGTCCTTTGGGTATGTCCGTTTGGGGAGCTATAAGAATCAAAATACACCATTCAATTCGGAATGTTGTAGCACAAGAATTTAAATCAATAGGGTATGAGGTGTTTGAAGAAGTGTGAAGGGAACAGCGGAGAACGGACCATAAGAAGAATAGATATTATAGCTATTGACAAAAGTACAAGAAATCCGCATGCATTATAGACCCGACCAAGGAACCTAGACTAAAAAACCAACGTTCAGGTTCGAAATAATCGAAATTATTGCATGTATCAGATCAGCCAGTAGCCGTTGACGTTGAAAAACAGAATATACAAGCCAACAATAAACTTCTTTGAAGAAAAATATGGTTGTGAGAGAATAGAGGTTATAGGTTTATTTATTGGATACTGTGGAACAATTTCAAAACGTTGTTGTGATTTTTGACTAATTTTTTTTTGTCTTTCATTCTTTATTTGCAACTGTAAAATTACATACAACGAGCAAATGTGCTAATAATTATTCTAACAAAAACATGAACAAATAATATTAAAAAGTAGGCTCAGTAGTCTTCCTTTTTTGAACTGGTTTTCAAAGGTTTCTTCTGACACGTATTGTTTTGTTTTGCTCTTCTGTGCCTACAGTCATCTTAGAAGATCTCGGCTCCAGTTTCTTTTTAATCTTCTCTGAAGGATGCCAGGAAGTGTCGGTGTGTGGAGTTCTTGAATCAAAGGATTTGAGTGACCATCAAGTTTGTTGAAGAATAGTTGATAGCATTCTTTTGCTGTTTCGTGAACAAATTTCAATTTAAAGTCTGTATGAAGTGTCTTGTTACTTACATAGTAGGGAACACCAGAAATTAAGCGAAGCATTTTAGATTGAAAGGTTTGAATTTTCTTTAAGTGACAAAATTTTGCTGAACCAAAAATTTGAATACCATAAGCCCATATTGGTTTTAGAAGAGTTTTATACAATAGTAATTTTGATGTAGTAGGTAATTTTGAATTGAAATTGAGTAGTCGATAAAGTTGCTTAGCTCTTGATTTGAGAGCAGTTATCTTTTTTGTTACGTGTGTCTTCCATGTTAATCGCTTGTCTAGATGGAGACCAAGATAACGTGTTTCGTTACTTTGAGGGATTCTGTTGTTGTCAATGTGTACAGGAGGGCATACACCTTTCCTTAGTGTGAATGTGACATGTGACGACTTTGTTGCATTAACTTTTATTCTCCAATTTTTTAACCAATTACTTAGGACGTTAATGTGATTTTGGAGATTGTTACTAGCTTCAATGGGGTCTTCTGATGAACTTAGAATGGCAGTGTCATCAGCAAATGTGGCGATCTTTGTATTTCCAGTTTCAGGAAGATCAGCTGTGTAGATACTGTAAAGAAGAGGAGATAATAAGGAGCCCTGAGGAACACCGGCTAATATTGGCTTGTAATCTGAGAAATCTGACCCTTGTTTCACCATAAAAAATCTATCTTCTAAATAAGAACGGAGAATCAAATAGTAAGTAGGTGGAAGAATTCTTAATTTTGATAGTAGTAGACCAGGATACCACACCTTATCGAAGGCGGCACTTATGTCTAGAAAAACAGCACTCGTATATTTTTTCCTTTCAAGTCCAGACGCAATTGTATCGACCACTCTATGAAGTTGCTGCACTGTAGAATGCAGAGATCTAAACCCGAATTGGTGATTTGGCAATCCATTACAATCCTCAATTGCAGATTGTAAACGTGTTAAGAGGATTCTTTCGAACAATTTTGAAACAACAGGGAGTAAGCTAATAGGTCTGTATGATGAGACTTGGTCTGCTGGATTCTCCGGTTTTTGGATTAGAATTATTTGGGATAGTTTCCATTGAATGGGGTAATGAGTTGTCCGTAATATTGCATTAAATATTTGTGTCAGTAAGGTGATACAGGGACCGGGTATTTCACGTAAAATTTCACTTGTGATTAAATCATATCCAGGTGATTTTCTTGGGGGTAATTTAAAAATGGCCCGTTTGACATCATTTGCTGTAATTCGAGAAGGTGGTAAGGACATGGGCAAGGGAATTTCAATAGATGTTTCTACTTCGGTGGAGAATCTTCGATTGTGTTCTTCGTGGGGACTAAAAACACCAGAAAGGTGTTCAGCAAAGAGATCTGCTTTTTCTTTGTCTGATTTTGCCCATGAATTGTCCGGTCGCCTGAATGGGGAAGATGTAGAAGTGTAATGTAGAATTTTCTTCGTTGTCTTCCATAAGGAGCCATCTGAAGGGGAAAGATTACCTAGTTTATTTTCGAATGTAGAAGTTTTGAATTCCCTAATTGCTTGTTTCAATTGATTTGTGCAGCGGTTGAGGGCGGTTTTATCAGATGGAAGTCTACTTTGGTGCCATTTCCTTCTAGCTGTTCGTTTTAGTCTTATCAGCTCACATATATATTGGGGGTAGCAAGGACCAGATCGTTTCTTAGGAGGTTTCGGAGTTGACGAGCTCCAGGCGGCTTGTTGGATGGACTTGGTTAAGTGGTCTACTGCTACTTCCACATCCCCGCCAGTTTTCAGTGGGAGGTTTATGTTTACTGTGGACATAAGTGTGTTTCGAAATAGCTCCCAGTTCATTACCCCATTTGTTAGAGATAGTTTTTCAATTTTTTCTAGAGGGGCACATGAAATTGTTAACAGAATTTGAGAGTGGTCAGAAGGAGAGTTGTCAAGGCAGTTGAGGGATTTATGAAATTGGCTTACACCCTTTGAAATGAAAAAATCAAGTAGATCAGGTGCTTTATTTACAGCTGTTGGCCAATAAGTAGGTGTGCCAGGTGAATGATAGTTCAGGTTGTTACAAACGACAGAATGAAGCAGTTGGCGGCCTCTCGGGTTATTTAACCTTGAACCCCATTGTACATGTTTGGCGTTATAGTCTCCCCCACAGATGAAATGAGAACCTAGGTTTGAAAATAGTTCTGTAAAATCATTCGAATTTATTGCAAATCTAGGGGGGCAGTAAACAGCCGAAAAGGTTATTTCAATGTTATTAAAAACTACGGTTGATGCTGCTGACTGAAGGAAATTTGTTGGATTGATGGATGGGTGAACAAAGTGTTTGAGACTGTTTCGGACAAGAACCGCTGTACCGCCATATGCCCGATTGTCAGGGCGATCAGCTCTGTATATGTTGTAACCTGGAATGTAAAATCTAGAGTTTGTAGTAAAATGAGTTTCACTTATTAAAGCGACGTCTATACGTTTCTCATGTAAAAGTAACTCTAGTTCTTGTGCGTGTTGGTATAAACCATTTGCATTCCACAGCAGGACTGTAAGAAAAATATTTGATAGGTTATTTGTCATTTTTGGTGATAAGAGCTTGCATAAGTTGAGTCATCATGGTTAGTAATGGTGAAAAAAGGGCTTTGAATTCTGTAAGTATTGACGTTAATTGTGTTACAATGTCAGTTTGGTTGGAAGTGTTGTGAATAGTGGTTTGAAGTCGTTTGGCGTAGTTATGTTCTTCATTTGAGTGTAAAGCATTGGGAGTAAGTGCTCGTTGGTCGTTTGAGTTTGATGGAAAGGCGTGTGATTTTGGTTTCGGAAGTTGAGGAAATGATGAGGGTGATAGATCAGGAGTCGGGTGGGGGTGGCGAGAAGGGGTTTCTTCTTTTGATAACGTAGATTTGGATGAGCGTCTGTTCTGCAGTTCCCTGTGAACTGAACAACCCCTATAGTTAGCAGGGTGGTTATCGCCACAAAGTGCACAGGTTGCGGGTGTGTTATTGGGTTTCGTACAAGTTGCGGATTCGTGATCCTTAGCGCACTTGACACATTTAGGGGTTCGATTGCAATATTTCTTTGAATGTCCCAATTGTTGGCAGCGCATGCATTGCACTACAAGTCGTTTTGGTCTAGGTTCTTCGATTTGGATCTTTGAGTGAAGGAGAGTAGAAAGGTCGAAAATGTGGTCATTTGATTGGGATTGGTCAAGATCGACAAAAAACAATGGAAGGCGAGTTTTGTCCTTAGACCAGACATTAGTTACACTTTGAACATTAAATCCTTTGGATTATAATTCACTTTTGATTGTTTCAGGCTCAATGGAGCTATGAAGACCACGAATAACTACACGAAAGACTTTGTCTTCTGGAAGTTGAAAAGTGTGGAATTCGGCCTTGTTTTCGCGAAGGAAATGAACAATTTTCCTGTAGGCGTCAGGAGATAATGGGTGTATGGTAATGCTCTTTAAAGACGAAGAGCAGTTGAACTGGTCACTGCCAACTAATTGGGACAATAGTTTACAAAGCTGCATGTAATTTACATGGGTTTTGAGTATTATTGGGGGAACTTTTTGTTTTTTTGTTTGATCGCTATCGGTGTTAGAAAGAGGTTGGAACCTGTTTGAAACGAGCACTGGTTGGACTGAGTTTGTTTTCGATACATTGTTATTAACTATCTTACTGGGCCTAGAGCTAGATGAAGAGTTATTACTATTGCTTCTTTTCCTATGGGATACAACATTAGTCCAAGTTGTATCCAAGGCACTTGGCTCGTGGGAGTGTTACATGTGTATAGAGTTTTCTATAGTAGTAGTTTGTGTTGTCTTTGTTGCCATGACAACGGTGCAAGGCAAGATTTAACAACGGTACAAAAGTCAAAACTTAAGTAAAAATAATACCCCCGTAGCAGCAAACCTGCATACTTAGCGAATTTCCAATGCATATATATTTATCTTAATGCCACATAAAGCTACATACCAAGTTTCATCAATGTACATTCATAAATAAACAATTTATGACATTTTAATTATTCTCCATAAGAATAACATGGCGGCTGAGTATGCAGGTTTGCTGAAGCAAGGAACACAAAAAATGGGGTTTTATGCTTATATCAATATAACTCAACTAGGTGAAGTCACTTACCAAATTTCATTAATTTATTTTCATAATTAAGGGAGATAACACGTTACTTATTCTCCATAAGGGTAACATGGGGCTGAGTACGCAGGTTTGCTGCTATGGGAGCCTTTGTCAAAAAATTGTTTTTTTGAGGAAATATCAATGGTCCACAACCAGATAAAGCCGTATACCAAGTTTCGTCAGTATATGTTCATAAATAAGCGAGATATAAAATTTTTATTTTCCTCCATAAGAATAACATTAGACAACGTACTGTGTTTAGCACTTTCAATATCTCGGTAACCAATTGACGTAGAGAAATGATCAAAATACCAAATTGTGTGTTTTTTTAAGCTGAATCCAATGGGAAAAAATAAAATCTGACTATTTCCAAAATTATATGTAAAAAATTCAAAAAACCCATTTTTGGGGTACAAAACCCCCCCAAAATACCCCTTCGGATAGAGCGATCTGGCTGGTTTTCGAACTTAAAGTCATAAATGTTGCTTTACACGTTTATACCAAATTTCATCAAAATCGGATAATTTTTACGAGAGTTATCGTGCTCACGGACACACACACATATATATATATATATATATATATATATATATATATATATATATATATATATATATATATATATATATAGATATATATATATATATACAATTTCGAACGAATGGTATTTTTGGGGTCTGGGGACCTCAAAACGAAAAGTTATCATGGTCCCGGGCCTAGGTCTTACCATGCCGACTACGGTAATAGCTTCTTCCCTATAGGGGAAATTCGCTAAAATGAATAGTCCAAAATAAATATTTACCAAACGTTCTGGATTTCGAAAACTACATTTCAAACTGATTAATCACACCAAACAAAGTAAATAACACGAATATTTAAAAAAATATATCACTAGCAAAAATGACAACCAACTTTGCTGCCAAATCACAACAAAAGTCTTTTGACTAATTCAAATTTAAAAAGAAGGTTTTATTAAAAGTATCAATATTTTGGCTGTACAATTTTCGATCTCCATTATCATATCATCTGTATAAAAACTGAAAAGGAAGACAAACTGTGAAAAAATGTAAAGTGTTAGGCCTAGTTGTATAAATTCTAAAGATATTGTAATTAGCAACCTCTATCTTACGGCAGCTTCAATGGAAGAAGTAGTTAATTTGTATTAATAATTTATACTTATACCTTCCTCCCTTAATTTATACACTCGAAATCCTTACCTTTTTGGAAAACAATTTTTCTACTTTCAAGAATTATGTTATTCAAGATATATCATGTTAGTGACTCAATATCCAACCCTAAATCATTTTGGGGGTTTATCAATAGCAAAACATCAAGCATCACTTCACTTACAAAAATAGTTCCTCTCGTTCTCCGTCCGAAGCATATGTAACCTTTTTGCCTCAGTGTTCAATGACTACAATACACCATACTACACCTTTCTTGCTGTCTTCTTGTTCCTTTTAGTGTGAGGAAGACCCACATGTGACCCTCCCGACCATGCCATGACTACAATACACCATACTACACCTTTCTTTCTGTCTTCTTGTTCCTTTGAGTGTGAGGAGGTGGAGCGTAAAAGCTTGCTGAACTTGACCCTCATAAAACTGCTGGTCCCGGTAAGATAACTCCTCTTGAATTGCATACCTGTAGCTATTTATTCTAGCGCCACAGTTAATCGTCCTTTATTTCAGTAGAAGTCTAGGTTGGGATCGTTTCCAGATATTCTTAAAGGGTAGTTTTGTGGTGTAAATTCTCAAATATGGCTGCAAAGAAAAGTATTTACAATTATTGACCTATCGCTGTCTAATATGTGCTATTTTTTTGGCATTTTGCTATTCGGCAAAGTGTTTTTGAAAGTCAATTGCTTGATCAGATATTCTTCAAACTCAAGAATATGTTTGTCCCCGGGATTCTTACCAGGAAGATCTACGCTAACTAATCTGACTCTCCTCCCACATTACATTTACTCTGAGATGGCCTCTGGAACTAAGTTGGACTGTGTCTGCCTTAACTGCTCGTAGGTTTTTGACACTGCCAGCCTACCTGATAGCCAAAAAAACCAAAGGCTATGGCTTTGTTGGAATGTTTCCGTCCTTATTATTTAAGCAACAGAACGTTGGTTAATATAAATACTAGTAGCCCGTCGCGGCTTCGCTCGCGATCACATTACAATATTATTTTTGAGATGTTAGTTACAATTATTGCTAAAGCACCTGGGAAACCGAGCTTTGCTCGAGAAGCCATGCAAGCAGAGTGTGTTCAACATGCCTAGAGTACTTATATTCACGGTTCCTCTCCATATTTGCATTGCTTATTTTCTCGTTTCTTATCATTTTGGACATGTGCGCTTTAAATTCAATCTTCAGATTTAATGGTTCTCACAATTGATACATAACCTAATCATGTATATTTAAAGATTACATTGACAGTCATGATTCCGCATTTAGATCAAAATTAATGTATTTCTTCTCAGAAATCTGGTGAAATTGTTGTCACATGTGGTGTTCCACAGGGTTTGGTGTTGGGATCCTGTTTTTACTCTTTATAAATGATATCCCTACAAGTGTGTCAAATGTTGATCTTTGTCTTTTTGCCGATGACACCTCTTTGGACATGACTAATTCTTCCCGTAGTGATCTTGAAACTGAATCCTTCATACAAAGTAGTTTGTTATTACAGTGGCTGGTTGGTAATAATCTTTCTGTTAATGCTGAAAAAACTCACTTTATTGATTTCAAGTTGAGGAACCCATCTGACGACTCCTCTATAGCTTGTTTATTGGTGAGAATGAAATTAATTCCTGTCAACGCACAAGTTTTTTGGGTTTAATTGTAGATCCCTGCCAACATTTTTCTGACCATATTGATAAATTTTCTAGCAAAATGAATAGTGGCATTTTTATTCTTCGAAGATTGTCTAAGTTTTCTGATTCCAGTGTTCTTTTAACTGCCTACTTCGTGTGCCTGTATCCACATCTTAGTTATGGCATCCCATTATGGGGAGCAGAGCCCACAAAATCAATAACGATTTTTCGCCTGCAAAAGAAAGCAATTAGAATAGTTTTTTTCAATGAAGAAGACTGATTCATGTCGAGGCGTGTTTTCCGGAATAACCTGATGACACTTTTTTGCATTTACATTTATGAAAGTCTTTCTTTTTACATAAAAAACAAACACCTGTTTAATTTTCGTAAGACCAGTCATTATAATTTCAGGCATGTATCAACTACATTATCCACACCTTACCACAACACCACTTTTTTTTTAGAAACAGTCATGCTTCGCCATAGTAAAACTTTTTAGCGTTACCCTTAGTTATTAAATTGGAGTCAGATGTAAGAAGGTTCAGAGACAAATTAAAATCATTTTTAATATCTAAAGAGTACTACAGTGTCCAGGAGTTTTTAACTGACAAAAGTAATGTTTAGTTGTTAACTGTTTTCTTTTTATTTTTATGTATTATTTTATCCTGTATTTTTACCTTTTTTATTTGTAACAACAGACCATTGTCAATGCTACTTGTATAGTTACATGACAAATAAAAATTCTTGATTCTTGGATCTAAACACTATTCTCACAAAAATCACATGAGACTTTACTAATTGGAAGTTTCTATTAGAACTAGTAAACCGGTCGCGGCTTCGCTCGCAATCATCATTTATAAATAATGTGTTACCGTTCCGAAGCCAACATGGCCTGCTGATTAACTGTGTTTACTCTATCCAGCTGATTGCTTAAAACTTATAGTTATTTCCCAATGTTAAGCTTATGGGAAAAAACTCAACTTTAAAGGGCTCCAGGGCCTCACTCACAAATTATTTCTCTATAAAAAAAGTTTCCTGCACAACTTAACGTTAGGCTCTTTCCAAGGACAACAAAAACATGAAAATCGGTTCAGTAGTTTAGAAGGAGTGATTGTCACAAAAAACCTGCTCGCCTATTAAATAAGTATAGATTCAATGTTTTTGCTTTTGAACATCTGGTATGATTCTTTTGTTTTTATTTACAAATCTTAACCATAACCCAATGTGTTTTTAAAATTATTTTCAATGCAAAACTAAAGTTTTCCAGGGATGAGGCCTGATTAGAACACATTTATTAACCCATAAATTTGATAGTTCCACCATTTGGAGAGCCCTAAAGTAAAGAATTTTTGGAGGCAAAGGTTTTATTCTGATGTATTAACTATCCTCCTGACAAATGTATGCGCAATCGGACCAGTTAACTACTGTACGTTGCACGAGTGAAATAAACGGTATCAGGAAACTGACACATACTTTCTCCCTTTTAGCCCAACTTTAATGAGTAAATTATTTTTTATTTACTAAATATAGAATACAAAGCACGGTAGAATGTACAGAAAATCTTGTAAACAAGTTGTTTTAAAAAACATCCACCCAAATCCCTGCTTTGGAGGCACTACAGGATCCATTGCTACACTCGGGGTTTTAAGAGGGGAAATGCCCCCTATTCCCCCGTAGGGATATTAAAGGGGCAACATATTTCGAATTAACTCTTTTGGTCAATGCTTAATTGACAAGCATATCAAGTTTGAATGAAATTGATCAGTAAATAAGAGAGAAATGGTAATTTTTGTATTCCCCATACGAATAACATTGAACAACGTACTGCGCGTTTACCGCTAAATGAAAATTTCAATTTTCCCCGAAACCAGCAATCGTAGAATAGTAATTCAAAATACTAAATTATTTAGTTTTTTGAGCTCTTTTTAATGGTGAATAGTAATATTTTTTTATATTTATGTATTTTTATGAAAAATCCAAAAAACTGAATTTTGGATGTTTTAAGTCCCGTAATTTCTGAACCCGAATTTTTACAGGAATGCCGATGGTGTCATTTTGTTGGAAAACTAAAGTTCTACAAACGACTAAAGTTTAATCAAAATCGTTAGAGCCATTTTTCAGAAACTTGGATTTTTCATGTTTTTGGCGGTTTTTGGGGGATAATTACCCTTAAAAATAAAAAATTCAAAAAAATGAAAAACAACGCCTGGAGATATCGTGGATTAGTACCTACATACCAAATTTCATCAAAATCGGCCCATTGGTTAGGGCTCTAGCTCTGTACACACACACACACACACACACACACACATCACGTAAAAACCACTTTTTTGGGTTCAGGGAGCACCAAAACGAATATTTCCACTAACAACTCAAATTCGAAAATGTTGACGAAAACAATACTTTCTCCATATACTATGTATAGAGGGAGAAAGTAAAAACGAGTTCGCACGCAGCATGCTGACGTGAGGGAAGTGAATTTCCACATAAAAAAACTATAAAAACTCAAAATCAGTTAAAAACATACATTTATTCCAACTTTTATTCAAATCTGAAAACATTGATTTTTTGGCTGTTCTGATGCTCCTGGTTCTATTTACCTGCAATGCTGGGAATACAATTTTGTGCATTATAAGGTTAGGAGAAGGTACTGTCAGGCTTAAAAGTAGGCGTGAGGTTGTTGGGGATGATAAAATTACACCAACAAATGAATAACAGGCTTTTCTAATGTAAAATCCCCACAAGACAACGTACTGTGTTTGGTCGATACACATTTTCTTTAATAACTCGGTAAATATTTATGCTAGAATGACGAGAGAGGGCTTAAAACTTTTGCCTCTCCAATTCCCATCTTTTTACATGCATTTATTTTACATACGGGGCTTTTCTGACCCTTTTTGGGCCCAAAAACTCAAAATTTGAAAGATTAATCCCCAAAAAAAGGGGTTTAGAGTTTTCCGATTGTTTTGCCCAACGAACTTGTCCAACTGATTACAGAAAGGAACGTCCCTACCAAATTTGAAGTAAATCGGACAAAAAATGTGACCGCTAGAGTGCAAACACACATATATATATATATGTCTATATATATATATATATATATATATATGTCTATATATATATGTCTATATATATATATATATATGTCTATATATATATATGTCTATATATAAAATTTTGAACGACCTCCCAAAACAAGCAGTCCAAAGTAGCTTAGCCAAGATTGAGGATAGGTGTAACACAAATTGTATGACACTTACGCTTGATATAGATAAGTATGGTGCGTGCAGTGGTGTCTCACTCAATCTACTCAACCAATTAATATTGAATATGAACTAAATAACCATGTTATTACAAAGAAAAATAGTAACATTGACCTTGGAATGGTACTTAAGGAATCCTTGAATCCATCTGCCCAAATATGGAACAAGTCCTCTAAATTAAGTTTTGAGCTTCATTGTTAGAGAGTCTAGAAATGGTCTGAGTGTTGACGCTCTCTCAGAACACTTTACATATACCGTGGTCAGACCTATTCTTGGAACACCAGTCTTGTTTGGGCATACTCTTCCAGTAGAATCACATCGAGAGGCTTCAATCTCGTTTCCTTCGCTTGATCGGCCTGAGGCGGGGGTATAATTATTGTTCCGTGCCAATTGATGACATCGCCGAAACTTTGTGGCTAGACCCCTTGGAGGAATGCAGAAAACTGGCTGATGTTTTCTGTATAAACTGATCAATAATGAAGTTAGCCCCGCTTTTCTGGCTAAGATTGATCTGCTGTCGTCTAGTTGTACTCGAAGACAATACCTCTATAGTCGTCGCCACTGCAACACCAATTCAATTGCACCTTGCCAAGGTTTCATAGATAGCTCCGTGTCCAGCCCGCCCATGTTATGCGCGGCCAGCCGAAATCGTGTTTAGTGCAAATATTCGCGTTTCATCACCTTAGACTAACCTAAACGCAGTCTAATATAATTTGCGAAACCATGATAAATTAAATTAAACATGCCAATTCGTCCTAGTAATAACGCGTTGACTATATCATTCGTTGCCATGCGGACGGCGAAAGCGCCAGAGTTCCCCAAACGAATAGGTGACAGGAATATTCCCCGAGCATCGGGTAAAACAAGACCAAGAAAGGGAAGCGACCGCCCAATTACCCTCTCAAACTGGGTCTGTCAGCGCTTAAACACTGGCCGCGATTTCTGACACGGCACCTCATAGATTGGGTTGTTAACACAGTTTGTGAGATAGAAGACATATTCAACTTCAGCATTAAATAGCTAAAAAATTAATTCTTGTCATCACTCAATAGTAATTAATAGTGATTGGTGATACAATTTTTGCATATTATATTGTTTATATATATATATGTATATTTATTTTTAATTTTTCTTTGGTACATATACAGTACAATACTGACAACATATTTTACGCTGTATTTTTATTATATGATGTATGAATACAGCAGTGGGTTAAATGTCAGCAATTGGTTGTTTGACTTCCATCTGACGCGACACCACGCTCAAGAACGCTTTGGAAAAACAAATCAGTTTGCTCTTGGTGGAAATGCCATGCTCTGCTCAAAGACGTTCTCTGTGTGAACTGTCTCATAATGGTTTTGTTTTTAAAGCGACGCTGACTGTGTGTTTTTACACTAATGCTTTGCCGTACCATTTGAGTCAAACCCTGTCACTTTTAAAAGAACTCAAAGCAATGCTTCTTTCAGGTTGCTCCCTACAGTCAGGGGCGGCCCGTCAGTTTTTCAGCGCCCGTGCAAAGACCAAATTTTCCGCCCCCCGCCCCCCCATCAACCATAACCTCCCTAGTAGGGACTAGGGAACCCAATAGTTCTGAACTTGCGCGCCTCGCTCCCTCGCTTGTTGTTCCGTTCGCGATGTTTCTGGTTCCGTGCTATGCTGATCACCTGAAATGACAAGCTATGGAACACATTCAGATAAGAGACTCGTGTAGGTCAAAATCTTGATTTCATATATTATCGTCCTGGAAATGTATCCCGTTTCCAATCTTCCGCGCCACTAAACTTTTTGCCATAAAAAAAATCAAAACCTCAAATAATTAAAAAATCTAAATTTTTAAAACAACAAATTTGCACACTTGTAGTCAACGTATCACAATAAACTGTGTATCATAAAACAATTATGGGTTTCTTTATGAAAAATAATAATTAAAACAAACCCTTAAAACTGAGTAGGAACGGTAAAGTGCATACTGATAACAGTACATCTGTTCTGAGCGTGGGAAAGATTTCGTCCAGGGTAACCAAAACAATAATCAAAACGCTGATCAAAACCGACCGCGATTCTGACGGTTCCTGGAATCTGTGAGGCTGAAGTTTGCGATGGATACAGCAAAGTTTGTTTAAAGTTATTCTCGTTTTTGAAAAAACTAATGTTTTCTGAATATAATATTTGTTTATTGATTCTAATGTATAACATGTTTTTCAGTTATACGGACTCTATCTTCAAGTATTTAATCTTTAAGGTTTTGTGTAGCTATAAAGCTCATTTTATTTTTTTTTACTCTGTGATATATTGAATCTTATCTTCTAAAAGAGTTTGGATCAATTAAGTTAATACCAATGACTCTAAAAACTCAAGTTGGGTGCAAACATGTTTTTTCGTTATTACTATACTGTGATATACTGTCGCAACTTATCTAAAGTATTGCCAGTTTGTTAAGAAATACAGATGATTAGTCAATTAACCACGACCAGAGCTCAAGTAATCTTAATCTGTAGTGAGAAGAAGTATATGTTCAATTCTTAACATTTCCCACTCCATCTCCAATTCTCCGAAATGTCTCAGTTGATAAATAACAACTTAGTTGAAATGGTTAGTAAACAGACGGAACGATAAACTATAATTTTTAAAGTAAGCTACACAAGTGGACGTTACAAGTAACGATGCAAGGGGGCGCCAAAATTTGAGGAGGGTGCATCATATTTCCCCCTTATTTCATATAATACTAAACTCTCAAAAAATACTAAATAATACTATAATACTAAATTTATTCAAACTCTCAATACCAATCAGAATGCCCTGAAGTTGTCACAAACCGATAGAGGTCAAAACAACTGCTCGTTTTGGAATAGAGGGGAGCAGAAGTTGTATTATGTGATATGTAAATTTAATGTTAAGTATGGTGAAGGTACAAAATATGGTGAATACTCATAACTTTCCATCAAATATTGCTTTTCAACAACTTATAATACTAATATACAACAATTTACAAAATCAGTTTGGTTTTTATATATTTACAAAATACTTTATGTTAGCGCTATGGCCTATGCCGCCCACCCCGCACCAGGTGGCGTACCGACGGGGAGGTGCGGGGCGCGGTCCGCCCCAGGCCCCGCTTTCTCATAGGCCCCCAAATTTTGAAAAATTTTCGAAAGTCTGAGCGAGTATTTCTCGCCGATCTCCGGAGAATCGCTACCGATCTACTGTCGTATTTTCGGCTGTTATTACGTAGTAAATTCGTCATTTTTGGACAGTATTTTGTTTTCCGTCGACGTTTATAGCCGATATTACGCGGCAAGGACGTTAATTCAAGATTATATAATCTGCAACGTCTTCAATTACGGCCGATAAAACGTGTTTCGGTCGCCATTTACACAGTTAGGTTGTTTTTTATGTCCGATTCATGTGTAATACATAATGTTATGTCTCGTAATTTTCGGCCGATTTTACCTGGTCCGATCGTCTTTGACGGTCGTTTACTACGTGATTTGGCAGGTCACGATCGTCCAAAGATTGTTGGGAAATACTCGCTCGAACTTTGGAGTATTTTTCAAAACTTTGATTTCATTTGACTATTTAAATACTGACATTTTGAGTACTCGCACGCCCCTAATACATCGTATTATATATGAATAGGCATTCCTCTTCAACTCCTAATGTATATATAGGCCCCTACAAATACATCCGCCGCCCCAGGCCCCCAACTACTACGGTACGCCACCGATCCCATGACCCGTTATGAGCGCCGAGCGCCGCCCCCCAAAAGCGCCGCGCCCCGCGCGCCCCGTGCTGGAGCACGGCTCGCACTGCCCTAGAGCCGGTACTGCCTACAGTATCCGTGATGACGGGCAGTCGATGTATGATTATAAGATCAAATTCTATTTCTCTAGAGTTTGGATTTTGTTTTGTGTTGATGTTTACAATTATTTTTCAATTTTGTATTTGATGACTTAATGCCTTATTGTAATGTTAACCGTGCTTATGGCCAGATAAATGACTTATGTCCCATATTTTTTCACATGTTAAATAATAAAATATTCTTCTATGTATAAGATAATATTATAATTAACTAGTGGCTTGAAGGTGCCATAGCCCCTAACCTTTCTCCAACCCCCTGCATCCTTCGATTTGTTTACACTTTTCAAATACAAAGAAATCACATGTTTTAAAGTAAACAAAGCAGACATTTTTTAAATCCCTATGCTTTTCTTATGGGGGATGTTTTACGTTCTTTCTCGTTTGCTAATAACACTTAGGATTACTGCTATTTTTCCCAGAGTCCCTGGAATCGAGACCTTTAATTCAAGCCGACTCATCATCCTACGATTTACCAAACTTGCAATTCTGACTTTCAAATCTTGCTTACAGAATTATATATAAAGATAACGAGTTCGCACGCAGCACGCTAACGTGAGGGAAGTGAATTTCCACATAAAAACTTGTAAAACTCAAAATGAGTGTAAAAACATCCATTTGTCCAATTTTTATTGAAATCTGAAAACATTGTTTTTTTGGCTGTTCTGATACTCCTGGTTTCATTTACTTGCAAAGCTGGGAATACAATTTTACGCCTTATAAGGTTAGGAGAAGGTCCAGACAGGCTTGAAAGTAGGCGTGACGTTGCTGGGGATAATAAAAGTACTCTAACAAAGGAATATACAGGCTTTTCTAGTGTAAAACCCCCATAAGACAACGTACTGTGTTTACCCGATACACATTTTCTTTAATAACTTGGTAAATATTTATGCTAGAATGACGAGAGAGGGCTTAACACTTTTGCCTTTCTAATTCCCATCTTTTAACATGCATTAATTTTACATCTGGGGCTTTTCTGACCCTTTTTGGGCCCAAAAACTCAAAATTTGAAAGATTAATCCCCAAAAATTGGGTTTAGAGTTTTCCGATTGTTTTGCCCAACGAACTTGTCCAACAGGTTATAGAAAGGAACGTCCCTACCAAATTTGAAGTAAATCGGACAAAAAATGCGACCGCTAGAGTGCATACACATATATATATATATATATATAAAATTTTGAACGACCCCCCAAAACGTGTTCAGGGGGTCACGTTAGGAACTTCTATGGTGGTCCCGGGCTTAAGTTTCACCGTGCGGGTCATGCTAATAGTTCACTTTCCAAAGGAAATTCACTAATAATTATAAGTTAACCCATGTTAGATGAATGAAAATTTATTGATTGAGCTATTATTTTTGGAATGAGAAATTCTATATGGAAACATTGGCAATCTCCTCAGAGCCCTCTATTTTATTCAGGAGGGCTCTCTGTTTCCACGTATTTCTATTTTGGTTGCTCCCCTTTAAGGTTCCCGGACCATACATTATAACCCCCCCCCCCTGCAAATACAATTCTACTGTTTATAGTGCATAAGTATAATAAGCCCTAACCAGGATGAGCCATCTACGGTAAGGATTTCATATCACCCCTACAATTCCAAGTCCCACAGTTTTAGCATTTAACCCCCCCTTTTTATGAAATAAGGGGTAGGCAAAATGTTCCCCTACCACTCTGGGGGGTAGGGATGATTATGTTACAGTATGGAACATTTATTTTTCTACGATTTTAGGTATATTGCCTATTTTTTAGACAATAAATTCTATGAAACCATCAGCAATCGCCCCCCGCCATGACAATTTTTATTTCAGGGGACTATTTCCCCCTCTAATTTGATTTTGTTCCCCCTTTAAATTAAAGGTTGCCTAACATCGCTACGATTACACTGCTCCTATTTTTAGAGCTTAAATGAAATAGCCATACACTTAAGATGGGTTCATAAATCTCTACCTATGGGGTGCTCCAGAATCCACTTGGTTTCTGTTCTGATGACTTCAGGTTGATCCTCTGGTGGTTTAATAGATCAGGGCCGCCTATAGGGGGTGAATCGGCGAGACTTGTCGGGGGGCCCGTCACAGGCTCATACTTTTTTTACTGCTGGTTATTTCAGGGCATTTGAAAAGGCCTTGCTTTCAAATTTCATGAAAGAATCACAGGATTTTTTTTACCGACAAAATTTGCTTTATAATTGACAAATGTGTGTAGCTACTTCTTTGCTTGTATACTCCATGTACAATTATACTCTATGCGCATCTGCAGATGCATTACTAAAGAGCATTTACTTCACAAAAATATTCAGAAAAGTGTTTTTTTCCTGTAGGAGTATGAGCAATGTATGTTACACTAGCATTATGTACAGTACTAGCTGTTACCTGGCAGACTTTGTCATGCCTTTGACTATTACAATGCTTTTACCATTATAAAATGTCAAAGTTTACACTAATCACCAACAGATACTGCTGTCAACTATTACTTATCCTCTCAAGGAGAGGATAATACAACAGTTGGTGTGTCAGGAAGCAAACATAAGTTAATTATTACTTGCTTTCTGGGGTAGAGATATTTCACAAATTAACGTAAATAACTAAAATAAATAGTTGACAGCAGCACAATCTGTCGGTGACCTAATCAAACTACTTAAATTTTAAATTCTAGCTAAAAGTGGGACAGCTGGACCATATGGGTGGGATGTCTCCTTCAGTATTTATAGTCAATGCTATTACCAACTAAAACCAATATCACCTGTTCAAGTAAACATGTCATTAGTAGCCTTTATGTAAACAAGAATATCTTTCCATAAGGTTTATATGGGAACCCTTTTGGGCCTCTTGGGAGGAACCCAATTGAGTTGGGATGAAATGGATGGCTTAAAAATTTTCTCCGTGAAATTTTACATATATATATATACAAACAAACAAACCAACATCCTTTTTTGTAAATATAGATTAAATATGATTTAAAATTAACATAAAAATAGGGTCGCATTTAGGAGCTGAAGGCCTCTAGGCGCAACCAATGGTGCAGGACCTTTTTTGGTATGAACTGCCAATTTGAAATTTAAAATATTTTGTTTGTTTAATTTAGCCTCAGTCAACTAACCTGCACAACACTCATATATCTCCTTCTCTGACATAGGTGTTTTTAATTTGAAGTTCAGGTTTATGTAAGGTGCTATGCTTGTGCTATAAACCCTAGGCACGAGCCTATTTAGCCTAAGCTTAAATCCAGCCCTGCAAACACAATATCATCCACTGATGACTTTGAAAACTGGATGGGTGTAGTGTGTGTCTGCCCGAAATACAAAGTTACTAGGTTGGTCTTGAACAGGGCCGCTGTAGGTCGGGCCCAGGATCACATTCTGACTGCTAGGCAGCCCTCTTTATGTTTGCGGGCCCCTACAGCGCCCGGGCCCAGGGGCAGTAGTTCCGGTAGCCGCCCCCATGTGGCAGCCCTTATCTTGAGCAATAATAATGAATGTGAAGGAACTTGAGGCTCAATAACTATAAAAGTGAAAACAATATAATGAATGCATCCAAGAATTGATTTGTATACAACAGAGTTTTTTGTTGTGAGAGCAAGGAGGCCAATAACCAAAACTTCAAGAACTACTTATTACCCCTGCCCATGGTGGAAGTAGTAAGGTGTGCTATTCACGCGGATGAGTTTAGGAGTGTTATGCGCATGACATCATCTTGGGGGCAGAATGTGGCGCGCATTCAAATTACAGTTAGACGCAGCGTCAATCAACCCATGATTTAAGTAACTTAGGCATGACAAATATTTCTGGAATTTTGTACAGTTGTAAGCATTAGCTAAGGCAGGTCATGATGAAAAAACATCTCCATTGTATTATGTCATACTATCACTTTACATCCGTCTCGTCGTCATCTTAACCCGTCCGTCGCCTACTGCTGCGGTGTGGTGAAACACGGAATCGCGCAGGACCTAGGGTCTGTCTTATCAAAATGTCAGTATCAGTTGATGTTAGTCTGGTACAGAGGTTCACAACGTACTCACCGTTGTGTTTTAGTTTTAAAATGCCTAGCTGCGCAGTTTACGGCTGCAATAATAGCTCGAAAAGTAAGAGTTTGCCTGAAAATGTTAGATTTTACGGTTTTCCCAAAAATAAGAAGACCTTTGCAAAATTTGGGCATCAGCCTACAACAGGAGCGATAAAATCAACGTTAACCATGGTATGTATATTTGACCTTGAATAACGTAACATAAAATATTATTTATACACAAATTGTCATAACAAAATGTCATACTATATATATAAGGCAGGGATGTTAACTAATAAATATCAGATAACATCTAATCACATACAATAAATAAAAAATATTTACATGTGTGTGTGCTAAATGAAAGGGGACATTAATTTCTAATGAAGACTTTTTCTTTCCAGCCAGGATTTGTTCTATTCATTATGAGCAAAGATTTTGTGAAAAACCTCTTCAGAAAGTATTATTGGGATATTCGCCAAAAAAGGAAGGAAGTTGCCAAACTACGCCATTCCCTCTTTAATCTCCCAAAAACGTCAAAAACATCTGTTGATAGGGAGGAGAGAATGAATGGGGTTTTCAACCTAAAGTGAACATCGTATTTTTATTTTAAAATAAAATATGCGACATGCATAACAAATATAATAACTGTATACAAGCAAAAAAGTGTGAGTCAAGCAAATATATGCAGTGTGTTGCATGGCGCATGCCACGGCGGGCATCGCGGTTGTTAATGCGGTCCGGCTTTACTAAATACATTACACCTTCCTGTTCGGAAAGGAAATGCTCAAGCGGAATCTGGTTTTCGTTGTTGTAAAAATTTGATCCTTCTTCTAAAACTTTCTCACAGGTCGGAAACCTCTGATAAAAAAATACGCGATTTGGTAGCCGACTAACTTTTTCATGTTCGGAAACTAATAATACCATTTTAATTTAATTATATATCACTCAAAAATTAATAAAACGGAATTATTTTTTGATCATGACCTGCCTTTGTTAATGTTAAACAACTGTACAAAATTCCAGAAATATTCGTCATTAAGTTTCTTACATCACTAGTTATTTGATGTTGCGCATATCTGATTAATGTATGCGCGCCATATTCTGCCCCTAATATGACGTAACGCCTGGCCGCTTGGCGTGCTAGATGCGCAATAGCACACCTTATTACTTACACCATACCCCTGCCCCAATGGAACAGGAAATATGTACTTGAACTTGACATTAAGACAAAAACTTTTACCAGGTTGAGGCATAGGTCAAAACCAATGACGTAAATTTAATCTAGAGCTCTCGTCTGAAGTATAAAAGGGAAGCATACATGCTGACTGCCGTTTTCCTCAGGTAACCATCGAAACTGTCATAAATCTCGTGGATTTGATGGGTTACCATGACTGCCGTTTTCCTCAGGTAACCATCGAAACTGTCATAAATCTCGTGGATTTGATGGGTTACCATGGGAGCAGGGTTGAAAGAGGGGCGACCATGTAAGCTGCACTTTTTCTTACAAGAGACGAGACCTCTCTAGATATTTAACTCACTGATCAGAACATTCCACATCTTGAAATAAAGAGATCTTGAAAGAACACAGTTATTGGCTAAAGAATCTGAAGATACAGGTAGTTGACAAACTATAACATAGCTTTCATTGAAGAACAGTTTCTCGAATAATGACTTGCGTTTTAAGTTATTAAATTAATTCTGTGAGCTGTTAAGAACTGCAGATAAGCTGACACTAGGCTCTGTTTTTGTATAACATGAAATAAAAGAGTCTCAATTCATAAAAGTAACAGGCAAAAATTAAAGAATTGATGTTTTTAACTGGTTCAGATTCTGTCATGAATTACTGCACTGTACAGTTCTATGTGTCAATACACAACTACATTTTAAATATATTTTGACAGCAAAAATGTGAATTTCATGGTAATCTGAAAATATGATAATCCACAAACAGGCTCCAGTCCCAATTAGATTGAATTAGTGGGACACTATTGTATTCTGAGGTTAAATTTATAGCTCTCCTTAATTTGCACAAATTTTTTCAGTGCATTATTGTATATTTCAATAGAAACTTACATCTTTAATACTTTAAAACTAAAATTAACTAAACTTGGGAGTCAGTCGAAATAAAACACGAGCCTTAAAAAAGCCAGTATATTCACTGGCAATTAAAAGGACTATATTTTACACATTAACAAAAATGCCGTAACATATGACTTACATTTACAAGAATGTAATATAATGGAATTATGTACATAAAAATACTCTGGTTAAGAGTGACAAGAGTCAACCCTAGTCTTCAAACTTAATAGAATTTACACCTACGTCGATCTGGCCTCCGCGGTAGCTTCCTCTTTTCTTTTTTGTTTTTTCATGCCTAAAGGACTTTCCTCTTGTGAACTTGAGATCTTTGGCGGCCTTCTCGCCCCAGCATCCTCTAGCATTTCTCTGGAAAATCAAAATCAAAACTTACTATTAAACTTCTTGACTTAGTTAAAATGTCACGGGCAGGAAATTGTCAAAATTAGTAGGTAACATGTCTTATGATTCTTAGCAGACTGGAATCCATCATCAGTTTTAGTGATAACGTATTTGTAAACACAAGAAACAGTAACTCTGAACTGATAGTTTTTTTAGTTCGTAAAAAACTTATTATCGGTAACAAATTTTGCTTGTAAATAAAAATGTGCCATTACTCAGTGGTCTTTTAACCAGCTAGAATAATTACTAAAATAATGATTACCATTAAGTTCTCATGAGAGAAGTTATTTTTCAAAAGCCTAACCCAGCAAGGGATTATCAACACAAATTGTTTGAAGAACTCAAGTTTTACCTTATTCTTCAATCATCGAATTTGATCTTCTTGTTTTGTTGACTATCCCCTCCTCCTCCGCTGTTGCTGCCAAATGAATCCCTTTTGTTGAAACCGCCTCCCCCTCTGTTTCCTCCCCACCCTCGACCGCCCCTGTCACCTCCCCTTCCCCTCCCGCCCCTGTCGCCTCCTCGACCGCCCCTGTCGCCTCCTCGACCGCCCCTGTTCCAAGGTCTTCCTCCTCGATCACCTCCTCCACCCCAGCTCTTCCTGAAGCCTCCTCCATCCCCTCCTTGTCCTTCTCCACCCTCTTGGTTTTCTCCCCAACTTTTCCTGAAACCACCACGACCACCGCCTCTCCCTCCCCTATCAAACCCGCCTCTTCCGCCCCTGTCAAAGCCTCCCCTACCTCTCCCTCTCCCTCTGAAACCCCCAGCACCCCCTCTCCCGAGGCTTCCCCCTCGTCCTCCCCTGAAGCTTTTTTCATTACTTTTCTCGGTGCCATCATCTTCACCATTTTCATTTCCCTGGAATGGAAGAAAAATTACTGACTGACCAGCAACAAATATGAAAATATAGGCTCGGAGTCACTGTTTTTACAGTCAACATTCTAACATCTGGAATAGTAATTACTGAATCATAATACAAAAAACTCCCAACAAGATTTATATTAGGATTATAAATGAACATAGTATCACTCAAAATTGTTAACAAACTACAATAATTATTCAACATTTGAGCATGATCCGTTAGAACCCATATGTTCACGTCTGCATTGGTCAGTCAGCTGACTTAGGGTCAGTCTGCTTACCTTTGCTTCAAAACTATTGTCTGCTAATCTCGGATCCACCTCAACTTCATCACTTTTCACCCGTCGAAAAGGCTCTGAAAATCTACGCTTCTTCTCTGGCGGCTCTCCCGTATTCTATAATAATTATTGTAGTTTGTTTAAGATGCTTTTCAGATATGGAGGATTTCAGAATTGGAGAACAGGAATTTTATAATACAATAATAAATCTATGTTAGATGATTTAAAAATAAGGTGTTTAATAACATAAAGTACACATCAAACTATGGTGTTAGGAGAAACAAATTAGCATTAAACTCCTGCTACCATCTATCATTACTTAGTTCCCAAGACAATACATGTATATGACATCTTTGACTGGCACTAATATGATACATTTCTAAGTTACATTCTGATGGAATTATATGTTGAAAAAAATAAGTATTTCTTTAAGCTAATATGCTCAATAATTGTCCATCTTGAACGTTGAAACCTCGTGATATGAATACACTGGGCTAATATTATGCAAAAAGACAAGATTACTTACGTCTCCTTCAAAGCTGTCACTTCCTTTCACAAAGTTTTTGTACTTATTTCTATCAGCACTGAAGTTTTTCTGGAAACAAAAATAATTGAATTCAACTAAGTTAACTTCAGTTAATGATAATTTAACAAGTTTTTAAAGTTTACATTGTGTCCGCGGAACTTACTCCAAAAGTAGTTCCAGCTACAGCTAGTTTGGCCCCCGTTTACTTGCTTTCAAAACACTCAGAACGCTGTAGCTGTTTTCGGAACTAAACACTGCAGCTCTACTTTTAATTGCTTTAATATCTGTTGTTTTTAGAGAAAACTGATTCATTAAATTAATGATTTTGCTATATAGAGCTGTTTTAATCTTTATAGATAACAAAAACGATAAAGAAAATTTATTTTGAAAAACATTTTAAAATTATAATGTACCCATAAATACATAGTAAAATTACAATACGGACGCATTCATCTGTAAAAGAGGTGAAATGCAGCAGGGAAACATAACCAATATTTCAAAACATATAAGCGAACCCTTCGCGATCAGTATCCTATTGAGACTGGACAGGAGGGATGTACAGAAATAAATCAGATTATCATTTCCTGCCTCATCATGAAAGAGTAGACCCAGGCCTGAGGTTACGTTGCAGCTGTTTTGAATTATCGATAAGCAGTTTATGTTTTTGGTTTCTCGTCAGTTACAGAAAATGAGCTGCAGCTAATTTCCAGTTTCAGTTACAGAAAATGAGCTGCAGCTATGTCTGCAGCTGGTTTGAAAAGTAGTTTCGATCGGAACTGAATTGCTGGTCATGTTGGAACTACTTTAATTCTCACAACATTGAAACTAAGTAGTTCCAGCTGCAGCACATACCTCTACACATTGATGTTTTACAGTAGTCTCGATTATCCGACCTAAACCGGCCGCGGCAAGGTCGGATAACACAGAAAATAATAAAAACAATATTAAAATATTTGTTGTTTTTTTTTGTCTAAGCGCGCGGAAGTTATCGTGATCGTGCACGGGGACAGTCGAAAAACAGCGAAAATTATAAAAAACAATGTTAACAAATTTTGATTTATTTATTTTTCCTAGGTGCACGGAAATTTATCGTTTGATCGTATAAGTGTTCGCCCGGATAACACAGAATGTCGGATAACCGAAGGTCGGATAATCGAGACTCTACTGTAATATTTTTCACCCTTAATGATTCTACAAAACACAGTTATTAGAAAATTTCTAATGGAAAAGTGGGCTATTAGAATGACCCACCATCGAAGTTCCTAATGTGACCCCCTGAACAAGTTTTGGAAGATTGCTAAACAAATATATATATAAAGTCTATTATAATACATGTTTCCACTTTAGCGGTAACATTTTTGTCCAATTTACTTCAAATTTGGTTGAGACGTTCCTATCTATAAAATTTGTATTCATTTGAGTAGAAACCGTGATATTTTTAGGCATATCAAGATTTGTTTCTAGATCAATGTTTAATCATTTGTCTAGAAATAAATGAGCTTTTAAGTTGCAAATAAATCTGATACAGGTAAACCATGATATGGTATGGCTACATGATTGTTATAATGTACCTAATAATAGTTTTAAACAGTTACCGATAAGTATTTTTACTGACAAATCACAAATATAATGAAAATGGGTCCAAAATGTTTTTATATAAAAAGAGAATTATATTTCTGCAAATATCATTTTTAGCACGTTAGCAGTAATTACCTACAAACAATACATTTTGGTTTTTTGAAAAAAGTTACCTTAGCAGGAGATGATTCACCATCATCATCTTCTCTTTTCCGCTTCTGATTTTGGGGAGTTTTGGGCGCGGGAGTCTCCTCTTCACTGGACGAATCCCCGGACGAGCTCCCAGCAGTCTTTGCAGGAGCCACTGCAGGTTTAGCTGGGGCTGGTTTGGCTAAACAAATTAAATGTTATTAATAATGAAGAAAACTACGAAATTGTTTGGTTTGAACTTTGCTGCCAGCGATTTCTATGACGAGGTGTCGGAACCAAGCCAACGTTTTTGAACGCAAATTAATGCCTTTAGCAATCTAGTTAAGGTATGGGTCAATGGTTAAACCAATCTACAGTATTCAAAAATGTCTAGCTCTTCAATTGGAAAGCCAAAATGAAAGACGTTTTATTACTGATTAACTGCTGGTTAGTGAAAGTACATTAAGTATATGCCATGTAATTACCTGTTTTAAAACGGGGTTGCTGTTGCTTAAACTGAGAAAAGATAAGCATAACTAATTAACCACTGGTAATTGGAAAATATCACTAAGCAACAATCATTCTGGTCTTTGAACTTACACGTGCTGCTGCTCAGATGTACCTAACTTGAGGCGAACACTAACCAAAAAAACTGTAGTGTCTGACCATGCCGAGTTAGTAAAAAACTAATAACTTCTGCATAAAAGCCCTGCATTTCACATAAAGCCCCAAAACCTAAAAAACTCTAGAATATGATCGAAAAAAGCTTTTTAACAGCTCATTGTGATCCTGACATTTGTACTTTATACTTGTGGTTGACAAGAGTCCGCAGATATTTTCAGACCTTTTTTTCTGAACAACCTTTTAGAAAAACGGGATTTAACACAGTTTATTAATGCAACTTTCGCCCCATAGCCCAGCTCTCATTATTTAAATGTTAATACTTTTTTAAACCACCATACGTTTAAAACGTGTAAGATGAGACTGCTTGCAGCTCATCCCGCCACACACAGGGGCACCAAATCTCGACACCTAGACGTTACATCCTAAGTTCATATTAGACCTAAAAGATGGAAGAAATTAGACTAAAAGATGGAAGAAATTAGAGAATTTATTTAGTAGTGGATTCACTGGTTTTTGCTACGGACTGTGATTTGACAGAGGAACAATCAAGATTAATGGAAAAATAAAGTTAAAGAACAAGTTGTAACTTTTCAGATTTGCGATATTTTTTCACACCCTGACTCACGACACTTTTTTTAGATTTTATTTTGATATACAACATTAATACAGACTTTGGATTTTTGGACACCATCTTCAAATAATCTAAACATTTACACTATACGACACTGATGATCTTACCAGGTTTTTCATCATCAGAGCTGTCACTCTCGCTGTCCGATGAATCGGCCTTCTTCTGGGCAGGTTTGGCCGCAGCCTGGGGTTGCTTCTGCCCCAGCTTTGGCGGCAGTTTGATGGCTGGGGTGTCATCTTCGTCACCTGGAGCATTAAAAGGGCACTCAATACACAAACACTTGCGTGCCTCAACAGTAGTAGAAAACTAAAGTTTCATGGAAGCTCAGGAAGTATTTTAAATTACCATACTTGCAGTATATTCCAAACAAAATCTCCGTTAAACTAGGTAAAAACAAAAAAAAACATTAAACTGAATAGCCTGAGAAACTAGTTTTTATGTATCACAGCTTAAAAAGTAGGTAGATATTGGAAGTCACAGCCCAACTTGACAACAGAACAGATTAATACAAAAAATTGGTTGAGTAGGGGCCTACCTTGCTAATTAACAACAAATACATCAAATATAAACGTAAAAAAACAATCGCAGCATCAGCAAACCAAGGTAGAGAACAATCTCTTCCTGAAATCTATTCGATATTCATTTTGGCATAGTTTAGATTTTAACACAAAATGTAAATATATCACAGTCCCAGGCCATCTACTCTTGCAGTGTGATTCCCTCTAAGCTATATCCTGGCATAATACCCTAAAAACACTTTAATCTGATACTGATGTCAACACGGAGCTTGGGCATCACTGGAGACTTACTTGAGTCGTCTTCGGAACTAGACGGTTTCTTAACAGGTGCTAGTTTTGGTGTAGGTTTAGCGACGGCTTTGGGAGGTTCGTCAGAATCTGACGAATCACTGTCACTGTCCTTCTTGGCCGGGACGGGAGTTTTGGCTGGAGTTGCAGCTTTTACTTTAAGCGCAGCAGCTTTTGTTTGAACTGTAACAATTATTGTCAATTTTCATTAATCTTAAGCAAAAAACCATAGTACCTATTGGTTTTAAATTTAAAACATTTACAAATATTTGAAAATGTTACAAGGCCTTTCTCCAGTTTGTGTTTGTCTGATGATGCCAGCTGAGGTGGAGAAAGGCCTCACAAAATATGAAAATGTTTAAATTATCCCTGGAGTGCCTAACGTTAGTTTCTATGGTGCCCAGCCTTTTTTTTTTTGCAAATTTGCAGACATATTTTTAAACATTCACAGTAATGTCAAAATACTTAATAATAGGGTAATACTTAAAATGGTTTATATACCTTCATTTAAGTCATTCAATTTGTTGCTTCATGCAACCAGTTTCAACTCCGTGGAGTCATCATCAGGCCGTTGGTACAAGGATAAAACAATCTCTTCATTTGAAGGTCGTCATGACGTTCATTACATGAACGAAAACACATACGGACATCGAACGGACATTTAAAAAACACTAAACATAAAAGGGGGGGGTGCGAGAAGTACCGGGCGGAAGTGAACGTCATGACGACCTTAGAATGAAGGAATTGTTTTATCTTTGTACCAACGACCTGATGATGACTCCATGGAGTTGAAACCAGTTGCGTGAAGCAAAAATTGAATTACTTAAATGCACGTATATAAACCACTAAGTATTATAAGGAACTTGTATTATACAGTAATCCGGAGGCTGAAATCCATCAATAAAATAAAAGGGTAAACCCATCAAACCTCAGTACCAGTTTTCATTTCGTTAGTAAAGGAAATGTAAGAGAAACTATCAATTTTCATCCTTAGATAAATAAGAAAACATCTAACGTATTAATAATAAAAATGTTCCTTTTACAGAAAAAAAAGAATTGACATATTAAAAATAACATGGTTGAAGAATCTAAGTATTTTACCAACTGAAATCCATCAGGTCAGGGCAATAAATTATTAATTTTAAATAAGTTCCTAGTTAACAAGTTAAGGGTGAGCTAGAAAATTGAAATAAATAAAGAAAAATACACTCGTGTCAGTCAAATGAACCAACAATCGTCCTATTAATTTGAACATTTTCAAAAAATAAAGAAATCTATCATCTTTTCTTTTATCTAAAACACACTAAATGTAATAAACTTATCTCACAAGTATTTAAAAGGCCAAAATACTAAATATTAACACACTAGCAGAATTTTATACTTACATTTTGGGACAGGAATCCAAGTAGAGGGCTTTTTAAATCCTTTTTGAAGGCATAAAAAAGTATGCAATTATGAATTACTGAGATTCAACAGTAGTTACTTCTTTCAAGTAAGTCAGGCTTAGCTGTTAATTAATTAAAGCAGTTATACAATTTACAAATAATAGTATTCAAGCTTTCATCAAAGAATGCACCAATGTTTTATACTTATATTATGTATTCAGCTAGCTGATCAGCTTTTGCCACAGAACTCCCGTGCAAAAATGGGCCACCAGCTAGTCAAGTTCTTAACCCTTTGCGATCGGAATGCATATTTGCCGCTATTCCTCAGCGGTCGCGCGGCCAGCTCTACTCGCCACCGCCATTAGCGCGCGGTAGTCAGATTTTTTCCACAGCAGTTGTCCTTTGCGATCGGACGGCCAGCGGTGCTGGCCAACATGAAATCCAACGAACGCTCGGGCATCCAGCAGGACTGGCCGACAACAATGTTTTCGTTTGTAATATTCCAACTGTGGTATAATGCCTGTAGAGTGCTGCAACCTAGTGAGGAATTGTTAAACTAAACGATCAGCAGGCTTGCAACATTATATCGTAAGAATTGTGGTGTAAACAACTAAAATAAACACCTGTTGTTCTGGCACAAGTGCTGTCATAATCATAATTGTTTTGGTTCAGTTTTATGTGATTTTAACTGTGTTTTGGTGATTTTCTCGAGAGATTTATGTTTATTTGTATTTTTAATAAAGTTTTAAGTTTTAATATACATGATTATAAGAACACTTGTACGTTTACGTATAGGCCTACACTTATATTATAATTAGGCCTACAATAAAATTGTTTTATCCCGTATAAACATTTATTAGTAAGAATGGGGTTATGTTTTTTTCCCTCCGTATATTTAACTAAGTAATAATGAACGATCGTTAAAGATAAGACGAATTGAGAGACGTTTTATTAAAATTTAAATCCCCTATGCTAACATTGAAGGTTTTCAGTGAAAATAATTCCGAGCTGCGGGGAGCGAGCCGCCATGATAAATGCCGAGGTGACGCGTAGTGGGACGTGGCCAGTACAGCTGGCCGTCCGACCGTCGGAACCAAGTTAATACGGAAAGAATTCCGACTGGCTGCCGACTGCGTTGTGGCCACTCCTGCTGGCCTTCCGATCGCAAAGTGTTAAAAATAACCAAATGTTATGAGGCATCTTTGCCTTTTCATTTTCTACAAAAGTTATCCCACTTCTCAGTCCCGTCTTGAAACAATGTTCTCTCCTTCACAGAGATCAGGGAGAATAGTTTATCATCATAGAATGAGTGATAACTTTATTTACACTGTGAGACTGCTAGGCTAATTGCAAAACCAAATCAACCTAGGCCAACTAGGGACCAAAATAACCTACAATAAATAAAGAACATGACAAATATTAATATGACTTCAGTATTAACAGAGTTGTAACAGAGTATCCTTTAAAATATTTTTATTGAAAGACTGACTATTTTCGGCACTCAGGCCGAGGTCAGTCCAACCCTAACCTGTAAAAATATAGCCTACCACGATGCAATTATTTTAGTATGACAGCCTGCTTAATAGTTTAAAGGTACCCTAAAAATTTAACCTGGTACGGGGCTGATGCTCTTAAGGTGAATCCTAGTTTGAAGTAGATTCAATTGTACGTCCCTTATTATTAGTTTGTTGTCAGGGAGTTTTGTACAAAATAATGAAATATTCAATAACTTAAAGAGATAACAAATTAAATACAACTGGTTGGGGTCTACTCACCTTTTGGGGGTTCTTCTTCACTGCTCGAATCGTCGGAGCTGCTTTCTTTCTTGGTAGCTGGTTTCCCAGGTTTTGGAGTGGCCGGTGTTGGTTTCTTGTTGGCAGCTTGAGCTGCAGGCTTCTTGGGCTCTTCATCTGAGTCGCTGTCACTCGAGTCGCTTTTCGGTGCTGCAGTTTTTACGGGCTGGACCTTGAATAGGTCAGACTTTTGTAAATGATATTAGGGGTAAAAACAAAAAGTGAGGCGATATTCCAGATCCTATGATATTTGATGCTGTAGAGCCTAGTCTACAAAGAAATCATACTTGACATGAGGTATCTTTGCCTTTTCATTTTTCTATGAAAGTTATCCCAATTCTCAGTCCCGTCTTGAAACAATTTTCTCTCCTTCACAGAAATCATGGAGAATAGTTTATCATCATGGAATATGTGATAACTTAAGACTTTGTTATTTTAATGGCTCTTCTTTCAATGGGGAAAAAACTACAATAGTCCAAATGAAGTGTGAGGCCTTCTACAGTAGATTAAAATAACACACACCAAGCCTTGTTATATTACTGACGAAATACTTCATATATTAATGGACAGTTAAAAGAATCACTACAAAGTCAATAAACAGCAACAGAAACGATTCACACATTATTAATGCATGCTTCCTTAACAAGGATGAACAAATTTACTGATAGCAGCATGCTGGTACCGTACGGGTAAATGGAGGAAAGACAATGGTTCTATGGTTGTCAAGATTTAGTACAATAGTTGTACAGTATTATGTTAAATACCAATCGCATCTTTTTGAAAATTTCATGAACATATACTAACCAAAACTTGAGTTAGGCCTATGTGAATTTTAAGTGAAAACCTACTATTGAGACAAAAATAGTAGGATTTTCTGAGCAAGGTTCGTAGAGCTTTCAGACCAGGTGTGCTTATTTACATAAGAGCAATGTTCGCAGCAAAGATGTCTTACGAGGGCGTCCAGCTGATTCATAAATCAACAAATACCATAAAGTGTTGCCAACCTTAAGGGTATAATAATGGTACAGCTATTTTTAAATTGTCACTGGGCATGCAGAAATAAAATTTAAACCCTTAATCCATTAATCTAATAAAACAAATAAATCAAAACAATATATTAGTTTCATAAAACAACAGCTTTGTCATAGAATGTAAGCAGTTAAACAATGTTAATTCTAATTACACTAATGAGGAAAATATAGTACTCATACGATAAATATCGTGTTTCCAGCAACACTGCAGAGTGGATTGGTGATCACGTGACTTTCCAACTGTTTTTTACGAGGTCTCTTCCGGCAAAGTAGAAAACCTTAAATAGAACGACTCAGCACACCTGGTCTGAAAGCTCTACGAACCTTGTTTTCTGAGTGCTGCAGTGCTAAGATAAATGGTTCGGCGAATGAGTAAATCTTGTATGAGAGCTAACTTCTCATTGTTTAATAAATATAAAATTAAACAAATTATTATATAATAACAACAGGTCTAACACGGCAGGTAATAATATTTATTATTACGTTATTTGTTAAAGGTTAAGTGTTAGAGTGGACTTGCTAGTCCTAACATTTATACTCTAGATTATGGTACCTTCTTGGCTCTCTAGTCCTCTAGACTGGCTACAGAGCTACAAGCTACAAGCAGCTTACCTTGACAGGTGTTTTGCCAGCAGGTTTCTGAGCAGGCTTACTGGCTTCTTCCTCACTGCTGTCCTCACTACTGCTGCTTTCAGCTTTTTTCGGGAAGGGCGTTTTCCCAGGACTTGCAGGTTTTGGTTTTTGAAGTGGTGTGGTTTTGACCGGTGTTTTGGACACAGCAGGTTTATCATCTTCAGAATCACTTTCTTCACTGCTGCTGTCAGCTTTCTTCAGTGCTAGTTTTGCCGGTGTAGGTTTCGCTGGGGTCGGTTTTGCTACAGCTTTTTGCTGTGGTTTCAAAGTGGGTTTTGAATCTTCATCAGAACTACTATCATCACTACTGGATTCTGCCTTTTTAGCTTGAACTGGCTTGGTTGGTTGTGGTTTGGCCACAACTTTGTTATTGGCTACTGGGGGACCGTCGGAATCGCTATCATCACTGCTACTGCTGGCTTGTTTACTTGCTACTGGAGTTTTGGGGGTGGTGGGTGGCTTCTGCGATGTTTTCACAGCAACAGTACTAGGTTTGACAGGTGCTTTTGGAGGTTCATCTTCGCTGCTTGAATCTTCACTACTACTGGGTTTGCTGAAACAGAAAATTGACATTCTACATTCATGTTGGCTGAAGAGCTAATCAAAACTCCTTGACAAAGGAATCACACATCTCAGTCCCGTCTTGAAACATTTTCTCTCCTCCACAGAGATTCAGGGAGAAATTTTCTTCATCATAGAACAGTGCAAAACCTAACATTAAAACTGGAAAGAATCAAATGCACTGAAAAATAAGTCACTCAAATAGATAATTGTTTTAGGTTAAACTAATGTTGCTAACAAAAATGATGAATTATCTAAATAACTTTACCCACAATAAATAAAATAAAAATTTTGATTGGTAAGCAAGGCAAGACTACAACTTGAGTTGGCAGTTTTTCAGTTCCATTCAAAATAATTATGTATTATTTTTATAGCCTATTACAGTCATAACACATACCAACCAGCTCAGTAGAATTTAGGCTTTATGATGACTGCAGAAGGACATTTTGCTAACTGTATATATTTGTCAGTTTTTTCCCACATGGGTCCAAGTCACGAAATGAGGTAATTTAATGTAATTGTGTTGAAATTGCAAATAAAAATAAAATATTCTATAACACTGTGTCGTTTTGTTTATTTAACCTATAGTTAATTACAGTTTCAATTAAACACAGTTTCAGATCATAAACATCAGTTATTAATTTTAGTAAAATCAGTTTTCAGATGTTTATTTACAACTCACTCACTGTCACTCAAGTGGCCATCAGCTGTTTACTTTCACAACAATCAAGAAAGAATGCAGATATAAACAATGAACGTACATAACCAAACAAAAACAAGTTTATAAATAATGAGCAACAAAGTCCGCAGAAGAAGTAAAATGTTTCATTAGTACTTTTCTCGTATTTAATGTTTGTCACTCCGGAGGCGTTTGGTCAAGGACCACTAAATAACAAAAGCAAAAAAATATCAAGACGGCAGAAAAAACCCGTGAAATGCTTGTGGTTTGTTGTGATTGTTTGGAGGTTAAGGGCCGCTATATAGTTTAACCGATTAATGAAGTTATTTCTACTTATTACAACAGTTTTATCAGGTAATAAACACACCGTATCTTAATTATTGTACAACTCGTTCACAGTAGTTACCAAAATAGATTGAAGTTTACATAAATAATAGATATGTACTGAGGAAGTGTTTGTTAACCTATACATGCCTCAGAGTAGACGACAGGCATATGTTATTAACTTAGCTACACCGGGAGATGTCAACAAAAAATTCTAAATGGAAACAAGATCAAGTGGAGAAAGTCATTAAAAACAAAAAGAAAATCATTAAAATAACCGTGAAGAGCAAAGAGATGAAAGAAGTTTCAAAAGTGAGGAAGGAATTTGAAACGCAATTGGAAATCTACAAGAAGCATGTGTACTACACTAATTATTTAGCTACAAAGGTGAAAGAAAAACTGAAAGTGTGATAAGCGATGAACTTGTGTTTCGTCTGGATTTCTCTGAAAATTGTGTCCAAATACACTAGTCAGTACATTTTGGCGCGTCCAAAAAACAAATTTGTCTGAACACGGTGTACGGTGTGCTCTAGTAGATGGAACAGTAGAACCAGAGTGTTTTACATCTGTTTCTGATAATCTTGATCATCAGGCTCATGCAATTTAGGCACATATGATCCCAATACTAGAGAGGTCATCTGAGATGTTTCCAGACACCACCACAGTTCACTTTATTAGTGACAGTCCTTCAAGTCAGTACCGCAACCGCATAAACATGCACCTTTTTTAAGAATTTTGTGCCAAAATACTTCCCCAAGCTTCAAAATATGACCTGGAATTTCATAGAAGAAGGCCATGGGAAAGGGGCCATGGATGGTGTTGGGGGAACCCTAACGAGAGGCCGACCGGAAAGTTTTGTATGGCCAAGGCATTACATGTGCTAGTGAGTTTGTTGCTGCATTGAATGACTTAAAAATTAATCTTTATGAAGTACCTTCTAAAGATGCTGAAGACATCAAAAATGAAATAGCAAACTTGAAAGTGCCACCCATAAAAGGAATCATGAAAGTGCATCAGGTTGTATATTCACGTGGGGTGATGTATGGCAGAAAACTCACTTCCTTTGAGTGCGATCCGTCAGAAAAGTGTCAACATTTTCACTGGTTTGATATTTTTCCAGAAGTAAATGAGATATCTACGACAGAATAAATTAATGCAAACGGTCCCGTTACTAACAGGAAAAAAAATAAAATCTCAGTTGATGACGTCTACACTTCTTCTGAAGATGATGAACACTTTCTTCCGTTATAGAAAATATGCCGCTAGCATCACGGAAACAAGACCTCACGTCCGATTATGGTGGTGGAGGTAACTGTACGGTGTCGTCAAAGCAACAACTTGAATCAGGAACCTTTGTTATTGTCAAGTTGCAAGAAGAAGGGAAAAAAACGAAACGGCAACAATTCATTGGAATATGCCAAAACAATGTGATCAATAACGAGATTGAAGTGATGTTCATGAAGTGCAGCACAAAGGACAATTCCCTTTACACAGTAGATGAAAATGATGTATCGTCGGTTCAACTTGACCAAATTGCCTATTATAAATTGCCTATACTGCCAGCCCCGGTTATAAATTTAAAGGGAAATAGGGTCTTCTACAATTTCAAGAAACTACATTAATTTTTGAAAGTGACTTGGCAATCTCTGCATATACATCTTTTGTGTGAAATTTCTCTAGACGGTGCAATTTGTATTAATTATAGTTTAATTCAAGCCCACTCTGGCACTGTGGATTTCATTTTATAAGTATTTCTAAACTTATAACAATTTATTTACAACATGATTTTGTGTGCAATTTGTATTAATTTTAGTTTAATTCAAGCCCACTCTGGCACTGTGGATTTCATTTTATAAGTATTTCTAAACTTATAACAATTTATTTACAACATGATTTTGTGTGCAATTTATATTAATTTTAGTTTAATTCTAGCCCATTGACATTGTGGATTTAATTTTAAGGTAAGTATAAGGTATTTCTTAACATATAACAATTTATTTACGATATTTTCGTATTGATATCTAGGCCTTAAAAATATTCATGAGTTCTGCTAACAATATGTTACATTTAACATAAAAATTTACAATTAAAAGCTTTTGTAAACTACATACTGTATTTATTTAAATGCCACCTTTATATTTAACAACTACATGTAATTACATATCAAGGATTAGTGAATTGGTCAATAAAGTACTATTGTGAACGATCTAGTAAACCAACTCGTTCACACCGTCACTACTCGTTCACACCGTCACTACTCGTTCACACCGTCACTACTCGTTCACACCGTCACTACTCGTTCACACCGTCACTACTCGTTCACACCGTCACTACTCGTTCACACCGTCACTACTCGCTCACACCGTCACTACTCGTTCACACCGTCACTACTCGTTCACACCATATACAACTCCTTCACGCTAACAAAACCTGCTAAAAAACATCCTGTTATATAACTACTTTGTATGAGACTCTATGGCATCTATTAAGCCGTATTTACATCTCAAATGATTATTGAAGAGATTATTGTATATTTGCGTTGAATATAATAAAGTTTAATGTGTTGTTTCGTAAAATAACTTCATACACAATGCAAAAATATTTATTTCAAGTATAAATGTTTTCAAACTGCTAATAAAACCTTTTTAAGTGATTAAGTAATAGTTATATATTAAATGGATAATGCTTTTTCGTCTATAAAAAACCCTCAAAACATTTGTTATGGTTATTTTAAGGGATGTGATCGAGTTGTAAGTAGTTACTGTTTGATCTGAACAAAAAATAAAAAATAAAATACTATTTGCATAAAATCAGTTCTGCTGCACACTTGACAGTATTAATTGGTATATGACAGGTAGGTTGCAATAAAAAATACCCCCGTCGCAGCAAACCTGCGTACTCAGCGAATTTCCAATCTATAATATTATAAAGAAGAGGTGGTTTCTGTCTGTCTGTCTGATGTTCCGGGTGAACGCAAAAACTACTTAACCGACTGGGCTGAAACTTTACACAAAGGTAGATCTTGAACCCATGCAACACATAGGCCTATTCACTTCCTTAAAATCCCCTCGGGCTACGCCCCGTGAACGTTCTAAGTTTCAATGTTTACATTTCATAAGAAAGTAAACATTCAGAAACTGTAATGCGAACAGCTGAGGGCACTTACATTTGACAGCTTAAAGAGCAGAAGCAAGAACAACAGCTGTTTCAAGTTAACTAAAATGAAATTCGCATTGACTATAGAACGGGTAAGGAAAACCCCTGTGCGAAGAACGTGTACATCAAGTATATATATATTTATTTCAATATACCGTATAATTAATCTATATAAATAAAATTAGAGTTTTGTCTGTACATTGTTTGGAATTATGATGTTTTTGCATATTTTCACGTTTTACACCCTAGGGAAACCAACACAAATCTTATCTCAATTTATGTCTGTCTGTCTACCGGTAACGCTCAAGGACGGGTTTTGTTCGCTTTTCACTGGAAAACGGGTGCAGTGACATTAATGAAACTTTGTTTCTTTGTTCTATATATGCGTGAGAAGGTTTTAGGGCACTATAAACTGGCATACGCCTTTTTAAAAAATAATGGCGGCCGCTCAAAAACGTGATTTTGTGCGGTTTTGGTCATGTTTTGTTCGCTTTTCACAGGAAAACGGGTGCACTGATTTTTATGCAACTTTTTCTATGTTCTATATGTGCGTTAGAAGGTTTTAGGCTAATTGGATTGGTTTAAATTACCTTAGGACACTGCCCCATAGGTTTTTTAAGATCCTATGCTATTCTTATGGACAAAGCATTTATTTATATTGAACCAGATGATGGCATAGTTATTCTATAAATAGGTTTTTTAGTTCTTTTTTAAAACGTTGAGTGAAGATTGGTAATAAATAACATAAGTGGATATATGATCTAAATCTATATTTTTCAGACTCATGCACTCACTGACATAGTGATCACTTTATCTAAGAAACGACAATGTCTACTGAAGATAAAATTTTGGATGGTGGTTCCCCTTATGCTGCAGATTCACAATAAGAATACGTTTAAAAAAGTCCTATAGGGTTCTTCGCTAATTTACTTTTATGGCAATTTTATGAGTATTAGTACTTTCTGGACCTTTGTAAGTTACATTTCGGTAGGAACATAACTAATTCATCAGAAAAAAACGCAGCCTATTCCTGTTAAGAAAATGTTTATGGGCTTCGCCCCCCGGAATGTCAAAATACAATATTTTAACAATCTTGCACATACTCTTGGACTGATGGATCTGAAATTCGGTAGGAATGTAGCTGATAGGTCAGTGCAGACATTTGCCTACTCCAGACACAAATATACTCAAGGACTCTGGCCCAATGGCCTTTAATATAAGCGCGTTAGTCATAACACACAAACTACTAAACCAGTAGAGCTGAAATTTGATGCCTTAAAGGAAATAAGAAACAACATCATGGGGAGTCACAGTGTTGTTCTCTGGAGATCTCACACAGACCCTTTGTCGTAAGTGAGATATGAGTGGGCGAGTCTACTCCTCTCTAAAAATATATTTTATGTAGCCAACCACTGAGCGTCTCAACTTAACAGTAAATATGAAAATGTATTTTTGAGAAGATTAAGGGGTTGATGAGTTTTCTTATGCGCTTTTAAAAGTTGAGATTGGGACAATGAAAAACAAATTAAGGTCTCAGAAGCATCTATCCTTCACTCGGCACTATCGATGAATCACAGTTTAAATTATTAAAGTTTAAATTGTTTATTTACAATTATATTTAAAACATGACCTGGCAAGAATGGTGATTTTAAAAGTGGTTTGTCAATGTTTTTAAAGTTTAATGTTTCGTTATATTACTATTAATTTATTGGAATGTAAAGATTAATGGATCTAAGTATTTAAAATTTTAAATTAAACAGGGTTAATATTTTGTTGTACTTGAGTTCTTTTATTTCTAAAATCGAATTCAAAGTGTTACGTGTACCGATTTGGAGTAGCAAAAACCATACCGTTCACTACCCGACAGAGTTCCTCGACTTGGCAGCAGTACCCGAACTATCTGCCATAGTATATTTCGTTAACTTTAATTTAATTATACTTTAAAAGTGTAAAATGTAATTTTAGTATTGTAAAATTATGTGGGTTGTTAATATTTTTAGTTAATCTGCCATTTATGTACAACCCGTACGAAGGACGGGTACATCAGCTAGTGCATATTTATGTGACTCACTACTACATAGAGCTATTTACCAAGTTTCACAAAAATACATCTATTAATAAGTGATATATAGCATTTTATTTATTCTCCATAAGAATAACATTAGGGTTGAGGACGCAGGTTTGCTGCAACGATGAAGATAAGTAATGTATTTTTTGCAATTATCAATACAACCGAACCAGGTGAAGCTACATACCAAGTTCTCTTAATGTAGGTTCATAATTAAGGGAGATATTATACAACTTTACTTATTCTCCATATGAATAACATGGGGGCCGAATATGCAAGTTTGCTGCTACGGGGACTATCAACAAAAAACATGTTTTTTGTGCTGATATCAATATACCACAACTAGTTGAAGCCACGTACCAAGTTTCATCAATATACATTCATAAATAATCGAGATATAGAATTTTATTTATTCTCCATAAGGATAACATTGGACAACGTACTGTGTTTAGAATATCTCTGCAACGGTTGGACATAGAAAAACGATTAAAACACCAAGATGTTTGTTTTGTTGAGCTAAGCACATTAATAAACAGAAATGTGAAGTTTTTACTAAAACTATCTGAGAAAAATCTAAAAACCTTTTTCCCATAAGATTAACATGGGACACGTTTTTTGGGATTTTCTCTGCAACCACTTAACCTAGGTTAATGATTCAAAATACTAAATTATTTGTTTTTTAAGCCCTATAAAATGGCTATAACCAAAATTGAGTGTTTTTAACATTTTGGGGTCAAATTTGAAAAAAAACCGATTTTTGGAAAATTGTAAACCCCCATAAAACCCCCTTCCCATAGTGCGATCGATCTGGTTTTCGAACTTAAAGTCATAAATGCTACTCTCCACATTTGTGCTAAATTTGATCAAAATCGGGTGTTTCTTTCAAAAGTTATCGCGGTAACGGACACACATATATATAAATTTGAACGAATAGTGTTTTTGGTATCTGGGGACCTCAAAACGAAAAGTTATCATGGTCTCGGGCGTAAGTCTTACCATGCCACATACGGTAATAGCTTCTTCTCTATACGGTAACTTCGCTAAAACACATTTATTTATTTTTATTTCTTGCATATTACCTCATTTTGTGACTTGGACCCATAGGCCTATATGTTTGCACCATGTAACAATGGACCCATTGCCCTTAGCAGCCAACAGTTATTATTGTTTATTATGATCGTTTGAGAAGTTTTAGAAAAACAGTGCCTATCTTACCTGTAAATCTAATATCATGATTAAGTTTAGAACTTAATTATGTAGCCTGGATATTCAGTTTTTATGGCGCACTAATTTTACATGTGGGTATAAAATTATTTTGCCAACTTCTGAATTTCAACCTAAGACACCTGGATGTGTACTTGAAGTAAAAGAACATCAATAAATAATATAATACAGCCTATCTTATTTAACTTACTTTCAGAAAAAAGCTTTAGACTTATAAATCATTTACATTTTTTGATACTGTAATTTTTAGATAATGTAGGCCTAAGTTATTTGTGGGGGAAGTATAAGGCATTAACCATAATACGACTTCATGAAAATTGACCGTAAAATTCTTTTCTTGGACCTTTATCAGTCCCCCTTGACTGCATCAAAATTCTTTAGACGGAAAGGCTTTTTAGCAAATACCTATCTACTTTTGTTAGTGAAAAAGCAGTCTTTTAATTGAGACATCTACTTAACATAAAAAAGCCCCCACCCCCACTTACTTGTTCTTAACTTTTATTTATTTTACATCTCAATGGCATCACCATTTTACAATAGGTGCATTTAATAAATTAATTTTTGAAAAAAAAAAAAAAACGCTCAAGAAACTAGCTTATAAATATCCTATCGTATCAAACATGTTCCAACTATACTACATACATGAATTACTCAATTCACGACACATCTGTAAATATACATCATACAGTATACATCAACAATTCTGGTGGGGTGTCATCAGCAAAGGGGTAAAAATAGAGGAAAATGGCCTACTTTACCTAGACCTACTTCACTTCTTTCAAATAATATATTTACAAGTTTTACCAACAGGACCAGGCAAGAAACATGTACACGTTGACTTTACAAATCATCCAATAACTATAAAGGAAGTAAAAAGTTGAGTACATACCCTTTGGTGGGAACAAAAGTCATCTTTTTCTGACCAGGTGGTTCAGTGATTTTCTTAGGCAACTTTCCGTTAATTTGTGGTTTCTTGGTGGATGTATCATCTTCAGACTCTGTACGTAAAGAAAATAGTTGTATTAACCTTGTACCAGTTGTAGAGATTGGGTTTAGTTAACATGGATTAGATAGCTACTTAGCATACTATGTTTTCTATAAAACATAGATATGTTTTCTATTGATGCTCTTGAATGGATCCTAACGTAAAATATTCAATAAAACCAAATTCCTGTTTACGTTATTGCAGCAGCAGCTAATTCCTTAAAATTTATATTTAGCTGATATTATTGTCAAATCACTCGATACAAGCCACTCTGTGCAGGGATTAACATGAAACAATATAGGATATGTATGAGAGTAATACAGGGTGGGAGCTACTGGTACATAAGGTATTACACTTATTTTAAATGTAAAACTTCCTTGTTAGTGATATGCTAACCTTGTTTCTTACAATGGTTAATCTTGTTTCTTACAATGGTTAATAATCAATCAGCTTCTGTTAACAGCTATGACTGTTGGCTATTGGTTAAAACAACGAGAATTACTTGAATAATTATTAAAAAAAAGGAAATATGGATTTAAAACGTGATAGCCTGAAAAGGTGGGTTAAACTTATTAAGTAGCTTATTTAAAACTAATAATATCAGGTCTACTATAAACACGGAAGAAGTTTGGAAGTATAGGAGGTTTCGTTTGCGAATGATCATGCAGTTATAAAATGCTCTCCGAACTATTTCTCATGTTCTTATAACTCCTACTACTTAAACCTGACTAAGTTAAACACTACATTCCTTTATGTATGTTGGAAGGAAGGTAATCCTGACAACAGGATACATCTTTTAATCTTTGAGGTAAATTGAAAGAGGGTGACAATAAATTATTATTTTAAAGTTTAATGTGATGATGAAACATTTCAATTATTGGGCAACTTTAACAACAGATAGGATAAGAAAAAAGCAAAACGAGAACTATAATGGAACAACACGAGAACTATAAAGTTTAGTCATGGAACAACAGAACTGTACTAGTGGGCCTGTTGCTCGAAACCAAGCATTCAGCTAACAACACATGCTCTTCTGTTATCCTGTGTTTTAATATTACTGGTGTTTTAGTATGCAATTTATACAAATTATTATTCTACATGTTAATCTTATGGGCAAAAAACAAAATTGAGGGTGTCCCGTGCCCTTCAACAAAACAGTATTGGAAAATTGGAACCACTATGCACAACTACGAATCTGGGCCATTTTATGGACACCTTAATCGTCAAAATCGGTCCAGTAATAATGGAGGAGTTATGTTTACAAAAATCGGCTAAGAGTATTACAGATATAGATGCCATGATGTAGTTCTGAAAAGTAGACCAAGGCATTAATCCTAATTCTATAGCAACTTTTGCTAATACGGTAGTACATATCAAATACAAAAACTTCAGATGGACAAGTTTAGCACATGCCCCACCATAGCACATTAATCATCCAGGCACCCTTCATATGTTTTACCTGAGCTAGAATCTGATTCCGACTTCTGTATCCCAAGTCCTTTGACATTAATCTTTTTCTTTGATGTGCTGAAAATAAAAACAAAATTATTAGACCCCTAATGTTAAAAGTAACCTTATTTAATCTATAGTTTAAGATCGGATCAGAAATGGATCAGATAGTAACGGGTTAGGTGCATAGTTGGAGAAGCAATGAAAATAATTATCTTCGTATATTCAGAAACAGCCTGCATTACAGCAATGTAGAATACAAGATATCTACCTTTTTTTCAGTAAACGCCTGAGCAAAACTTGTTTTAATTACAGTAATATTTTTGTAAAATTAATTGTTTTTCAATATAAATGTGAATAACCCACTGTATACAATTTCTGATTCATAAAGCCAATGAAAAATGATTTATTTTTCCTGAAGAAAATCAAGCCTAGTATTAATTAAAAGAAAATATCAACAGCCTAAAATGTGACCGTCAAAAAAGAGAACCAACAAGAGAAACCATTGTATGATAACAACTACCGGCTGCGATACAACAACTCGTAATAGGGACAGGACCGCTGAAAAAAATAATTCAGTAATCTACAAAGTATAAATGACTAAAATTTTCTATAACCTTAGCTTTCTCTTTGAATATAGAGAAATTAAATTACAGACTGAGCCGGAAAATCCCGAAAGGCCGAGGAAATATTTGATTGAATTCGAGCTACTGGATTTTCTTGTATTGAATTAAGTAATTAACAATAGTTACCTCTGAAAATGTTGAATAACATCTACAAGTGACGGGGATCCTTTGGGTAATTGTGGCTGTAACAACAAGATAATAAATTACTGCAATGGTTACACAACATAACACATCAACTAGGACACCAGTCCTGACAATGCACAACAGTCTTATCCTATCTGAAGTTAGGAAGACGATGAAAAACCAATAAGCCTGAGCATAGGTGTTATGGCCATTCCAAATGTAATTCACGAGTAACTACCACCAGATAATCTGAATACCACCAATCTAAAAAAAGCTCACTGTACTCATAAACATCAGCCTAATTCTTAAGAATTAGTTTCCTTTTTTTGTGTTTCATGAGTGTTTTATGGTTATGGAAAAGCAAACCAATTAGGCTATTTTAAACCGTATTAGGCAGCAATATACGGTATCTCAGGTCTAGTTTTCCCTATTGGACACATAATTAGTTGTCGGGGTAAATAATATTTAGCCTACAGACGCCTTTGTTTTGTTGTTTATATTATTTTAAAGTGTGTAACTGTCTGCCAAAAATACTAATTTAGCCCATAGTAATTTTTGTTAGCCTACACACTTTCCAAAAACTGTTTAAAACTGAAAATAGTTGAAATTATATCTTTATTCTTTTTTATAAGATATCACAAGATGAATTTACAAAAATACAAAATATTACGTTTTCTTCAGTACTAAAATGCATGATTTCAACCGCAAACTTATAGGATAATTTTCTATAGAACAAATCAAATAAACTTTACGGATCAAGAGGAGCGACATTTTATTACTCAGCCTACAATGTACAAGCATTTAGGATGACTCATAAGACAGCATGGTGACCTCCTGCTCTTAAGACAACATGCTGCAGTGGTTAGGTTAGATTTTCATGTATTTTTGTTACCTTATTACCATCTTCATTCTTGGCGAGGTATACTTGATTAAATGTGTCAATTTTTAAGTCAAACAAGTACTAATACATATCAAATATTTAAACATAAAAATAACTTAATATAACCTAAACTAACCTTCACAGCATGGTGTAAAAATAGTTTATTCATATAAAATAATATCGGATGAAAAATTAAAGGTTGCTATAGGGCATAAGCACCACGTTGCCGAGCCAGCCGATGAATGACCTTTCACCCGATCTTGTCCAACTGAGAGGAGAGAGTAGAGGTTTTGCGACGCGAGATATGATAACAATTTTGTCGACAAAAGATTTATTGAAATTATTTGAAATAACCAAAGATAAGAATTATATATAAAACAACATCTTATATGGTAACTAAGTTTCTTGGTAAACTACCAAGCTTTTTGAAGAATGAACCGATCGAGACCACTTTTAAAATAAAGTTAAAACAATATATTGTAGGCTTGAGGCTACTCCATTGAGGAATATTTGAACATGTAAAAGTTTTTTTTAAACATGTAAATTATAACCTATAACACTCCTGTGAATAAAAATCACTTCTAAGATGGTTTGACGATTTTTTAAATCGTACTTACCCAAAAAAATCACATTAAAAATTAAAATCACTTAAAAAGTACTAACAATACACGACATTAAAATTTGTAAGCAAAAATTGCACGACTGTAACAAATGCAACCTCCAAGTGAACTGAGATGATTTGTTTACATTTGGAAAATTCCTAAGCAAAGATTGTACGACTGTAATAAACGCAACCACCAAGTGAACTGAGATGATTTGTTTAGATTTGGAAAATTCCTAAGCAAAGATTGCACGACTAACAAACGTAACCACCAAGTGAACTGAGATGATTTGTTTACATTTGGAAAATTCCTAAGCAAAGATTGCACGACTGTAACAAACGCAACCTCCAAGTGAACTGAGATGATTTGTTTACATTTGGAAAATTCCTAAGCAAAGATTGCACGACTGTAACAAACGCAACCACCAAGTGAACTGAGATGATTTGTTTACATTTGGAAAATTCCTAAGCAAAGATTGCACGACTAACAAACGCAACCTCCAAGTGAACTGAGATGATTTGTTTACATTTGGAAAATTCCTAAGCAAAGATTGCACGACTGTAACAAACGCAACCACCAAGTGAACTGAGATGATTTGTTTACATTTGGAAAATTCCTAAGCAAAGATTGCACGACTAACAAACGCAACCTCCAAGTGAACTGAGATGATTTGTTTACATTTGGAAAATTCCTAAGCAAAGATTGCACGACTGTAACAAATGCAAACACCAAGTGAACTGAGATAATTTGTTTACATTTGGAAAATTCCTAAGCAAAGATTGTACGACTGTAACAAACGCAACCACCAAGTGAACTGAGATGATTTGTTTACATTTGGAAAATTCCTAATCAAAGATTGCACGACTGTAACAAACGCAACCTCCAAGTGAACTGAGATGATTTGTTTAGATTTGGAAAATTCCTAAGCAAAGATTGTACGACTGTAATAAACGCAACCACCAAGTGAACTGAGATGATTTGTTTAGATTTGGAAAATTCCTAAGCAAAGATTGCACGACTAACAAACGTAACCACCAAGTGAACTGAGATGATTTGTTTACATTTGGAAAATTCCTAAGCAAAGATTGCACGACTGTAACAAACGCAACCTCCAAGTGAACTGAGATGATTTGTTTACATTTGGAAAATTCCTAAGCAAAGATTGCACGACTGTAACAAACGCAACCACCAAGTGAACTGAGATGATTTGTTTACATTTGGAAAATTCCTAAGCAAAGATTGCACGACTAACAAACGCAACCTCCAAGTGAACTGAGATGATTTGTTTACATTTGGAAAATTCCTAAGCAAAGATTGCACGACTGTAACAAACACAACCACCAAGTGAACTGAGATGATTTGTTTACATTTGGAAAATTCCTAAGCAAAGATTGCACGACTAACAAACGCAACCTCCAAGTGAACTGAGATGATTTGTTTACATTTGGAAAATTCCTAAGCAAAGATTGCACGACTGTAACAAATGCAAACACCAAGTGAACTGAGATAATTTGTTTACATTAGGAAAATTCCTAAGCAAAGATTGCACGACTGTAACAAACGCAACCTCCAAGTGAACTGAGATGATTTGTTTACATTTGGAAAATTCCTAAGCAAAGATTGCATGAGTGTAATAAACGCAACCACCAAGTGAACTGAGATGATTTGCTTACATTTGGGCTAGAAAATGAAGAGACACGTTCATTCCTGTCGATTTCTGCCGTGAGAAACCCTTCTTTACATCTACTTATATAAATCTAGATGGGTTCACTCATTTACTGACAAACAATGAGGCACTTCCTGTAATCTAACCCCCTTAACATCATACTTGAATTAAAGCTCTAGATGAGAAACTGCCAGAAACATAGCCAAGGGTTAACATTTTTGAGTTTTTGATGCATCTTTAGGGCGGGTAAAATTCCACTTTTTCAATTTTTCCACTTTGAGCGCGTTTTATACGGAAACGATGAGATGGTAACAAAATGTTACATACAAAAGTTGTAGAAAATTTAATTTCAAACTAACGATTTTTCGTCAGATTTAATTTAAGATCCGATCATCCGTTTAGCCGCTACTCATCGGAGAAAGAGTAATTTTGAGTATTTTGGCCCCATTAATATATGTAGAGTTTTGGAAAGCCGTTTAAATGAAAGCAAACTATCTTTGGCTAATACCACATGTTTGTATCAGCTGATTTAAATAAACAATAGCTGATTTATTTAGTAGTGTAGGCGATACTAAATTTCTCACATGAGGTGTATATAAATCAGCTGTTACAAAACAAGGTGAGCACATTATCGCCTACAAGGGAGGTTCAGTATCGCGAATATCGTTTGTTACAAGATTGGAAAATGTAATCATTCCGATTGTTTGTTCTATCGAATATACCAGTGGATATGTTGTCAGATGATTCAAGATCATATGGTCACGGGTTTGAATCCTACTTTTGATGCTTACTTTTTGAGGTCTGCAATTTATGTTTAATTTGACTTTATTTTGATTTTACAAATTCATTTATTTGTAATTATGTTGCTCAATGAACAACCACCATACAGCGCTCTGCGGAGTTAGGTTAGGTTAGGTTTATAATTTTGTCGTGAACTGAAGTCTAATTTGTTGTTATTCTTTACACGTAAATCCATTTGTAGAACTCCAATTTAACATTGTAACCAGAACTTTTTATTTGTATCTGATTGACTTTGATTGAGAAAGCACTTTATTTTTTGCTTTCATACACCACGAAACAACCATCGTAGTCAGGAGTTCATCTGATAAAACGAACAAGCAGCCGGTTGGAAAAATGTTTCGATATCGAAACGATATGGGAATGGGACCACTTCTGTAGGTGTTAATCTGCTCCCCAAAGGTCATTGTTGTGTAGTTTTTCTTTGGTTAATGAACAACAATAGCTGAGTTTGATTTAAACTTGAGTTGACTGAGGAATACAAGTGAGCGAAGAGAACTCCGAAAGCGGGTTTGGGGGCAAAGCCTCCAACGGCGATAAGCCTAGTAGATTATAATTTTTACTTCCAAGAAGTCGGCCGGACCATCCAGTGGCCAACGATCCGAGGCCGGACTAGAGGGAGTCAACTGTGCTCTAGAATAATTGGAAGTAGAATTTAAATTAGTGTATTTACTATGTAGGGTGTTATTTTGTTTTAAAAAATACTTCCTAAAAATGATATACTGTACTAACACTAAGTTATTCAATGCATTTATGTACTGGTACATGAAAAGCTGAATAGAGATTTTGTATTGAATTGAGTAGTGTACATAATTACAGTAACTTGAACCTCCATAACCGCCGCAGATCGCCGTTACAGGTGGTAGTCAGTTTAATGCTAAGGACAATAAGTTTTTTCACTTAACAAATTTTGTAGCGTTTAATCATTATTAAGGGTTTATTATTTGCTGGTATATCCACCAACCACCCATAAACTTAAGTACAATAGGCGAATTTACCCTCTTACGGCCTACTAAATTAACTACAAAACGTAACAGGGTTCCCACAGGTTTTTCAAAATGAAATTCCAGGACATTTCCAGGACAATCGTGACGTTAAAAAACATAACTTAATCTAAGGTTTATTAATTTTGCTTCTATTTTATTTGTATACATATTGATAAATCAGATAAATTATAAATGTTCCCCAACTATGAGAGACTATGAGATCTACGTAAGAACCTGGAATAGGTTTATTGTGTTTTGTTTCTATACAGGGTGATTGATATCAATGTGCCAGCTGTTTTTCTTGATGTTTTATTAAAATAGGCCTAGTTAAAACGCAACCCTGGATTTTTGGTTCTGTATAATTTTGTGATTTTGAAATTTTTATTATATCCGCCATTTTTCCAATATGGCGGCCAAATTTAATTTTTCTTATGAAATGCCCATAGTTATATAGTTTAACCAGATAAAAAGTTTAATTATAAATTGTTTTTATTATTTTAACTACACTTAACCGTTTACCTTCCCGAGCTACTCAACCAAGTGATTTTTATTGTTTTTAGCAACCTTATGTACTGCTCTGGAGGCTAAACAGTTAGGTTTAAGAAAGAAACACCTAGAATAAAACGTTTAAAAACTACATTTTTTACGCCATTAATTAATACAATTTGTGAAATTTCATAAGATAAATAAAATTGGTTGCCATATTGGAAAAATGTTTGATATTTGTAATCATCAATTGTTAAGCTAATATTTTGATGTAATAATATTATTAATACGGGACCAAAAAGGAAGATGGCCAAAGGTTCTACTGCATACTCTTTGAGTTCAAGGTATATACAGCTTAAAACACGATTCTTTAATGGAGCACTTATTAAAGAATTTGCAATGTTTAAAAGAACTAATGTTCCAGCAATAGCTAACTCAAACATTACAAAATCTAAAGTACCACTACAGAACTATACTAAGCTTGTTTGGAAAACAATTTTTGAGATTTTAGCCTCAGATACAAAACAAGAAATAATTTGACAAACCACCTTCTTCAATTCTGTCACCCAAAAATCCTCCCTTCTTTACATATGAACTGCATTCATTTAACCTATAACCAATAAAATACTTATTCCTTTGAGATATGGATATGAGTAAAACCAATACAAACAAATTCAATCAAAAACGTAAAAAAATAAACGAGAAATCTGAAAAACTACATGAAAATGGAAAAATTCCAGGACAGAAAGCAAAATTCAAGGACAATTCTAGGTTTTCCAGGACGCGTGGGAACACTATAAGCGGCTGTATCCACCTATAGCCTTACCAAATTAAAGGTCTATAAAATTATGGCTTAAAGAAGACACAACAGGCTTTGACTCAATTTATTTGAACTTGGGTACTATCAGGTACGTAAGCAAACACTATACTTTCAATCAAAACATTCACAGGGCCCCTTATAGCCTACTTTTTGGTCAAAAAGTATAGATACTCAAGTATGAGCTTTTACTGCAACGTAACCAGTGAACTTATAAAAGAACAAGTTAGGCCTATATCAAAATTTTACAAATTGAATTTTGCGTTTATTTGTGTTAGTTTCAAATTCTTTTTGCAATTTCAACTTAAGTCTTTTAGCGGGTTAAATGAAAAAAGTACATGTTTTTTGGCGTTTTTCAGACTTCAGCTGACTTTGAAATGTTATAACACAAAATCTGCAGGTCTAATCGTCATATAATTTTTATAGCTTTTAGAACATATATACTTGTACATCATATTTATAAATTTCAGAATTTTTACTTTATTAAAAAAAAGTGTTTGTGGCTTTTGTTAAAAGTATTTTATTTCAGGATCGGATGAAGATAGAGACATCAATGAAAGCTTGAATTTTAGCGCTTAAAAGATACAACTACAACATCAAGCCACACATAAGTTATGTGGTTTTGAATATATTAAATTATGTATAATCAAAGCGGTACCAAGATGCAGAAACACGTGAAACAAGAGGATGGGAATAGTCGACCACTGCAAGAAACACTGTGCGAGGACGGGCCGACCTAATATCAAGCTGGACGATTTCACTTTTGGGGTAATTAGAAGAAATATTTACAATTTTTACCTAAATACCCTAAGTACCCTACGATCGGTAATTTGCACGCAAAACTGGTTGACACACCGACTGATTTTCCGACGATGTCAAAAACACTCTTAGAAAAATTGTACAATGTTTGGGATTATCTTTCAAAAAACTAAATAAAAAACCTATCTTGATGGAGTCAACGACTATCGCTGCTTCACGTCATACGTATTTAAAGAAAACAGGGTTGTCACCAAAGTTACATTTCAAAATTCATGCAAAATTCCAGGTTTTCTAGGTCAAAATCTCAACATACAGGTAAACTCGCACAGCATTTTTTATGTATGTGCAACACCTATACAAGGACTTGCAATAAAAAGAATGTGCTATTTTACAACAAAATTATAACTTTTTATCAAGTATATTACATTTGCATTAATGTTATCCAACTAATATTATAAATGTGAAAGTTTGGATGTATGTATCTATGTTTGGATAGATGTTTAGAGTTCAATCACGCAAAAACTACTGGACCTATTAAGCTAAAATTGTGTATGGGCTTAGTTAATATATCACATTAACATATAGACCTGATAATCTCCACATCCGACCTTAGGGCTCCATTACATGGGTCCTTTAAGTTCCAATGCAAATCTTATGGAAGGATAAAATTCATAAAATTACCAGCTAAGATTGTCAGTTACTAAAAAAGAAATAATATGGTAAAATGTACACAAAAATTTGATGGTAATGGTCAGGTTGATATTTTTAATGTGTTTTAATTTGTTTGCAGGTAACAGCTTAAGAATTTCACTAATTTTTTTGTGCTATTCATCAAAAATGAGTATACCGGTAGGGTACCGGTTCTCTCTGTACAAAAACATTACAATATTTTAATTGATAGGAGGGGGGATTATGTCAACAGATTGCACCCAATTATATGTAAGATTCCATTTAACTTTAGCAATATACACTTGAGTCCCGCTAGTCCGAACACGGGTAATCCGAACGTCCGCTTAATCCGAACAGATTCTGGATTTTTTTAAATACTGTGCACTAATAAAAAAATAAATTTTACGTAATTAAAAGACAAAAGATAATGGGAAAGGTAAATAATGCTGTAACGAAATGAAAACAAAGTAATATTTTGAAGAATACAAATGTTTTGTTTAATGTGAAAAGACTAAATTTACAAACAGCACAAACAATAGCAGACCACGTAAAGGTTTTGTTATGATTTTCGCGCTTGAGCTAGTAGTAGTGGGGAGGCAGAGATACAGTCTCGGTTGGCAGTGTGTACAGTCCGCATGCAGTATCGTCATGCGTACAGTCCACTTGCCCGCTCACATCACATCACCAAAACTACACACAGTGGGCCAGTGTGCTGTCTGCAATGCACTGTGCATATTGTTGATTCTGCGTTTGAAAGAGTAAACGGAATATTTTTACTTGTTTTTGTGCATCATTCGTTCATATTACAACACTACAGACCCGTTCAGTTGCTTCGTTCTCTATAATTTAAATTATTTTGGCTAATCCGAACAGCGTTCGATCCCAATTAGTTCGGATTAGCCGGACTCATGTGTACTATCTACTAGAGTATATAGAAATTGTTTTTTTCTTCTTTTTGTGTCTAGCAACGACAAAGGCATTCTTCACTGTTCTTGGTAGGGTATGGACTCAAACCCCAATCTTGTTACTCCCAAAAGTAAAAATGTTCTTAAAAAGCATTATAATGACAGCTGGATCCAGTTTCGAACTTTCCAACATTTTCAAGGTTGGGGAGCTTCAGATTATGAAGCCACCGCCCTAACCACTATAGCAACCCAGCCAAATAATGCTTTACAATTTAATCCAGCGACTCCAAAGACAAAATACTAGAAACTGAGTTCTATATCAACGATTACAAATCTTTACCGGACTGCAAAAAAAATGCAAACGAGCCACTTTAATTAGTCACTGCTTATATAACAACATACAACTTAATCATAATAAAATTGTCACCGGCAGTCGCGATTGCATTTCGTAAACAATAGCTCACACACTCACATCGCTAAGTCGCCAATCATCGAGAATGCATCGTTAACGTCGCCGGTAATGGAGAACGAATAGTAAACGTTGTCGGCTATCGAGAATGCATCACTAACTTCGCCGGCAATCGAGAACGAATCACAAACATCGCGTTTCACCAGCAATCGAGAACACATCGCTAACGTCATTGGCAATCGAGAACGCATCGCTAAAATTTCCGGTTCAGTAGAAAATTCCTGCATAATCCACACATTTTTTTCCTGGTCACCAAACTTCACGCATAATTCCCGGTTTTACAGGTTTTCCCAGCCGGTGGCAACCCTGAAAAATGAAGGACCTTCAATTGAAAGGGCATAAATTATTTTTTAAAGACATAACTTGGTGTAGTCAAAATCATACTAACTTATGTCGTCTTACGCTTGGCAATAACCACGACCAATACAGAGGCTGTATTCAACAAATCCATGGTTGGAGAAGAGGTTTTAAAACACCGTCAGGAGCAGGGGAGAGAATAATAATGTTGCACATCGGTAGTGAAGATGGTTTCTTACCTGGAAGATGGTTTCTTACCTGGAGCTGAATTGTCATTCATTGCGAAGAAGAACACCGGGGATTAACTTAATGAAATTAATCCTAAGCACTATGCAGAATGGTCTGAAAAGGTCCCACAGGGTTCCCACTCAATCTTAATAATCAAATTCACAGGTTTTTCACGGTTTTCAAGGTCTAAAAATTGTCAATTTCACGGTCGAAATATTAAAAAACATAACCTATACCGGTCGTAAAACAACAAAGTAGACGCAGCGCATAAGTCAAATACTAATTAAAACTTTCCCACATTCCAATTACGATGTCACAGTAAATACCATAAAAGTGAACCTTTAAAAAAATAAGAACTAAAGAACTCTATCTTTGTTTTATTGTCGTCGTGAGTCATCGGTCTATCGGTTATCGGTTGCCAGAAATGTTAGAGATGTTAAAGGTGTCAGCCTGATGCTCCTCAGCCAAAGCTCCACCTCTCTCAAGTTGCAGACGGATGGTAAAATCATTAAGAAGCTGTTTGATAAAATGTTCATGAGACATTCCATTTCTGATCACTCTTCTTGATGTTTGAAAATAAGTAGTAATTTCCACAGATGCCCCTGTCTTTTGTTGGAAATCGCAAATGTTGTCAACGAAATGCCCAATTCTGATCCTGTCTCGAACAGTTCTGACAGGAGAACAGACTAGGTGCTTGAAGCCCCTCTGCTTGAATTCATCGGTGAGCTGTTTAAAGGCCAGATTGTAGTCTTCTGCATAAGGTTTTGTGAAAAATTGCGGTTTTGTTACTAGTGAGTAGACTGCAGGTCTTCCAGGTGGACTTTGAAGGGTTAAGTGACTGGCTATATAATCTGAACTAGCAGGTCTACCACACTTCTCTCGGAATGTGACAGCAACGCCTGCAGTCATATGTCGAGGGCAGTCAAAGTCGGCCGAAATGCTGTGAGCAAAAGCAACGTTCTTATCAGAGTGGTACCTATCGATTAGATTGCTCATGTGTGTTTCATGTATTATAAATTGTTCATGAATTTTCCATTTTCTTTTAATGAGACATCTGTTGAGGATATCCATGATCATATATGCAATTTTCCTCTTACCTCTATGATTTAGGTGTAAACCATGTCGGGTATAATGGAAACGTTTCAGACTGTCTTAAGTCAATGAGGTGTAGATTAGATGACCGTGCTACCAACTCTTTAATATTGCTATTTAAAAGATGAATCTTATTATGAATTGGGTCAGTAATGCCTCTATCAAATCGGGTGGGGATTGTGGACATTAGAACCACTTTCCTAGAAGTAAGCTCTTTTAACTTTATCTCTAGATCTTCATGTAGATGAATTAGGTAGCCTTTAAAAGTGTTGTCCGATCCTGCCAGAATAACTGTCACATCTTCTTTTTGTGTCGATTCTACAGCTGACTGAGCAACTTGTAGGAGCTGAGCATTGGGCATCACAAAACCAGTTGTTTTGGTTTCCTCTCGCCTTTCTTCAATTGCATCTATGTACTGTCCAAGTCCTCTTCCTTGACTATCAGAAAAAATTGAAACATTAATTTTTTTCTTAAATTTAATTCTTGATGGTTTGGTCGGTATTGTGGTAAAGTTAGAGTGGTTATGCGAGGTGGTATTATGCTTGAGACTGATGTCCGATTTTTCACAGTCTTGTTCCAGGTTATTGAGGATTTCAAAATTATTTGAGATTTTCAGTGGATAGTTTAACTGTGGTCGGTCAGTGATTTTCCTACCATTATTATTGTTATTTATTCTTTGATTCGGATTCTTTAAATTTTTTGGCTTTACAGTGATCCACGTACTTGTAGGGATGTTTTTAGATTCATTTGATATAGCATACATAGATTCTTTTGCCTTTATCTTATTTTTACCGGTTTTTGTTGATGTGTCAGTGTCCATTTTCTTGTTGGTGATAAGCAGGGAGACCATATCCTCATGTTCAACTGTGGTTCTGTTATTCAATATATATGCTATTAATGATCGTTTAGATATCAGGTCAGTTTTATTTAATTCCGGTAGATAAACATTTTCTAGTGAAGTAAAATCTGAGTTGTCCTTGACTTGAGCAATGATACTCTCTGCTATGGCCAGAACGAAAATCCCACAATCATAGGAGTTTGTTTGTTGTGGAGTTTTACAAATGTTAAATACTGGTTCCTGGTCGGTTTTTGGCATACTTAGATGGGAAAATAATTTTTTGGCAATCTTTTTTGCATGAGATAGATTGTAGGTTTTCATGGAGTCGTAGTAATAATAACTTTTATCAGCAGTTCTGCAAATGAGCAGGCTCCAGTGAGAGCCATCACCACCATTAGTCCCATCACTGTCATTGACAGGCATTACAATATACTGGAAATTCATAAGTTCCATTGGAGTCAACAGACTGTCAGTGTCCTCTAATAATTTCACGGCTTGACAACCGGCCGGGCTCATACATTTTATGACAGCATTTTTCAGCAGTTTATCATTTATGAGCTCAAAGTAAATTCTTATTATGTCATCATTAATCCAACTTGTCCCTAGTAACTCCTGTATATTTCCTCTGTTGATGGTGACGTTTCTCATAAGTTGGTTTGACATGATCGTCTGCGTCTCAACCGTTTTGTTTTTGCATTGCAGAATATCGTTAGGTGTAGCTGGCCTATAATCAGGATTTGAAAACGAATCCAGTTGACTTTTTAAGATGTGCATGCTATTTTCAGTTTCTCTTAGTTTATTTCCAAGGAGTTTTATTTCCTCACTTAAAGATGTATTAACAGCCTTCAATGTCCTAACTTGAGTCACATATTCAGACACGTCATGTTCCATAGTGCAAATGATCTCATCTTTAAAATTATTGTTGTTGGTTACTTTATCTTGAAGTGCTTTAACTATCTCTTCAAATTCTTCTTCCTTTGGTCTACTCCTTTCCACCAAAGCATTTATTTCCTCATCAAACCCTCTTGCCTTATCTTCCAAGATTGATTGTAATTCGGTTTTTATTGCCTTCAATTCGTGAATTTCTTGTTTCAACATTTCATTCTCTTTCAGCAATAAATTACCAGCCTCTGCAGCCAATTGTAATGAAATTTCAGCTTCCAGATTATCAGACATACTTAAGTCATTTATTTGTTCACTTAATTCGTTGATTTTCATTTCATTATTCTTTTCATTCACATTGGTACATTTGCTACAAGACCAACTTTCAATCTGCCCGTGGAGAATTTGTTTGTATTCGGTATCTGTCATATTCAAGCATTTTGTATGATACCAAGTTTTACATTGTTGTTTACACAAAACACCAGAGTTCCTAACACCTTTTCCAATTTACCAAAAGGATATTTAACTTTCCTGGTACTCATTCTTATTTACTTATAAAATATTTATTGACTTTTTAATCTTCAATAATATTACAGTCAATAAAGTGCCTGCCAACTTAGTAAAAGGCAAAGGTATGTATGTAACTCACGGTATGTTGTAGGTTATGATATTCAGGTTTTAAAAGTTGTAGTATAGGTGAAGCAGGGTTTAAGCTGCGGTCGCATTTGTTGCAAAATGCGACATGCATCACGAAAATGCGAGAATATTTGGGCAGGCTGTCGCTTTTTTACTACAAAGAAAAGGATAAGACATTTTTAAATTTTATTGCAGAAAATCTGGTTTTAACAATAAAAATTGTATTAAAAGTCCGTGATCACGATCCACAACCAAAAAGATTAGAAGAGTAGGTGGGATGTTGTAGAGGCTTCACGTTGCGTTGGTTGCACTACGTCACTTTACGGATCGCCTCTCGCCTCTGAGCGAGTAGTAAAGGAGACGAGCCTACATTACGTAAACAGTTGCTGTCGATTTCAACTACGTACCGTGTAAACGGAACGGGCGAGTTACTGAAATGACATTTGTAGTGTCAGTAGCTAATCCCCTAGCAGACGTCATGCGCTCCGCTGTGATTCAGTTTGGCGCGCACTCTGTAGTAGCAGAGTCTAGCCGAGCGAATCGACGAATGCGAGAATGTCAAGTGCTAGTTCGCCACTGAAGGGATGACTGCGCTCGCCTTGCAATCGCACCGACTCTTGTCGGTTTTTGTTACCGAGTCAAAGGAGACGAGCGGCAGGTCATCCATACTTAGTGCCACTCGTGGCCTCGACTCGCTGCAGAATTTGGACGGTTACACAAGCACGAGTCGCTTGAAATCTCAACGATCGGGCGAAAGTGTAGAGGTACCTTAGTGAAAACAGACAACTCGAAATCGGTAATGCGCAAATACGATTGCGATATGCTTTGAGGTTATGTTTCAGAGTGTGTAATTTGGGGTGAGTGAGTTTTAGTTGTTCTGGTGCTCTATTAGGCCTAATCTATTAGAATGTTTAGTATATTTCCATTAAGACTTTAATGGTTATAAATGGATAAGCTACCAAGAAAAGTAGACTCTGCTGAATTATATATTACGGTATTGAAATGTTAAACCTTAAAAACAAATACAAGCAAAAAACAACTTAAGACCAAAAAATTACACGCCATAAAAATGCGAAATGGAAAATATTTTTGCTACAAGTCTCTAAGAGCTTGTAGCATTTTTGCTCAAAGATTTTTTTTCCCAGCTGAATCCCTGAGGTGAAGACTACCTTTTAATTGTAATTATCGTACTGAATATTTACACAACTTCACCTTAAAACAGCCATTTTGAAAGAAAAGTATTTATGCCAAACGGTACATCATATTTATAAATTTCAGAATTTTTACTTAAAAAAAGTTTGTGGCTTTTGTAAAAGTATTTTATTTGAGTAGATCTTCTAAAAGCTAATAAAATTGTATGACGATTAGACCAGCAGTTTTTATGTTATAAAATTTCAAAGTCAGCCGAAGTCTGAAAACGCCAGAAAACATGTAGGCCTACTTTTTATTCAACCCGCTAAAAGACTAAGCTGAAATGGGTACAGTTTCGCAGACGTACCTACGATAAATTATCGAGTGAAAATATCAATCGATAATAAATATTGATATAATATCGAATTAAACTATCAATCGATTATAAATATTGATCAGAATTCGGTTGAAATACAATATTTTTAATCGATTGTATACTAATTAAATGGGAACAGATTAAACGTAAATAACCAAATATAAATTAACAAGGGATAAAACATGAAACGAATTTAAAATAACAACACGTACTAACAAAAAATATGTACCCAACAAAACACAACAGATTAAACTTATTTACAAACCAGGGTACAATTTGTGTACTGCTTTTAAAAAGTGTTCAAATATATCTTCATTAAGGCATAAAACATGAAACGAATTTAAAATAACAACACAAACTAATGAAACAAAATGTACCCAACAAAACAGATTAAACTTATTTACAAACCATACTTAAACTACGAAAACGATCACTTGTAGAGTTCAGATTAGTTCACTTACCAAGGAAAGGAAATAACATAAACAAATAATATTTCAAAATATATGATTTAGTACGGTAGGCCCAAGTTATAAATATTGTTGGAAATAGCGATAATAACCATTAATTAGATCGATAATAAATAGGCCTACCGAATTCCAATTGATAGGCCTATTTATAATTGATCGATATTTTCATTCGATAATATATCGTAGGTACGTCTGCGGAACTGTACCTGTTGAAATCACCCAAAAAATTTGAAACTAACACGAATAAACACAGAATTAAATTTGTAAAATTTTGATGTAGGCCCAACTTGTTCTTTTAAGTTTAATGGTTACGTTGCAGTATAAGCTCAAACTCCAGTATCTATACTTTTTGACCCGATAGTAGATAGGCTAGATAAGTTAGGATATCCGCCTGTAGTCTTACCAAGAATAAAGATTTAAAAAATGATGGCTTATAGAAGATATGATCGACTCTGTCTCACTTTATTTCATTGAGTAATACAAACACAGCTAATACCCTACCAAACGAAAGTTCTTAATATCGAAGTATTCAATCGCCAATAGTTATATCGATAGTTTAATAGATTTATTCAATTGAATGAATGTGGGACGTAAACTAAACTACAGCCAAATATTGTACGGTACTGCAAAAATCTATATCAAAACAGCGATGTTTCGCTTCATCGAAAACATCAATTTTCTTTTGCCATTACTAGACACAACACAAAAATTCTAAATGAGTGTAAACAATATGAGCCTAGGACATAAACTTAAGAGTCTCCGTGTACTATGAATTTTTTCATAAAACTGTATACTAGCTACTACAACTTATTATTAATAGTCATATTTCGTATAATGAAGCATAGAGAAAGAATGATTTAATAGACAGATATCATTCCAGAGTAAAATTGGAAACGTGTTTACCGCACACGTGGTGCAATGAAAGGAGCCAGCTTTTATATAGGCTAGTTGTAAAAATGGCACAAGTAGAAACACAAATTACTTTTAAATCAGAAAAAATACTTACTGCTTTCGTTTTCTTCTGAAATATCTGTCCGAGATTTTGAGCTTTCTTATTTAAAAAATCATGCACAAGCGCTAACACAACAGAATCATCAACACCCGCCATCTTTACGACGAAAAGACCAGGTTGCCGGCAGGAGACAAGAAACAGAGAAAGACAGAAGAGATGGACAGTTCGACTTAAAAAGTCAGTGCTACCACTACACATTTACTGCTTTTTATTTTCAAGGCTACAATAATACTTTGAAGAATGTGTATTACAAATAAATGCTATCACATTTTCATGAGCGTAAGTATGAAATTAATAATATTACAATTTTGTTATCATTCAACATAGAATCTCCTAGTTTTTATACATCAGGTGCGTGAAATGACTATAAATTACTTACTGGTTTTTGTTGTTGTTTTATTTTCTACGGTTTACACCATTGTACAAGAGAAATTGCATATAAATGCAGTTATATATACTGTAATGTCTCATTATGTAAGAACTTACATCATGTTAGTTAGCCTAATTTTTTGTTTTTTACATATTTTATTCTGGATTAATGTTATATACATTACACACAGAAATTGTAACAATTAATTGTTAGTAACATTATCAGAGACACCTATAGTAACAATTATTGAAAATATGTACAAATGTGATTAAAAGTTACAATGAATTACAAATAGTAAATAAGATATGCACGACTATTGTTCGTCATTGTAAGTCATCTTGGGGCAATCTTGCTTTTAACCTCCGGTTCCTTGTCAAAATTTCCAATACTTTGGTATTATACGGATGCCACCCTTATGCAGCGCGCTGCGGCAGTTATGTTAAGATGGGTTATCATAAAAATGATTGTAGGACTTTCCTTGTTTTGTTACGAATCGAATGATACCTGATGAGTCATACTTCCGGCCGCCAAACCCCCTTCAAATAGGCCAAGGTCAGGTCGTTGACCGGAGCGCGCGCATCACCTGTCACCGCCTGTATCTGGGTCAGTGTCATGAGTGATTTATTGCCGTGCGCTACGTTACATTTGTTTTCATAATGAGTGACGTTCTTTTGGTTTGGGATTTACCTCGAAATGAAGAGGAAACCGTACGTATTTTTATGATAACCCATCCTAACATAACTGCCGCAGCGCGTTGTATATTTGGCGGAGTACCTGTGGCGATCGGGTCTGGCTGCTAGCGGCGGCGACGCATTCAACACGATCCTAGCGGACATCGCTGTCTTTTGGGAGGCACAACACAAAGACCGCTCATCAGAATGATGTAAAATTTGTACAGTAAGTCAATAAAAGTACGTTTTTTCGAATTATGTAGTTATCCTTTGGATCCGGTAAAAATTTAACCTCCAAAAATAGTGGCATCCGTATAATACCAAAGTACTAAATTTCCTATGCCGTAGCAACTGCGCAGGGGTCATTTTGTAAATTATTGATAAACTTGACTGTGGTCTTCTTTATAAAATCTTTCATAGTTTCAATGCCGAGTTCACGGTGGAGCTTATTAATGAATATATATTAATGCAACTTAGTATATGGCTTAATGGTTGGGATTTACTGATATTTGCATATAAAACCCATTTTTTGTGGTCCCCATGGCGGCAAACTGCTTCAATAGATAAGTAATATTTTATTGTCAACAAACCATCACAGCAATAGACAAAGTCAAACTAATACTAAGGCCTAAAATACTGACAAACATAACATTTAATTACAAATACGAATTAACAATTGTCAAATATCGAAAATTAAATAGATAGCCTATATATGCACAAATTACAAGTGCCATTACAAAAGTCATGAAATATCACAATTCTGGTGTTCAAAGAAGTCATCTACAGTATAAAAAGGGTTCATCACTAGCCAATCATACAACCTTTGCTTATATCTATTTAAAGCTAGGGTAATTCCTTACTTAATCTAACGGCAGCTTATTAAACAGTTTTAAACCTTTAACTTCATAGCCGTTTAGTGATTTTTAAAGTCTATTAAATGGTAAATTAATGTTATTACAGTTTCTGGTATTATATGAGTGTATATCCTCTCTAAAGTTGATATCAGCCAAATTATTCTTAGTATATATCAAAGTAGTATAAATATATAAATTAACAACTGCCATTACTCTTAGACTAATAAATAAAGGTTTACAGTGTTCAATTGCATGTGAATCAGAAATAATCATAATAACTTTTTTTTAAGTATAAGAATGCTTTGGACATGGCTAGTTTCCCCATAATAGGATTCCATAGGATAAAATACTATGGAAAAAAGCAAAGTAGGCTGATCTCACATACTTAGTAGATACATGGCTATTAAAACGTTTAATAGATAAATGACTCTAGAAAGCCTACCACTAATATACATAACATGTGGTTCCCACATCAGCTTACTGTCAACCGTAACACCTAAGAATTTAACATGGTGTGTGCTATTTGAAAAGGGAACATCCCTCAAGCAAAACAACATTGCTTGGGTTTGTTTTCATTTCGTAAAAAAACATTCGAACCACACAGAAGCTTCTGAAAGGGTATTTTAGGTTACATCTACAAGTGAATTAAGGTCAGAACTGGAATTAAAAAAATGTAGTATCATCTGCATATACAATTGAAAGAGTATTTACAGAGCGATGCGAAGATCATTCATCATCACAATAAACAACAAAGGTCCCAAAATCGAGCCTTTTGAGGGACTCCACGTACACTACCTCTGCAATATCAGGTCTAGGTCTCATCACCTATGCAAACAATCTGTTTCCGATTTTCAAGAAAAGACTTAAATATCCTAATACTGATTTTGTCTAAGCCTTAAAACAAATTATCCAAAAGCATACTCAGCAGCTATAAATGTTATTCTTATGGAAAATAAGAAACCTTTGATATGTTGCTTGTTTATCACCATAAATTGGTAAAACCATAGACTAACTACTTCATCTTAGTGCTGATTCATTGGTATTTGTAAAAAAAGTTTTTTTATTGTGGTCTTTGATGCAGCAAACCTCCATAGTCAGTCCTAATGTTTTCCTTGTGGAGAATAAATAAAATGTCTTATCTCGCTTATTTATTAATATGCTTTGATGCAAGTTGGTAAATGGCTTCAAGACTTACAGTGAAGTACCATTTGAAATTCGCTGAGTATGCAGGTTTGCTGCAATTGGGGTATTTTAAACTCCTTAAGCCCAATGTTAATTTTTTGACTTTTCATTTTAGTTTTTTACATTATTTGATTTTTCCTAGGGATGAGGCCTGTCTAGAACTTATTTTTATCCCTGAAATTAGTTATTTCCAACATTTTTGAAGGAAATCGTTTGAGCCGTTTTTGAGTTCAGAGTTGCACGCAAGTAACCAAACATTACTCTTACTAGTTGTCCTGTTGCTCGAATCCGAGCAAGTTTGTACTTACTTATACCCAACGTCCCCGAAAGGTTACTTCAGTTGTAAACCAACATAACAAAACATCTGATCATCTGATATTAAAATGGATGGCAGCAACGTACTTTCAATCAACACGTAGTATAGACTTCCGCCGTCGGATAGCGCCACTGTTCCGAAAATTCAGCCCTTTACTGTATTTAAGTGATGCCCTTTCTTAGAATTCCGAGACGTATTGATAAATTTACCTAAAAATAACTTTAATTTGGCACCTCAAACGTTAACATCCGTCCAGCCGTTAGCGAGTCATGACTGTTCCTGGGTGATATATGATCTGTAGGTGGATGGATGCTCTCCTTCGAGGTAGGAGGGCTAAGCTTTCGCTTCATGGTGAGACGGTCGAGGTAAGGACAAACAGTGGCTGTCCTCAGGCCTTGTCTCCTCTCTTGTGGAACTTGGTTGTTGATAATCTCATCCGGAGTTTCAATGACAGCGGCGTTTTTGCCCAAGGGTACGCTGATGACATCGATATCCTGGTGATAGGTAAGTTCAATAACACGGTCACAGACCTCATGAATTCTGCATTGAGGGCAGTGGGCCGTTGGTGTGGGGAGGTTGGCCTCTCCGTCAACCCTTCAAAGGTTGTTGTGGTTCCCTTCAAAAGGAGAAGGAACATTGTGGGGATCGGGCCGTTTCGGTTGCAGGGGTCCACCATATTACTATATACTATTACTATATACTATATATTACTATATTACTATTACTATATAGTAAATATGTTTCTGTGTGTTTTATTAATTTATGATCATAATTAAGGGAGATAAAAAACTGTACTTATATTCTCCATAAGAATAACATTAGGGCTGAGTATGCAAGTTTGCTGCTACGAGTCAATCAACAAAAAATTATTTTTTCTGTGCAAATATTAATATACCAGGTCTAGGTTAAGCCACATGCCACGACGTTTCATCAATATACATTCATAAATTATTGAGTTATCAATTTTTAATTCTCCATAAGGATAACATTGGACAACATACTTGTTTTAGCACTTGGAATATCTGCAACGGTTGGACGAAGAATCATAATTTAAACACAAAAATGATTGTTTTGTAGAGCTGAACTGATTGGTAAAAGCAAATATGAAGTTTTCAGTAAAATTAACTGAGGAAAAGCTAAAAACGTTTTTTTCCATAAGATTAATGTGGGAAATTTTATGAACAGGTTTCTTGGATTTTCTCCGCAACTACTTAACGTAGATTAATTATTCAGGGCACTATATTATTATTTTTTTTAAAGCTCTATAAAATGGTCATAATCAAAATTGAGTATTTATACAATTTTGTAGTGAAAAATGCAAAAAAACTGATTTTTGGAAAATTTAAAACCCCCATAAACCCCCTTCTCATAGTCCGATTTTTCTGATTTTTCTGGTAAAGTCATGAATTTACACATTTGAGCCAAATTTCATCGAAATCGGACGTTTTTATCGCATTCACTGACACAAATATATAAATTTGAACGAGTAGTGTTTTTGGCATCTGGGGACCTCAAAACAAAAAGTTATCATGGTTTTGGGCTTAAATCTTACCATGAGACCTACGGTAATAGCTTCTTTCCTATAGGGGAAATTAGCTAAAACTTGTTAATTTTCAGGCCACCTCAATTAGTCGTTTACTAGGAAACCCGTTGCTCGAAATCGAGCAATATTTTGCTGAGATGAGCATGAATTTTATAAATATTATCATATATGTTTCGCTTATTCAATCCTTCTTCGCGTGTGCTAACTCAAGATTTTGGAATTCCGATTGTGTATGAATGTGCCAAATCTATTCCAAATATATGAAACTCATTATTTCCAAACCCCCTGTTTAAATTTTGTTTACTTGATATTTGCTATTTTGCTTTGCTGGAAATACTCTCAGGTCACATTTGACGGAGACTCTGAAAATAAGGATGGGATAATTTATTGTCTTCCAAGACGTTCATTCTGATTCTCAACTTCATCTAATTGACACATTCTGATAAAGATTGGCTTTGGTGGTTTTGTAATAATCTAATTTTATTCCCTTAATTCTAACACACAATCCAAAACCTGCAAATTATGAATCATTTATTTGTTGTATTGTACCCATATAAAATAAATGGTTTTTTGATTGATGGCTTCCTCGTATCCCCCGTTCTTTAGGCTTTTGTAGTCCGAAATAATTTGTATTCATTTCGCACCTACTACTGTACTGATAGGGCTGAAGTTTGGTAGAAAGGTGGCAAATTAACTCAAATCAGAATAGGCCTAGGACTGATCAAAATACTGTTTAGGGCTCTGCACTGCAGACCTTTATTATTATTCCATGTTAACCATCGCACACTCAACTACTGAACCGATAAAACTAAAGTTTGGAAAAAATTAAATAGGGCTCCCCCCCACTTGCTTTTAAATTCAAACTTATAACCTCACACCTACTACTAGATTTATGGATCTGAAGTTCAGGTAGAAGGTACCTAAAATACTCAAACCAGACATAGGCCTACTCCTAATCAAAATATGATTTAGGGCTCTACCCCACTGGCCTTTACTATTCTTTTTTCAACTATCACAACCACACAACTCAAAACCTCACAACTATCACAATATTAAAACTGAACAGATGATCCTGAAATTCCATTCAAACTATGTCATTCTCCCGTTCCGAAAGTTCTATAGGGCTCCAACCCACTGGAGTTTATATGTAAGTTATGATCAGTAACAAATGGATAATTCTGGAATGATGGAGCTAAAATTTTGCAGGAAGATAGATGAGAATGTAACCTACAGACCCATACTGAAAATCTTTTTGGGCTCAGTCCTACTGGCATTCATGTGCATGCTTAAAAATTGTTAGAGTTAACCTCATTGGGTACCGTAGTGATTTAATTTTAGTTTCCATGGTAACAACATTTATACCAGCGGGAAAATAAATGGAAATCAACGGCCTGATCAAAATATGATTTAGAGCTCCACCCCACTGGCCTTTTATTATTCTTATGTTACTATCACAAGCAAAATTACTGAACAGATGATATTGAAATATCACTCAAACCATGTCATTCTCCCGTTCCAAGAGTTCTATAGGACTCCAACCCACTTGAATTTATATGTAAGTTATGTTTAGTAACAAATGGACAATTCTGGGATGATGGAGCTAAAATGTTGCAGGAAGATAGGTAAATGAGAATATAACCTACAGGCCCATACTGAAAATCTTATTGGGCTCAGCCCTACTGGCATTTATATGCATGCTAAACCAGCGGGAAAATAAACGGAAATAAATGGTAATAAAGAAAGGTCATGTGAACAAAGTCGCACCAGGTACCAGCTATAGTGCCAAATATTTTAACAAATAAATAATAACACTTCCTTGAAAATGACATACACTGTGCTATTAATTTTAATTAATGATTTTTTTTAAATATTAGAAAGTAAAATGTATTTTTTTTTAAATTATTCAATTTTAACAATATATATTTAGCCTAATAGTATTTAACATGAAGTTTCATGTGCTTCACTCTGAGATAAAGTTTATAAACTCACCATATGATTAATGCTAACTTTCATTATCAAAATTACAAACTTACTGCATTACCTATCCACTATTGCGTTACCTTTCCAGTAGTGAACATGTGTTCTTGCTGATAAATTGTGTTTACTCTATTCAGCTGTTTGATCATACAATTCAAAATAATTAATTTCTCAATGTTAATCTTATGGACAAATTACAAACTTTAAGGGCGGGCTAGGGCCCTTCCCTTAGGCCCGGTGCACATCAGCGGTTTGCGGCGGCGGCGCCGCTGCGGCGAGCGGCGTGCGGCGACGAGAAAGGTAGTGCACATCAGCGGCGGCGCGGCAGCGGCGACTATAGTATTAGCATTGATTATACATAAGGTGAATAATCAATGGTAATAATCAATCTGTTACTCTGTAACAACAACTTTGGTACCAAAATAAATAATAAACAACAATTTTTAAAAAAATTATACATTTTCCAACTCGATATTTAATTTGTTTCTTAAAATATAATCGTACGAATCTAAAGTAAATACTGTACTTAATTTAATATTCAGTCAGTGCTGCTACTAGTTTTCAATATTTATGAATGATTGTAAACTTTGTTTTTGTTGTTATGATAAGGTATTGCTGGCATGTACAAACTAGAGACCGCCCAAATATATTTTGAATAAAAAGTCGACGAATATATATACATAAACAAGTTTATTATCTACTGGGCTCATCTCTCCCTTCCTCTCCCTCCCCTTCCACCATCCTCAACTCCAGGTATTTTTTTTTTTAACGTGGAGTTAAAACGGATAGCAGATGGCGTAAGATCAGTGATAAAACCCCTCTTCCCGCCCATCTTCCCCCCCTTACAAACAGATTTTTATGATGAGTTAAAACGGAGGAGCTACCATTCCAGTAGTCAGTCATATTTTTTATTTATGAATCATCAGATCTTGCTGTTGTGGTACATATTTGTTTGAATAACGCAGCTATTTCCTTAACCTATTATTATATAGATTAACTTAAAATATACTAGAGCATGTGTTTTATGTTTTGTCTAGTAATAAATTTGTATCTGCAATATTATATGGCTAGACCAGTCGCCCAACGGTTATTTCTGGGTAGCGTCACACTTCCTCTCAGTACAATAGATAGACTACTCCGGATGTAAAATTTTAGTTTATGCCCGTCAGAATAAAATAATTTAAATAAGTAAGATCAAGAAAAGTGTTTTAATTCTACAAAAATAATAATAATGTAAAACAAATGATATGTAAACTACGATTGTATTTTCTCTCAAAAATCTTTAGCTACAGAGATATTTATGCGTAATTATGCAGTGCAAGAACAGGATGGGAATTCGATAAAATGAATAATTTGAATTATTATTATTGAATGCATTATTTTATTAATTCCATAACACAATTTAGTTTTGTATGATATTACATAGTTAAAGTTAGTTTAAAAAGATTACTATAGTTAGTTAATAAATCAGTTGTAATGTAAAAATAACGGGCTCCCGAATTTTACTAATAAAAACATCTGAGTTGAAGTCGTTTTCCATCACTACTGGAGTGGTCCGAAGCCTGCGGCGAACTCGCCGCCGCCGCTTGTGTGCACTGCTCCATTTCATTCTATGCCCCAACAGACCTTGCGGCGGGGCTGCGGCTGGACAAAACTGCGGCGAAGATTTCGCCGTCGCCGCGCTGCCGCCACAAACCGTTGGTGTGCACTGCTCGGCAATTCTCCATTTGCTCCCATGTATCTGAGAACGCGCCGCTGCCGCGCCGCCGCCGCAAACCGCTGGTGTGCACCGGGCCTTAGGTTCGTTCTTTGTGAAATTTGGGCACAAAGAACTTCAGACTAAGATCCATCCAACGACAACAAAAATATCAAAATCGGTTGAAAACTGTTTGTAGGAGGAGTTTCAGTCACAAAAAACCCCTAGCGTATTAAAGATAAGTTAAGTTGAGATCGCATGCAGCACGCTGACGGGAGGGAAGTAAATTTCCGAATTAAAACATTAAGAAGATCAAATAAAGGGTTTAAACTAACACTGATTACATTTTTTTTTGAAAATTGAAAAATGTTATTTTTTTACTGTTCTGATGTTCCTGGTTATATTTAAATTCACTAATAGGATGCCAATGTTCTACATTAGAACGTTAGAAGAAGGTATATTCGAGATAACAAGTTGGTATAGGGGCATTCGGGGTGATAAAACGATATTAAGATATGAAAAACAGCCTTTTACAGTGTAAAATCCCTATAAAATAAAGTACCTACTGTATTTTGACAATTAACATTTTCTTTAATAACTCGGTAAGTACTTGTGCTAGAATTATGAGGGAGGGCTTAAAATCTTTGGCTTTTTACGTACAATAATTTAATGTGCAATAAGTGTACATTCGGGGCTTTTCTTACCCTTTTTGAGCCCAAAAACTCAAAATTTGAAAACATGAAATCCCCAAAAAGGGGGTTAGAGTTTTCCGATTGTTTTGCCCAAAGAACTTGTCCACCTGATTATAAAAAGGAATAACTCTACCAAATTTTAAGTAAATCGGATAAAAATTGTGCCCGCTAGAGTGTGAATACATATATATATATAAAGTTTTTAGCGACCCCTCAAAACGTGTTCAGGGGGTCACGTTAGGAACTTCTATGGTGGTCCCGGGCTTAAGTTTCACCGTGCGGGTCATACTAATAGTTCACTTTTCCAAAGGAAATTCACTAATAAGCTGGAGCCATTTTTAAAAACCTTACCATAGGTTATAAATAACCCATGTCATGTGTGATAACAAACAAATATAAAGTGTTAAATACCGTAGATAGAATAATTACTTCATTGTGGAAGACAGACAAACTGAAACGCTTTGAAATAAGATTTTCCTTCCACTTTCAAAATCGGGTATAAAGGTCTAAACTTTGTGAGTTCATTATATCAAGCACCGAAGTTTATGGCAATTACTTATCAAATAAATGGTATCAGAAAACTGACACATACTTTCTCCCTTTTAGCCCAACTTTAATGATTAAATTACTTTTTATTTACTAAATATAGAATACAAAGCACGGTCGAATGTGCAGAAAATCTTATAAACAAGTTGTTTTCAAAAACATCCTCCCAAATCCCTCTTTTGGAGGCACTACAGAATCCATTGCTACACACGTGGTTTTAAGAGGGGAAATGCCCCCTATACCCCCCCCCAGGGTTGTTAAGGTGCAACATATTTTGAATTTCCTCTGTTGGTCAATGCTAACTTGACAAGAATACCAAGTTTGAACGAAATTGATCAGTAAGTAAGAGAGACATAGTAATTTTTGTATTCCCCATAAGAATAACATTGGACAACGTACTGTGTTTACCGCAAAATGAAAATTTAAATTTTCCCCGCAACCAGCAATCATAGAATAGTAATTCAAAATACTAAATTATTTAGTTTTTTGAGCTCTTTTTAACCATTGAGGTAGTAATTTTATTCTATTTGCAGTAGCCTGTAACAGGAATTGATTAGTGCTGCACTCTAGTAGCAAAATATGTAACTAATGACCGCGGGCGTCTACGGTTCTATCCACTAGGGGCGTGGACTGACTGAAAAACCTTAATATCGCCTTAATATCGCCAGGCCTTTGGTCGTATTAGCTGAGTTGGCTACGTCGTGGAAACACCTTGGCCAGGTGGTGATACGATGTTCGTGGGTTTGATTCCCGCACACGACCAAAATTGATCAGTTGTGCAACTCTCAATGAGTTAACCGGTCTGTGGCAACGTTGGTGGGAGGGCCCAAGTAAAACAAACGGTGGCAGGCTTGCTTGGAAGTTGACGGGATCGGTTAATTCTTTGAGACTTGCACATGGTCAATACTGATTTTGCTAATTTTTACTTATGTCTACTGTGTGTGTGCCAATGCGACTCTCTAATCTGAAAGAAAACAATATTTTAATTAAAATACGCCATTAATACATTTAAAAACACCAATTTTATACTCCAATTCACAGGTTAATAAAATTACAAGTAAGGAACGAGACCAGCTTGTATGTCTACGCCAATGGGTTAATGGTGAATAGTAATTTTTTTTATATTTATTTTTTTAATGTAAAATCCAAAAAACTGTTTTAAGCCCTATAATTTCTGAACCCGAATTTGTACAGAAATGCGGGTGGTGTCATTTTGTTGAAAAAATAAAGTTCTACAAATGGCTAAAGTTGATTAAAATCGTTAGAGCCATTTTTGAGAAATTTTGATTTTTCATGTTTTTTGGCGGTTTTTGGGGATAATTATCCTTAATAAAAATCAAAAATTCAAAAAAATGAAAAAACGCCTGGAGATATTGTGGATTAGTACCTACATACAAAATTTCATAAACATCGGACCATTGGTAAGGGCTCTAGCTCTGTACACATCAGTACAGACAGACAGACAGACAGACACACAAACATCACGTAAAAATCACTTTTTTGGGTTCAGGGAACACCAAAACAAATATTTCCACTAACAACTCAAATTCGAAAATTTTGATGAAAACAATACTTTCTCCATATACTATGTATAAGGCGAGAAAGTAAAAATAAATCAATCTTTCATAATGCATTTTAATGAGATGTTCTAATGTATTTGTTATATGAGCAGTTAAAAATTAAATAATGTATTATATTTTTTTATCTGACTTTAAAATATATGATCATTGTGGCATAACAAAATATTAAGTTTTTAAATTAATATTAATACTAGTTTATTAACATATTTGGCTTAATTTGTTTAATAACAAGGCTAAGTTAGTATGTTCACTTTTTTTATGAAATCAATATGAAATTACTGTAGTTTGGAAATATCAAGACATTGAAGGTTGTAATAATGACTGCACAGTTGACCAAAGTCCAGGTCTCTCTAGTTCCAAGACTTCCACTGGTCTAACCCTTACCTTTGATTACTGTTAGTTTCCACTCACAAAGCAACAAGTCAGTACTCGTTTCTCAAAATGCTGCTGAACATGGTAAGTTCAATTCTCTGAACTATAGCATTGATGTAAAGATAAAAATATTGTGATTAATATTTCTGGTTTAAAAATTAAGGTTTGCATTACTATAAATTTTGCTGAGTGTTAATTAACTTGACAAATTTATAAATTACTCAAAGTTACCACAAATTAGAGTTGATATAATACCTAAAAATGTCTTGACTGTCATATTTTTATAAGAGGTTTCTAGTAGGAATTATGTTAAAAGTATAAATGTTAAACTGTACGTTAAAATTTCTTTGAATAATGTAACCACTAACCAGCCAGAAATAAATACTTGTAATAAAATAGCTCAAGATTTCACAGTCTTGATACTAGATGTTTTGACAATTTTACATTATAATCAGCTGACTACCTAAATAAAAATATTCTATTCTATTCTATTCTATTCTATAAAATAACTCCATAATATTAATGAGAACTCCTGAAAGTCTATGGGGCAGAGCCCAGAAGTTGGATGTATTTCAAAACCCCAAAAGGCACAACTAGAGAGTAAGTGTTTCTGATTGGCACCAAATATATATAAACACAATTAATACCAGTTTTACAGTGTCCAAAACCTGCTGAACTAAATTTGGAAATTATTTTCATTTTTGCAAGACGCTACTTTTATTTTTGTATTATTTTTATAAGACAAGTTTAAAGTTTTGTACCTTAATATTATATAACATCAATCAAGTATTACAGGTTTAACTTCCTGGTGTAGGTAGGCTGACCAGGCAATCTCAGACATAATATAACAGTACCAGCCATTCAATATTATATAGTTTAAATAGTTTCAATACAGATATCCTATTTATTTATACGCCAGGGTTTTTTCTTCACAGTCATAACTCGATAACGGCTGGACGGATTTTAACGTTTGAGGTGTCAAATTAAAGGTATTTTGATGTAGATTTTCCGATACGTCTCAGAGTTTTAAGAAAGGGCATCACTTAAATAGAGTAAAGGGCTGAAATTTCGGAACAGTGGCGCTATCCTATGTGTTGATTGAAAATACGTTATCCGCATTATTCTCAGATGTTATCATCCGTTTTAATATCAGGTGTTTTATTATGTTTGTTTACAACTGAAGTAACCTTTCGTTGGGTAAGTTGCTCGGATTCGAGCAACAGGACAACTATTTATTAATTAAAACACAAGAAAAAATAAATAATTAAAAATCATCTCACATATAGAAGTGAAAGCTCTGGGTTGTTCATTGAAGATTATCCTGAATCTTCACAATATGATGGGAAGGTGAAATTTGGATCACTGATTCTATTATAAGTCTAAAATTGTAAAAGTAAAACCTATTGATACAGATTTTACCATAGGCCTTTGAACTCCATGGTTATAGGGTGACCAGATCTGTAGAAGCCTAAATCGGGACATAGTTTAATTAACTGGGAATACCGTACCGGGGGAGTGGGGGGCCGGCAGCCCTCCCTGGAAGGTTTTATAAAATTAGATACTGGGTTCGAAATTGTGAGTTTTGTGCAGTTTTTGCTTAACTATTACTTGGTGTTGTAAGCAGGTTTTGTGTGACGACAGGTTTTGTAATGATTTTCAAAAAATCATTATACATTACAGAACAAATTTATTAAATATTAAACACAAGTTAATGAAGTAGATAAATAATGTCCTTAAAAGTTAGCCGACTAAATAAAATATTACAACTGTGTTAAATCACTACTTTTAATATTTTTTCTGATAAGTCCTAGAGTTTTAAACTTTGTTTCTGAAAAGTGTTAGAGCAGCAAGGACGGTTTTGAGTGTACTGGCTGAAAATATGAAAAATGGCAAAAATTTAATTTTCAATCAAATGTGCAATAGAACGATAAATTATATCTTGATCGTATAATGAATCAAATGGAATCGATGTTCCAAATTAAGAACAGGGTCAAGGTCAACCAATATACCCTGTTAAATCTACTGTATTGTAAAACGATATAATGTTTCTTGATGATTTTTTTGATAAAACACAATCAACAAAATATCTTTCCTTAACACTTTTCTAAGAAATAGCGGTGCAGTATATTTTTTTACTGCTGAAAGTGCTAATTACATTTTTCATTACTTTACAGTGTTAACCAGTTACTCATAAATAATTAAATCAATGTTTCCATTAACTTTTTATAATATTACCACAAATAAGTGGTGCAAATTAAGTTTTTCTATCCTACAGTGATTAATAAAAAATCGAATTTTTTGTCACAGGCGATCATGAAATACACCAAGAAGATCATAAAGAAAAAAGAAAGCGAGCGTCATTTAGAGCTGGTGAAACCGGACTTGATAGGATTAAATTGCAAAGACTGTTCGGAAATGGAAGAGGAATTCTTGGTGAAAAAAGTTCGAAATCTGACTACATTTATGTCACAAGACATTGAGAGTTTTATCCAGAAGATAGGTGATAAGTTGGAGGAGTTATACAGGATGGTGAGCAAGTTCAGGGTTGACTCGAAGACGTCTGCAAGCTACAGAGAGATGGTAGGGGATGAGGTGAGGTGTAAACTTCTGGAGTGGAGGGGGGTGGTTGCGCGCATGAAGGCTGAGCACAAGAAATGGAGGACTCTCAACGTCCGGGACCAACTCCTGCTCATCCAACTTGAACTTGACCTCGATGAATGCAAACGTTTGGTTACAACTTTTGTGGACAAGTTTGAAGCTATTAAATCAAATATGAAGGGAAACCCGATATCCCCGATTATTACTCCCACATCGTAAAAACCCTCCCTCAAGTGATTGTAGGAACTTTAATAAACTTTTTAAAACCTCAAGATGGAAGGATAAGATGTACTCAAATCAATTGAATAGATAGAGTAAGTTTTTAGCAGGGATGATGTAAATTCTCTTTTCAGATTTTAAGGTATTGGTTATTTTTTGTAGATATATGTAAGTTTGTGTTGGTCAAGTAAATTTAAACTTTCAAAATATAAATATAAATAGTTAAATGCACATTACAAGTTACATGCATTTTAAAGTAAAATTTATAATTTGCAGATTTACACTAAGCTGAATAAACTTACTCTATCTTCTCAGTGTAAGCGTTTAACGCGTGAACTTCAGGAGAAATAAGAGTGCAGACTCGTAAAAAGCTACCGGTATGTAACTATAAGACAATATTTATGTTTCCAATATAAATAGTTGTCAAGTTCTATTCCAATGTGACCGTTGAAAATAAAAAAATGTTTTTGAGCAAGTAAAACCATTTACTGTTTGACTATTATTCATTTGGAGTATTCTAATTGTCTATATGTACAAATCAAATTTCCTTTTTAAATGAGATGATTTTAATTTTTGGTTGCCAAACCAATTTGCAAACTCACTGTCCTTTAATCATTAAAGATGATTTTTGCATGTATAATTGGAACACTGAAAATGTAATTATGGACATTGATTTCAATAATAATTAATTTCATCAAGCTTTTTGTGTTTTTAAAGTGGATTTAAGGTACAATGTTGAGTGGTTAGAATAATTCACATTCATATATTGCCAACTGAGCCAATTTTGCTGTTTTTCAATGCAAAAAACTGAATATCAAGTTTTTTGCATTGAAAAAATCTTGTACGGTAGTAAATGTTTTATTATTTTATTATTTATTGACTTTGTCTCAGTTCCTTTATTAGGAATTTTTTCAGTTTCTAGAACAAACTTTAAATTTGCGGGATAGGATTAGAAAACTGATCTTCAAAAATTGTCTATAAATCTATTAAGACTCAGTTCTCTCTTAGCCGGATAAAACATACAGGATAGTAATGTATCAAATTATGAAATCCGTAAAAATAACAAACACCTGGAAATGGTATACAGTAAAACACCGCTTAACCGAAATAATGGGGGCGGAACCATTCCGGATAACCCATTTTTTCAGACAATCAACTGTTGGTATTTCATGGTTAATTTCGGTAAAATATGCAAACATCTTGGAGTTTTCCGTATTATGAAAAGTATGTATGTAATATGAAAAGTTTCATAAGTTTAATGAAATATGAAATATTTACAAATGTGTATTAAATACCCCCGTCGCAGCAAACCGGCGTACTCAGCGAATTTCCAATGCACAACATATGTCTTAATACCACATAAAGCCGCATACCAAGTTTCATAAAAATATATTCACATATAAGCGATTTTAATTATTCTCCATTAGAATAACATTGGTAATGAGTATGTAGGTTTGCTGAAACAAGGAACACAAACAATTGTTTTTTATGCAAATATAAATAGAATTTAACCAGGCGAAGCCACATACCAAGTTTCATCAATATTCAATCATAAATAAGCGCTAAATAACATTCTGGTTATTCTCCATAAGAATAACATGGGGGCTGAGTACGCAGGTTTGCTGCTACGGGAATAATCAACAAAAAATCAATTTTTTGTGCAAATATCAATATACCAATACTACATGAAGCCACATACCAAGTGTCATCAACATACATCCATAAATAATCGAGATATCAAATTTTATTTATTCTCCATAAGGATAACATTGGACAACGTACTGTGTTTAGTACTTTGAATATCTCTGCAACGGTTGGGCGTAGAATCACAATTTAAACATCAAAATGATTGTTTTGTGGAGCTGAACAGATTGGTAAAAGCAAATGTGAAGTTTACATTAAAATGAACTGAGGAAAAACCAAAAACCGTTTTCCCATAAGATTAACATGGGAGATTTTATGAGTAGGTTTTTTGGATTTTCTCCGCAACCACTCAACCTAGGTTAATAATTCAAAAAACTATATTATTTGTTTTTTTTAAGCTCTATAAGATGGTCAAAACCAAAATTAAGTTATTTAAAAATTTTAGGGTGAAAAATGCAAAAAACTGATTTTTGGAAAATTTAAAACCCCCATAAACCCCCCTTCCCATGATCCGATTTTTCTGGATTTCGAACTTAAAGTCATGAATGTCATTTTACACATTTGAGCCAAATTTCATCAAAATCGGACCTTTTTTACTCAAGTTATCGTGTTAACGGACACACACACACACACACACACATATATATATATATATATATATATATATATATATATATATATATATATATATATATATATACATATATATAAATTTGAACGAATAGTGTTTTTCGCATCTAGGGACCTCAAAACAAAAAGTTATCATGGTCTCTGGCTTAAGTCTTACCATGAGACCTACGGTAATAGCTTCTTCCCTATAGCGGAAATTCGCTAAAAGGTATTTCTTGAAGTAATCAACAATCAATTCAACCACAAAAAACTTCACTTCAACCGGAAAATGACACTAAGTAACCTCAACAGTAATACTGTTGTAATCACAGTAATACTGTATTACTTGCATGCAGTATTACCTGCATACAGTATTACCTGCATGCAGTATTACCTGCATGCATTTTCATCACATGCAGTGTGAGAGTTCACAGTAAGCTGATTTTTCTTTTTTAGTACAATATGGGAATGAGGAAAATGCAGTATGGGTTAACACCCCCATCCCCTCGCGGGCGGATCAGGTATATAGTAAAACCCGTCAACACAACCCCTAAGTTCTGTGGCCGCCGCGGCGGACGGTCTTTGGGGCGCCATGAGTCATACGCCGGACTTAACCTCTCTGTTATTAATTATCCATTTCTTGTAGACTGCTCCGGTTAATCCGGGTTTTGGTTTAGCGAGGTCCGGTTAAGTGGGGTTTTGCTGTAATGGTAATGATGTTTATTCTACTAGTAAGTCACAGCGGTTATGATGGTCATGCGAAAAAATGGAACCAATGTTGATGAAAGTGAGTTAGATTCCTAGTCCTGGTAATTAAATTTGATCATCCTATCCAACTTGAACCATTGAACCATAAGGGCTCATCCCTTGCTTTGAGGGAAACGTTCCACACTCAGGACCAAGGGCTACATGGAAACTCAGTAATGAGAAAAAAGGTAACCTCTATCTTTTCCTAAAGAAAAAACAATGGTAAAGATGATTTTTACGGAAATTGACAATATATTAAATTCACATTTGGTAGAAGGTGGTAATTCATTGAGAAATGTACTTGGGTGAGCTTGGTAATACAGGATATTAGACTTGTTGGACTTTGATTTTAAAGTAAACAACTTTTTTATTAGCATATTACGTGTTGTTATTACTTACGGGATGTAATAAAAGATGTCTCACAACACTTAAGATATATTTACACTTATACTGATTCACATACAGACGGTAAACATATATAAAAGATGGTACTAGGCTATCGATTTCAACCAGTCACACCAGTCATCATCAGGCCAATGAGAGAACTGTTCTCATCTCATTGGCCTGATGATTACTGGTTTGACTGGTCGAAATCGATAGCCTAGTACCATCTTTTATATATGTTTACCGTCTGTATGTGAATCAGTATAAGTGTAAATATATCTTAAGTGTTGTAAGACGTCTTTTATTACATCCCGTTTTTAAAGTACTATTTAATCCTAACTTGTTGGCATGCCTTAATTATTTTTAAAGGTAAATTATTTAGAACTCTTAGGATAATAACTAAGGAAGAGTATAACATCCCTTAACAGCTGAAGGGGAAGATGACTGGGACCCCAAGGATATAAAACCCCACATAAAAGAGGGGTGTCTGTGTGCCGTGAAACAATTTCCGAAGAATGTCTCAGTGTGTTGTGTCGAACATACAAAAAAAAAAATAAATAAAGTACCTTGTTACATAAATTTGGTTTACCTACAGAAAAGTAGTTAGGTGAATATGTCATTATCACACTGTTTTCAACTTCTGTGCTGAACCTAAACTAAAAAAATAGAGTACATAGAATAATAATTCTATATGTTAATAATTCTTATAAATGTAGGTGTTATAGAGGGCGCAATACCTTTAAAACTTAGAATAATAAAAAATCACTATACAACTATTGAGTAATAATAGTGTGTTTATTTTAATAGAACATTATTATTTATTTATTTTTATAGTAACCCAATTGCCAGTTCCCAATTGAAGTTGGTTGCTTTTTAAATACTACACAAATATTAACAATTTAAATATGTTAATCTTTTAATGTAACTTAATCAGGAGTTATAAAAAAGTCCTTAATTATGTAGAAACACTTTGAAAAAGTTCTAAATTGTCTTAAACTTATTTATATTGTTATTTTTCTTCAGTTCTTCTGGTAATTTATTATACACATTTTGATCCATATATTATATTCTAGGTCTTTTTGGTAAAAACATGTTTTGCATATCGGAGTGTCAGTTTTTTTTTTGTATGATATTAGGTCTATGTAATAATAAAATACAAAATTTAATTAATATTTCATACTTAATAAAGCATATAAAATATAAGGAATTAAAATAAAATTCTACTGGCATTTAAAAAAGATCATTGATACAAATTTGGTTGTTGAGGCTAGTCTTTTAAGTTAAATTGAGAATTTTCTAGTTACAAAAATGAGATTCGTTCGAGAGTCACCAACATTCACTAGATCTATGTTGCTGATAAGAAAGCTTGCCTCCGTTTTGTTAAAAGGGGGTAAGACCATCAGCATGCGAGAGCACGCACAAATTTAAACCTACTATTAAAATGCCAACCCTAAAGAAAACTCTATGAACCTTCTGCTAGTACTGCGGCTGTTAAAGCACTAAAATAGTTGTTCAAACAATATTTTTTAAATAGAAACTAAACTGTACATTGGTGATTTTTTAGTTTAAATAACCGTCTGATAATTTTGCTACAGCTCATCAGTTTGGATGTAAAGATGTTCTATAACATTGAGTGTAAATGTGATTAGTATAAAAGGTTATAAAGCATTAATTTACTGGAGTCCTATTTTCTGTACAGAAATTACACAAGCTGTGGATCAAATTAAATTATATAAATTAATTATAATTTTGCACGCTTTATGTTTAACTCTTAGTGCTTAGTGTTCTAGTTTAACTTAGTATTTATGACCAAAATAATTAATATCTTGTATTGTTTACTTACAAGGTGCTTCAATGTGTATGTGTGTTTAAGTGTATGCTTACACTTGCATATTTTATGATGATTTTCATACATTAACTCATAAGTGATAATGTTTTACATTAGTGAGATTTAAAAACTATGTAAAAAAGTAATTTTTAATTCCCAAAAATTTTACCTATTTAGTGATCATTAAAAATACATATTACTTAAAAGAAATAGGAACAATTAAAAATATTATAGGACATATCGCAGTTCAATTCACATAGGGGCGTAAGTGTTTTTTCATAAATTTTCAGGAAGCCAGATTGAAGTTTTTGGTCTTGCACTTTTCTTCATTACTCTTAAAGTAACAATATGACATAAATGAATTTTTTACCTAATACTAGAACATAGTTAGTATAATAAACAAATATATATATCTTTTTTAAAACATATTTGTATTATAAATATGGTTTCAAAACAGATTAAAAAAATAAATTTGCATTAGACAAATATATATGGTTTGATGGTTTGTTTATTATTTCTGGTTGGGGAAGTTAAGTAGGATTTTAAAAAAATTGTATGCAAATGGTAGATAAAAAAATTGGGTTTCTCTTTCTGAACTTTTAGTGACAGTAAAAAGTAAAACATTTTGCATGATGAGTTAAAATGTAAATTTTATAGAATTCAGTAAAAATAGTAATGCATATATTTATACCTATCCAAACTATTTATAAAGCTTTTACCCCCAAAGTCAAATACAAACCTCATGCAAATTTTCTGAAAACAAACTTCAAAGGCAAACAGTATTGAGGTGGATTGATTAAATATTTAAAAATATTATTAATAACTTTAGCTATTGTTGACTTGATTTAAGTTTGATTCCTGTTTTACCAGTAGCCCTGTTATACGATTCCACATTCAAATTCCCCTAAAATATAGGTCCCAAATAATATGTTTCCCAGATATAAACTTTATATTTTATATATCATTTCGAAAAGTAACAAAACACGAGAGTAGTCACTAACAACCTGTCAACAACAGATTGTTAAGTTTTCCAACGTGACTTCTAAACTACCTTCTCTTTGCCGTATTTTGTTGAACATCTTGTTTTTACGTTTACTTAAAAGCATGCTTTTGCAACATTTTTTTCATTAATAGAGTAATAAAACAATCTTAGGTTTTTTTCCAGAATCTTTGCAAATACATTACCATCAGCAAATTTATTGTTTAAAGGTGCAGGTTCATATACCTGAAAGATATACACCTATGTTTAAAATACCCCCGTAGCAGCAAACCTGCGTACTCAGCGAATTTCCAATTCAAATATATGTATCTTAATACCACTTAAAGCCAAGTTTCATCAATGCACATTCATAAATAAATGATTTATAACATTTTAATTACCCTCCATAAGAATAACATGGCGTCTGAGGATGGAGGTTTGCTGAAATAAGGTACACAAAAAATGGGTTTCCCTAACTAGGGTGGTAGGGGTTGGGTGGGACTCAGCTAGGTGAAGCCACATACCAAATTTTATTAATTCATGTTCATAATTAAGGGAGATAACATTTTACTTATTCTCCATAAGAATACCATGGGAGCTTAGTAAGCAGGTTTAATGCTACGGGAACTATTGGCAAAAACATTGTTTTTCGTTCAAATATCAATAGACCACAACGTTATGAAGCAATATATCAAGTTTCGTCAGGGTAAGTTAATAAATAAGCAAGATATAAAATTGTTCTTATTCTCCTTAAGGATAACATTGGGCAACGTAATGTGTTTAGCACTTTCAATATCCCTGTAACCAATTGATGTAGAGCAATGATCAAAACACCAAATTGTTTATTTTTTTAAGCTGAATTCAATGGCGAAAAATAAAACTAGATTTTCTTAAATATTATATATACAAAACTCAAAAAACACATTTTTGGGGTATAAAACCCCCATAAATTCCTCTTTGGATAGAGTGATCTGGCTGGTTTTCAAACTTAAAGTCATACATGTTGCTTTACATATTTGTACAAAATTTTCAAAATCGGACCACTTGTACGAGAGTTATCGCACCCACGGACATGTATATATACAGTTTTGAACGAATGGTGTTTTTGGCATCTGGGGACCTCAAAACCAAAAGTTATCATGGTCCCGGTCTAGGTCTTCCCATGCCGACTACGGTAATAGCTTCTTCCCTATAGGGGGAAATTCGCTAAAAGGTTTTAACAAATTGATACATGTCTATGATATGCTTCGTATGTTATGTCATGTTTACATCTCATTTATGTGTTAACCATTCCTACAATTTACGAAATAGAAATCAAATCCCACCACCTCCCCACCGTACAACATTCTCTGAAAAGCAAATGCAACAGTCTTGCATAACTCTTTTCAATGCCCTTCCTTCAGCGAATTTCCAATGCATAATATATGTCTTAATACCACATAAAGCCACATACCAAGTTTCATACAAATATATTCAAATATAAGCGATTTTAATTATTCTCTATAAGAATAACACTGGTAATGAGTACGTAGGTTTTCTGAAACAAGGAACACAAACGATTGATTATTATGCAAATATAAATAGAATTTAACTAGGCGAAGTCACATACCAAGTTTCATCAATATTCAATCATGAATAAGCGCTATATAACATTTTAGTTATTCTCCATAAGAATATCATGGGGGCTGAGTAAGCAGGTTTGCTGCAACAATGAACCAAAAAAATGGGTTTTTATGCAATTATCAATATAACCTAACCAAGTGAAGCTACATACCAAGTTTTATTAATTTATGTTCATAAATAAGGGAGTCATTACATTTGACTTATTCTCCATAAGAATAACATGGGGCTGAGTACGCAGGTTTGCTGCTACGGGAATAATCAACAAAAAATCAATTTTTTGTGCAAATATCAATATACCAGAACTACGCGAAGCCACATACCAAGTTTCATCAACATACATTCATAAATAATCGAGATATCAAATTTTATTAATTCTCCATAAGGATAACATTGGACAACGTACTGTATTTAGCACTTTGAATATCTCTGCAACGGTTGGGCGTAGAATCACAATTTAAACACCAAAATGATTGTTTTGTTGAACTGAACAGATTGGTAAAAGCAAATGTGAATTTTACATTAAAATAAACTGAGGAAAAGCAAAAAACCTTTTATCCATAAGATTAACATGGGAGATTTTATGAGTAGGTTTTTTTGGATTTTCTCTGCAACCAATTAACCTAGGTTAATAATTCAAAATGCCATATTATTTGTTTTTTTAAGCTCTATAACATGGTGAAAACCAAAATTAAGTTTTTTAAATTTTTAGGGAGAAAAATGCAAAAAACTGATTTTTGAACAATTTAAAACCCCCATGAACCCCCCTTCCCATGGTTCGATTTTTCTGGTTTTCGAACTTAAAGTCATAAATGTTACTCTCCACATTTGTGCCAAATTTCATCAAAATCGGGCGTTTTTTACTCAAGTTATCGCATTCACGGACATATATATTTATATATATATATATATATATATTTCTTGCGGTATAGATGCCAAACGACTTTATATACTAACACATTAAAACAGATAGATATAAATGATGAAAAAGAAGTTTTTTGCGAATTTTCGTTTATAATACAAACGTTTTCAAGCAATAAAGGAGAAAGAATGGAACTGAACATTAAATAAATAAAAATAAACAAATATTTTACATCTGACTTTTAAAAACTAAAACATATGATTAGGTACAGGTAAACAAATAAAATTTAAATTAAAGACAGCTGAGTTGAATTATTTTAGACTTAAGAAAATATTACCTGAGATTTAACCCAGAAGGAACCTTGGTCTTCAATACCAACTGATGTGCCAATTCAGAATTTCTTAATATCAGTTGGTTATATTTTGGATTTTGATGTGGTTTAATTTTGTGAAGTGCTTTTAGTTCATAGCACCCTTCAAAATTTTGGTTGTGGTGAGTTGCATGATTATAAATTTGTTTTCGTTTGTCTTTATGTACCACATCAAAACGGTGGCCAGTCATACGTACTCGCAAGGAATTCGATGTCTGACCAACATAATCTTTTGGGCAGTGTTTACACGATAGTTGGTAAATCACATTGTGGGTGTCACAGGTTGATTTACCAACTATTGGGTAAGTCTTGTTTGTGACACTGCTTTTAAATTCAGTTGTATTACACATAATTTTGCAAATGCCACACCGAGGTTTGTGGCAAGGTTCGCAGCCGTGATTGATTTCCAAATTGTTTTCAGGCCGAGAATTTTGAATTTTGGGTCTCACCAACATATTTTTCAAATTTTGTGGCCGTTTAAACACGACACGTGGTGGTCTGGAAAACAAATTTTCTGTGGTAGGGGATGATTTTAAAACATTGAAAGCTGCTTTCATTATATTGTTAATTTTTTGAAGCCCAGGAAAATATTCTGTGATAAACTTCGGATCGTTAGAAAAATGTGTGTTTTGTACAATATTCTTTGGTTTTCTCATCTGATTATCTAAAAGTTTTTGAGGATAACCTCGGTCAATAAAGGCAGAGTTCAATTTAGATATGTATTTTTCAAAGTCAGAGCTGTCACTACAAAGAGATTTTGCACGAATTGATAAACTTTTTGAAATAGACTTTTTCATATACATAGGATGGCAGCTCTGGTAATGCAAATACTGCATTCTATTTGTATCTTTTACATGGATTTTAGTTTTAAGTTTGTTGTTGTCAATCAAAACGTCTACATCTAAGAAGGTGACAGTTTTATTAGAATAACTCCAAGTAAAATTTAAGCAACAACATTGATTTAAATTTTGCAAAAACTGTTTTAAGGATTCTATGCCATGCTGCCAAATAATAAAAATATCATCAATGTACCTGAACCAAACAAGAGGAGAGAAAGGACAGTTTGATAGAAAATTTTGTTCAACTAGACCCATGAACAGATTAGCATAAGATGGGGCCATACGAGTACCCATCGCTGTACCTTTAATTTGTAAAAAGTGTTTGTCCAAAAATTTAAAATTATTCATGGTCAATATCATATGCATGAGTGTGGTTACAAAATTAGTTGATGGTTTAGAGTTAGTGGGTCTAGAATTAAGAAAGAATTTGGCAGCCTTCAGACCATCATCGTGAGGAATATTTGTGTACAGTGATTCAACATCAGCTGTTACAAGTATTATTTCAGAGGTTTGAGGCAGTTTTACATTGGAAATTTTGTTCAGAAAGTCATTTGTGTCTTTAATATAAGATGGCAGATTTTTTACCAGTGGTTGTAAGTGATCATCAACGAAGGCAGAAATCCTCTCGGTTGGTGACCCGATACTCGACACAATTGGTCTTCCTGGTGGTGGTCTTGAAGGCTTATGAATTTTAGGGAGAGTGTAAAACATTGGAGTTTTTGGAGAACTTGGAGTTAATAGGTTTAAGGTTTTCACAGACAGATCTTCATTAGGGCCACAGTTGTTTAAAAATTCTTGAATTTCTTCATTAAAGTCCACAGTACGGTCTTCGTCTAGTCTTTGATAGGTGGAAGGATCATTCAGCTGGCGTTCACATTCGGTAATGTAATCATTTTTGTTAAGAAGAACAATACTGTTTCCTTTGTCTGCAGGTAATATAACAAGATTTTCATTGTTTTTTAGTGATTTAATTGCTCTATATTCTTTACTAGTTAGGTTTTTAGTTTTTGGCAGATTATCAGGGAATAAGGGATCGGCTAAATTTGTTGTGATGATGTTTATAAATTGTTCAATAGGATGGTCTGGTGGCAAGATTTCCGGTTCCCAACTATTTTCCTTAAATTTGACTAGGGATGGTGGTATGTCACTCAGTGATGGAGGTGGGTTTTGTTCATGGTAATATTTCTTTCTAATTTTTTGGGCAAATGTCAAGGAGTCAGAAACTAATTTAATATGGTTAAATGAAGGAGTTGGAGAGAATGTTAACCCTTTGGACAAGACAGACTGTTCTTCTTTAGTGGGTATATAATTGGACAAATTTTCAATATGTGTTTCAGGTGAAGATGAAACGTTAGTTGATGTATTATTAGGGACAAAATTAGAATGGGGGTTATTGGGTTTTGGTAGATTGAATAGGTCAGCCAAACATGGTTTTTCTTCATATAATGGTGGCTTTTTGGAGTTGTCAAATAGTTTTTGAAAAGGTGTAGGAAGGCTTAGTCCAGAACGTAAAGCTTCTAAACAAAGAGAATTGAATTTCTTGAGGAGAACATTTGATTTTACTGACATAAATTGTTCTGTATCAATTAAAATGGAATTTATATCTTTTATTACATCCGGAAAGTACACAATCATAGTTTTATACAATTCTTCAAGTCTCTTCCCATGATTTCTAGCTAAGTCTTTGTGAGATTGTAGAACTAAGTTTGTTAACTCAAAGCTGGTTTTCATAGCTAGAATCTTAACGTCTTGATGAACTGAGGGTGGAAGAGCTGCTAAGGGAAATTTTGGCTGAAGTCCGTTAGGTGTTAAACCATAAGACAAACAAGCAGTGATGAAAAGTATCTTACAATTTAGATTTGCTATTTTTCTTGCATGGAATTTGAACTCTTTAATAAAATCAATCTTAGGTGGTCTGTTCATTATGATGATGGATGAATTAAAGGTAGAAAATGAAAAAAAGAAAAGAAAGAAAAGAAAGTGTAAGGGATGATGACAGAGTAGAAGAGTGTATAAAAGAAATCTTCAAAGAAGTGACAGATTCTTACCAGAAGGCTTCATTATTTCTTGCGGTATAGATGCCAAACGACTTTATATACTAACACATTAAAACAGATAGATATAAATGATGAAAAAGAAGTTTTTTGCGAATTTTCGTTTATAATACAAACGTTTTCAAGCAATAAAGGAGAAAGAATGGAACTGAACAGTAAATAAATAAAAATAAACAAATATTTTACATCTGACTTTTAAAAACTAAAACATATGATTAGGTACAGGTAAACAAATAAAATTTAAATTAAAGACAGCTGAGTTGAATTATTTTAGACTTAAGAAAATATTACCTGAGATTTAACCCAGAAGGAACCTTGGTCTTCAATACCAACTGATGTGCCAATTCAGAATTTCTTAATATCAGTTGGTTATATTTTGGATTTTGATGTGGTTTAATTTTGTGAAGTGCTTTTAGTTCATAGCACCCTTCAAAATTTTGGTTGTGGTGAGTTGCATGATTATAAATTTGTTTTCGTTTGTCTTTATGTACCACATCAAAACGGTGGCCAGTCATACGTACTCGCAAGGAATTCGATGTCTGACCAACATAATCTTTTGGGCAGTGTTTACACGATAGTTGGTAAATCACATTGTGGGTGTCACAGGTTGATTTACCAACTATTGGGTAAGTCTTGTTTGTGACACTGCTTTTAAATTCAGTTGTATTACACATAATTTTGCAAATGCCACACCGAGGTTTGTGGCAAGGTTCGCAGCCGTGATTGATTTCCAAATTGTTTTCAGGCCGAGAATTTTGAATTTTGGGTCTCACCAACATATTTTTCAAATTTTGTGGCCGTTTAAACACGACACGTGGTGGTCTGGAAAACAAATTTTCTGTGGTAGGGGATGATTTTAAAACATTGAAAGCTGCTTTCATTATATTGTTAATTTTTTGAAGCCCAGGAAAATATTCTGTGATAAACTTCGGATCGTTAGAAAAATGTGTGTTTTGTACAATATTCTTTGGTTTTCTCATCTGATTATCTAAAAGTTTTTGAGGATAACCTCGGTCAATAAAGGCAGAGTTCAATTTAGATATGTATTTTTCAAAGTCAGAGCTGTCACTACAAAGAGATTTTGCACGAATTGATAAACTTTTTGAAATAGACTTTTTCATATACATAGGATGGCAGCTCTGGTAATGCAAATACTGCATTCTATTTGTATCTTTTACATGGATTTTAGTTTTAAGTTTGTTGTTGTCAATCAAAACGTCTACATCTAAGAAGGTGACAGTTTTATTAGAATAACTCCAAGTAAAATTTAAGCAACAACATTGATTTAAATTTTGCAAAAACTGTTTTAAGGATTCTATGCCATGCTGCCAAATAATAAAAATATCATCAATGTACCTGAACCAAACAAGAGGAGAGAAAGGACAGTATGATAGAAAATTTTGTTCAACTAGACCCATGAACAGATTAGCATAAGATGGGGCCATACGAGTACCCATCGCTGTACCTTTAATTTGTAAAAAGTGTTTGTCCAAAAATTTAAAATTATTCATGGTCAATATCATATGCATGAGTGTGGTTACAAAATTAGTTGATGGTTTAGAGTTAGTGGGTCTAGAATTAAGAAAGAATTTGGCAGCCTTCAGACCATCATCGTGAGGAATATTTGTGTACAGTGATTCAACATCAGCTGTTACAAGTATTATTTCAGAGGTTTGAGGCAGTTTTACATTGGAAATTTTGTTCAGAAAGTCATTTGTGTCTTTAATATAAGATGGCAGATTTTTTAAAAATAGACAAACGAAAACAAATTTATAATCATGCAACTCACCACAACCAAAATTTTGAAGGGTGCTATGAACTAAAAGCACTTCACAAAATTAAACCACATCAAAATCCAAAATATAACCAACTGATATTAAGAAATTCTGAATTGGCACATCAGTTGGTATTGAAGACCAAGGTTCCTTCTGGGTTAAATCTCAGGTAATATTTTCTTAAGTCTAAAATAATTCAACTCAGCTGTCTTTAATTTAAATTTTATTTGTTTACCTGTACCTAATCATATGTTTTAGTTTTTAAAAGTCAGATGTAAAATATTTGTTTATTTTTATTTATTTACTGTTCAGTTCCATTCTTTCTCCTTTATTGCTTGAAAACGTTTGTATTATAAACGAAAATTCGCAAAAAACTTCTTTTTCATCATTTATATCTATCTGTTTTAATGTGTTAGTATATATATATATATATATATATATATATATAAATTTGAACGAATAGTGTTTTTGGCATCTGGGGACCTCAAAACAAAAAGTTATCATGGTCTCGGGCTTAAGTCTTACCATGAGACCTAGCTACGGTAATAGCTTCTTCCCTATAGGGGAAATTCGCTAAAAGCAAGAGTGTTTTATTTTTTTTAGCGAATTTACCCTATGGGGAAGAAACTATTACCGTAGTCAGTATGGTAAGACCTAGGCCCGGGACCATGATAACATTTAGTTTTGAGGTCCCCAGATACCAAAAACATCACGTGTTCAAAACTGTATATAAATATGTGTCCGTGAATGCGATAATTCTCGTATAAATGATCCAATTTTGATGAAATTTGGTACAAACATGTAAAGCAACATTTATGAATATAAGTTCGAAAACCAGCCAGATAGTTCTATCCAAAGGGGTATTTTGGGGTATTAAATTCAGCTTAAAAAAACAAAAAAACGATTTGGTGTGTTGATCATTGCTCTGCGTCAATTGGTTACCAAGATATTGAAAGTGCTAAACGCAGTACGTTGTCCAATGTTATCCTTATGGAGAATAAGAAAAATTGTATATCTTGCTTATTTATCAACTTATCCTGATGAAACTTGGTATATTGCTTCATACTGTTGTGGTCTATTGATATTTGAACGAATAACAATTTTTTTGCCGATAGTTCCCGTAGCAGCAAACCTGCGTACTCAGCCCCCATGTTATTCTTATGGAGAATAAGTCAAATGTTATCTCCCTTAATTATGAACACAAATTAATGAAATTTGTTATGTGGCTTCACCTAGTTGAGATATAAACAAAATTGTATAAAAACCCATTTTGTGTGTACCTTGTTTCAGTAAACCTGCATCCTCAGATACCATGTTATTCTTATAGAGAATAATTAAAATGTCATAAATCATTTATTTATGAATGTATATTGATGAAAATTGGTATGGCTTTAAGTGGTATTAAGATACATTTATGTACATTGGAAATTCGCTGGATACGCAGGTTTGCTGCTACGGGGTATTTTGTGTGTTATAGTTGTTTTAGCGAATTTCCCCTACAGGGAAGAAGCTATTACCGTAGTCAGCATGGTAAGACCTACGCCCGGGACCATGATAACTTTTCGTTTTGAGGTCCCCAGACCCCAAAAACACCATTTGTTCGAAGCTATATATAAATATATGTGTCCGTGGGTGCGATAACTCTCGTAAAAATGTCAGATTTTGATGAAATTTGGAAAAAAACATGTAAAGCACCATTTATGACTTTAAGTTCGAAAACCAGACAGATCGGCCCATTGGAAATCGTATTTTGGGGGGTTTTGTACCCCGGAAATGGGTTTTTTGAAGTTTTTACATGTAATATTTAAAAAAAGTCAAACTTTAGTTTTCACCATTATATCCAGCTTTAAAAAGCACACAATTTGGTGTTTTGATCATGTGTCTACGTCAATTGGTTACAGAGATATTGAAAGTGCTATAAACACAGTACGTTGTCTAATGTTATTCTTATGGAGGAAAAGACAAATTTTATATCTCGCTTATTTATGAACGTATACTGACGAAACTTGCTATATGGCTTCATCTGGTTGTGGTGTATTGATATTTGCTCAACAAATAATTTGTTGCCAAAGGCTCCCGTAGCAGCAGCGGGTATTATCAGTTTTTCATTTAGTTGTTCGTGTATATCAATGTTGTGTTAGTGTATTGTATTTGATTTTTTGTATAAGTATTTTTTATCTTTGTGTTAGAGTAAATTAAAATGTAAAAGAAAAAGATTAAGAAAATCCAAAAAAATGTAGGTTAGTTAGGTTTAAGAACTTGATATTTAGATGTAAGTAGGATTCACTTGATAACGGGAGGAGTTTCCTTACCTCCCGAAACGTAGTGTTGTTTTAAACATTAGTAGCGATAGGTAAAGTCCAAATAAATCAAAAAATAAATTTAAATCCATCGCTATTATGAGTTTCAAAAATACAGTTGATTCACAGTATGGACCCGGAACCAGGCAGAAAATCAGAAAATTAGAAAAACTTAAGATTAAACTTAATAAAGAAAATAATCATGTCACATATTTGACCAAATGTAAAAAAGAAGGACTTGTTCCCAAAGGTCTCATGTTAAAATCTCCTTACTACAGCCACAGAGCGAAAAAGATTTTATCAACAGCCAGCCAAAAACCAAAGTCCAAATAAATCAAAAAATAAATTCAAATCCATCGCTATTATGAGTTTACAAAATACAACCACCTACATGTTTAATGTTCTTGCACATATTTACAATCAGTAGAATCACCTTTTTTTCTAGTGGCACTGTAGCCTACAACTAGACTGATCCTGAGCAAAATCACACAATTTCATGAAGTTTGGAAACTGAACCATAGCTGCCTTCGGTCACTGGGCTACCAATTAGTAATTTTGATAAAATAATCAGTTGGTCTTAATCAGTAAAAACGGCCACATATGTCATCTGACTCATTCTACACTCATAATTAATTCATATTGTATCAGCATCTTAGATGGCGATTAACTTTATTGACCTCACAAAAATACCAATTCTCGAATCCGTTAATGAGTTCCATCTGAGATTGTCGTAGAATAAAATTACCTCATTTTACTTTTTGAAAAAAGTAAACAAAAAATATATCGGGAACAAATATTAGATACGGGAAAAGCACAATCTGCTATTTACGTAAGCCTCTTTAAGATGTTTGGGAATACTTAGAGATTACAATAAAATGCAATCATAGAAAAATTAAAAATAGTTATTAAGAATAAACTACAAGCAGTACTTGTGTAGCATCAAATTATTATATTCTCATAAATGTCCTAATAGCATAAGTACCCATCAGCTCCTTCTTTTACAAACAACCTTTTTTAATTGACAGCGGCCAGTCATTAATTATGAAAGGGTAGTCCCTCACCGGCAGTGATGATGCAGGAGGGGCAACTAACAATAACCTGTAACTTTGATTTTATCATTGGAGTAGGACTTAAGTAGAAAGCACTTAGGCGACTTTCCCAGACATATTAACCGATGTACTTAAAGCGCCAGTAAATAAAATGTTTGTATCTCAGGTAGCACCAACTCAGGCTCAGGTTGTGCAGTTAGAATTGCTTTCTTAACAAAATAACTAAAAACCATCATAATGTAATGCATACTAGTGATATAAATTTGGTGTGAATAAATCTAAATTTGTTGCCAATTATAACATTGTTCGACAGATTTGTTCTCTTTAGATACTAACTAGTAAATTTTAAAATAACTACTTCGCACATTGATATCTTAGACTATAAAAATAGTTTGTATCTCAATGAAAGTACAGTAACTTTATTTAAACTTATAGAAAATGTCGGGTGGTTACCTCTGGAGTAGGGAGGTAACAAACCTTCACAATATGATCATATTTTGTTCAGGATGAACTCCCCAGGTTGAACAATAAATGTTATTTATTAAGATTTACTCGCAATATACAAGCAACACGAAACATCTTTTTAACATTAACGACTAGAGAGCCTTAATTCGATCTATTGGAGTTAGTGTCCATAAAGGGGATCAGCCTTATAATCAAACCCTACACCCTTGAACATTTGGACAAGTTATTGCCCATTTTACAGCCCTTCCCCCTCCAACGGCCCTTACATTGTGTCTGAATTCGTAGAGAGTGAAGTGCAGATAACATTTTAGGACGCTGGAGTAATTTCCCCTTTTGAAAGTATGAATATGATAGTATAAGCAAGAGGATAGCGAATCAAATTTTCAATTTATATGAAAAGTTAATGTCTCTTCAGTAATGTTTTTAAGGAGTTTTTGTGTTTTTTTTCCTAAGAAAATCATAACAGAAAAAAATGTTATGCGCTAGCAAATCTGTAATGTAATTAAAATTAAAAAATAAAGATTTGTTTTAAAGGCTGATATAAATTATTTAGTTTTGTTATAAACGTTTTGATATAATATTTATTTTATGTTTTTTAGAACATGTTCATAGATATTATTTATAAGACGATTGTATATTAAATGACCACAATTAAACTACATTTTAATATATATGATTAAATAAATACCTTACCCAAAGATTATGATTATATTTAGATATTACTGTAATTGCTTACTAAAAAGTCTTCCTTCCGGAAAACAAGCTTTATGTTGTTTAAATGTTATCTATAAATCACATCAGCAATGAAAGTTTATTTTGCAGTTGCAGCAAATAGTATTACACTTGCAAAAATATATGTTTTACAAAATGACATATATTACAAATAATATTATGAATAATAAAACACAAAAACAAGTAAGTGTAAATAAAGAAAACTAGATTAATTTTTGCTCGAAGAATTACTTATAAAAATGATTTGAGATCTCAGAAGAAGCTTTATGAAATGGGGACGAGCTTTTCAAAAGGGTTTGCTCATTGATGGGAAGAGGTCTTATCACAAAACAACATTTAAACATTTGTTGTGGCCTTAGCAAAGGAGTTATGAAGCAACATTTTTTAAATCAAGCAAATATATTAAACTAGCTGATAGCCGCAGGCTTCGCCCCGCAAATGATTTATAAATACTATTACAGTTGTGTGTGCTGCATTCTGTGGTTAGCCCGTGGAACTACTAGAAATCAAGATAAACTGTTTGTATTTTGATCAGCTCAAACAAAATTGAATGTCTATAAGGAATACATGGGAACTTTGTCGGGGTCTCTGGCGGAGCCCTAAGGTCAGATCAGGATGAAAACCATTTTATGCTGTTTTCCCATTTTATGCCTAAAGAATCAGTGTACACAATTTCAGCTCTCTACCTACATGGGAAGGTGGAGAATTAGTGATGAGTGAGTCAGTCAGTCAGTCAGTCAGTCAGCCAGGGCTTTGCCTTTTATAGATATAGATGAAGGAATACTTCGAATTCCTTTTTCCTTTGAAAATCATTATTGCTGGAGATAATACTTGGTACAAGCTGTTGGATGGATTTGGAGGATTTGCTGTTGCTAGTGAGAAGAAGAAAATGTATATAATGTTTTTTCCGAAATGATTCCTTTTGAGTTTTTTTATTCAAGGTCCCCATGACACCCATGAGACTATAGACAAATGATAAATAAATTTATTTTTATAAGACGAATAACTTATTATGTTAGTAAACGACATGATGAAATGTGATGATAGAAAGAATATTAATTGTTAACATACATTACCAACAGTATTGTACATAATAAGGGATCAAACTGTTCAGATAGAAGGTGAATTTTACTGTCGCAATTATGTTTGAGTGTTTTTGTTCGTGTACATGTAACTTAAATGTGAATTTTAAATATTTTAATTCAATTTAACAAACTTCACGGCCGAGAATAGAGATTTTCCGATGGATTAACCTAAACGACACCGACCAAGGCGCTGAAGATGGCACGAATGCTGAAATACGTATACGCCAGAATAGGAGTAAAAAGGAGTATAGATTGAAGTAAATAAGTTGTATAGATAGAAGGTCTTTTTTAACCACAATGATACAGATTGCCTTGTCTCAGTGGCGTAACTCATTTTGTTGCCCTCCCCCCCCCACGCAAAACTATTTTCAGACCCCCCATTTATTTAACGTACAATTTTACCCTATCCCTATCCATTATTCTAGATTCGAGATAAGGCTGCATGTCCCAGAAGTTCCCTAACCTCCAAATACATAACTTCAGTTTCAGCTTTTATCATTGTATAATTTTAGTGATTTAATAACGCCCAAAGGTTCTTATTTAGGATAGATATAATGTGTTTAATAGTTTCATCACGTAAATTTAGCAAAAAATACCTAAGAATCAAGTCGACAAGTTTCAAGTCAAAACTCATAACGTCCAGATCCCAGGTCAGCAATTCGTTCAGTTCCTGTACAAATGTGGAAAAGGTATTTGGAGTGGATTCAGATTCAGTTTGGAATGAAATGGCCGCTATAGCGTTTACAGTTGTACCTTTTACGTTATGAAAAGGATCTTATTATGAGCTCCCGATTTATCATTTATCACTATCCTAATGCTGATTTACCCTCAAAACACAGTCCAAAAACTTTACTGACACTACTCATAACTGTTTTAAAACTGTTATGCAAAATGATGAAATATTTGTTAAAATAGCTCACTTTAAAGTTTACTTTTAAAGTAATTCGAATTAAGGAAAACTGCAATAATAAAACTTATTGCAGTTTTAAAGATTATTAAATACTAAGCACAACAAATGAAAGATCTATTACTAGGCTAAAAATAAATTAATTCTAAAGTTTTATCATGTTTTACTAACATTAATGCTATTTTGAAATATTTTGAAAATTAAATATAATAATTTCATCCCATTATGCGGGCCCACCAAGTACTTTTACCTCGTCCCGCAGGCCCCACCGCCTCGGATTGAGGGCCCCTTAGGCCCGTGGGTCCCCCCCGCACTGCGGGCCCTGCTGGCCTGGCAGTTACGCCACTGCCTTGTCTAATGTCCATCTTACTGTATAAGCTATGGAGACATGGAGAGGTATTACCTTTATTCCCTCTCTCTCACTCGCAGTTTCCTCAGAAATTATTGACCATGCAAAAAGACAAACTATGCAAATTGAATCAAACCCAAACCTATAAATTATAATTCATTTTACAGTTGATGGTCTTTTGAAAGACATTACTAACGCACATCGAGAACCTCGCGGGTCTGATTTGCCGATGTAGAAAGTTGGTAAAACATTACACTAATGATACTGTTTGTGACATCCACCCCAGACCGGACCCTGATATGTCTGTCTTCATTACCGTCGAAGGGATGACCCTCTGCCCCTCTGCGCCGTCTGTGACCCTCCCCTGACAAGCCTGTAATTTGTATTGTTTCCACTTCTTTTCCTGTTTTCCTGAGGGTTTTCCAAGAAACAACTATATTCGGTGCAATATCTTTATATATAATTCTGTAAGTTAAATTTTTAAGTCAAAATTGTGGGAGTTTACAAATCGCAGGATGATGGGCGACGGCTCAAATTAAAGGTCTTGATCCCAGGGACTCGGGAAAAGTAGCGGTATTTCTATAAAGTTACCACCAAACGATAAATAACGTAAAACATCCCCCATAAGAAAAGCATAGGAATTTAAAAACGTCTGCTTTGTTTACATTAAAACATGTGATTACGTGCCTTACTTTGTTTACAAACTGACATGTGTTCCTACTTACATAGTTTTATTTTCCTCAGCATGTATAGAGTACCTATTGGAGCAAGGTTAGGGACTTTGGCCCCTTCAAGCCACTAGTTCTCTTATAATTAATGATCATTGTCCTTTAAAACTTAGTCCCAAGGGGAATCAATGCCACATGCAAAAATGCCGATGAAATGGAAAAAGTTTAATTTTATAAAATTATTTATAAGTTTAAAGAAGTGTGCAATTTATATGAAAAAATCGTTGCTCATTAATATCCCAATGAAACAGGAAGGCAATATCCCTGCTGTAAACTTTTTTCCTCCTTTAAGTTTAACCGTTTACATTTTAAATGTTTAGAGTCACCACACCTCAGGCTAATGACCATAAAGATGAAAAATTAAACCCTACCAAATTTGGTACGAAACAGGTCAAAAGGATCTCAAACATATAATTGGTCAGAAAATTAAATTATTAAAAAAATGATTAGCCTTGTTATAAAGGTTAAAAGCATTAAGTTTTATTGACTGGTACTAGCCAAGCCTTACTCGGTATAATTTAGGATGCAATTTAAATTACTGCAAACTGATAGTTAAATTAACTCTAAAAAATGTAGTGTTTATGGTTATAGATTACTTAAAAACATGGTACAGTATGAAGTTTGTCTGGTAAACTGTTCCATGACTAAACACATATAAAGAACAATCGTGGTCTAATAATTTGAGTACTTGTACCATTGTTAATGACTCCAAGTCGCAGAAGTTTTATCTCAAAAATTCCATTGTTAAGTTGGTAATGGGGAAATGTGCGACATGATAGTTTTCATAATTTGCATCTACTTAAAATGCAACTAGACAAATAACGTTATATTTTAAACATATATTTAACGTGAAATTAACTACGCCAACGAAAAGTGAAAGATATATTCATTGTATATATAATGTATACTTTTCATGAATAAAGATATTTGAATTTAAATTGCATGCAGTCGCTGAGGAGAACTGCTACTAAAAGATGGACTTAATTTGTGAAGCAGAACCCTTCTAACCTTTCCTTATCAGTTGAAGAACTTGTAGATAATATGTAATTGCTAGCTATGTACTGGAAATTGGTCAGGGAAAATCCCTTAGTTGATTTTCTGTTATTGTATAATTTAAAACTGGAGGAATAAATTATTATTTTCATTACATTAAACATCTAGCATTTTTTAATTTAATATTTAGCCTACTGACTAATTAGTACTAAATAATGAGTATTATATTATATGGATATTAGACAATAGACACTGACTTAGTTTAAGTAACACTTAATAAATAAACGCAACCACAGTTAAATTAAATCATGAAAAAGAATATCCTAATACTTTAAATCGATGATAAAGGTTGATTGTATAATCCGAACAAGAACAATAGAGTGGAACTTTACTGCTCAATCTCAATAAAACCAACACCGTAAATACCTTGCACCACGTGGGAATATATGTTATTGGCTTTCCATCCAAGTTCATTGTTACCAGATTCATTCATATATTCAAAATTCCCAATACGGTTGCAATCCACTCTTCCTCAGAGAAATTTTAGTTTAATCCTTACGTTAGTATAGATTGTATATACCATTGAACATATTTACATTTTAAAATCAAATATTAATTCTTTAATTAATAACAAATAAATTACTCAAAAATAACGTTAAGCAAAAAACCTTCGATGAAGTAAAATTATATATTATAATTTAGAAGAGATTAAAAGAGAATTTTGGAAAGAGCTAGCAAAATCGGGAAGACTGACTGTTGTCAGCAGATTGCTCAACTTTTAATATCTGGTTACACTGTATTCCAATGTTTCCCTCAGAAACATTCAGGAACCACCGACTTTATTGAAAATGAGCACGGAGTCTGTTTATCAACAAGGTGTAACCAATTGTCATAGCATTTTTCTTCTAGGCTAAAACAGTATTTTGAAATGTAATAGTTCGTGTAACTAAGTTATCTTCCCAGAGAGGAAATAATGTACACGACGTACAACAAAGCTTTTACTGTGCTTTAATACAAACACCCTTTTTATCCATAGTTATATAATATATTTTTTGATAATGAGTTAATTTTTATAATCCCTCCCTCAATGTTAACCATGACCAAATTTAAATTTAATAAATTTGGAGTTTACTTGAACAAAATATAATATTCAGTTTCACTAAAGTCTAATTATTATTAAAATAATTTATTGATTTTTGTTCTGTGATTTTAGGCCTCTCTAAATATTAATTTACCAACATGTTTGGTATCAATCAAAAGCTCTAACTCTTAGTAAACCCACACTTCCAATCCACTGGTGTAAAACATATCCAATAAAAAAAATAATAACAAATATCCAATTCTATGATATTTTATTATTGGTAAAATATCTTATGGAGTTATATTTGATTTAGTGAAATAGCTGACTTTTATATAACAATTTTACACATCATAATCTATTCTTGCTAGATTCCTGGGTGGAGAATATTAACTACATTTAAAATGAAAATTAAAGTTCAAATCAGGTTTTTGCTCAAACATTTCATCAATGTTTTCTTTGTAATGCTTCTCTTAAAACCATTGTGTAGCAAATGGTTGTGTAGTGTCTCCAAAAAAAGAGATTTGGATGGATATTTATAAAAAAAGTTCTCAGTTTCCTCCATACTGATTATTTAAGCTTTCAATCGATAAGTTTGAACTAAAATAAGAATTGGAAAGTTTATTATATTTTTATTTTAAATATATATTTTATAACATAACAAATATAAAATTATTCTTAAATCACTAATCTAAATCTATTCTTAAATCTTAAATCTTAAATCTTGAATCTTAAATCACTAATGATTCTGTTCAATCAAAACTCGATATATTATACTGTATAATGAAAATGAACACTTTTAATGTGCTTATGAAAGCAGTGGAAAAAAATTCATAAAACTAAATGTAGGTTAAAACAAAGCAGATACTTTATGTAAGCCATTTTTTACTTGACAAGTTATAGTTACCGTTTTCCCCTACTGTTACAGTATTTCATTTTTGATGCAGTAATTACTTAAAATCTAACACACACCGTAAGCGATAACCATTGAAACAACTCTATGTCAATTGAAGAAACGTTAAACTAAACATCAAAGAAAAACATGCCTTTGAGTGATTCGTTAGCGCAATTTATGAAATGAAAATAAATTATAGAGTAGTGCTATAAGCCTTTTGATGGAACAGAATAAAAGAAAGAGTTGCTGGATGGAAATGGGCTGGATTCCTCTCTCTACCTAAAATAAAACTTATAACAGAATGTTTTTACAGCGAATTTATGATCTAGAGTGGTGAAATATCATGTTGATATGTCACAACATTAAGCTTAAATATCATGATTAATGCTACTCATAGAAGGATGTATATAGCATTCATAGTTTACGATATATTAACCTTTGAAGTCATGCATTGGCAATTATCGATTTTATAGACCTTATACTTTTTGTAAGAAATAGTGAACATAAAATCTTTACCCTCTAGCAATTGTAAAATTTTATATTCATAAAAGTGTAAATAATGGTAAAAGTTACCAGTTTTAGATTAATAGAATAATTTTTGTACTTACAGAGACAAAATATTCCCCATATACACTGAGGAAATCACATTCAGGGCATTTTTAAAAGGCCTCTATCTTAACTGGTTTAAAGACAGTTTTCCAAGTCAGCAGATGTCATGGAACGTCACACCAAACATGGACTTTCTGTCGGCTTGCTGAAAAATGCCATATTTCACTCGCTAACAAACTGTCCTACTGGAATTTCATAACATGTTTTGATCATTTCACTTATGTAAAGATAAGGGTGTTTTGATATAGATAAATTTATGATATCTCCTTTCTTTTCTTTATTGTGAAAATAATCAGAATACTTTGAAGTGAAAATATTTGTATGTTAATATTAGTTTGGAAACCCTATCATATGGAAGTATTTATAAAATCTGTTTCTCAGAATGATAATATTTTTAACTGTTTGAACGTAGAATATATTGAAATATCTGATTAATAACGTCATCTATAATAAATGTGTTGGGAATAAAAACATTGAGGGAATAAATAAATAAAAACAGCTCTCCAGCTTTACTTAACACTTATTTATTATCTCTTATAAAATATTGTATCCTAAGTATTTGAATAGCATCAAAGCCATAAATGTAGCGAACAAAAAAATTTAAAAAAACAAAAAACAGGAAATTGCATCTATGCATGTATGTGTTTAATTCACGAAAAGCTAATTAATAATCATTGTTAATTTTAATTTAAGAGTGATTCTGAGTGTCTGTTTATGAGAAAAGGGAGCCTAACGTAGCATGAGAGCTTGGGAGCAACCAATGGAGTGTAAGATTGGACAGTGGCCTGTAAAAGGATAACTTGACTTTCACTGTTCTTGTGAGAATAACACTGCACGATACATTTTGTGTGCTACTTATACAATGGCATGCTAATGATACTTAATCAATTAGTCAAATCATCTTTATTTCCGTTTAAGCACAGCAGTGCCACAAATAGTGCCAAAACTTGGCTAAGTTAATGATGGAACAAAATGTTAAATCAACTACTTAATGTTTTGTATAATAAAACAAAATTCAAATGACATAATTACAATTAGCCAAGGCCCTACCTAAATGTTCCAAATGATCAGGTAAAGTACCGGTAGTCTCTAATGTATAAAAACTTTCTTTTTAATTTTACTTAAAATAATTTAGAGGCTGATTCATCATTTATGCTGTTTGGCAATCTAAAAATATCAATGTTCATGTTTTATGTTTGTGGCGTGAGGTTACAATATCCCTTTTATACCTATTTTTGTAACAATGAATTTTAGAAGACTCTTTTTATATTTTCTTCTCCTATGTTTAATATAATGAAAAAATACCTTGTCGATTAAATAGTAAGCATTAGAGGACCTGCTGTTGAATAGTGCACACAGTTATTGTATTGCATAGAATGAAAGAAACATATTATACTGAGTGCAAGAATAATCTGTGGTTCATCTATTTTTTTTTTTTTTTTACGTAGGAGGAACGCTTAATGCGCGAACCCAAAGGAACAGTGTGGGACTCCCTCTTACGAGGTATACCCACTAAACCTCCTACGGAGCCGCGGGGGAAAAACCAGGCCGGAACCCTTATCGGACAACTTCGGCACTGGCCCGCGTGTCTTGCACCCAGACGGGTCACGTCACCGTTTCGGGAAACTTAGAGGTCACCTAAGCATCCCTCGTCTCGCTTTCCCCGAAGAACGGATTGCACGAAGAGCGCAACCGCTCTCCAGGAGTCTTCATTTCGAAGCATCGCCCCCACCACCACGTCCGGGGACAGATCGCCGACAGCAAAGACGAGCCTCCTCCTGTCTTCAGCGAAACGACTGCACCGGAAGAAAGTATGATGAGCATCATCCACCTCCTCCGGGCAGTAACTACACTGAGGTGACCTCACCTTCCCCATGCGGAAAAGGTATTCCCTGAAGTACCCGTGGCCCGTCAGGAATTGACACAAGAAAAAGTCAATTTCCCCAAATGCACGGCTCAACCACGGGCTTATGTCTCTGATGAGACGAAACGTCCATCGCCCTTCCAGTCCACCGTTCCAACGCTCTTGCCAAACTCGCAGAGTTTCGAGTCTGGCTTCCACAGCAGCTTGGTCTCTTCCGAGATCAGGAGCACGGCGAAAGATGTTCTGCCTCTCAGCGGCGAGCAGATCAAGGGGAAACACTCCAGCCACAACCATTACAGCCAGTCCAGACACAGTGCGATACGCACAGGCAACCCTAAGAGCCGCCCTGCGCTGAACGGAGAGAATTCTCTTGCTGTGTTTTTTGACTCTCATGGCACCCGCCCACACTTCTGCGCCGTACAGGAGAGTGGCGTTGACGGTGGACATGAGAAGTCGCCTCTTGCTGGACCTCGGGCCTCCGACATTCCCCATCAATCTGCTGAGCGACAGAACAACCCTCGTCGCCTTGTTGCAAACCGCCTGGATGTGCTCCCACCATGTGAGGCGGCGGTCAAGCACCACTCCCAGATACTTCGCCGCAGTCTTCGTCTGGACCTCCACGTCACCAACAGTCATAGGGATTACTGTTTGGATCCTCCGTCGCGTGAGCATGACGATCTCGGTCTTGGCGACCGCCAGCTCAAGTCCATGACCGCTCATCCATCTGTTGACCCGAAACATCACCTGGTTGAGGCGAAGCTGGGCTAACTCCGGATTCCGAGCCGTGATGACTGCGGCTACATCATCTGCGTAGCCCACGAGATAGGCTTGTGGTGGCATCTTGAGGCGAAGCACTCCGTCATATGCCACGTTCCAAAGGTCAGGGCCAAGGATCGACCCTTGCGCCGCGCCGGCGGTGACCACTTTGGAACGGACCCCTGCTTCTGTGCTATATAGCAGCCTGCGCTCCTTCAGGTAGTCCTGTACCACGACCAAGAGATAGTCGGGTACCCTGAAGTCCCGCTGCAACGCCTCGAGCATGTCCACCCAACGGGCCGAGTTAAAAGCGTTTTTAACGTCCAGGGTGACCAGCAGCACGATCGGCCTGGCCTGATGGCAGGCCGTGTCAGCCCGCTGGACGGCGCCCAGGACTTCAGCCACGGCATTCAAGGTTGAGTGGCCCTTCCGAAAGCCGTGCTGCCGGGGGGACAAGTCCCCAGCGGCTTCGACGGCCAACCTCAACCTGGGTTTCAGCAACCTCTCAAAGAGTTTACACGCCGTGTCCAACATACAGAGTGGTCTGTATGCCGACGGGGACTCCGGGTCACCTTTGCCTTTGCTGATGAGCGCCAGTCTAGCTGTCTTCCAGCGTGACGGAAACACACCCACCGCCAAACACGCGTTGAACATGCGCAGCAGCAGATGTGGGTGACTTCCCGCCACAACCTTCAGAGCCTCAACCGGAATGCCATCAGGGCCTGGAGCTCTGTTGTTGTGCATGGCAGACGACGCTGCCACGAGCTCCTGTTCCGTGAACAAAGGAACATCAGGCACCGGCCCCGTTACTCTTTCCTCTCGCCTCACAGGGTGACTTGGGAAGAGAGCATCGACGATGGCCGTGATCGTGCCTGCAGGCATAGAGGCACTGCTGGCCCCCATTCCCCCGAGCTTTCTCGTGACGAGCTTGTACCCTTTTCCCCATGGATCGGAGTCCACGTCCCGGCACAGCTCCTTCCAGCAGCGAGCCTTGCTCAGGCGAATTGCACTGGCAAGAGCTTTTTTCGCAGTCTTGTGCTCTGCCGACCTGGCCAAAGCCTCCGGTCGGTTTCGAGTTCTCTGCGCTCTTCTGCGAAGCATCAGTGCCGTGGTTCATCTATTAGCTTTCATTTCTGTGTATGAAGTAAATATTTCATTTAAAAAGTTTAACAGGATGAAGAAAAGTAAAAAAAGTAAAGTAAAACCAATGCATGGATAGTTTTGTATTTCCTTTAATTTAGAAACAAGACTCCGTATTTAACACTCTTGAGAATCTTAAGCTGGGTTGCAATATGGAGCTAATTCACTGAGGATCTGCTGGGGAGGAAATTAGCTCAGTTATTTTTAGAGTACCTGGGGGGGCCGAGCTTTGCTCGGGGAAGGCCAGTCAGTTTTCTTAGATGACTTGGAGTATATTTCACCACTTCCCCCTACTGATAATCAGATTTTTATAACTCATTTGCCTCTTTTCTACATGTTTAAGGTCACTCCAGGTGTTATTTATAGCTCAATGTCCCTTTGATTTATTTTACTACTCTATATATATGTAATCTTAACTCAAATCTTTTAATCTCTGCTCTCAGGAAACCACATGGTAATAATCATAAACGAGTTCGCACGCAGCACGCTGACGTGAGGGAAGTGAATTTCCACATAAAACTTTTAAAACTCAAAATCAGTGTAAAAACATACATTTGTCCAATTTTTATTGAAATATGAAAACATTGATTTTTTGGCTGTTCTGATACTCCTGGTTTCATTTACTTGCAAAGCTGGGAATACAATTTTGCGCATTATAAGGTTAGGAGAAGGTCCAGACAGGCTTAAAAGTAGGCGTGAGGTTGCTGGGGATAATAAAAGTACTTTAACAAAGGAATAACAGGCTTTTCTAGTGTAAAACCCCCATAAGACAATGTACTGTGTTTAGCCGATACACATTTTCTTTAATAACTCAGTAAATATTTATTCTAGAATGACGAGAGAGGGCTTAAAACTTTCGTCTCTTTAATTCCCATCTTTTTACATGCATTAATTTTACATCTGGGGCTTTTCTGACCCTTTTTGGGCCCGAAAACTCGAAATTTGAAAGATTAATCCCCCAAAAATGGGTTTAGAGTTTTCCGATTGTTTTGCCCAACGAACTTGTCCAACAGATTATAGAAAGGAATGTCCCTACCAAATTTGAAGTAAATCGGACAAAAAATGTGACCGCTAGAGTGCATACACACATATATATATATGTCTATATATATATATATATATATATAAAATTTTGAACGACCCCCCAAAACGTGTTCAGGGGGTCACGTTAGGAACTACTGTGGTGGTCCCGGGCTTAAGTTTCACCGTGCGGGTCATGGTAATAGTTCACTTTCCAAAGGAAATTCACTAACAACATGAGTATTACTTTGACAGTTCCCTGGTTGATTATGAACAGCTGTTACAATTCTTTTGTTTTGATTTGAAACTCCATAAGCCCAATGTTAATTTTTTTAACTTTTCATTTTAGTTTTTTTACATTATTTGATTTTTCCTAGGGTTGAGGCCTGTCTAGAACTTATTTTTATCCCAGAAATTAGTTATTTCGAACATTTGAAGGAAATCGTTGGAGCCGTTTTTGAGATCCGTGTCGCAAGCAAGCACGCAAGCAAGCAAGCAAGCAAACCTTACTCATATTAGAGTATAGGATATGTATTATTGCAAAGATGGGTAAATTTCTCATTCCATATAATTTTTCAACAGCTGAATGGGCTGCATTCTGTTGTAAATCTGTTGAACTATCTTGGTAAAGTAGCATGGTTATCAGATCCTATGAAACTAACTGTTAATTAAATTAAAGTTGGAACTTCAAAGCCCAGTGGGGTGGTGCTCTAAAGAGTGATTGAAACAGTTACAGGCGCATGTTATATTGGTCCGGAGTAGCTGAGTACGGTATTCAAAGATTTATCTTTCCAACAAAATTATTCCTTTCTTTGTTTGAATTTTTTTGTTTTCTGTGATATTGGTGATGGTGAGTTTATGTTATTTAAGAAATTACTGGTGAAATTTCCCGTCACTGATTATAGAAGATCAGTTTTGTTTTTTTTTCTAATGAGTGGTAGAAAATGTTCATCATTTCTTAAATAACAAAATTATACCATATGAGATTACTCCTGATTGAATGTTCATTTGTTCCCCTCCGTCAAACGACACAAGGATTTAGAAACAAATGTTATGAACTGTGACAGTGGCGGATCCAGGGGGGAGGGCGTGGGGTGCGATCGCCCCCCTCAAGCTCAGAAATGATTGTTTTATATTGTATACAAATTGTGTAGTTATTTAATTTTTAGCTGGTTAAATGTGTTGTGATTAATTCTTTATAGCCAATCCAACTTATGCATTGCCTATCATAAGTTATTTTTCTAAATGGTCTGTATGCACAGTGGCGTAGATAGACCTTTGTCAAGGGGGGGGGGATATCTCATTAGGGAATACAAAACAAGAAACTGTGTTCGTGACCAGCGCGGATACCGGTATATAAAATTGAAGACATCATTGACTTCTCCCTTACACTCATAATTATTGATAGGCCTACACATCCAAGACATAAACCATTGATACAAAGTAATCAGTATTTGTAACTTGTAACAGGACTAAAAAGTACTTGTATCAGTTGTAATCAGTACTGGGAAGTAACCGTTAAGCTAGAGTTGCCAAGTCACCGGATTTCCCAGGAGATTACCGGAGTTTTAAGATAAAAATATAGCTCCGGCGAATTTCCTTGAAAAATTAAAAATCTCCCCTTTTTGAAATTGTTCCCAAAAATGCGTTAACGCAAATTTTGTGTTGAAATCCTATCTGTGTTCGAAAAAGTATTTATGTTTGCACCTTCATCATCATGCAAGGATTGCCAAATAAGCTAAACCCTTATTTCCCTGTTCACTCTAACCTCTATTATTTGTTATTCTTTGGCTTTATTTCGTCGGGTAATATCGTTGACTTTTACATATATTTGCGGTTATAGAACGCTGAAAATCAGTATGAAGATGTATGGCTCCCTGCAGTTTATTTAATTACATATATAACTGTAAGTTAAGCAACCGTAAGTTAAGCACATCACTAAGCCCGTCTAGACGTCAAGGTCAAGGTCAGGTGCGCTAGTTGACGAACTGGCTGCTAGGGGGTGAGGGTAGACTGTTCAGTGACTTACGTCCCACTTGTGGCGCGCAAGTGCCACCGTGCCTGGTGCCGGTGCAGTTCATCTGCTACTATTTATTGTACGCGAACAATATTCGTACTGTAATATATAAATAAGATATTTTGGAGATACTGCACACATATTGTTTTGTTTTTCAGTAACGGCATTTCTTTTTAATCAAAAGGCATAATCTTGATTTCAGGAGGATTTTAATTTTAATTTTTCCAAGTTGCAAGGGGGATATATCCCCCTGATCTCCCCACCTACGCCACTTCTGTATGCATACTAAAGTTGTGGAATTAAGCGTAAACAGTTAGTGGGAGTGATAATTTCGTTCTGGTGTCACCCGACAGTTGGCTGCACTGACGCGACGACACGACTGCTCTTACCTTACCCTGCTTCCTTTTTTACCCGCGAAACCATCGTCGCGTTACTTGAGTGTGGGTGCCGGCAAACCGGGAAAACGTCTAGGTTAACGTTGTGTAGTGTGCATTCTGTTGTGAGTGTCAACGTGTCAATCAGATCTCAGATCTCAGATACAACAGCGGTAGCTCGAGTGAGCGGGCGGCGAGGTGCAGGCAGAGTGGCGCGTACGTGACGTTACCATGGCAACGGGAGTTTGACCGCGCATCCACTGTGTCCACGTGGTATTATTAGTCATCACACCCTTACACTGCGCATGACCGTTTTTCTGCCTTCTCTGTCTTAGTTCAGTTCACTTCAGTGCATGTTGGGTTAAACTGTTATTTTTAGTATTTGGTTACTTTTTGATATTACAATTATTATTAGGTATCCGTAACAATAACAATCGGGTGAGTGGGGGGGGGGTATTCCACCACTAAGTTCGCCCCTCCCTGACTCTAAAGCTGGATCCGCCACTGAACTGTGAACATCTCTATTTACATCTTTATCTGATTAACCTCCCACAAAAATATGTAAAGGACAATGATACTATAAGAGGCATAGCTTTTTGGTTGACTCCATAACTCAGTCACAGAGTTCACAGCATTGACTAAGTATTTATAGTCAATGGTTCACAGACTTCTACTTTGAGTGCCAAACGTCTCATTTACCTAGGCTGATGTGAAATCTGTTCAGACATCTATTTAGTTGTAAGATTCATACCCACCCGCCCTGGTTAATCAGGGATACAAGTTATTTTCTAGAAACCAAACCTAAGACTCAATACCAGCAGACGTTGCGTTTGCTAATAATAATAATAATAATAATTATACATCTTATTGCTTTGACAAAATGTTACATAAGCATTACAACTTATTACTTAAAACTAGATTTATTTCTATTATTTTCGTCATGCTGTTCTTCTATTGTAGTTTATTTTTTTTCTAAATATATACTCTTCAGTGGTTATTCTGATCATGAACAAATTCATCTATAGTATAATACGTTTTTTTCAAGAAGAAAAGATTTAAATTTTGATTTTAACCCTCCAGAAGGTAAATTTTTAAAATTGTCATGGATTTTATTCATTCATTTTATTCCATTGCATATTAATTGTAGTTTGAAAAATGTTGGTCTATGATAATTTATGGGGAGCAAACAAAATAACAGGTAGGTTTGGATAGATTCTATGTAGTAGGGCCTAGACTACAACTATGTACAATGTAACATTTACAAATAACAAAATAGTACACAGAAGATATATCACAGGCGTTATGTCACATAGACTTAATAAAGTAGATTACGTAAATTTTCACTGTGTAAATTTTCTTTATTCTCTCCACCAGCGTTCAATATTGCCAGACTTATTCATGAATTCAAAGCAAATTCAGTATTAGCTATATTGCATCTAGCATATGTTCAAAGCATACAAGTTATATGTAACAACATATAATCTTGTTACATATATCAGTTCAAAACCTATAATTAACATGTTAACATTTAAATTGCATTATCAATGTTTATATAGTCACTAGTCAATATTCAAACATTCTTTATTCATTTTAGCACTGGTATAGTACAAGAATGGCGTCTTTACTTCACATTAAACAATAAAAAAATAAAACTACGCTAAACATGAAATACAAAATCTTTAATATAAAAAAATCGTTTAAAGAATAAATTAGTTTCAACAGCATGTGTTTCCTTAATCAGGAATGGAATACGTTTGTTTACATCAATATTTAAATTTATAATTCCGCAGAACCAAAATAGAATGTGCTATTGTGACAAATCCTAAATTGATTACATAACAAATCATTAGTTAGTTGTGATTATTACAGGTACCAATATTCAGAAAATCCCTTAATGTTTCACCTAATGCTTGTAAAAGGTATTACTTACTATTACAAGCTAAGTGAAACAGCTTAATTAATATTAAAGATGTCTTAAAATTTACTATGAAAGCGTTGACGTGATCAAAGTTATCTTAGAGTTAATAAAGACATGTGTTATGGTAAAGTAATTAATCTATAACTTTTCATATCTATTTACTTTATATTACTAAATCTAAATATATAAAATCCAAATACCACTGACTGACCTATCACGAAATCTCCATAACTATAAGGCCTAGAGTTCAAATTTGACATATAGGTGCTCTTTGGCCCTAGGTGTTTGCTAAGAAACGGTACTACAAAATTCCCCCTGTGTTCCGCCCTGCTGGGTCTCAAAGTTCCCATGTATTCCTTATGGAAACACGTTTAACATATTTGGTTTGAGCTGATGAAAGTTAAAACAGCTGATTCGTAGTAGTTCCACGGGCTAACCACAGAGTGAAGCACACACAACGACCATAGTTTACGCGGGCGAAGCTACAATAACGGGTCAGCTGGTACTGTACAAAATACAGCACTTGAATATAAAAACATTAAAGTACCCATCCATTAAGTAACTAGTATTCTGATGACATTTTAACTTAGGATAAAGTTGTATTAATTTAATCAAAATTCTTAATGACAGTTTAATTTATTATGTAACAGCTTTTGCAATTTAGATGGCATTCTGAAGCCAATGACATTATTTAGAGACATTGGAACATACATTTATACATAATGTTGCGTTTAAATTAATTTAATGAGTTGGAATCAATTGAATTATGAATTGAAAAATCACAAATCGTCAATTATCGTGATGACAACCTTTGAAATGAACTATTCCAAGCTCCAACCACGGCTCTACAGCTACTCATACCATTTAGGATCAAAAATATTCATAGAGTGAGCCACCAATAATTTATCTAGGTACCGTATTCAGAACAATCCTCTTATTTTGATTATAGTGTATGATTAGCGGTCCATGACAAAGAGTAAGAAATGGCAACAACGGCAGCTGATGATTCAGTTGGCCGTGGCTTGACTGTCAGAGTCATATCGATGGTCGGAATGTGCTGGCTAAGTTTATATGTTTTTCGTTCGCGTAGTAAAATGTGTTTTCTCAATTTGTTATCTTTATATTTGTTCGAACAAACTTCCTTTACACAAACAAGTTTTTTAATTTCCTTGGCGACAAGCTGAGGATGCCCTTAGGACAGGGGCGAAACAACTGTACACTTAATCATAAATTCATTAACTGTTTTTATCTTATTTCTAGGAGATATTTTCTTTCTACTCCACATTTGTTTTCAGCTATTTTCATTCCTGTTAATGCAACACAGCTACTTCACTTAAGTAACGAACCGTATAATAATTGTGAGTGTGATTGTTATAACACCGTATAGAAAGGGGTAATGGCGAACAGAGTACAGAGGGTAATGCCGAATACGTCAACACGTCTCTGTGACCGGCCAGTATTGTCATATAACTCCATGACGTGCTTCAGCCTAGTGGATACAATATAAAACAGCACCACCAAAATCGCCAATTCATTTGAGGCAGGGGATGACAACATTTTGTTTTTAGTTTTATTGGCGTAAGAACATTACCTGATATTTTCAGTTATGGATGCATTATTTAATCGTCTTTCCATTTTGTTTGGTATTTTAAACATTAAAGTTAGTTCATATCGCAATTTTACACTCCACGCAGAAAATAATACCAAATGCAAACTGCAAATTTGAACTCGCAACCCTTGTATTTTTCAACGTGTAATGTTACGTTATAGTACCGTACATCACCCCACGGACACTACATAACGTGTCCCCACGCCACTGCAGGTTAACCACAGGAGTCATCGCATGGGTTATTCACTGGCAACTTGACATTCAGGGCCGTCGTGTCTCCTCGGGGGTTAAGAGTGTTACAGACCCCCTAAGGGTTCAAGCTGATGTAAGGGTGAGGGGGGGATCATATTTCACGTCTATCTAACACTAGCGAGTAACAATTACTTGCAACTCAAAACGTGCTGTATTCTTGATTAGAACTAACATATGACGATTATAAAATTTATAACAACGATTATAGCCCAGTTAAGGTAACAATAATGCTAAACTGTCGGAAGTAACTTCTGGATAGGTCAAGGTCGACAACAAGATATCGATATACTCAAAACTTTCTCAAATAATTATTATTCAGTCAACCTTGTTTTCTGGGTAAATAACACCGCACCGCGGGTCGAGGTAAAAACATCACTATTGGCAACTATATTGTCTTCTATGTCCGCCCGCCTTCAACAGCAAGCAATACGCTTGACAACAACGTCCAACTGGATAGTTTGTAGTACGTAGGCGATATTTACGGCAAAAATGATTACAATAGAAAATACATAAGAATATAAACAATATCCCCGTCGCAGCAAACCTGCATACTCAGCGAATTTCCAATGGAGATATAAATGACTAATTTACACTACATAAAGCCACTTATTAAGTTTCATAAAAATATATTCACAAATAAGCGATATATACAATTTTAATTATTCTCCATAAGAATAACATTGGGGCTGAGTACGCAGGTTTGCTACATCAACGAACACAAAAAATGAGTTTTTATGCTCATATATCATTATAACTGAACTAGGTGAAGTCATATACCAGTTTTTATCAATTTGTGTTCATAATTAAGGGAGACATAGCATTTAATTACTATCCATAAGCATAACATGGGGCTGAGTACGCAGGTTTGCTGCTACGGGAGCCTTTGGAAACACATTTTTTTTTGAGCAAATATCAATACACCACAACCAGATGAAGCCATATACCAAGTTTCGTCAGTATACGTTCATAAATAAGCGAGATATAATATTTGTTTTTCCTCCATAAGAATAACATTAGACAACGTACTGTGTTTATAGAACTTTCAATATCTCGGTAACCAATTGACGTAGAGGAATGTTCAAAATACCAAATTGTGTGTTTTGTAAGATGAATCCAATAGTAAAAACTACAATTTGACTATTTTAAAAATATATGTAAAAAATTAAAAAACCCATGCTATATACATATACATACCATATACATACATATAAATACCATATACATACCATATACAAACCCCCCCAAAATACCCTTTCGGATGGAGCGATCTGCTGGTTTTCGAACTTAGTCATAAATGCTGCTTTACACGTTTATACAAAATTTCATAAAAATCGGATAATTTTTACGAGAGTTATCGTGCTCACGGACACACACACACACACACCACGCACACACACACACACACACACACACACACACACACACACACACACACACACACACACACACACACACGCACACACGCACACACACCACACACACACACACACACACACACACACACACACACACACACACACACACACACACACACACTCACACACACACACACACACACACTCACACACACACACACACACACACACACACACACACACACACACACACACACACACACACACACACACACACACACACACACCACACATATATATATATATATATATATAATATATATACAGTTTCTAACGAATGGTGTTTTTGGAGTCTGGGGACCTCAAAACGAAAAGTTATCATGGTCCCGGGCCTAGATCTTACCATGCCGACTACGGTAATAGCTTCTTCCCTATAGGGGAATTTCGCTAAAAACTGAGATTTTAACATGAATGGATATTGTTAAACTTTCTAACCATATTTTAGTCAATGAACTAACCTCTAATTACTAACTATAAAGTACAGTCATATATAGAAAATCTACTATGAAACTATTTTTTTCTAACCTAATTGCAAAACAACGGATTTTTTTGTAAGACAAAACTGATTGAAAGTTGATGTACCAATTAATTCAGTTTAGTTGCTTAAACATGCTGAAGATTGCTTCAAGTTCTACTGAAATTCGAAGTGTGAGCGTCTATTGATTGCATTGAAAATGACGTAGCAAGTCAGCTATCATTAGACCCCCACCCAAAAGCCTATTCCAGTTTATAAATTCCATTAGGACTTCGTCTCATTTGGATGTCTAGTTTAAAAGACAGACAAAAGTATTAATTTATTGTAATGATTGCCATGGTAATAACAGTAAATGTAATCTACGATTTTTAAAACTTTTAGCTAATGCCGGACTGATCAATCAGCTGGTATAAAAAACTACGTAAAAATAAATTAACTCGCAAAACCAATCGGCTAAAAATCCTATGTTGTCAAGTTTTTACGACAGATTTTCGGTCATTAGTCATTAGTTTTCATATTTTTGCATTAATTCCTTATAAACATCAAGTTTCATCCTGTTTCTCTTTCAAAAACCTTTAACTCTGTTGGGCCATCAATCGCTCTCAATGTTTAATCATTTTCGGCAAGTACAAGTTTTAAATTTAATCATGGATACCTTCTTTCAAGTATAATCAAATTGATTTTGTAAAAATAATCCATATAACATTTGATAATGTGAAATAAAGCAATATATTTTCCAAAATATGCGTTTTAATAATATAAACAATTTATAAAACATACCAAAATAGCCCATTTACATTAACAATGACTCCAACAAAGAGTCAATACTATGTTGTTCCTGTTCTTCAGGGGGTGGTGGAGGGGGTCTGAAATAAAACCAAAGACCGCCTACCACAGACAACAAGACGCCACCACCTATCAGAAACCTGTAGGGCCTGCAACAAAAAATTACAAATCTTTTAGATTTACAAGATGATGAGGTTGCAGACAAAATAATTTGAATTAAATTCATCAGTACTTTTTCACTTTTTCAAATCACATTTATTGTATTACTGTTGTACATTCTACAACCAGGAGCAGAAATATGAAATATGTTTCTTCCTAGTTGTTTTCTTGAGGAATAATTAGACTGCTACGTCATTTTGTCTATCGCTTTTTTCCATTGAATATTTTTCGTTCAAATTTATATACATGTATATATATATATATATATATATATATATATATATATATATATATATATTTGTGTGTGTATGTCCGTTAACACGATAACTTGAGTAAAAAAGTCCGATTTCGATAAAATTTGGCTCAAATGTGTAAAGTGACATTCATGACTTTAAGTTCGAAAACCAGAAAAATCGGACCATGGGAAAGGGGGTTTATGGGGGTTTTAAATTTTCCAAAAATCAGTTTTTTGCACTTTTCACGCTATAATTTTTAAAACACTGAATTTTGGTTTTGATCATTTTATAGAGTTTAAAAAAACAAATAATATAGTATTTTGGATTATTAAACTAGGTTAAGTGGTTGCGGAGAAAATCCAAAAAACTTGCTCATAAAATGTCCCATGTTAATCTTATGGGAAAAAGGTTTTTGGATTTTCCTCAGTTAATTTTAATGTAAACTTCACATTTGCTTTTACAAATCGATTCATCTCTACAAAACAATCATTTTGGTCTTTAAATTGTGATTTTACGTCCAACCGATGCAGAGATATTCAATGTGCTAAACACAGTACGTTGTCCAATGTTATCCTTATGGAGAATAAATAAAATTTAATATCTCGCTTATTTATGAATGCATATGGATGAAAGTAGCGATATTGCTACTCTAAGCCAATAGTTGCACAAGTTTGAATTGTCTACAAGTTGAATAATTCACATTTAACAGCCGATAACCTCGACCAAAAAGTGTCATCAAATGATTTTTTTTGTCCTAAGACGAAAACGGTCATAAAACAGTACTTTTGTAACCAAGGAATAAAAAGAACCACTTAGCAACACATCGCATGTGTTGAACATATTTTTTCCATATTATAGTGTAGTAAAAAAATCTTACACAACTGCTTCCAGCAAAGCCATCTAGGTTGGTGCAGGCAGAAAAAATGAAGATTGCACGAACTCTACGATTTCAGGAAAACTGCCGAGTACTCTGACTTCAGGAAGACTGCCGAAGACTCCGACTTCAGGAAGACTGCCGAGGACTCCGACTTCAGGAAGACTGCCGAGTACTCCGACTTAAAGAAGACTGCAAGGAAATACTCCGATTTTAGGGTTTGTACAAACGTATATGAAAAGGCACTCACTCAGCTGAAGATAAAATTAAAACATTTCTTCAATGATTTGGACAACGAATAAAAACTTTCTCCTCTTTGTAAAATGTTTTAAGTGTGATTATTTGTGAAAGATACTTCTCTTGCAAAAGTTTAAATCACACTAACTTTTGTTGCTATGGAAAAATCAAATTTATTTCGCCAATAATAAGCATCTAACCTATTTTGAAAATTGAAGAATAGACCAAGACAAAACTGAGGACAGTATTGAAATTCCCATTCTGAGCTAGCCATTGGTAAAATAATAGGAGAAAGATGAATTAATTTCAAACCCTAGTAAAATGTGAACAATTTTGTTCCCTAATCAGCCGGCATACTATTTGGAATTTATTGCTTAAAACTAATGTAATCGAAAGTTAATTTATAAGTGAGAGCTATTTCTTAAAAACATGATAATTTCATTTGACAAATTTAAAAAGGCTTTCTAAGAAAAAGTTAATATTTTCACTGTACTATAAATAAAATAAACCTACAAGTTTATACAGTATAATAAAATACATTTAACAATGTGTGGCGGTTTTAGAGTTTGTCACGCTAATGTCCTCAATGAGCACGCGTTTTTAACTACAAGATAACTTGCTAAATAAATAAATGTAATGTATGTTATTAGAAATAAATCAATAAATACTACCGGGTGTATAAAAAGTCCAGCAACTCCTAAATATTTTGTTTATAAAAACAAATTCAAAGAGAATTGAGAATTGTATCCCTTATAATTGGAACATTTAACAGACATTTCGCTGCAGAGGGACGTCCCGAGGAGGAGGTTTTAAAAATAATATATGTAATCCAGGGGCGGTTTTATAAATATTATTTTGGTTATGGGAAACAAATGGAATACTAAGAGGAAAATGGTCTTGATATTTTTGATGGTATGACAAACTTTATCTTTAATTTAATGCTTATTTTAGACCACAAAAAATTCAAACTTATACTTGTTTAAGTTAAATTATTCCTTTAAAGTGTACCTGATAAACATGGTTATAAGAAATATTCAATCAAGTATTTACCAGATAGAAGGCTAAAGAAGGATTAAATTTTAAATTTTGCTGACAGTTTTTCATTTTACAAAATTAATATTCATAACATTAATGTTACATTTCAATTTAAATTGGAGTCGTAAGTTGGTGTTATCAGCAACTGTAATAAACATTAACAAGAAGACTAAAATATGTCAACATCAAAAAAGAGGCGAAAAGTGCGTGTCACTCACGAATAACGATCGCATAAAACAAAAACAATTTGTTAGCTACTTATAACTCATTATAAGTCAATCATCTGTCAAACTCACACAGCAGCCACTGCCGCCGGCCAGTGGAGCCGACCCACTCGTCATCCACTGACGCCAAACTTCCCTTTGAAAAATATGGGCAAAAATGTGCTTTAATACACAAGATCAATAAGTGTAAATTGTTTTCTAGAACCCTGATGTAAGCGTAGGTAGAGTTGCATCTCATTTTAAAGGACTTGCGTGATAGAACACCTTGCAGCAAATCAGACCTCAAACCGACAACTTGGTCGAAATTTGGAGCCGGTCAAACGTTTCACTAATAAACTTTCAAAATGCTATTATTTCCATACGATTGAGGAGGTCCGGTTTATGGCATCGTCTAATACAATGTAAGAACTTACTGTATGTAGTTGACCTGTGCCTACCGTAAAATGTGCAAACCCACCTTAAGGATCGTCTATTAGAAAATGTCATGATTATTTGTAGGCACAGGTCATACTACTCATAGTTATAAATGTCTTACAAGTGTTATGCAATGCCACAAACACCATCTCCGTAAGACATTCTTTAGAAAATAGCCGCATTTTAAAATTTTGTTTTTGTAACTTTGACCGGCTGTCTTTTTTTAATAATTAGTTTGGGGTCGGGTTTGTGGCGATATGTTTTAAGCAAATCCTTTAACATTTGGCATAACTCGACTTGTTTTTGGGTTTAGGATTTGAAAATCTTCCCCATTGGGACGTTCCCCCGACAGCAAAATGTGACAGCTACATGTATACAAAATTCGGTAATCGATGTAGGATTTAATTCTCAACATTGATGGTGATTATGTGATTGTTATTAATTGTTGAAAAAATAAAGGTTGAAATGTTGAAGTTGTTGTGGAAATTAATACATCCAGGCTTTACCGAACTTTTTGGACATCCAGTACAACTCGTTAAGTCGTTTGTAATGAAAGTTTAACCCTCGTTTTAAAGTTTGTAAAGTAGTCAAAACCCATAAAATTGTTACAGATTTGTAGTCTTTACAACTTTCTAATCCTGTGATAGCTAAAGTAATACTACTAGTTTTGTTATTAAAACCATTTATTTCCGTTGCAATTGAAATACCCCCGTCGCAGCAAACCTGCGTACTCAGCGAATTTTCTATGAATGAATATATTTCTTACTACCACATAAAGCCACTTACCAAGTTTCATAAAAATACTTAAATAAATAAGTGATATATAGCATTTTATTTATTCTCTATAAGAATAACATTAGGGCTGAGAACGCAGGTTTGCTGCAACGAGGAAGATAAAGATGCGGGTTTTTTGCAATTATCAATATAACTCAACCAGGTGAAGCTATATACCAAGTTTTAATGATTTATGTTCATAATTAAGGGAGATATAAAGCTTTCCGTATTCTCCAAAAGAATAACATTAGGGATGAGAATGCAGGTTTGCTGCTAAGAGGATAATCAACAAAAAATCAATTTTTTGTGGAAATATCAATATACCAGTACTAGGTGAAGCCACCTACCAAGTTTCATCAATATACGTTCATAAATAATCGAGATATCAAATTTTAAATATTCTCCATAAGGATAACATTGGACAACATACTGTGTTTAGCACTTTGAATATCACGGCAACGGTTGGACGTAGAATCACAATTTAAACACCAAAATGATTGTTTTGTAGAGCTAAACTGATTGGCAAATGTGAAGTTTACATAGAAATGAACTGAGGAAAAGCCAAAAACCTTTTTCCCATAAGATTAACATGGGAGATTTTATGAGCAGGTTTTTTTGGATTTTCTCCGCAACCACTTAACCTAGGTTAATAATTCAAAATACCATATTATTTGTTTTTTTAAGCTCTATAACATGGTCAAAACCAAAATTAAGTTTTTTTAAAAATTTTAGGGTGAAAAATGCAAAAAACTGATTTTTGGTAAATTTAAAAACCCCATAAACCCCCCTTCCCGTGGTCCGATATTTCTGGTTTTCGAACTTAAAGTCATGAATGTCACTTTACACATTTGAGCCAAATTTCATCGAAATCGGACGTTTTTTACTCAAGTTATCGCGGTAACGGACACACACACACACACATATATATATATATATATATATATATATATATATATATATATATATATACCGTATATATAAATTTGAACGAATAGTGTTTTTGGCATCTGGGGACCTCAAAACAAAAAGTTATCATGGTCTCGGGCTTAAGTCTTACCATGATACCTACGGTAATAGCTTCTTCCCTATAGGGGGAATTCGCTAAAAGTAGGTTAAGTAGCGATGAAGAAAGTTGAACCTTAAGGAGACTTCGGCGTCGGGGGTCTAATGTGCTGAGTCTTTGTGTTGAAGGTTGAAAGTAGTTTACAGACTGTCGCGCCATCAACGAGCGGAGAGAGGTTGATGTTGATGGCTTGGTTATCACGGAGATGTGGTTATGACGAGCTCCTCTCACCCACGGTGCATGGAAAAATATCCACCTGATATACAACTTGAGTTAAATAAGTTATTGTGTAGCATGACACGTGGTGATTTAATTAAACAGGATAAAATAAACTACGACTCACAACACTACTATATATTTACACTTATACTGTACTTACATACAAAACGGTAAATATACATAAAGGATGGTACAAGATGATCGATTTCAACTACTTACACCCGTCATCATCAGGTCCAATCTGAGAATGGGCGTTTTCACACTAGGCGACACGACACCAGCACGACAACTACACGGTGCCGACACCGACACGACAAATCGTTAAGTCATTTCACACTACCGTCACGGCAACGACACGATTATTAGTCGGTGGAGAACTCACCTCATGTTTTCAGTGGTACATGATGGCTGATTACAACAGGAGGCTGTGTTTATTACATCTACGACTTAAGAGTCTTCATCACCGGAAGTTGCCGGACGACATCTTGGTGTTTTGTTCCATAAGGCTAATGTTAACTTTGCGTCTCCGTTACTCCTCACCTGATTGTCATAAACAATTAATTTTGGTGTCAAATTAAAGGTTTCGTTGTCCTCTAGGGAAATACAATCGTCGAATTTTGATTTTGTTACAAATTAATGAGAACATGTACAGTGTTTCAGTTCAAAATTAAACTATTTATTATGAAACTATGATACCCAAATTAAGTAATTCGACATTGTATTTCCCTAGAGGATGACGAAACCTTTAATTTGACACCAAAATGAATTGTATGTGACGATCAGATGAGGGGTAATGGAGGCACAAAGTTAACATTGGCCTTATGGAACAAAACTCCAAGATGGCGTCTAGCAACTTCCGGTGATGAAGACTCTTAAGAGTGTTTATATAGTAGTTCAATGCATAAGAGGCGCAGTCGGTATGGACAAGTTTGGATTGGCCCAATAATAAAAGTTCGCTATTTGAATGTCTTGTGTTATACCTATATTATTTGATAAACTAAAGACAGTGCAAGCTTCAACGCCAAGTACCTTCCGCTCCCCTCTAACCCCCTTGCCTTGCGATGTTGCTGTTGAGTGTATTCCTGTTGTATGTATTAAAATATTTGTTTATGGGATTTGTTTCTAAAATGTAAGTAAACAAATTGGCAAAATGGGCGTAAAAGGCCAAGCTTGCAATGTTATGACACTGACATAGTGGCAAACCTAAATACATTTCTCATATGAGTTATGAGTATTTTTTTCGTATGAGTAAAGGAACCTTTGGCTATGTGTTGTAAACTTGAGCACTACAAACACAATTAAACGCGACGACACATCAACGGCACCGGCGGGAGCGATGTTGCCCACAAGTCGGTACCGGCAACGGCACAGCATCGGCGTGTCGGTGTGTGTGTAAACGGTTCCATTGGTTAGCATTGAATCTTAACCCCCACGACACCGGGACGGCACCGTGTCGTTGTTGCCGATGTCGTGTCGCCCAGTGTGAAAACGCACTATCATATTAACCGTCTTGTGTGTAAGTACAGTATAAGTGTAAGTATATTTTTCGGTGTAGTGAGCCGTTTATTTTTTCCTGTATAACGTTAGGTAAATAATAAAACATTCTTTCAATATACATCTACGGCAAGCCCTAACTAGTAAATACCTATAATATACGTTATATAAAATAAATTATAATATTATCTGAAGGAGTTAAGAAACTTATAATGAATTAAGGTGGATGATATGACAAACGTAACGACAAATACAGTATTAAAATTGATAAATGAATATTTAACACGGAAACAGTTTGGTGTCGAATCGTATCAATTACGCAGATTGATATTATATTCAAAATAAAAAGTAAAGAAGTATTTTCTAATTGTTGCCAATTTCAAAAACAACTTTAGGTGAATGTAATCTTTGTGTAAATTGTTGGGAATTTTAAACCACGGCGGTTTGTGTAGGATATGCAGAATAGTCAGAACACGTTATTATACAGGGTGTTTATTTTAAAACGCAAGCCAATTTACAAGTGCCAAAAGTCACCGTTTTAATACAAATTCATTTATATTCATTTTAACAACCCTACCTCATTTACGTCACCGTCTGGCAACAGATTTGCTTGGTTAAAATGTTGTTCTTTTGCTGTTATTTTTAAATTATTACATTTAAAATAAAACTATGGTACCGGTATTTACAATTTGTTGAAAAGAGCGGACATTGCATAAATGCTTGGTATGTTTTAGAACCTAGTCTAAAAAATAACATTTTTAATTACGAAGTTAAAGGAATTTGTTTTAGTCAAAAACAATAAAACACATTTCAGTAGGGTCAAATACGAGATTGTAATCTGTGCTTGCAAATATTTGGTTGCATTTTTAAAGAAACACCTTGATAATCTGCAGAAAACTCTGCGTTAAATGTTGTTTATACAATTCCAGGAGGAATTAGCCATTACATTGATTTTCAATTTATCGATGTTCGTAACGTTAAACTATTATTGATGATAGAGCTGATAATGTAAACAGTAAAGGCCAAGACCATTTATATTCCAGCAAAGACGGATGGGAAAACGAACCCTGGTGGGTATTTATGGAACCATTTGTCTCTTCTGTCCACCTGTTTTTGAGATTTGTGATTTAGAGACAAAATTAGTTTGTAGTTTACTAGTAATATACAAACAAATAAGTCGAAACTGTACAATTATTAATATTTATGCCTTGTACTTTATTCTGTACACATACTATTAAAAATACTCCCTCAACATTGTGATTGCAATGTAAAGATGTAAAGATTGTGTGTTTAATTGCTGATTTTGACAAAAATAAACTCAAAGTTATAAATTATGAAAAGGATCACTATAAAAACATCTATGGGAAATTCTATACAAACGGTCATCACAGTTAAGTAATAGTTGTCAGTTTGGGTATTTTAGATTAATTCCAATATAATACATAGGCTATGGCTATCATACAACTTAAGATGCTATTATTATAGTGCATGAATGTAAATAGAGAAAGTTAATATTGGTATAATCGTTGACCAATACGAATATATAAGTGGCACAGTAAAATGCATACAAAAATAAGTACATTTTTAGAAATTGATATATTCTTCAAGTCGTCATACACTAATATGTCAGTTAACCCATTGGCGTAGACATACGAGCAGGTCTCGTTCCTTACTTGTAATTTTAATAACGTGTGAATTGGAGTATAAAATTGGTGTTTTTAAATGGATTAATGGCATATTTTAATTAAAATATTGTTTTCTTTCAGTTTAGAGAGTCGCATTGGCACACACACAGTAGACATAAGTAAAAATTAGCAAAATCAGTGTTGACCATGTGCAAGTCTCAAAGAATTAACCGATCCCGTCAACTTCCAAGCAAGCCTGCCACCGTTAATTTTACTTGGGCCCTCCCACCAACGTTGCCACAGACCGGTTAACTCATTGAGAGTTGCACAACTGGTCAGTTTTGGTCGTGTGTGGGAATCGAACCCACGAACATCGTATCGCCACCTGGCCAAGGTGTTTCCACGACGTAGCCAACTCAGCTAACACGACCAAGGGCCTGGCGGCGATATTAAGGGTTTTCAGTCAGTCCGCGCCCCTAGCGGATAGAACCGTAGACGCCCGCGGTCATTAGTTACATATTTTGCTACTAGAGTGCAGCACCAATCAATTCCCGTTATAGGCTACTACAAATAGAATAAAATTACTACCTCAATGGGTTAAAAACAACTTAGTTTATTATTATTATTGAAACTCTAACAATGCTTCTTCGTGAACATTTTCAACAAAGTAGTCTTTTATTTGTTTTTGCACACCGGCTTTAACACTATTTATCACTTGGACAACAAGAAAAGTAAATAATTCTAAAGAAACACCTTGATAATCTGCAGAAAACTCTGCGTTAAATGTTGTTTATACAATTCCAGGAGGAATTAGCCATTACATTGATTTTCAATTTATCGATGTTCGTAACGTTAAACTATTATTGATGATAGAGCTGATAATGTAAACAGTAAAGGCCAAGACCATTTATATTCCAGCAAAGACGGATGGGAAAACGAACCCTGGTGGGTATTTATGGAACCATTTGTCTCTTCTGTCCACCTGTTTTTGAGATTTGTGATTTAGAGACAAAATTAGTTTGTAGTTTACTAGTAATATACAAACAAATAAGTCGAAACTGTACAATTATTAATATTTATGCCTTGTACTTTATTCTGTACACATACTATTAAAAATACTCCCTCAACATTGTGATTGCAATGTAAAGATGTAAAGATTGTGTGTTTAATTGCTGATTTTGACAAAAATAAACTCAAAGTTATAAATTATGAAAAGGATCACTATAAAAACATCTATGGGAAATTCTATACAAACGGTCATCACAGTTAAGTAATAGTTGTCAGTTTGGGTATTTTAGATTAATTCCAATATAATACATAGGCTATGGCTATCATACAACTTAAGATGCTATTATTATAGTGCATGAATGTAAATAGAGAAAGTTAATATTGGTATAATCGTTGACCAATACGAATATATAAGTGGCACAGTAAAATGCATACAAAAATAAGTACATTTTTAGAAATTGATATATTCTTCAAGTCGTCATACACTAATATGTCAGTTAACCCATTGGCGTAGACATACGAGCAGGTCTCGTTCCTTACTTGTAATTTTAATAACGTGTGAATTGGAGTATAAAATTGGTGTTTTTAAATGGATTAATGGCATATTTTAATTAAAATATTGTTTTCTTTCAGTTTAGAGAGTCGCATTGGCACACACACAGTAGACATAAGTAAAAATTAGCAAAATCAGTGTTGACCATGTGCAAGTCTCAAAGAATTAACCGATCCCGTCAACTTCCAAGCAAGCCTGCCACCGTTAATTTTACTTGGGCCCTCCCACCAACGTTGCCACAGACCGGTTAACTCATTGAGAGTTGCACAACTGGTCAGTTTTGGTCGTGTGTGGGAATCGAACCCACGAACATCGTATCGCCACCTGGCCAAGGTGTTTCCACGACGTAGCCAACTCAGCTAACACGACCAAGGGCCTGGCGGCGATATTAAGGGTTTTCAGTCAGTCCGCGCCCCTAGCGGATAGAACCGTAGACGCCCGCGGTCATTAGTTACATATTTTGCTACTAGAGTGCAGCACCAATCAATTCCCGTTATAGGCTACTACAAATAGAATAAAATTACTACCTCAATGGGTTAAAAACAACTTAGTTTATTATTATTATTGAAACTCTAACAATGCTTCTTCGTGAACATTTTCAACAAAGTAGTCTTTTATTTGTTTTTGCACACCGGCTTTAACACTATTTATCACTTGGACAACAAGAAAAGTAAATAATTCTAGCAAATAATCTAGTTGTTAAAAGAATAAACAGTTTTTTGTGACAAGTCTTCCAGCAAAACTGCTATGGTGCGGTATCATAGCTTATAATGTCATAGTCTATGTTTGATTTGTGCTATAGCTTATAAAATAGAAATGTTTCATAGCTTATAATGACAAAGTTGAATGTGTGTTATAACCTATAATTTTATAATTGTGTTGTAGCCTATAATTTTATAATTGTGTTGTAGCCTATGATGGTTTTTAATATTGTTTCACAGCTTATAAAATACCGGGAAAGAGTCTAATAACTCATAAAGCTGATTCTGTTGCATAGCCACTAAAGGAGGGGAAATCTTGATCTGTTTTATAGTCTTTAATGGAGGGTAGGATGAGCGCACGTCGGAAGAGCCGTGAGATCGCGCCACTCGGCGCGAACGACACCGCGGCACTTCCCGACTTCCCGCGCCAGCACAGATAGGGCGAGGGATAGCAACGTTTCTCTTCGCACTGCGAAGTTGTACAGCATAATTCAAATGCAAATTTTAATTAAAATATTGTTTTCTTTCAGTTTAGAGAGTCGCATTGGCACACACACAGTAGACATAAGTAAAAATTAGCAACATCAGTGTTGACCATGTGCAAGTCTCAAAGAATTAACCGATCCCGTCAACTTCCAAGCAAGCCTGCCACCGTTAATTTTACTTGGGCCCTCCCACCAACGTTGCCACAGACCGGTTAACTCATTGAGAGTTGCACAACTGGTCAGTTTTGGTCGTGTGTGGGAATCGAACCCACGAACATCGTATCGCCACCTGGCCAAGGTGTTTCCACGACGTAGCCAACTCAGCTAACACGACCAAGGGCCTGGCGGCGATATTAAGGGTTTTCAGTCAGTCCGCGCCCCTAGCGGATAGAACCGTAGACGCCCGCGGTCATTAGTTACATATTTTGCTACTAGAGTGCAGCACCAATCAATTCCCGTTATAGGCTACTACAAATAGAATAAAATTACTACCTCAATGGGTTAAAAACAACTTAGTTTATTATTATTATTGAAACTCTAACAATGCTTCTTCGTGAACATTTTCAACAAAGTAGTCTTTTATTTGTTTTTGCACACCGGCTTTAACACTATTTATCACTTGGACAACAAGAAAAGTAAATAATTCTAGCAAATAATCTAGTTGTTAAAAGAATAAACAGTTTTTTGTGACAAGTCTTCCAGCAAAACTGCTATGGTGCGGTATCATAGCTTATAATGTCATAGTCTATGTTTGATTTGTGCTATAGCTTATAAAATAGAAATGTTTCATAGCTTATAATGACAAAGTTGAATGTGTGTTATAACCTATAATTTTATAATTGTGTTGTAGCCTATAATTTTATAATTGTGTTGTAGCCTATGATGGTTTTTAATATTGTTTCACAGCTTATAAAATACCGGGAAAGAGTCTAATAACTCATAAAGCTGATTCTGTTGCATAGCCACTAAAGGAGGGGAAATCTTGATCTGTTTTATAGTCTTTAATGGAGGGTAGGATGAGCGCACGTCGGAAGAGCCGTGAGATCGCGCCACTCGGCGCGAACGACACCGCGGCACTTCCCGACTTCCCGCGCCAGCACAGATAGGGCGAGGGATAGCAACGTTTCTCTTCGCACTGCGAAGTTGTACAGCATAATTCAAATGCAAATTTTAATTAAAATATTGTTTTCTTTCAGTTTAGAGAGTCGCATTGGCACACACACAGTAGACATAAGTAAAAATTAGCAAAATCAGTGTTGACCATGTGCAAGTCTCAAAGAATTAACCGATCCCGTCAACTTCCAAGCAAGCCTGCCACCGTTAATTTTACTTGGGCCCTCCCACCAACGTTGCCACAGACCGGTTAACTCATTGAGAGTTGCACAACTGGTCAGTTTTGGTCGTGTGTGGGAATCGAACCCACGAACATCGTATCGCCACCTGGCCAAGGTGTTTCCACGACGTAGCCAACTCAGCTAACACGACCAAGGGCCTGGCGGCGATATTAAGGGTTTTCAGTCAGTCCGCGCCCCTAGCGGATAGAACCGTAGACGCCCGCGGTCATTAGTTACATATTTTGCTACTAGAGTGCAGCACCAATCAATTCCCGTTATAGGCTACTACAAATAGAATAAAATTACTACCTCAATGGGTTAAAAACAACTTAGTTTATTATTATTATTGAAACTCTAACAATGCTTCTTCGTGAACATTTTCAACAAAGTAGTCTTTTATTTGTTTTTGCACACCGGCTTTAACACTATTTATCACTTGGACAACAAGAAAAGTAAATAATTCTAGCAAATAATCTAGTTGTTAAAAGAATAAACAGTTTTTTGTGACAAGTCTTCCAGCAAAACTGCTATGGTGCGGTATCATAGCTTATAATGTCATAGTCTATGTTTGATTTGTGCTATAGCTTATAAAATAGAAATGTTTCATAGCTTATAATGACAAAGTTGAATGTGTGTTATAACCTATAATTTTATAATTGTGTTGTAGCCTATAATTTTATAATTGTGTTGTAGCCTATGATGGTTTTTAATATTGTTTCACAGCTTATAAAATACCGGGAAAGAGTCTAATAACTCATAAAGCTGATTCTGTTGCATAGCCACTAAAGGAGGGGAAATCTTGATCTGTTTTATAGTCTTTAATGGAGGGTAGGATGAGCGCACGTCGGAAGAGCCGTGAGATCGCGCCACTCGGCGCGAACGACACCGCGGCACTTCCCGACTTCCCGCGCCAGCACAGATAGGGCGAGGGATAGCAACGTTTCTCTTCGCACTGCGAAGTTGTACAGCATAATTCAAATGCAAATTTTAATTAAAATATTGTTTTCTTTCAGTTTAGAGAGTCGCATTGGCACACACACAGTAGACATAAGTAAAAATTAGCAAAATCAGTGTTGACCATGTGCAAGTCTCAAAGAATTAACCGATCCCGTCAACTTCCAAGCAAGCCTGCCACCGTTAATTTTACTTGGGCCCTCCCACCAACGTTGCCACAGACCGGTTAACTCATTGAGAGTTGCACAACTGGTCAGTTTTGGTCGTGTGTGGGAATCGAACCCACGAACATCGTATCGCCACCTGGCCAAGGTGTTTCCACGACGTAGCCAACTCAGCTAACACGACCAAGGGCCTGGCGGCGATATTAAGGGTTTTCAGTCAGTCCGCGCCCCTAGCGGATAGAACCGTAGACGCCCGCGGTCATTAGTTACATATTTTGCTACTAGAGTGCAGCACCAATCAATTCCCGTTATAGGCTACTACAAATAGAATAAAATTACTACCTCAATGGGTTAAAAACAACTTAGTTTATTATTATTATTGAAACTCTAACAATGCTTCTTCGTGAACATTTTCAACAAAGTAGTCTTTTATTTGTTTTTGCACACCGGCTTTAACACTATTTATCACTTGGACAACAAGAAAAGTAAATAATTCTAGCAAATAATCTAGTTGTTAAAAGAATAAACAGTTTTTTGTGACAAGTCTTCCAGCAAAACTGCTATGGTGCGGTATCATAGCTTATAATGTCATAGTCTATGTTTGATTTGTGCTATAGCTTATAAAATAGAAATGTTTCATAGCTTATAATGACAAAGTTGAATGTGTGTTATAACCTATAATTTTATAATTGTGTTGTAGCCTATAATTTTATAATTGTGTTGTAGCCTATGATGGTTTTTAATATTGTTTCACAGCTTATAAAATACCGGGAAAGAGTCTAATAACTCATAAAGCTGATTCTGTTGCATAGCCACTAAAGGAGGGGAAATCTTGATCTGTTTTATAGTCTTTAATGGAGGGTAGGATGAGCGCACGTCGGAAGAGCCGTGAGATCGCGCCACTCGGCGCGAACGACACCGCGGCACTTCCCGACTTCCCGCGCCAGCACAGATAGGGCGAGGGATAGCAACGTTTCTCTTCGCACTGCGAAGTTGTACAGCATAATTCAAATGCAAATTTTAATTAAAATATTGTTTTCTTTCAGTTTAGAGAGTCGCATTGGCACACACACAGTAGACATAAGTAAAAATTAGCAAAATCAGTGTTGACCATGTGCAAGTCTCAAAGAATTAACCGATCCCGTCAACTTCCAAGCAAGCCTGCCACCGTTAATTTTACTTGGGCCCTCCCACCAACGTTGCCACAGACCGGTTAACTCATTGAGAGTTGCACAACTGGTCAGTTTTGGTCGTGTGTGGGAATCGAACCCACGAACATCGTATCGCCACCTGGCCAAGGTGTTTCCACGACGTAGCCAACTCAGCTAACACGACCAAGGGCCTGGCGGCGATATTAAGGGTTTTCAGTCAGTCCGCGCCCCTAGCGGATAGAACCGTAGACGCCCGCGGTCATTAGTTACATATTTTGCTACTAGAGTGCAGCACCAATCAATTCCCGTTATAGGCTACTACAAATAGAATAAAATTACTACCTCAATGGGTTAAAAACAACTTAGTTTATTATTATTATTGAAACTCTAACAATGCTTCTTCGTGAACATTTTCAACAAAGTAGTCTTTTATTTGTTTTTGCACACCGGCTTTAACACTATTTATCACTTGGACAACAAGAAAAGTAAATAATTCTAGCAAATAATCTAGTTGTTAAAAGAATAAACAGTTTTTTGTGACAAGTCTTCCAGCAAAACTGCTATGGTGCGGTATCATAGCTTATAATGTCATAGTCTATGTTTGATTTGTGCTATAGCTTATAAAATAGAAATGTTTCATAGCTTATAATGACAAAGTTGAATGTGTGTTATAACCTATAATTTTATAATTGTGTTGTAGCCTATAATTTTATAATTGTGTTGTAGCCTATGATGGTTTTTAATATTGTTTCACAGCTTATAAAATACCGGGAAAGAGTCTAATAACTCATAAAGCTGATTCTGTTGCATAGCCACTAAAGGAGGGGAAATCTTGATCTGTTTTATAGTCTTTAATGGAGGGTAGGATGAGCGCACGTCGGAAGAGCCGTGAGATCGCGCCACTCGGCGCGAACGACACCGCGGCACTTCCCGACTTCCCGCGCCAGCACAGATAGGGCGAGGGATAGCAACGTTTCTCTTCGCACTGCGAAGTTGTACAGCATAATTCAAATGCAAATTTTAATTAAAATATTGTTTTCTTTCAGTTTAGAGAGTCGCATTGGCACACACACAGTAGACATAAGTAAAAATTAGCAAAATCAGTGTTGACCATGTGCAAGTCTCAAAGAATTAACCGATCCCGTCAACTTCCAAGCAAGCCTGCCACCGTTAATTTTACTTGGGCCCTCCCACCAACGTTGCCACAGACCGGTTAACTCATTGAGAGTTGCACAACTGGTCAGTTTTGGTCGTGTGTGGGAATCGAACCCACGAACATCGTATCGCCACCTGGCCAAGGTGTTTCCACGACGTAGCCAACTCAGCTAACACGACCAAGGGCCTGGCGGCGATATTAAGGGTTTTCAGTCAGTCCGCGCCCCTAGCGGATAGAACCGTAGACGCCCGCGGTCATTAGTTACATATTTTGCTACTAGAGTGCAGCACCAATCAATTCCCGTTATAGGCTACTACAAATAGAATAAAATTACTACCTCAATGGGTTAAAAACAACTTAGTTTATTATTATTATTGAAACTCTAACAATGCTTCTTCGTGAACATTTTCAACAAAGTAGTCTTTTATTTGTTTTTGCACACCGGCTTTAACACTATTTATCACTTGGACAACAAGAAAAGTAAATAATTCTAGCAAATAATCTAGTTGTTAAAAGAATAAACAGTTTTTTGTGACAAGTCTTCCAGCAAAACTGCTATGGTGCGGTATCATAGCTTATAATGTCATAGTCTATGTTTGATTTGTGCTATAGCTTATAAAATAGAAATGTTTCATAGCTTATAATGACAAAGTTGAATGTGTGTTATAACCTATAATTTTATAATTGTGTTGTAGCCTATAATTTTATAATTGTGTTGTAGCCTATGATGGTTTTTAATATTGTTTCACAGCTTATAAAATACCGGGAAAGAGTCTAATAACTCATAAAGCTGATTCTGTTGCATAGCCACTAAAGGAGGGGAAATCTTGATCTGTTTTATAGTCTTTAATGGAGGGTAGGATGAGCGCACGTCGGAAGAGCCGTGAGATCGCGCCACTCGGCGCGAACGACACCGCGGCACTTCCCGACTTCCCGCGCCAGCACAGATAGGGCGAGGGATAGCAACGTTTCTCTTCGCACTGCGAAGTTGTACAGCATAATTCAAATGCAAATTTTAATTAAAATATTGTTTTCTTTCAGTTTAGAGAGTCGCATTGGCACACACACAGTAGACATAAGTAAAAATTAGCAAAATCAGTGTTGACCATGTGCAAGTCTCAAAGAATTAACCGATCCCGTCAACTTCCAAGCAAGCCTGCCACCGTTAATTTTACTTGGGCCCTCCCACCAACGTTGCCACAGACCGGTTAACTCATTGAGAGTTGCACAACTGGTCAGTTTTGGTCGTGTGTGGGAATCGAACCCACGAACATCGTATCGCCACCTGGCCAAGGTGTTTCCACGACGTAGCCAACTCAGCTAACACGACCAAGGGCCTGGCGGCGATATTAAGGGTTTTCAGTCAGTCCGCGCCCCTAGCGGATAGAACCGTAGACGCCCGCGGTCATTAGTTACATATTTTGCTACTAGAGTGCAGCACCAATCAATTCCCGTTATAGGCTACTACAAATAGAATAAAATTACTACCTCAATGGGTTAAAAACAACTTAGTTTATTATTATTATTGAAACTCTAACAATGCTTCTTCGTGAACATTTTCAACAAAGTAGTCTTTTATTTGTTTTTGCACACCGGCTTTAACACTATTTATCACTTGGACAACAAGAAAAGTAAATAATTCTAGCAAATAATCTAGTTGTTAAAAGAATAAACAGTTTTTTGTGACAAGTCTTCCAGCAAAACTGCTATGGTGCGGTATCATAGCTTATAATGTCATAGTCTATGTTTGATTTGTGCTATAGCTTATAAAATAGAAATGTTTCATAGCTTATAATGACAAAGTTGAATGTGTGTTATAACCTATAATTTTATAATTGTGTTGTAGCCTATAATTTTATAATTGTGTTGTAGCCTATGATGGTTTTTAATATTGTTTCACAGCTTATAAAATACCGGGAAAGAGTCTAATAACTCATAAAGCTGATTCTGTTGCATAGCCACTAAAGGAGGGGAAATCTTGATCTGTTTTATAGTCTTTAATGGAGGGTAGGATGAGCGCACGTCGGAAGAGCCGTGAGATCGCGCCACTCGGCGCGAACGACACCGCGGCACTTCCCGACTTCCCGCGCCAGCACAGATAGGGCGAGGGATAGCAACGTTTCTCTTCGCACTGCGAAGTTGTACAGCATAATTCAAATGCAAATTTTAATTAAAATATTGTTTTCTTTCAGTTTAGAGAGTCGCATTGGCACACACACAGTAGACATAAGTAAAAATTAGCAAAATCAGTGTTGACCATGTGCAAGTCTCAAAGAATTAACCGATCCCGTCAACTTCCAAGCAAGCCTGCCACCGTTAATTTTACTTGGGCCCTCCCACCAACGTTGCCACAGACCGGTTAACTCATTGAGAGTTGCACAACTGGTCAGTTTTGGTCGTGTGTGGGAATCGAACCCACGAACATCGTATCGCCACCTGGCCAAGGTGTTTCCACGACGTAGCCAACTCAGCTAACACGACCAAGGGCCTGGCGGCGATATTAAGGGTTTTCAGTCAGTCCGCGCCCCTAGCGGATAGAACCGTAGACGCCCGCGGTCATTAGTTACATATTTTGCTACTAGAGTGCAGCACCAATCAATTCCCGTTATAGGCTACTACAAATAGAATAAAATTACTACCTCAATGGGTTAAAAACAACTTAGTTTATTATTATTATTGAAACTCTAACAATGCTTCTTCGTGAACATTTTCAACAAAGTAGTCTTTTATTTGTTTTTGCACACCGGCTTTAACACTATTTATCACTTGGACAACAAGAAAAGTAAATAATTCTAGCAAATAATCTAGTTGTTAAAAGAATAAACAGTTTTTTGTGACAAGTCTTCCAGCAAAACTGCTATGGTGCGGTATCATAGCTTATAATGTCATAGTCTATGTTTGATTTGTGCTATAGCTTATAAAATAGAAATGTTTCATAGCTTATAATGACAAAGTTGAATGTGTGTTATAACCTATAATTTTATAATTGTGTTGTAGCCTATAATTTTATAATTGTGTTGTAGCCTATGATGGTTTTTAATATTGTTTCACAGCTTATAAAATACCGGGAAAGAGTCTAATAACTCATAAAGCTGATTCTGTTGCATAGCCACTAAAGGAGGGGAAATCTTGATCTGTTTTATAGTCTTTAATGGAGGGTAGGATGAGCGCACGTCGGAAGAGCCGTGAGATCGCGCCACTCGGCGCGAACGACACCGCGGCACTTCCCGACTTCCCGCGCCAGCACAGATAGGGCGAGGGATAGCAACGTTTCTCTTCGCACTGCGAAGTTGTACAGCATAATTCAAATGCAAATTTTAATTAAAATATTGTTTTCTTTCAGTTTAGAGAGTCGCATTGGCACACACACAGTAGACATAAGTAAAAATTAGCAAAATCAGTGTTGACCATGTGCAAGTCTCAAAGAATTAACCGATCCCGTCAACTTCCAAGCAAGCCTGCCACCGTTAATTTTACTTGGGCCCTCCCACCAACGTTGCCACAGACCGGTTAACTCATTGAGAGTTGCACAACTGGTCAGTTTTGGTCGTGTGTGGGAATCGAACCCACGAACATCGTATCGCCACCTGGCCAAGGTGTTTCCACGACGTAGCCAACTCAGCTAACACGACCAAGGGCCTGGCGGCGATATTAAGGGTTTTCAGTCAGTCCGCGCCCCTAGCGGATAGAACCGTAGACGCCCGCGGTCATTAGTTACATATTTTGCTACTAGAGTGCAGCACCAATCAATTCCCGTTATAGGCTACTACAAATAGAATAAAATTACTACCTCAATGGGTTAAAAACAACTTAGTTTATTATTATTATTGAAACTCTAACAATGCTTCTTCGTGAACATTTTCAACAAAGTAGTCTTTTATTTGTTTTTGCACACCGGCTTTAACACTATTTATCACTTGGACAACAAGAAAAGTAAATAATTCTAGCAAATAATCTAGTTGTTAAAAGAATAAACAGTTTTTTGTGACAAGTCTTCCAGCAAAACTGCTATGGTGCGGTATCATAGCTTATAATGTCATAGTCTATGTTTGATTTGTGCTATAGCTTATAAAATAGAAATGTTTCATAGCTTATAATGACAAAGTTGAATGTGTGTTATAACCTATAATTTTATAATTGTGTTGTAGCCTATAATTTTATAATTGTGTTGTAGCCTATGATGGTTTTTAATATTGTTTCACAGCTTATAAAATACCGGGAAAGAGTCTAATAACTCATAAAGCTGATTCTGTTGCATAGCCACTAAAGGAGGGGAAATCTTGATCTGTTTTATAGTCTTTAATGGAGGGTAGGATGAGCGCACGTCGGAAGAGCCGTGAGATCGCGCCACTCGGCGCGAACGACACCGCGGCACTTCCCGACTTCCCGCGCCAGCACAGATAGGGCGAGGGATAGCAACGTTTCTCTTCGCACTGCGAAGTTGTACAGCATAATTCAAATGCAAATTTTAATTAAAATATTGTTTTCTTTCAGTTTAGAGAGTCGCATTGGCACACACACAGTAGACATAAGTAAAAATTAGCAAAATCAGTGTTGACCATGTGCAAGTCTCAAAGAATTAACCGATCCCGTCAACTTCCAAGCAAGCCTGCCACCGTTAATTTTACTTGGGCCCTCCCACCAACGTTGCCACAGACCGGTTAACTCATTGAGAGTTGCACAACTGGTCAGTTTTGGTCGTGTGTGGGAATCGAACCCACGAACATCGTATCGCCACCTGGCCAAGGTGTTTCCACGACGTAGCCAACTCAGCTAACACGACCAAGGGCCTGGCGGCGATATTAAGGGTTTTCAGTCAGTCCGCGCCCCTAGCGGATAGAACCGTAGACGCCCGCGGTCATTAGTTACATATTTTGCTACTAGAGTGCAGCACCAATCAATTCCCGTTATAGGCTACTACAAATAGAATAAAATTACTACCTCAATGGGTTAAAAACAACTTAGTTTATTATTATTATTGAAACTCTAACAATGCTTCTTCGTGAACATTTTCAACAAAGTAGTCTTTTATTTGTTTTTGCACACCGGCTTTAACACTATTTATCACTTGGACAACAAGAAAAGTAAATAATTCTAGCAAATAATCTAGTTGTTAAAAGAATAAACAGTTTTTTGTGACAAGTCTTCCAGCAAAACTGCTATGGTGCGGTATCATAGCTTATAATGTCATAGTCTATGTTTGATTTGTGCTATAGCTTATAAAATAGAAATGTTTCATAGCTTATAATGACAAAGTTGAATGTGTGTTATAACCTATAATTTTATAATTGTGTTGTAGCCTATAATTTTATAATTGTGTTGTAGCCTATGATGGTTTTTAATATTGTTTCACAGCTTATAAAATACCGGGAAAGAGTCTAATAACTCATAAAGCTGATTCTGTTGCATAGCCACTAAAGGAGGGGAAATCTTGATCTGTTTTATAGTCTTTAATGGAGGGTAGGATGAGCGCACGTCGGAAGAGCCGTGAGATCGCGCCACTCGGCGCGAACGACACCGCGGCACTTCCCGACTTCCCGCGCCAGCACAGATAGGGCGAGGGATAGCAACGTTTCTCTTCGCACTGCGAAGTTGTACAGCATAATTCAAATGCAAATTTTAATTAAAATATTGTTTTCTTTCAGTTTAGAGAGTCGCATTGGCACACACACAGTAGACATAAGTAAAAATTAGCAAAATCAGTGTTGACCATGTGCAAGTCTCAAAGAATTAACCGATCCCGTCAACTTCCAAGCAAGCCTGCCACCGTTAATTTTACTTGGGCCCTCCCACCAACGTTGCCACAGACCGGTTAACTCATTGAGAGTTGCACAACTGGTCAGTTTTGGTCGTGTGTGGGAATCGAACCCACGAACATCGTATCGCCACCTGGCCAAGGTGTTTCCACGACGTAGCCAACTCAGCTAACACGACCAAGGGCCTGGCGGCGATATTAAGGGTTTTCAGTCAGTCCGCGCCCCTAGCGGATAGAACCGTAGACGCCCGCGGTCATTAGTTACATATTTTGCTACTAGAGTGCAGCACCAATCAATTCCCGTTATAGGCTACTACAAATAGAATAAAATTACTACCTCAATGGGTTAAAAACAACTTAGTTTATTATTATTATTGAAACTCTAACAATGCTTCTTCGTGAACATTTTCAACAAAGTAGTCTTTTATTTGTTTTTGCACACCGGCTTTAACACTATTTATCACTTGGACAACAAGAAAAGTAAATAATTCTAGCAAATAATCTAGTTGTTAAAAGAATAAACAGTTTTTTGTGACAAGTCTTCCAGCAAAACTGCTATGGTGCGGTATCATAGCTTATAATGTCATAGTCTATGTTTGATTTGTGCTATAGCTTATAAAATAGAAATGTTTCATAGCTTATAATGACAAAGTTGAATGTGTGTTATAACCTATAATTTTATAATTGTGTTGTAGCCTATAATTTTATAATTGTGTTGTAGCCTATGATGGTTTTTAATATTGTTTCACAGCTTATAAAATACCGGGAAAGAGTCTAATAACTCATAAAGCTGATTCTGTTGCATAGCCACTAAAGGAGGGGAAATCTTGATCTGTTTTATAGTCTTTAATGGAGGGTAGGATGAGCGCACGTCGGAAGAGCCGTGAGATCGCGCCACTCGGCGCGAACGACACCGCGGCACTTCCCGACTTCCCGCGCCAGCACAGATAGGGCGAGGGATAGCAACGTTTCTCTTCGCACTGCGAAGTTGTACAGCATAATTCAAATGCAAATTTTAATTAAAATATTGTTTTCTTTCAGTTTAGAGAGTCGCATTGGCACACACACAGTAGACATAAGTAAAAATTAGCAAAATCAGTGTTGACCATGTGCAAGTCTCAAAGAATTAACCGATCCCGTCAACTTCCAAGCAAGCCTGCCACCGTTAATTTTACTTGGGCCCTCCCACCAACGTTGCCACAGACCGGTTAACTCATTGAGAGTTGCACAACTGGTCAGTTTTGGTCGTGTGTGGGAATCGAACCCACGAACATCGTATCGCCACCTGGCCAAGGTGTTTCCACGACGTAGCCAACTCAGCTAACACGACCAAGGGCCTGGCGGCGATATTAAGGGTTTTCAGTCAGTCCGCGCCCCTAGCGGATAGAACCGTAGACGCCCGCGGTCATTAGTTACATATTTTGCTACTAGAGTGCAGCACCAATCAATTCCCGTTATAGGCTACTACAAATAGAATAAAATTACTACCTCAATGGGTTAAAAACAACTTAGTTTATTATTATTATTGAAACTCTAACAATGCTTCTTCGTGAACATTTTCAACAAAGTAGTCTTTTATTTGTTTTTGCACACCGGCTTTAACACTATTTATCACTTGGACAACAAGAAAAGTAAATAATTCTAGCAAATAATCTAGTTGTTAAAAGAATAAACAGTTTTTTGTGACAAGTCTTCCAGCAAAACTGCTATGGTGCGGTATCATAGCTTATAATGTCATAGTCTATGTTTGATTTGTGCTATAGCTTATAAAATAGAAATGTTTCATAGCTTATAATGACAAAGTTGAATGTGTGTTATAACCTATAATTTTATAATTGTGTTGTAGCCTATAATTTTATAATTGTGTTGTAGCCTATGATGGTTTTTAATATTGTTTCACAGCTTATAAAATACCGGGAAAGAGTCTAATAACTCATAAAGCTGATTCTGTTGCATAGCCACTAAAGGAGGGGAAATCTTGATCTGTTTTATAGTCTTTAATGGAGGGTAGGATGAGCGCACGTCGGAAGAGCCGTGAGATCGCGCCACTCGGCGCGAACGACACCGCGGCACTTCCCGACTTCCCGCGCCAGCACAGATAGGGCGAGGGATAGCAACGTTTCTCTTCGCACTGCGAAGTTGTACAGCATAATTCAAATGCAAATTTTAATTAAAATATTGTTTTCTTTCAGTTTAGAGAGTCGCATTGGCACACACACAGTAGACATAAGTAAAAATTAGCAAAATCAGTGTTGACCATGTGCAAGTCTCAAAGAATTAACCGATCCCGTCAACTTCCAAGCAAGCCTGCCACCGTTAATTTTACTTGGGCCCTCCCACCAACGTTGCCACAGACCGGTTAACTCATTGAGAGTTGCACAACTGGTCAGTTTTGGTCGTGTGTGGGAATCGAACCCACGAACATCGTATCGCCACCTGGCCAAGGTGTTTCCACGACGTAGCCAACTCAGCTAACACGACCAAGGGCCTGGCGGCGATATTAAGGGTTTTCAGTCAGTCCGCGCCCCTAGCGGATAGAACCGTAGACGCCCGCGGTCATTAGTTACATATTTTGCTACTAGAGTGCAGCACCAATCAATTCCCGTTATAGGCTACTACAAATAGAATAAAATTACTACCTCAATGGGTTAAAAACAACTTAGTTTATTATTATTATTGAAACTCTAACAATGCTTCTTCGTGAACATTTTCAACAAAGTAGTCTTTTATTTGTTTTTGCACACCGGCTTTAACACTATTTATCACTTGGACAACAAGAAAAGTAAATAATTCTAGCAAATAATCTAGTTGTTAAAAGAATAAACAGTTTTTTGTGACAAGTCTTCCAGCAAAACTGCTATGGTGCGGTATCATAGCTTATAATGTCATAGTCTATGTTTGATTTGTGCTATAGCTTATAAAATAGAAATGTTTCATAGCTTATAATGACAAAGTTGAATGTGTGTTATAACCTATAATTTTATAATTGTGTTGTAGCCTATAATTTTATAATTGTGTTGTAGCCTATGATGGTTTTTAATATTGTTTCACAGCTTATAAAATACCGGGAAAGAGTCTAATAACTCATAAAGCTGATTCTGTTGCATAGCCACTAAAGGAGGGGAAATCTTGATCTGTTTTATAGTCTTTAATGGAGGGTAGGATGAGCGCACGTCGGAAGAGCCGTGAGATCGCGCCACTCGGCGCGAACGACACCGCGGCACTTCCCGACTTCCCGCGCCAGCACAGATAGGGCGAGGGATAGCAACGTTTCTCTTCGCACTGCGAAGTTGTACAGCATAATTCAAATGCAAATTTTAATTAAAATATTGTTTTCTTTCAGTTTAGAGAGTCGCATTGGCACACACACAGTAGACATAAGTAAAAATTAGCAAAATCAGTGTTGACCATGTGCAAGTCTCAAAGAATTAACCGATCCCGTCAACTTCCAAGCAAGCCTGCCACCGTTAATTTTACTTGGGCCCTCCCACCAACGTTGCCACAGACCGGTTAACTCATTGAGAGTTGCACAACTGGTCAGTTTTGGTCGTGTGTGGGAATCGAACCCACGAACATCGTATCGCCACCTGGCCAAGGTGTTTCCACGACGTAGCCAACTCAGCTAACACGACCAAGGGCCTGGCGGCGATATTAAGGGTTTTCAGTCAGTCCGCGCCCCTAGCGGATAGAACCGTAGACGCCCGCGGTCATTAGTTACATATTTTGCTACTAGAGTGCAGCACCAATCAATTCCCGTTATAGGCTACTACAAATAGAATAAAATTACTACCTCAATGGGTTAAAAACAACTTAGTTTATTATTATTATTGAAACTCTAACAATGCTTCTTCGTGAACATTTTCAACAAAGTAGTCTTTTATTTGTTTTTGCACACCGGCTTTAACACTATTTATCACTTGGACAACAAGAAAAGTAAATAATTCTAGCAAATAATCTAGTTGTTAAAAGAATAAACAGTTTTTTGTGACAAGTCTTCCAGCAAAACTGCTATGGTGCGGTATCATAGCTTATAATGTCATAGTCTATGTTTGATTTGTGCTATAGCTTATAAAATAGAAATGTTTCATAGCTTATAATGACAAAGTTGAATGTGTGTTATAACCTATAATTTTATAATTGTGTTGTAGCCTATAATTTTATAATTGTGTTGTAGCCTATGATGGTTTTTAATATTGTTTCACAGCTTATAAAATACCGGGAAAGAGTCTAATAACTCATAAAGCTGATTCTGTTGCATAGCCACTAAAGGAGGGGAAATCTTGATCTGTTTTATAGTCTTTAATGGAGGGTAGGATGAGCGCACGTCGGAAGAGCCGTGAGATCGCGCCACTCGGCGCGAACGACACCGCGGCACTTCCCGACTTCCCGCGCCAGCACAGATAGGGCGAGGGATAGCAACGTTTCTCTTCGCACTGCGAAGTTGTACAGCATAATTCAAATGCAAATTTTAATTAAAATATTGTTTTCTTTCAGTTTAGAGAGTCGCATTGGCACACACACAGTAGACATAAGTAAAAATTAGCAAAATCAGTGTTGACCATGTGCAAGTCTCAAAGAATTAACCGATCCCGTCAACTTCCAAGCAAGCCTGCCACCGTTAATTTTACTTGGGCCCTCCCACCAACGTTGCCACAGACCGGTTAACTCATTGAGAGTTGCACAACTGGTCAGTTTTGGTCGTGTGTGGGAATCGAACCCACGAACATCGTATCGCCACCTGGCCAAGGTGTTTCCACGACGTAGCCAACTCAGCTAACACGACCAAGGGCCTGGCGGCGATATTAAGGGTTTTCAGTCAGTCCGCGCCCCTAGCGGATAGAACCGTAGACGCCCGCGGTCATTAGTTACATATTTTGCTACTAGAGTGCAGCACCAATCAATTCCCGTTATAGGCTACTACAAATAGAATAAAATTACTACCTCAATGGGTTAAAAACAACTTAGTTTATTATTATTATTGAAACTCTAACAATGCTTCTTCGTGAACATTTTCAACAAAGTAGTCTTTTATTTGTTTTTGCACACCGGCTTTAACACTATTTATCACTTGGACAACAAGAAAAGTAAATAATTCTAGCAAATAATCTAGTTGTTAAAAGAATAAACAGTTTTTTGTGACAAGTCTTCCAGCAAAACTGCTATGGTGCGGTATCATAGCTTATAATGTCATAGTGTATGTTTGATTTGTGCTATAGCTTATAAAATAGAAATGTTTCATAGCTTATAATGACAAAGTTGAATGTGTGTTATAACCTATAATTTTATAATTGTGTTGTAGCCTATAATTTTATAATTGTGTTGTAGCCTATGATGGTTTTTAATATTGTTTCACAGCTTATAAAATACCGGGAAAGAGTCTAATAACTCATAAAGCTGATTCTGTTGCATAGCCACTAAAGGAGGGGAAATCTTGATCTGTTTTATAGTCTTTAATGGAGGGTAGGATGAGCGCACGTCGGAAGAGCCGTGAGATCGCGCCACTCGGCGCGAACGACACCGCGGCACTTCCCGACTTCCCGCGCCAGCACAGATAGGGCGAGGGATAGCAACGTTTCTCTTCGCACTGCGAAGTTGTACAGCATAATTCAAATGCAAATTGATTGAACACTATTTCGTTTCAGTATAAAGCTAACAATACTGTTTACTTCTACTTCTACCGTCTACTTCTACTTCTACTTCACTCCCGCCATTGCATATTGTCTTTGTATTATATCAAATGTCATTTTTATTTTTACTTATTTTAAATCAGTGTTTGATGTTTAAATGCAAAACGAATCTTAATTTTGTTCATGATTAATATGCATACAACTGCCGATATTGTTCGATTTTTATTTTTTATTTGTGTTTGTAGCCTATTTAATCATCAAAATGTAAATGTAATTGTTTTAGTAATAATACGATGTTTTTTGATATTTTTTTAAGTGCACTGAATTTGAGGCAGAACTCGTTCTCACGCACAGGCCGATTGGGCCTATGTGAGAATTTTTTCTCCGCAATATTATTTGTGTACATGATGTTGTATTTGTTTTTATTTGGACATAAATTTGATTTGATTTGATTTCAGATTAATGTGCTTGTTAGGTCTACATTATGTCCAGCGCACAAAAGTGCAGCCTTGCGCACAACGCAGAGTGGCTTTATAACCTATCCCGAGCGCTGTGGCTGCTCATTTTTGTAGCCAAATTAAATAGTTCCGTCAGACGTCAGCCGCTACGCCACGAAGCCACGCCAGACGCTGCGTGCTGCGTGCCACTGCCCGCCGGACGCTACACCGGCCGCTCTTCCACCGTATACGCATCCTCCCCATTATAGAGTATAACACAATTCGCGTATTACCCGACCGTGAGTCATAAGCTATGAAACCAGAGCAATTTTATGGCTTATGAAAAAATTGTACATTTATTAGATGTAAGACGTGAATTGTATCATAGTCTATAATTTTTAGTGAATTTGTTTTATAGTCTATAAAGAATTGAAATTTTGTGTTATAACCTATAATAGATTATAGGCTATGAAACAAATATTAATTATAAGATATGAAATAAATTCAACATTTTAGACTACGAGATTATACGTTATAGGACCCCACTACTGCGGTGCCTCAATACTGGCATAATACAGTACCAGCCTTAAACTGATATTTAAGCCAATACTGGCTGAAACTGGTCTTTTACAGTCATGCTTTATGTGGAATTTGACAGCTCCTAACGTCTAGATATTCCTTTTGGCGTTTTTGAAAACATCCACCTTTCTATAAATTATGAAAAGGATCACTATAAAAACATCTATGGGAAATTCTATACAAACGGTCATCACAGTTAAGTAATAGTTGTAAGTTTGGGTATTTTAGATTAATTCCAATATAATACATAGGCTATGGCTATCATACAACTTAAGATGCTATTATTATAGTGCATGAATGTAAATAGAGAAAGTTAATATTGGTATAATCGTTGACCAATACGAATATATAAGTGGCACAGTAAAATGCATACAAAAATAAGTACATTTTTAGAAATTGATATATTCTTCAAGTCGTCATACACTAATATGTCAGTTAACCCATTGGCGTAGACATACGAGCAGGTCTCGTTCCTTACTTGTAATTTTAATAACGTGTGAATTGGAGTATAAAATTGGTATTTTTAAATGGATTAATGGCATATTTTAATTAAAATATTGTTTTCTTTCAGTTTAGAGAGTCGCATTGGCACACACACAGTAGACATAAGTAAAAATTAGCAAAATCAGTGTTGACCATGTGCAAGTCTCAAAGAATTAACCGATCCCGTCAACTTCCAAGCAAGCCTGCCACCGTTAATTTTACTTGGGCCCTCCCACCAACGTTGCCACAGACCGGTTAACTCATTGAGAGTTGCACAACTGGTCAGTTTTGGTCGTGTGTGGGAATCGAACCCACGAACATCGTATCGCCACCTGGCCAAGGTGTTTCCACGACGTAGCCAACTCAGCTAACACGACCAAGGGCCTGGCGGCGATATTAAGGGTTTTCAGTCAGTCCGCGCCCCTAGCGGATAGAACCGTAGACGCCCGCGGTCATTAGTTACATATTTTGCTACTAGAGTGCAGCACCAATCAATTCCCGTTATAGGCTACTACAAATAGAATAAAATTACTACCTCAATGGGTTAAAAACAACTTAGTTTATTATTATTATTGAAACTCTAACAATGCTTCTTCGTGAACATTTTCAACAAAGTAGTCTTTTATTTGTTTTTGCAAATAAGTCGAAACTGTACAATTATTAATATTTATGCCTTGTACTTTATTCTGTACACATACTATTAAAAACACTCCCTCAACATTGTGATTGCAATGTAAAGATGTAAAGATTGTGTGTTTAATTGCTGATTTTGACAAAAATAAACTCAAAGTTATAAATTATGAAAAGGATCACTATAAAAACATCTATGGGAAATTCTATACAAACGGTCATCACAGTTAAGTAATAGTTGTCAGTTTGGGTATTTTAGATTAATTCCAATATAATACATAAGCTATGGCTATCATACAACTTAAGATGCTATTATTATAGTGCATGAATGTAAATAGAGAAAGTTAATATTGGTATAATCGTTGACCAATACGAATATATAAGTGGCACAGTAAAATGCATACAAAAATAAGTACATTTTTAGAAATTGATATATTCTTCAAGTCGTCATACACTAATATGTCAGTTAAAAACAACTTAGTTTATTATTATTATTGAAACTCTAACAATGCTTCTTCGTGAACATTTTCAACAAAGTAGTCTTTTATTTGTTTTTGCACACCGGCTTTAACACTATTTATCACTTGGACAACAAGAAAAGTAAATAATTCTAGCAAATAATCTAGTTGTTAAAAGAATAAACAGTTTTTTGTGACAAGTCTTCCAGCAAAACTGCTATGGTGCGGTATCATAGCTTATAATGTCATAGTCTATGTTTGATTTGTGCTATAGCTTATAAAATAGAAATGTTTCATAGCTTATAATGACAAAGTTGAATGTGTGTTATAACCTATAATTTTATAATTGTGTTGTAGCCTATAATTTTATAATTGTGTTGTAGCCTATGATGGTTTTTAATATTGTTTCACAGCTTATAAAATACCGGGAAAGAGTCTAATAACTCATAAAGCTGATTCTGTTGCATAGCCACTAAAGGAGGGGAAATCTTGATCTGTTTTATAGTCTTTAATGGAGGGTAGGATGAGCGCACGTCGGAAGAGCCGTGAGATCGCGCCACTCGGCGCGAACGACACCGCGGCACTTCCCGACTTCCCGCGCCAGCACAGATAGGGCGAGGGATAGCAACGTTTCTCTTCGCACTGCGAAGTTGTACAGCATAATTCAAATGCAAATTGATTGAACACTATTTCGTTATAAATTATGAAAAGGATCACTATAAAAACATCTATGGGAAATTCTATACAAACGGTCATCACAGTTAAGTAATAGTTGTCAGTTTGGGTATTTTAGATTAATTCCAATATAATACATAGGCTATGGCTATCATACAACTTAAGATGCTATTATTATAGTGCATGAATGTAAATAGAGAAAGTTAATATTGGTATAATCGTTGACCAATACGAATATATAAGTGGCACAGTAAAATGCATACAAAAATAAGTACATTTTTAGAAATTGATATATTCTTCAAGTCGTCATACACTAATATGTCAGTTAACCCATTGGCGTAGACATACGAGCAGGTCTCGTTCCTTACTTGTAATTTTAATAACGTGTGAATTGGAGTATAAAATTGGTGTTTTTAAATGGATTAATGGCATATTTTAATTAAAATATTGTTTTCTTTCAGTTTAGAGAGTCGCATTGGCACACACACAGTAGACATAAGTAAAAATTAGCAAAATCAGTGTTGACCATGTGCAAGTCTCAAAGAATTAACCGATCCCGTCAACTTCCAAGCAAGCCTGCCACCGTTAATTTTACTTGGGCCCTCCCACCAACGTTGCCACAGACCGGTTAACTCATTGAGAGTTGCACAACTGGTCAGTTTTGGTCGTGTGTGGGAATCGAACCCACGAACATCGTATCGCCACCTGGCCAAGGTGTTTCCACGACGTAGCCAACTCAGCTAACACGACCAAGGGCCTGGCGGCGATATTAAGGGTTTTCAGTCAGTCCGCGCCCCTAGCGGATAGAACCGTAGACGCCCGCGGTCATTAGTTACATATTTTGCTACTAGAGTGCAGCACCAATCAATTCCCGTTATAGGCTACTACAAATAGAATAAAATTACTACCTCAATGGGTTAAAAACAACTTAGTTTATTATTATTATTGAAACTCTAACAATGCTTCTTCGTGAACATTTTCAACAAAGTAGTCTTTTATTTGTTTTTGCACACCGGCTTTAACACTATTTATCACTTGGACAACAAGAAAAGTAAATAATTCTAGCAAATAATCTAGTTGTTAAAAGAATAAACAGTTTTTTGTGACAAGTCTTCCAGCAAAACTGCTATGGTGCGGTATCATAGCTTATAATGTCATAGTCTATGTTTGATTTGTGTTATAACCTATAATTTTATAATTGTGTTGTAGCCTATAATTTTATAATTGTGTTGTAGCCTATGATGGTTTTTAATATTGTTTCACAGCTTATAAAATACCGGGAAAGAGTCTAATAACTCATAAAGCTGATTCTGTTGCATAGCCACTAAAGGAGGGGAAATCTTGATCTGTTTTATAGTCTTTAATGGAGGGTAGGATGAGCGCACGTCGGAAGAGCCGTGAGATCGCGCCACTCGGCGCGAACGACACCGCGGCACTTCCCGACTTCCCGCGCCAGCACAGATAGGGCGAGGGATAGCAACGTTTCTCTTCGCACTGCGAAGTTGTACAGCATAATTCAAATGCAAATTGATTGAACACTATTTCGTTATAAATAGTGTTATATAGAGTTATAAATAGAGTTATAAATGTTGAAACTCTAACAATGCTTCTTCGTGAACATTTTCAACAAAGTAGTCTTTTATTTGTTTTGCACACCGGCTTTAACACTATTTATCACTTGGACAACAAGAAAAGTAAATAATTCTAGCAAATAATCTAGTTGTTAAAAGAATAAACAGTTTTTTGTGACAAGTCTTCCAGCAAAACTGCTATGGTGCGGTATCATAGCTTATAATGTCATAGTCTATGTTTGATTTGTGTTATAACCTATAATTTTATAATTGTGTTGTAGCCTATAATTTTATAATTGTGTTGTAGCCTATGATGGTTTTTAATATTGTTTCACAGCTTATAAAATACCGGGAAAGAGTCTAATAACTCATAAAGCTGATTCTGTTGCATAGCCACTAAAGGAGGGGAAATCTTGATCTGTTTTATAGTCTTTAATGGAGGGTAGGATGAGCGCACGTCGGAAGAGCCGTGAGATCGCGCCACTCGGCGCGAACGACACCGCGGCACTTCCCGACTTCCCGCGCCAGCACAGATAGGGCGAGGGATAGCAACGTTTCTCTTCGCACTGCGAAGTTGTACAGCATAATTCAAATGCAAATTGATTGAACACTATTTCGTTATAAATTATGAAAAGGATCACTATAAAAACATCTATGGGAAATTCTATACAAACGGTCATCACAGTTAAGTAATAGTTGTCAGTTTGGGTATTTTAGATTAATTCCAATATAATACATAGGCTATGGCTATCATACAACTTAAGATGCTATTATTATAGTGCATGAATGTAAATAGAGAAAGTTAATATTGGTATAATCGTTTACCAATACGAATATATAAGTGGCACAGTAAAATGCATACAAAAATAAGTACATTTTTAGAAATTGATATATTCTTCAAGTCGTCATACACTAATATGTCAGTTAACCCATTGGCGTAGACATACGAGCAGGTCTCGTTCCTTACTTGTAATTTTAATAACGTGTGAATTGGAGTATAAAATTGGTGTTTTTAAATGGATTAATGGCATATTTTAATTAAAATATTGTTTTCTTTCAGTTTAGAGAGTCGCATTGGCACACACACAGTAGACATAAGTAAAAATTAGCAAAATCAGTGTTGACCATGTGCAAGTCTCAAAGAATTAACCGATCCCGTCAACTTCCAAGCAAGCCTGCCACCGTTAATTTTACTTGGGCCCTCCCACCAACGTTGCCACAGACCGGTTAACTCATTGAGAGTTGCACAACTGGTCAGTTTTGGTCGTGTGTGGGAATCGAACCCACGAACATCGTATCGCCACCTGGCCAAGGTGTTTCCACGACGTAGCCAACTCAGCTAACACGACCAAGGGCCTGGCGGCGATATTAAGGGTTTTCAGTCAGTCCGCGCCCCTAGCGGATAGAACCGTAGACGCCCGCGGTCATTAGTTACATATTTTGCTACTAGAGTGCAGCACCAATCAATTCCCGTTATAGGCTACTACAAATAGAATAAAATTACTACCTCAATGGGTTAAAAACAACTTAGTTTATTATTATTATTGAAACTCTAACAATGCTTCTTCGTGAACATTTTCAACAAAGTAGTCTTTTATTTGTTTTTGCACACCGGCTTTAACACTATTTATCACTTGGACAACAAGAAAAGTAAATAATTCTAGCAAATAATCTAGTTGTTAAAAGAATAAACAGTTTTTTGTGACAAGTCTTCCAGCAAAACTGCTATGGTGCGGTATCATAGCTTATAATGTCATAGTCTATGTTTGATTTGTGCTATAGCTTATAAAATAGAAATGTTTCATAGCTTATAATGACAAAGTTAAATGTGTGTTATAACCTATAATTTTATAATTGTGTTGTAGCCTATAATTTTATAATTGTGTTGTAGCCTATGATGGTTTTTAATATTGTTTCACAGCTTATAAAATACCGGGAAAGAGTCTAATAACTCATAAAGCTGATTCTGTTGCATAGCCACTAAAGGAGGGGAAATCTTGATCTGTTTTATAGTCTTTAATGGAGGGTAGGATGAGCGCACGTCGGAAGAGCCGTGAGATCGCGCCACTCGGCGCGAACGACACCGCGGCACTTCCCGACTTCCCGCGCCAGCACAGATAGGGCGAGGGATAGCAACGTTTCTCTTCGCACTGCGAAGTTGTACAGCATAATTCAAATGCAAATTGATTGAACACTATTTCGTTTCAGTATAAAGCTAACAATACCGTTTACTTCTACTTCTACCGTCTACTTCTACTTCTACTTCACTCCCGCCATTGCATATTGTCTTTGTATTATATCAAATGTCATTTTTATTTTTACTTATTTTAAATCAGTGTTTGATGTTTAAATGCAAAACGAATCTTAATTTTGTTCATGATTAATATGCATACAACTGCCGATATTGTTCGATTTTTATTTTTTATTTGTGTTTGTAGCCTATTTAATCATCAAAATGTAAATGTAATTGTTTTAGTAATAATACGATGTTTTTTGATATTTTTTAAGTGCACTGAATTTGAGGCAGAACTCGTTCTCACGCACAGGCCGATTGGGCCTATGTGAGAATTTTTTCTCCGCAATATTATTTGTGTACATGATGTTGTATTTGTTTTTATTTGGACATAAATTTGATTTGATTTGATTTGATTTGATTTCAGATTAATGTGCTTGTTAGGTCTACATTATGTCCAGCGCACAAAAGTGCAGCCTTGCGCACAACGCAGAGTGGCTTTATAACCTATCCCGAGCGCTGTGGCTGCTCATTTTTGTAGCCAAATTAAATAGTTCCGTCAGACGTCAGCCGCTACGCCACGAAGCCACGCCAGACGCTGCGTGCTGCGTGCCACTGCCCGCCGGACGCTACACCGGCCGCTCTTCCACCGTATACGCATCCTCCCCATTATAGAGTATAACACAATTCGCGTATTACCCGACCGTGAGTCATAAGCTATGAAACCAGAGCAATTTTATGGCTTATGAAAAAATTGTACATTTATTAGATGTAAGACGTGAATTGTATCATAGTCTATAATTTTTAGTGAATTTGTTTTATAGTCTATAAAGAATTGAAATTTTGTGTTATAACCTATAATAGATTATAGGCTATGAAACAAATATTAATTATAAGATATGAAATAAATTCAACATTTTAGACTACGAGATTATACGTTATAGGACCCCACTACTGCGGTGCCTCAATACTGGCATAATACAGTACCAGCCTTAAACTGATATTTAAGCCAATACTGGCTGAAACTGGTCTTTTACAGTCATGCTTTATGTGGAATTTGACAGCTCCTAACGTCTAGATATTCCTTTTGGCGTTTTTGAAATTCCCCTTGCCTTGCGATGTTGCTGTTGAGTGTATTCCTGTTGTATGTATTAAAATATTTGTTTATGGGATTTGTTTCTAAAATGTAAGTAAACAAATTGGCAAAATGGGCGTAAAAGGCCAAGCTTGCAATGTTATGACACTGACATAGTGGCAAACCTAAATACATTTCTCATATGAGTTATGAGTATTTTTTTCGTATGAGTAAAGGAACCTTTGGCTATGTGTTGTAAACTTGAGCACTACAAACACAATTAAACGCGACGACACATCAACGGCACCGGCGGGAGCGATGTTGCCCACAAGTCGGTACCGGCAACGGCACAGCATCGGCGTGTCGGTGTGTGTGTAAACGGTTCCATTGGTTAGCATTGAATCTTAACCCCAACGACACCGGGACGGCACCGTGTCGTTGTTGCCGATGTCGTGTCGCCCAGTGTGAAAACGCACTATCATATTAACCGTCTTGTGTGTAAGTACAGTATAAGTGTAAGTATATTTTTCGGTGTAGTGAGCCGTTTATTTTTTCCTGTATAACGTTAGGTAAATAATAAAACATTCTTTCAATATACATCTACGGCAAGCCCTAACTAGTAAATACCTATAATATACGTTATATAAAATAAATTATAATATTATCTGAAGGAGTTAAGAAACTTATAATGAATTAAGGTGGATGATATGACAAACGTAACGACAAATACAGTATTAAAATTGATAAATGAATATTTAACACGGAAACAGTTTGGTGTCGAATCGTATCAATTACGCAGATTGATATTATATTCAAAATAAAAAGTAAAGAAGTATTTTCTAATTGTTGCCAATTTCAAAAACAACTTTAGGTGAATGTAATCTTTGTGTAAATTGTTGGGAATTTTAAACCACGGCGGTTTGTGTAGGATATGCAGAATAGTCAGAACACGTTATTATACAGGGTGTTTATTTTAAAACGCAAGCCAATTTACAAGTGCCAAAAGTCACCGTTTTAATACAAATTCATTTATATTCATTTTAACAACCCTACCTCATTTACGTCACCGTCTGGCAACAGATTTGCTTGGTTAAAATGTTGTTCTTTTGCTGTTATTTTTAAATTATTACATTTAAAATAAAACTATGGTACCGGTATTTACAATTTGTTGAAAAGAGCGGACATTGCATAAATGCTTGGTATGTTTTAGAACCTAGTCTAAAAAATAACATTTTTAATTACGAAGTTAAAGGAATTTGTTTTAGTCAAAAACAATAAAACACATTTCAGTAGGGTCAAATACGAGATTGTAATCTGTGCTTGCAAATATTTGGTTGCATTTTTAAAGAAACACCTTGATAATCTGCAGAAAACTCTGCGTTAAATGTTGTTTATACAATTCCAGGAGGAATTAGCCATTACATTGATTTTCAATTTATCGATGTTCGTAACGTTAAACTATTATTGATGATAGAGCTGATAATGTAAACAGTAAAGGCCAAGACCATTTATATTCCAGCAAAGACGGATGGGAAAACGAACCCTGGTGGGTATTTATGGAACCATTTGTCTCTTCTGTCCACCTGTTTTTGAGATTTGTGATTTAGAGACAAAATTAGTTTGTAGTTTACTAGTAATATACAAACAAATAAGTCGAAACTGTACAATTATTAATATTTATGCCTTGTACTTTATTCTGTACACATACTATTAAAAATACTCCCTCAACATTGTGATTGCAATGTAAAGATGTAAAGATTGTGTGTTTAATTGCTGATTTTGACAAAAATAAACTCAAAGTTATAAATTATGAAAAGGATCACTATAAAAACATCTATGGGAAATTCTATACAAACGGTCATCACAGTTAAGTAATAGTTGTCAGTTTGGGTATTTTAGATTAATTCCAATATAATACATAGGCTATGGCTATCATACAACTTAAGATGCTATTATTATAGTGCATGAATGTAAATAGAGAAAGTTAATATTGGTATAATCGTTGACCAATACGAATATATAAGTGGCACAGTAAAATGCATACAAAAATAAGTACATTTTTAGAAATTGATATATTCTTCAAGTCGTCATACACTAATATGTCAGTTAAAAACAACTTAGTTTATTATTATTATTGAAACTCTAACAATGCTTCTTCGTGAACATTTTCAACAAAGTAGTCTTTTATTTGTTTTTGCACACCGGCTTTAACACTATTTATCACTTGGACAACAAGAAAAGTAAATAATTCTAGCAAATAATCTAGTTGTTAAAAGAATAAACAGTTTTTTGTGACAAGTCTTCCAGCAAAACTGCTATGGTGCGGTATCATAGCTTATAATGTCATAGTGTATGTTTGATTTGTGCTATAGCTTATAAAATAGAAATGTTTCATAGCTTATAATGACAAAGTTGAATGTGTGTTATAACCTATAATTTTATAATTGTGTTGTAGCCTATAATTTTATAATTGTGTTGTAGCCTATGATGGTTTTTAATATTGTTTCACAGCTTATAAAATACCGGGAAAGAGTCTAATAACTCATAAAGCTGATTCTGTTGCATAGCCACTAAAGGAGGGGAAATCTTGATCTGTTTTATAGTCTTTAATGGAGGGTAGGATGAGCGCACGTCGGAAGAGCCGTGAGATCGCGCCACTCGGCGCGAACGACACCGCGGCACTTCCCGACTTCCCGCGCCAGCACAGATAGGGCGAGGGATAGCAACGTTTCTCTTCGCACTGCGAAGTTGTACAGCATAATTCAAATGCAAATTTTAATTAAAATATTGTTTTCTTTCAGTTTAGAGAGTCGCATTGGCACACACACAGTAGACATAAGTAAAAATTAGCAAAATCAGTGTTGACCATGTGCAAGTCTCAAAGAATTAACCGATCCCGTCAACTTCCAAGCAAGCCTGCCACCGTTAATTTTACTTGGGCCCTCCCACCAACGTTGCCACAGACCGGTTAACTCATTGAGAGTTGCACAACTGGTCAGTTTTGGTCGTGTGTGGGAATCGAACCCACGAACATCGTATCGCCACCTGGCCAAGGTGTTTCCACGACGTAGCCAACTCAGCTAACACGACCAAGGGCCTGGCGGCGATATTAAGGGTTTTCAGTCAGTCCGCGCCCCTAGCGGATAGAACCGTAGACGCCCGCGGTCATTAGTTACATATTTTGCTACTAGAGTGCAGCACCAATCAATTCCCGTTATAGGCTACTACAAATAGAATAAAATTACTACCTCAATGGGTTAAAAACAACTTAGTTTATTATTATTATTGAAACTCTAACAATGCTTCTTCGTGAACATTTTCAACAAAGTAGTCTTTTATTTGTTTTTGCACACCGGCTTTAACACTATTTATCACTTGGACAACAAGAAAAGTAAATAATTCTAGCAAATAATCTAGTTGTTAAAAGAATAAACAGTTTTTTGTGACAAGTCTTCCAGCAAAACTGCTATGGTGCGGTATCATAGCTTATAATGTCATAGTCTATGTTTGATTTGTGCTATAGCTTATAAAATAGAAATGTTTCATAGCTTATAATGACAAAGTTGAATGTGTGTTATAACCTATAATTTTATAATTGTGTTGTAGCCTATAATTTTATAATTGTGTTGTAGCCTATGATGGTTTTTAATATTGTTTCACAGCTTATAAAATACCGGGAAAGAGTCTAATAACTCATAAAGCTGATTCTGTTGCATAGCCACTAAAGGAGGGGAAATCTTGATCTGTTTTATAGTCTTTAATGGAGGGTAGGATGAGCGCACGTCGGAAGAGCCGTGAGATCGCGCCACTCGGCGCGAACGACACCGCGGCACTTCCCGACTTCCCGCGCCAGCACAGATAGGGCGAGGGATAGCAACGTTTCTCTTCGCACTGCGAAGTTGTACAGCATAATTCAAATGCAAATTGATTGAACACTATTTCGTTTCAGTATAAAGCTAACAATACCGTTTACTTCTACTTCTACCGTCTACTTCTACTTCTACTTCACTCCCGCCATTGCATATTGTCTTTGTATTATATCAAATGTCATTTTTATTTTTACTTATTTTAAATCAGTGTTTGATGTTTAAATGCAAAACGAATCTTAATTTTGTTCATGATTAATATGCATACAACTGCCGATATTGTTCGATTTTTATTTTTTATTTGTGTTTGTAGCCTATTTAATCATCAAAATGTAAATGTAATTGTTTTAGTAATAATACGATGTTTTTTGATATTTTTTTAAGTGCACTGAATTTGAGGCAGAACTCGTTCTCACGCACAGGCCGATTGGGCCTATGTGAGAATTTTTTCTCCGCAATATTATTTGTGTACATGATGTTGTATTTGTTTTTATTTGGACATAAATTTGATTTGATTTGATTTCAGATTAATGTGCTTGTTAGGTCTACATTATGTCCAGCGCACAAAAGTGCAGCTTTGCGCACAACGCAGAGTGGCTTTATAACCTATCCCGAGCGCTGTGGCTGCTCATTTTTGTAGCCAAATTAAATAGTTCCGTCAGACGTCAGCCGCTACGCCACGAAGCCACGCCAGACGCTGCGTGCTGCGTGCCACTGCCCGCCGGACGCTACACCGGCCGCTCTTCCACCGTATACGCATCCTCCCCATTATAGAGTATAACACAATTCGCGTATTACCCGACCGTGAGTCATAAGCTATGAAACCAGAGCAATTTTATGGCTTATGAAAAAATTGTACATTTATTAGATGTAAGACGTGAATTGTATCATAGTCTATAATTTTTAGTGAATTTGTTTTATAGTCTATAAAGAATTGAAATTTTGTGTTATAACCTATAATAGATTATAGGCTATGAAACAAATATTAATTATAAGATATGAAATAAATTCAACATTTTAGACTACGAGATTATACGTTATAGGACCCCACTACTGCGGTGCCTCAATACTGGCATAATACAGTACCAGCCTTAAACTGATATTTAAGCCAATACTGGCTGAAACTGGTCTTTTACAGTCATGCTTTATGTGGAATTTGACAGCTCCTAACGTCTAGATATTCCTTTTGGCGTTTTTGAAAACATCCACCTTTCTATAAATTATGAAAAGGATCACTATAAAAACATCTATGGGAAATTCTATACAAACGGTCATCACAGTTAAGTAATAGTTGTCAGTTTGGGTATTTTAGATTAATTCCAATATAATACATAGGCTATGGCTATCATACAACTTAAGATGCTATTATTATAGTGCATGAATGTAAATAGAGAAAGTTAATATTGGTATAATCGTTGACCAATACGAATATATAAGTGGCACAGTAAAATGCATACAAAAATAAGTACATTTCTAGAAATTGATATATTCTTCAAGTCGTCATACACTAATATGTCAGTTAACCCATTGGCGTAGACATACGAGCAGGTCTCGTTCCTTACTTGTAATTTTAATAACGTGTGAATTGGAGTATAAAATTGGTGTTTTTAAATGGATTAATGGCATATTTTAATTAAAATATTGTTTTCTTTCAGTTTAGAGAGTCGCATTGGCACACACACAGTAGACATAAGTAAAAATTAGCAAAATCAGTGTTGACCATGTGCAAGTCTCAAAGAATTAACCGATCCCGTCAACTTCCAAGCAAGCCTGCCACCGTTAATTTTACTTGGGCCCTCCCACCAACGTTGCCACAGACCGGTTAACTCATTGAGAGTTGCACAACTGGTCAGTTTTGGTCGTGTGTGGGAATCGAACCCACGAACATCGTATCGCCACCTGGCCAAGGTGTTTCCACGACGTAGCCAACTCAGCTAACACGACCAAGGGCCTGGCGGCGATATTAAGGGTTTTCAGTCAGTCCGCGCCCCTAGCGGATAGAACCGTAGACGCCCGTGGTCATTAGTTACATATTTTGCTACTAGAGTGCAGCACCAATCAATTCCCGTTATAGGCTACTACAAATAGAATAAAATTACTACCTCAATGGGTTAAAAACAACTTAGTTTATTATTATTATTGAAACACTTCCCGACTTCCCGCGCCAGCACAGATAGGGCGAGGGATAGCAACGTTTCTCTTCGCACTGCGAAGTTGTACAGCATAATTCAAATGCAAATTGATTGAACACTATTTCGTTTCAGTATAAAGCTAACAATACCGTTTACTTCTACTTCTACCGTCTACTTCTACTTCTACTTCACTCCCGCCATTGCATATTGTCTTTGTATTATATCAAATGTCATTTTTATTTTTACTTATTTTAAATCAGTGTTTGATGTTTAAATGCAAAACGAATCTTAATTTTGTTCATGATTAATATGCATACAACTGCCGATATTGTTCGATTTTTATTTTTTATTTGTGTTTGTAGCCTATTTAATCATCAAAATGTAAATGTAATTGTTTTAGTAATAATACGATGTTTTTTGATATTTTTTTAAGTGCACTGAATTTGAGGCAGAACTCGTTCTCACGCACAGGCCGATTGGGCCTATGTGAGAATTTTTTCTCCGCAATATTATTTGTGTACATGATGTTGTATTTGTTTTTATTTGGACATAAATTTGATTTGATTTGATTTCAGATTAATGTGCTTGTTAGGTCTACATTATGTCCAGCGCACAAAAGTGCAGCTTTGCGCACAACGCAGAGTGGCTTTATAACCTATCCCGAGCGCTGTGGCTGCTCATTTTTGTAGCCAAATTAAATAGTTCCGTCAGACGTCAGCCGCTACGCCACGAAGCCACGCCAGACGCTGCGTGCTGCGTGCCACTGCCCGCCGGACGCTACACCGGCCGCTCTTCCACCGTATACGCATCCTCCCCATTATAGAGTATAACACAATTCGCGTATTACCCGACCGTGAGTCATAAGCTATGAAACCAGAGCAATTTTATGGCTTATGAAAAAATTGTACATTTATTAGATGTAAGACGTGAATTGTATCATAGTCTATAATTTTTAGTGAATTTGTTTTATAGTCTATAAAGAATTGAAATTTTGTGTTATAACCTATAATAGATTATAGGCTATGAAACAAATATTAATTATAAGATATGAAATAAATTCAACATTTTAGACTACGAGATTATACGTTATAGGACCCCACTACTGCGGTGCCTCAATACTGGCATAATACAGTACCAGCCTTAAACTGATATTTAAGCCAATACTGGCTGAAACTGGTCTTTTACAGTCATGCTTTATGTGGAATTTGACAGCTCCTAACGTCTAGATATTCCTTTTGGCGTTTTTGAAAACATCCACCTTTCTATAAATTATGAAAAGGATCACTATAAAAACATCTATGGGGAATTCTATACAAACGGTCATCACAGTTAAGTAATAGTTGTCAGTTTGGGTATTTTAGATTAATTCCAATATAATACATAGGCTATGGCTATCATACAACTTAAGATGCTATTATTATAGTGCATGAATGTAAATAGATAAAGTTAATATTGGTATAATCGTTGACCAATACGAATATATAAGTGGCACAGTAAAATGCATACAAAAATAAGTACATTTCTAGAAATTGATATATTCTTCAAGTCGTCATACACTAATATGTCAGTTAAAAACAACTTAGTTTATTATTATTATTGAAACTCTAACAATGCTTCTTCGTGAACATTTTCAACAAAGTAGTCTTTTATTTGTTTTTGCACACCGGCTTTAACACTATTTATCACTTGGACAACAAGAAAAGTAAATAATTCTAGCAAATAATTTTAAATGCAAAACGAATCTTAATTTTGTTCATGATTAATATGCATACAACTGCCGATATTGTTCGATTTTTATTTTTTATTTGTGTTTGTAGCCTATTTAATCATCAAAATGTAAATGTAATTGTTTTAGTAATAATACGATGTTTTTTGATATTTTTTTAAGTGCACTGAATTTGAGGCAGAACTCGTTCTCACGCACAGGCCGATTGGGCCTATGTGAGAATTTTTTCTCCGCAATATTATTTGTGTACATGATGTTGTATTTGTTTTTATTTGGACATAAATTTGATTTGATTTGATTTCAGATTAATGTGCTTGTTAGGTCTACATTATGTCCAGCGCACAAAAGTGCAGCTTTGCGCACAACGCAGAGTGGCTTTATAACCTATCCCGAGCGCTGTGGCTGCTCATTTGTGTAGCCAAATTAAATAGTTCCGTCAGACGTCAGCCGCTACGCCACGAAGCCACGCCAGACGCTGCGTGCTGCGTGCCACTGCCCGCCGGACGCTACACCGGCCGCTCTTCCACCGTATACGCATCCTCCCCATTATAGAGTATAACACAATTCGCGTATTACCCGACCGTGAGTCATAAGCTATGAAACCAGAGCAATTTTATGGCTTATGAAAAAATTGTACATTTATTAGATGTAAGACGTGAATTGTATCATAGTCTATAATTTTTAGTGAATTTGTTTTATAGTCTATAAAGAATTGAAATTTTGTGTTATAACCTATAATAGATTATAGGCTATGAAACAAATATTAATTATAAGATATGAAATAAATTCAACATTTTAGACTACGAGATTATACGTTATAGGACCCCACTACTGCGGTGCCTCAATACTGGCATAATACAGTACCAGCCTTAAACTGATATTTAAGCCAATACTGGCTGAAACTGGTCTTTTACAGTCATGCTTTATGTGGAATTTGACAGCTCCTAACGTCTAGATATTCCTTTTGGCGTTTTTGAAAACATCCACCTTTCTATAAATTATGAAAAGGATCACTATAAAAACATCTATGGGAAATTCTATACAAACGGTCATCACAGTTAAGTAATAGTTGTCAGTTTGGGTATTTTAGATTAATTCCAATATAATACATAGGCTATGGCTATCATACAACTTAAGATGCTATTATTATAGTGCATGAATGTAAATAGAGAAAGTTAATATTGGTATAATCGTTGACCAATACGAATATATAAGTGGCACAGTAAAATTCATACAAAAATAAGTACATTTCTAGAAATTGATATATTCTTCAAGTCGTCATACACTAATATGTCAGTTAACCCATTGGCGTAGACATACGAGCAGGTCTCGTTCCTTACTTGTAATTTTAATAACGTGTGAATTGGAGTATAAAATTGGTGTTTTTAAATGGATTAATGGCATATTTTAATTAAAATATTGTTTTCTTTCAGTTTAGAGAGTCGCATTGGCACACACACAGTAGACATAAGTAAAAATTAGCAAAATCAGTGTTGACCATGTGCAAGTCTCAAAGAATTAACCGATCCCGTCAACTTCCAAGCAAGCCTGCCACCGTTTATTTTACTTGGGCCCTCCCACCAACGTTGCCACAGACCGGTTAACTCATTGAGAGTTGCACAACTGGTCAGTTTTGGTCGTGTGTGGGAATCGAACCCACGAACATCGTATCGCCACCTGGCCAAGGTGTTTCCACGACGTAGCCAACTCAGCTAACACGACCAAGGGCCTGGCGGCGATATTAAGGGTTTTCAGTCAGTCCGCGCCCCTAGCGGATAGAACCGTAGACGCCCGTGGTCATTAGTTACATATTTTGCTACTAGAGTGCAGCACCAATCAATTCCCGTTATAGGCTACTACAAATAGAATAAAATTACTACCTCAATGGGTTAAAAACAACTTAGTTTATTATTATTATTGAAACACTTCCCGACTTCCCGCGCCAGCACAGATAGGGCGAGGGATAGCAACGTTTCTCTTCGCACTGCGAAGTTGTACAGCATAATTCAAATGCAAATTGATTGAACACTATTTCGTTTCAGTATAAAGCTAACAATACCGTTTACTTCTACTTCTACCGTCTACTTCTACTTCTACTTCACTCCCGCCATTGCATATTGTCTTTGTATTATATCAAATGTCATTTTTATTTTTACTTATTTTAAATCAGTGTTTGATGTTTAAATGCAAAACGAATCTTAATTTTGTTCATGATTAATATGCATACAACTGCCGATATTGTTCGATTTTTATTTTTTATTTGTGTTTGTAGCCTATTTAATCATCAAAATGTAAATGTAATTGTTTTAGTAATAATACGATGTTTTTTGATATTTTTTTAAGTGCACTGAATTTGAGGCAGAACTCGTTCTCACGCACAGGCCGATTGGGCCTATGTGAGAATTTTTTCTCCGCAATATTATTTGTGTACATGATGTTGTATTTGTTTTTATTTGGACATAAATTTGATTTGATTTGATTTCAGATTAATGTGCTTGTTAGGTCTACATTATGTCCAGCGCACAAAAGTGCAGCTTTGCGCACAACGCAGAGTGGCTTTATAACCTATCCCGAGCGCTGTGGCTGCTCATTTTTGTAGCCAAATTAAATAGTTCCGTCAGACGTCAGCCGCTACGCCACGAAGCCACGCCAGACGCTGCGTGCTGCGTGCCACTGCCCGCCGGACGCTACACCGGCCGCTCTTCCACCGTATACGCATCCTCCCCATTATAGAGTATAACACAATTCGCGTATTACCCGACCGTGAGTCATAAGCTATGAAACCAGAGCAATTTTATGGCTTATGAAAAAATTGTACATTTATTAGATGTAAGACGTGAATTGTATCATAGTCTATAATTTTTAGTGAATTTGTTTTATAGTCTATAAAGAATTGAAATTTTGTGTTATAACCTATAATAGATTATAGGCTATGAAACAAATATTAATTATAAGATATGAAATAAATTCAACATTTTAGACTACGAGATTATACGTTATAGGACCCCACTACTGCGGTGCCTCAATACTGGCATAATACAGTACCAGCCTTAAACTGATATTTAAGCCAATACTGGCTGAAACTGGTCTTTTACAGTCATGCTTTATGTGGAATTTGACAGCTCCTAACGTCTAGATATTCCTTTTGGCGTTTTTGAAAACATCCACCTTTCTATAAATTATGAAAAGGATCACTATAAAAACATCTATGGGAAATTCTATACAAACGGTCATCACAGTTAAGTAATAGTTGTCAGTTTGGGTATTTTAGATTAATTCCAATATAATACATAGGCTATGGCTATCATACAACTTAAGATGCTATTATTATAGTGCATGAATGTAAATAGAGAAAGTTAATATTGGTATAATCGTTGACCAATACGAATATATAAGTGGCACAGTAAAATGCATACAAAAATAAGTACATTTCTAGAAATTGATATATTCTTCAAGTCGTCATACACTAATATGTCAGTTAAAAACAACTTAGTTTATTATTATTATTGAAACTCTAACAATGCTTCTTCGTGAACATTTTCAACAAAGTAGTCTTTTATTTGTTTTTGCACACCGGCTTTAACACTATTTATCACTTGGACAACAAGAAAAGTAAATAATTCTAGCAAATAATTTTAAATGCAAAACGAATCTTAATTTTGTTCATGATTAATATGCATACAACTGCCGATATTGTTCGATTTTTATTTTTTATTTGTGTTTGTAGCCTATTTAATCATCAAAATGTAAATGTAATTGTTTTAGTAATAATACGATGTTTTTTGATATTTTTTTAAGTGCACTGAATTTGAGGCAGAACTCGTTCTCACGCACAGGCCGATTGGGCCTATGTGAGAATTTTTTCTCCGCAATATTATTTGTGTACATGATGTTGTATTTGTTTTTATTTGGACATACATTTGATTTGATTTGATTTCAGATTAATGTGCTTGTTAGGTCTACATTATGTCCAGCGCACAAAAGTGCAGCCTTGCGCACAACGCAGAGTGGCTTTATAACCTATCCCGAGCGCTGTGGCTGCTCATTTTTGTAGCCAAATTAAATAGTTCCGTCAGACGTCAGCCGCTACGCCACGAAGCCACGCCAGACGCTGCGTGCTGCGTGCCACTGCCCGCCGGACGCTACACCGGCCGCTCTTCCACCGTATACGCATCCTCCCCATTATAGAGTATAACACAATTCGCGTATTACCCGACCGTGAGTCATAAGCTATGAAACCAGAGCAATTTTATGGCTTATGAAAAAATTGTACATTTATTAGATGTAAGACGTGAATTGTATCATAGTCTATAATTTTTAGTGAATTTGTTTTATAGTCTATAAAGAATTGAAATTTTGTGTTATAACCTATAATAGATTATAGGCTATGAAACAAATATTAATTATAAGATATGAAATAAATTCAACATTTTAGACTACGAGATTATACGTTATAGGACCCCACTACTGCGGTGCCTCAATACTGGCATAATACAGTACCAGCCTTAAACTGATATTTAAGCCAATACTGGCTGAAACTGGTCTTTTACAGTCATGCTTTATGTGGAATTTGACAGCTCCTAACGTCTAGATATTCCTTTTGGCGTTTTTGAAAACATCCACCTTTCTATAAATTATGAAAAGGATCACTATAAAAACATCTATGGGAAATTCTATACAAACGGTCATCACAGTTAAGTAATAGTTGTCAGTTTGGGTATTTTAGATTAATTCCAATATAATACATAGGCTATGGCTATCATACAACTTAAGATGCTATTATTATAGTGCATGAATGTAAATAGAGAAAGTTAATATTGGTATAATCGTTGACCAATACGAATATATAAGTGGCACAGTAAAATGCATACAAAAATAAGTACATTTCTAGAAATTGATATATTCTTCAAGTCGTCATACACTAATATGTCAGTTAAAAACAACTTAGTTTATTATTATTATTGAAACTCTAACAATGCTTCTTCGTGAACATTTTCAACAAAGTAGTCTTTTATTTGTTTTTGCACACCGGCTTTAACACTATTTATCACTTGGACAACAAGAAAAGTAAATAATTCTAGCAAATAATTTTAAATGCAAAACGAATCTTAATTTTGTTCATGATTAATATGCATACAACTGCCGATATTGTTCGATTTTTATTTTTTATTTGTGTTTGTAGCCTATTTAATCATCAAAATGTAAATGTAATTGTTTTAGTAATAATACGATGTTTTTTGATATTTTTTTAAGTGCACTGAATTTGAGGCAGAACTCGTTCTCACGCACAGGCCGATTGGGCCTATGTGAGAATTTTTTCTCCGCAATATTATTTGTGTACATGATGTTGTATTTGTTTTTATTTGGACATACATTTGATTTGATTTGATTTCAGATTAATGTGCTTGTTAGGTCTACATTATGTCCAGCGCACAAAAGTGCAGCCTTGCGCACAACGCAGAGTGGCTTTATAACCTATCCCGAGCGCTGTGGCTGCTCATTTTTGTAGCCAAATTAAATAGTTCCGTCAGACGTCAGCCGCTACGCCACGAAGCCACGCCAGACGCTGCGTGCTGCGTGCCACTGCCCGCCGGACGCTACACCGGCCGCTCTTCCACCGTATACGCATCCTCCCCATTATAGAGTATAACACAATTCGCGTATTACCCGACCGTGAGTCATAAGCTATGAAACCAGAGCAATTTTATGGCTTATGAAAAAATTGTACATTTATTAGATGTAAGACGTGAATTGTATCATAGTCTATAATTTTTAGTGAATTTGTTTTATAGTCTATAAAGAATTGAAATTTTGTGTTATAACCTATAATAGATTATAGGCTATGAAACAAATATTAATTATAAGATATGAAATAAATTCAACATTTTAGACTACGAGATTATACGTTATAGGACCCCACTACTGCGGTGCCTCAATACTGGCATAATACAGTACCAGCCTTAAACTGATATTTAAGCCAATACTGGCTGAAACTGGTCTTTTACAGTCATGCTTTATGTGGAATTTGACAGCTCCTAACGTCTAGATATTCCTTTTGGCGTTTTTGAAAACATCCACCTTTCTATAAATTATGAAAAGGATCACTATAAAAACATCTATGGGAAATTCTATACAAACGGTCATCACAGTTAAGTAATAGTTGTCAGTTTGGGTATTTTAGATTAATTCCAATATAATACATAGGCTATGGCTATCATACAACTTAAGATGCTATTATTATAGTGCATGAATGTAAATAGAGAAAGTTAATATTGGTATAATCGTTGACCAATACGAATATATAAGTGGCACAGTAAAATGCATACAAAAATAAGTACATTTTTAGAAATTGATATATTCTTCAAGTCGTCATACACTAATATGTCAGTTAACCCATTGGCGTAGACATACGAGCAGGTCTCGTTCCTTACTTGTAATTTTAATAACGTGTGAATTGGAGTATAAAATTGGTGTTTTTAAATGGATTAATGGCATATTTTAATTAAAATATTGTTTTCTTTCAGTTTAGAGAGTCGCATTGGCACACACACAGTAGACATAAGTAAAAATTAGCAAAATCAGTGTTGACCATGTGCAAGTCTCAAAGAATTAACCGATCCCGTCAACTTCCAAGCAAGCCTGCCACCGTTAATTTTACTTGGGCCCTCCCACCAACGTTGCCACAGACCGGTTAACTCATTGAGAGTTGCACAACTGGTCAGTTTTGGTCGTGTGTGGGAATCGAACCCACGAACATCGTATCGCCACCTGGCCAAGGTGTTTCCACGACGTAGCCAACTCAGCTAACACGTACATTTCTAGAAATTGATATATTCTTCAAGTCGTCATACACTAATATGTCAGTTAAAAACAACTTAGTTTATTATTATTATTGAAACTCTAACAATGCTTCTTCGTGAACATTTTCAACAAAGTAGTCTTTTATTTGTTTTTGCACACCGGCTTTAACACTATTTATCACTTGGACAACAAGAAAAGTAAATAATTCTAGCAAATAATTTTAAATGCAAAACGAATCTTAATTTTGTTCATGATTAATATGCATACAACTGCCGATATTGTTCGATTTTTATTTTTTATTTGTGTTTGTAGCCTATTTAATCATCAAAATGTAAATGTAATTGTTTTAGTAATAATACGATGTTTTTTGATATTTTTTTAAGTGCACTGAATTTGAGGCAGAACTCGTTCTCACGCACAGGCCGATTGGGCCTATGTGAGAATTTTTTCTCCGCAATATTATTTGTGTACATGATGTTGTATTTGTTTTTATTTGGACATAAATTTGATTTGATTTGATTTCAGATTAATGTGCTTGTTAGGTCTACATTATGTCCAGCGCACAAAAGTGCAGCTTTGCGCACAACGCAGAGTGGCTTTATAACCTATCCCGAGCGCTGTGGCTGCTCATTTTTGTAGCCAAATTAAATAGTTCCGTCAGACGTCAGCCGCTACGCCACGAAGCCACGCCAGACGCTGCGTGCTGCGTGCCACTGCCCGCCGGACGCTACACCGGCCGCTCTTCCACCGTATACGCATCCTCCCCATTATAGAGTATAACACAATTCGCGTATTACCCGACCGTGAGTCATAAGCTATGAAACCAGAGCAATTTTATGGCTTATGAAAAAATTGTACATTTATTAGATGTAAGACGTGAATTGTATCATAGTCTATAATTTTTAGTGAATTTGTTTTATAGTCTATAAAGAATTGAAATTTTGTGTTATAACCTATAATAGATTATAGGCTATGAAACAAATATTAATTATAAGATATGAAATAAATTCAACATTTTAGACTACGAGATTATACGTTATAGGACCCCACTACTGCGGTGCCTCAATACTGGCATAATACAGTACCAGCCTTAAACTGATATTTAAGCCAATACTGGCTGAAACTGGTCTTTTACAGTCATGCTTTATGTGGAATTTGACAGCTCCTAACGTCTAGATATTCCTTTTGGCGTTTTTGAAAACATCCACCTTTCTATAAATTATGAAAAGGATCACTATAAAAACATCTATGGGAAATTCTATACAAACGGTCATCACAGTTAAGTAATAGTTGTCAGTTTGGGTATTTTAGATTAATTCCAATATAATACATAGGCTATGGCTATCATACAACTTAAGATGCTATTATTATAGTGCATGAATGTAAATAGAGAAAGTTAATATTGGTATAATCGTTGACCAATACGAATATATAAGTGGCACAGTAAAATGCATACAAAAATAAGTACATTTCTAGAAATTGATATATTCTTCAAGTCGTCATACACTAATATGTCAGTTAACCCATTGGCGTAGACATACGAGCAGGTCTCGTTCCTTACTTGTAATTTTAATAACGTGTGAATTGGAGTATAAAATTGGTGTTTTTAAATGGATTAATGGCATATTTTAATTAAAATATTGTTTTCTTTCAGTTTAGAGAGTCGCATTGGCACACACACAGTAGACATAAGTAAAAATTAGCAAAATCAGTGTTGACCATGTGCAAGTCTCAAAGAATTAACCGATCCCGTCAACTTCCAAGCAAGCCTGCCACCGTTTATTTTACTTGGGCCCTCCCACCAACGTTGCCACAGACCGGTTAACTCATTGAGAGTTGCACAACTGGTCAGTTTTGGTCGTGTGTGGGAATCGAACCCACGAACATCGTATCGCCACCTGGCCAAGGTGTTTCCACGACGTAGCCAACTCAGCTAACACGACCAAGGGCCTGGCGGCGATATTAAGGGTTTTCAGTCAGTCCGCGCCCCTAGCGGATAGAACCGTAGACGCCCGTGGTCATTAGTTACATATTTTGCTACTAGAGTGCAGCACCAATCAATTCCCGTTATAGGCTACTACAAATAGAATAAAATTACTACCTCAATGGGTTAAAAACAACTTAGTTTATTATTATTATTGAAACACTTCCCGACTTCCCGCGCCAGCACAGATAGGGCGAGGGATAGCAACGTTTCTCTTCGCACTGCGAAGTTGTACAGCATAATTCAAATGCAAATTGATTGAACACTATTTCGTTTCAGTATAAAGCTAACAATACCGTTTACTTCTACTTCTACCGTCTACTTCTACTTCTACTTCACTCCCGCCATTGCATATTGTCTTTGTATTATATCAAATGTCATTTTTATTTTTACTTATTTTAAATCAGTGTTTGATGTTTAAATGCAAAACGAATCTTAATTTTGTTCATGATTAATATGCATACAACTGCCGATATTGTTCGATTTTTATTTTTTATTTGTGTTTGTAGCCTATTTAATCATCAAAATGTAAATGTAATTGTTTTAGTAATAATACGATGTTTTTTGATATTTTTTTAAGTGCACTGAATTTGAGGCAGAACTCGTTCTCACGCACAGGCCGATTGGGCCTATGTGAGAATTTTTTCTCCGCAATATTATTTGTGTACATGATGTTGTATTTGTTTTTATTTGGACATAAATTTGATTTGATTTGATTTCAGATTAATGTGCTTGTTAGGTCTACATTATGTCCAGCGCACAAAAGTGCAGCTTTGCGCACAACGCAGAGTGGCTTTATAACCTATCCCGAGCGCTGTGGCTGCTCATTTTTGTAGCCAAATTAAATAGTTCCGTCAGACGTCAGCCGCTACGCCACGAAGCCACGCCAGACGCTGCGTGCTGCGTGCCACTGCCCGCCGGACGCTACACCGGCCGCTCTTCCGCCGTATACGCATCCTCCCCATTATAGAGTATAACACAATTCGCGTATTACCCGACCGTGAGTCATAAGCTATGAAACCAGAGCAATTTTATGGCTTATGAAAAAATTGTACATTTATTAGATGTAAGACGTGAATTGTATCATAGTCTATAATTTTTAGTGAATTTGTTTTATAGTCTATAAAGAATTGAAATTTTGTGTTATAACCTATAATAGATTATAGGCTATGAAACAAATATTAATTATAAGATATGAAATAAATTCAACATTTTAGACTACGAGATTATACGTTATAGGACCCCACTACTGCGGTGCCTCAATACTGGCATAATACAGTACCAGCCTTAAACTGATATTTAAGCCAATACTGGCTGAAACTGGTCTTTTACAGTCATGCTTTATGTGGAATTTGACAGCTCCTAACGTCTAGATATTCCTTTTGGCGTTTTTGAAAACATCCACCTTTCTATAAATTATGAAAAGGATCACTATAAAAACATCTATGGGAAATTCTATACAAACGGTCATCACAGTTAAGTAATAGTTGTCAGTTTGGGTATTTTAGATTAATTCCAATATAATACATAGGCTATGGCTATCATACAACTTAAGATGCTATTATTATAGTGCATGAATGTAAATAGAGAAAGTTAATATTGGTATAATCGTTGACCAATACGAATATATAAGTGGCACAGTAAAATGCATACAAAAATAAGTACATTTCTAGAAATTGATATATTCTTCAAGTCGTCATACACTAATATGTCAGTTAAAAACAACTTAGTTTATTATTATTATTGAAACTCTAACAATGCTTCTTCGTGAACATTTTCAACAAAGTAGTCTTTTATTTGTTTTTGCACACCGGCTTTAACACTATTTATCACTTGGACAACAAGAAAAGTAAATAATTCTAGCAAATAATTTTAAATGCAAAACGAATCTTAATTTTGTTCATGATTAATATGCATACAACTGCCGATATTGTTCGATTTTTATTTTTTATTTGTGTTTGTAGCCTATTTAATCATCAAAATGTAAATGTAATTGTTTTAGTAATAATACGATGTTTTTTGATATTTTTTTAAGTGCACTGAATTTGAGGCAGAACTCGTTCTCACGCACAGGCCGATTGGGCCTATGTGAGAATTTTTTCTCCGCAATATTATTTGTGTACATGATGTTGTATTTGTTTTTATTTGGACATACATTTGATTTGATTTGATTTCAGATTAATGTGCTTGTTAGGTCTACATTATGTCCAGCGCACAAAAGTGCAGCCTTGCGCACAACGCAGAGTGGCTTTATAACCTATCCCGAGCGCTGTGGCTGCTCATTTTTGTAGCCAAATTAAATAGTTCCGTCAGACGTCAGCCGCTACGCCACGAAGCCACGCCAGACGCTGCGTGCTGCGTGCCACTGCCCGCCGGACGCTACACCGGCCGCTCTTCCACCGTATACGCATCCTCCCCATTATAGAGTATAACACAATTCGCGTATTACCCGACCGTGAGTCATAAGCTATGAAACCAGAGCAATTTTATGGCTTATGAAAAAATTGTACATTTATTAGATGTAAGACGTGAATTGTATCATAGTCTATAATTTTTAGTGAATTTGTTTTATAGTCTATAAAGAATTGAAATTTTGTGTTATAACCTATAATAGATTATAGGCTATGAAACAAATATTAATTATAAGATATGAAATAAATTCAACATTTTAGACTACGAGATTATACGTTATAGGACCCCACTACTGCGGTGCCTCAATACTGGCATAATACAGTACCAGCCTTAAACTGATATTTAAGCCAATACTGGCTGAAACTGGTCTTTTACAGTCATGCTTTATGTGGAATTTGACAGCTCCTAACGTCTAGATATTCCTTTTGGCGTTTTTGAAAACATCCACCTTTCTATAAATTATGAAAAGGATCACTATAAAAACATCTATGGGAAATTCTATACAAACGGTCATCACAGTTAAGTAATAGTTGTCAGTTTGGGTATTTTAGATTAATTCCAATATAATACATAGGCTATGGCTATCATACAACTTAAGATGCTATTATTATAGTGCATGAATGTAAATAGAGAAAGTTAATATTGGTATAATCGTTGACCAATACGAATATATAAGTGGCACAGTAAAATGCATACAAAAATAAGTACATTTTTAGAAATTGATATATTCTTCAAGTCGTCATACACTAATATGTCAGTTAACCCATTGGCGTAGACATACGAGCAGGTCTCGTTCCTTACTTGTAATTTTAATAACGTGTGAATTGGAGTATAAAATTGGTGTTTTTAAATGGATTAATGGCATATTTTAATTAAAATATTGTTTTCTTTCAGTTTAGAGAGTCGCATTGGCACACACACAGTAGACATAAGTAAAAATTAGCAAAATCAGTGTTGACCATGTGCAAGTCTCAAAGAATTAACCGATCCCGTCAACTTCCAAGCAAGCCTGCCACCGTTAATTTTACTTGGGCCCTCCCACCAACGTTGCCACAGACCGGTTAACTCATTGAGAGTTGCACAACTGGTCAGTTTTGGTCGTGTGTGGGAATCGAACCCACGAACATCGTATCGCCACCTGGCCAAGGTGTTTCCACGACGTAGCCAACTCAGCTAACACGTACATTTCTAGAAATTGATATATTCTTCAAGTCGTCATACACTAATATGTCAGTTAAAAACAACTTAGTTTATTATTATTATTGAAACTCTAACAATGCTTCTTCGTGAACATTTTCAACAAAGTAGTGTTTTATTTGTTTTTGCACACCGGCTTTAACACTATTTATCACTTGGACAACAAGAAAAGTAAATAATTCTAGCAAATAATTTTAAATGCAAAACGAATCTTAATTTTGTTCATGATTAATATGCATACAACTGCCGATATTGTTCGATTTTTATTTTTTATTTGTGTTTGTAGCCTATTTAATCATCAAAATGTAAATGTAATTGTTTTAGTAATAATACGATGTTTTTTGATATTTTTTTAAGTGCACTGAATTTGAGGCAGAACTCGTTCTCACGCACAGGCCGATTGGGCCTATGTGAGAATTTTTTCTCCGCAATATTATTTGTGTACATGATGTTGTATTTGTTTTTATTTGGACATACATTTGATTTGATTTGATTTCAGATTAATGTGCTTGTTAGGTCTACATTATGTCCAGCGAACAAAAGTGCAGCCTTGCGCACAACGCAGAGTGGCTTTATAACCTATCCCGAGCGCTGTGGCTGCTCATTTTTGTAGCCAAATTAAATAGTTCCGTCAGACGTCAGCCGCTACGCCACGAAGCCACGCCAGACGCTGCGTGCTGCGTGCCACTGCCCGCCGGACGCTACACCGGCCGCTCTTCCACCGTATACGCATCCTCCCCATTATAGAGTATAACACAATTCGCGTATTACCCGACCGTGAGTCATAAGCTATGAAACCAGAGCAATTTTATGGCTTATGAAAAAATTGTACATTTATTAGATGTAAGACGTGAATTGTATCATAGTCTATAATTTTTAGTGAATTTGTTTTATAGTCTATAAAGAATTGAAATTTTGTGTTATAACCTATAATAGATTATAGGCTATGAAACAAATATTAATTATAAGATATGAAATAAATTCAACATTTTAGACTACGAGATTATACGTTATAGGACCCCACTACTGCGGTGCCTCAATACTGGCATAATACAGTACCAGCCTTAAACTGATATTTAAGCCAATACTGGCTGAAACTGGTCTTTTACAGTCATGCTTTATGTGGAATTTGACAGCTCCTAACGTCTAGATATTCCTTTTGGCGTTTTTGAAAACATCCACCTTTCTATAAATTATGAAAAGGATCACTATAAAAACATCTATGGGAAATTCTATACAAACGGTCATCACAGTTAAGTAATAGTTGTCAGTTTGGGTATTTTAGATTAATTCCAATATAATACATAGGCTATGGCTATCATACAACTTAAGATGCTATTATTATAGTGCATGAATGTAAATAGAGAAAGTTAATATTGGTATAATCGTTGACCAATACGAATATATAAGTGGCACAGTAAAATGCCCATATAGCACAAGTACATCAATTTGACGTAAAATTGATGTAAAAAATGTCAATGTCATTGATATTGTTGATGTCATATTGACATCAAATGTCGTCAAAATGACGTCAATTTGACGTCAATTGGAAGTAAAAAGGGCACTCAATTTTACGTAAAAATGACGTAAAAAACAGATCAAACATGACATCATATTGCCATCAAATTGATATCAAACAAGCAGTATAGAAAAGAAAAAATTGATGTAAAATGTACGTCAATATGATGTCAAATGTACGTCAATATGATGTCAAATGTACGTCAATATGATGTCAAATGTATATCAATAGGATGTACAAAATTTCTTAATATTGTGCTGTAAGTTATTTAAATAAAATGTTGTTTTCTACCAGGATATGCACAGAATTGTTTTGTTTCTCAAAATAGGTTGTTTTGAGAATTTCGTTCTGTCTTAAATATCAATATGTTTTGCGTTTAAGATCAAAATTAAAATTATCAGACATGTGAAGCCGACCTCAAAGAGACTAAATTTATTTTTATAAAAACTTCAGTATTAAAAATGGCAGTGTATCAAGGTGCCAATATCTGTGAATGTATACAAAGCATTTTGATTTATATAATTTAGTGACTCCAATTTTAACTAATTACCAAAACAATAAATCATACCTATTTAAATTTCATATAATATTTAAACAAATGTTTGCCATTAATGAGATAAATACTGCTTTACAATAGGTTGCATATTTTTTGCTCCTTAGTTTTGTAATAGTTTTTTTTTAAATTAGGCCTAAAGCATAAGTAGGAAAATAAATAGGCCTACAAAAATGTTTTTTCAGCAATTTTTATATTAGTACTTAATTACACTTTTTTAAACTTAATTTGAATCTTCTTGTTTTCCTCCTTGTGCTGCTTGCAATCTGCAACACACAATAAACAAGAATAACTTATAGGTAATAATGCCCACTTTAGTATTTTGGGCGCAAACATATTTAAGGCCTTTAGCCCAGACTTAGCTTTTGATCTGGAAAAACTCGTTTATAAGTAGGCTAATTTTATATTCTTTTTAAAAAAGCTATTGTCTAATATGTACCGGTAGAGGATTATTTAAAATTATGGGAGCGCAGGATTGGAACAGTCAGGACATAGCGCAGTAAAAATGTTTGGCGGGGAACTGGCACTGCCCCCACCCCGCAGCCGCGAGTACTACACCAGGAAGCCATGCCCTTGTCCCCAGTCTATACATAAAAACAGCAGTTCTGCCAACTGACATAAACATTAGAATTGTTGTATACTCCTAAAATACAAAAATTTCAAACCACGAATCCTGTAATTTCCTGAATCTTATATATTAATACGCCAAAAAAGGCGCTTTTATGGTTAGGAAAACTTCTCCGTTGTTTCTTGACCAATTTTAATGTTTGAAGTGTCAAAGAATTCGACTCAGTTCGTAGTTTTGCAATTAGGTTTTTAATTTTCAATATCTTTATTCTCAAGGGTACGGGCTGCCCTCAAAGTTGGTTTTGCTCATAAGATTAATATGGGGAATACATTTATTTGAATTGCAGCTGTTAACACATTATGGACAGGTTATTAGCAATACCAGATGTTCCAGGTAAGGAATGTCTATCTATATAAATAAAATAGGTTTGATCTCACATCTCTTTGAGCAGTTAAATGTTATATGCAGCGGAGATATTTAAATATGTGTTAACATTTGTTTTTCTGTCTATCTGTTTATAAGCCATATTTGTTCTGCGTTTCACAAAAAAAGACTGAATGAAATAAAAAATTTTCGTGTGGAGGAGGAAACGTTTTGGCTAAAAACTTAAACAGCGCGCTGCGGCGGTTAGGTTAGGTTACTATAATCTCCATACATAACACAGTTGTTTCTGAGGGTCCCATAATTTTACGCTGGATGCTGGAAGTTGACAGAACTGCTGATTTTATGTATGGAGTGGGAACGAGGGCATGGTTCCCTGTTGTAGTACTCGCGGCTGGGAGGTGGGGGGACAGCGCCAGTTCCCAGCCACACATTATTACTTTGCGAGGACGGCGCTGCGGGAGGTCCTGACTGTTCCATTTCTATCGTCTCAAAATTACTTGTTACCGGTATCTAAAGGTTAAAAGTCAGCCACACAATAAGTTAATAAGATACCGGTAATATTATTCAGATTAACTACGGTATATAAAGCGAGCTTAGATTTGTGACCATTATCTTATATTAACCCATTCCACCAAATAAATTTAATATAGTTTAAGGTTTACCAAATTATATAGGCTACTTGCAGTCAATTTTCAAAAATAAAACGATTACAGCAGTTTTTCACTTTTGATTTATTGTTCCTTCAGTATTGTTGGGTAAAACAACCTAGAAAATCCAAAAACCACTAGCAAGTGAATTATTGCTCGTTGCAGGATTTTAAACCAGCCTATGTTCAAAATTGCTTTGCCATTTAAAATTTAGCCCCAAACTTCAGTTATAATTCTGTTTGCGGCCTCGGCATGTTCCATGTATAGCTTAAAATGTTATTCACTCACAATGTTAAATAAAAAATAAGTTACAAACCACACTCAAAAGCCGGTCCAAAATAGTGATTTGAAAGTATAACTAAACAAATCCAGCAGTGACAAACCCTGATGTTCTTATATTAACATTGGTCTCAAGTCTTAATTAGGCTAATTTTACTTTAAATTTCATCAAGGACATGATTTGCGTACTGTTGGGATACAGCTTGGTATATTTATTGGAGCAAGTGACTTTGGTCCATGAGTCGAATCCCACTGATCAACAATGGCATTTATTTAACTGAAAATACCCCAGTGGTAATACAATCCAGAACCCGTGTTTTAAGCTGGTCCAACTTTCTAGAAAACAAAAATGGATAGGTCTCTGAAATGAGGGCGAGGACAATCACTGCAACTGAGATATCATTCCACTAAAAGTCATGCGATTTTTATAATTTATTTACATAACTTAAGCTAACTTTATAAAAAACGGTCTTATTGGTTACAGGGCCTAAAAAATAAACCAGTAACGATGTTTTATTAACCACAGAGCACACAGTGTGAAAAGCCCAGTCAGGAAGCTAGGAAATTGCCACTAAACTACGGTAACATACATAAACTAACATATTCTTGTTAATGGCGGATTTCAAAAAAATCTTAGGTCGAATATGTTAAGTAGGCCCTAAATAACTTGTTCTTTGGTGGACCAGGAAGTTATCAGTTTAAAGTAACTATTATTTTAACCCTAGAACTGGCGCATGTTATTCCCCATGGTGGCGGCTTTCCTTTTCTACTTTTGAAGAGTTTTACTTTATATTATGAAAAATATACATAAACGCCAAACTACCCATATGTTTTTTACTTTGTATATCAAATTAATTCCAATGAAGTTGCCTTTGGAGTTAAAAGTTAATTCTTTGACTGAAAGTTGCAATATAAAAAATCTTGTATTAAAGCCATTTACAGCCATTTTTTTTTGCAATTTGTATTAGGGCCTAAGTTGCCTACCTAAGTTAATACCGATAATAGAAAATGTTGTATAAAGTTATTGACTTATGTCTTACTATAATAACTCTACAGGATGTTTAATTTAGTTTTGCAAATCTGCTGACTAAAATAACTTAGTCCTAAATTTAAAAATTGGTTTAACTTATGTAAATACATATCAACAATCACAAGTTCCATGAATATGGTAGGCTATCAAATTAAAGCTCTAAAATCTCTAGTTCATTCTGGTAAGTTATCAATTTAACTTAAGTGATTATACTAAATTTTTGCTAGACGTAGAAAAGACTACGCTACCACAACAGACACATCACACCGGAACGTAACTTAGTTTGAACTAAGTTACGGTACGCTGCAACAGTTATAGGGTTAAGGCTGCCTGCAGATACTAGAACTGGGTCATAATTTGGCAGGTGTGCCACATTTATTTCTCAATTTGCCCTAATTTGTATTACACATTTAGGTTAATGACACTTTCACATCCAATGGTAATCCTAAGCAAAATCAATATCGAAACAATTATCCACACCATTGAAATGTTGGATTGTATGAGACAGTGAGACTTAGCCAAATACCTAATTTTACATCCATGTAGGCTTAATTGTGTTGAAGCTAATATATTGAACTAGTCCTAGGCCTGAACACACCAAATTTCAATAATCTATTGGTATATCAATTCACCTGTTTAGGCATTATACCAACATAGTTTGTCGGGTTTTGATTACAACATTTTTCATCATTTGCTACCCAGCAATAAGCTTAATTGAAATTATTTTAGTTGAAGAAAGCGAGGTGACTTCAAGTATTATAGGTTAGGTCTAACTGAAAAACGTCAAAATAATGCTAATATATTTTGATTTTACTTACCCTGTTGCACTTCCTGTACTAAGCAGTGTGATGCTAAGACTAGATGAACTTATTAAATTTCGTCTCTTCTACTTTACCAAACTAAAGTCTAATATAAACATGATTTTGATAACCCCTCTAAGACCGATATGACAGAAAAACAATGCGCGGCGCGCCGCGCCAGCCAAGGAGAAGGAATAACCTCTTAACCCAATGCAAACATATATTTAATTGTAATTGTAAGGTTAATTTGTAATACCTATTTTGAGAACTCTAATTAAGTTTTTAAATCATAATTGTAAATAAATAGTTATCCGTTAAATTGTAAACTGCTTTTCGGAACATACAAAATGCTTGATTTGACTTTCTGTGCCAAATTGGATTGTGTCAATGGATGTTTAAATTATTTAGAAAAAAACCGTACTTATTCGTGAGTGAGTGTGATAATAAATTTAACTATAATTAATTAAATTTACATTCAAGCCATATTATTAATAACTAAACATTTAACTTTGTATTTTTTTGTGAACATGCGTTAATGTGCTGATCAAAAATTGCATGTAAATTTTACTTCAAATGATGTAAAACTTTTGATGGGGGCGGTTAAAAAAATAATTATTGTTAAATAAAACTGATTGAAACAAAAATAATACAGTTTTGGTATTATAATATTTTTATATCAAAAGATATATATGTAAAAAATGTTACATCATTTTGATATCAAAAATTTTACATCATTTTGACATCAAACATTTTACACCATTTTGACATCAAAATTTTTACATCATTTTGACGTCAATATTTCATCAAATATTTTATTTTACATCAATTTGACGTCTTTGATCACTTTTTTACGTCAAATTGACATCCTGTGCTATATGGGTGCATACAAAAATAAGTACATTTTTAGAAATTGATATATTCTTCAAGTCGTCATACACTAATATGTCAGTTAACCCATTGGCGTAGACATACGAGCAGGTCTCGTTCCTTACTTGTAATTTTAATAACGTGTGAATTGGAGTATAAAATTGGTGTTTTTAAATGGATTAATGGCATATTTTAATTAAAATATTGTTTTCTTTCAGTTTAGAGAGTCGCATTGGCACACACACAGTAGACATAAGTAAAAATTAGCAAAATCAGTGTTGACCATGTGCAAGTCTCAAAGAATTAACCGATCCCGTCAACTTCCAAGCAAGCCTGCCACCGTTAATTTTACTTGGGCCCTCCCACCAACGTTGCCACAGACCGGTTAACTCATTGAGAGTTGCACAACTGGTCAGTTTTGGTCGTGTGTGGGAATCGAACCCACGAACATCGTATCGCCACCTGGCCAAGGTGTTTCCACGACGTAGCCAACTCAGCTAACACGACCAAGGGCCTGGCGGCGATATTAAGGGTTTTCAGTCAGTCCGCGCCCCTAGCGGATAGAACCGTAGACGCCCGCGGTCATTAGTTACATATTTTGCTACTAGAGTGCAGCACCAATCAATTCCCGTTATAGGCTACTACAAATAGAATAAAATTACTACCTCAATGGGTTAAAAACAACTTAGTTTATTATTATTATTGAAACTCTAACAATGCTTCTTCGTGAACATTTTCAACAAAGTAGTCTTTTATTTGTTTTTGCACACCGGCTTTAACACTATTTATCACTTGGACAACAAGAAAAGTAAATAATTCTAGCAAATAATCTAGTTGTTAAAAGAATAAACAGTTTTTTGTGACAAGTCTTCCAGCAAAACTGCTATGGTGCGGTATCATAGCTTATAATGTCATAGTCTATGTTTGATTTGTGCTATAGCTTATAAAATAGAAATGTTTCATAGCTTATAATGACAAAGTTGAATGTGTGTTATAACCTATAATTTTATAATTGTGTTGTAGCCTATAATTTTATAATTGTGTTGTAGCCTATGATGGTTTTTAATATTGTTTCACAGCTTATAAAATACCGGGAAAGAGTCTAATAACTCATAAAGCTGATTCTGTTGCATAGCCACTAAAGGAGGGGAAATCTTGATCTGTTTTATAGTCTTTAATGGAGGGTAGGATGAGCGCACGTCGGAAGAGCCGTGAGATCGCGCCACTCGGCGCGAACGACACCGCGGCACTTCCCGACTTCCCGCGCCAGCACAGATAGGGCGAGGGATAGCAACGTTTCTCTTCGCACTGCGAAGTTGTACAGCATAATTCAAATGCAAATTGATTGAACACTATTTCGTTTCAGTATAAAGCTAACAATACCGTTTACTTCTACTTCTACCGTCTACTTCTACTTCTACTTCACTCCCGCCATTGCATATTGTCTTTGTATTATATCAAATGTCATTTTTATTTTTACTTATTTTAAATCAGTGTTTGATGTTTAAATGCAAAACGAATCTTAATTTTGTTCATGATTAATATGCATACAACTGCCGATATTGTTCGATTTTTATTTTTTATTTGTGTTTGTAGCCTATTTAATCATCAAAATGTAAATGTAATTGTTTTAGTAATAATACGATGTTTTTGATATTTTTTAAGTGCACTGAATTTGAGGCAGAACTCGTTCTCACGCACAGGCCGATTGGGCCTATGTGAGAATTTTTTCTCCGCAATATTATTTGTGTACATGATGTTGTATTTGTTTTTATTTGGACATAAATTTGATTTGATTTGATTTGATTTGATTTCAGATTAATGTGCTTGTTAGGTCTACATTATGTCCAGCGCACAAAAGTGCAGCCTTGCGCACAACGCAGAGTGGCTTTATAACCTATCCCGAGCGCTGTGGCTGCTCATTTTTGTAGCCAAATTAAATAGTTCCGTCAGACGTCAGCCGCTACGCCACGAAGCCACGCCAGACGCTGCGTGCTGCGTGCCACTGCCCGCCGGACGCTACACCGGCCGCTCTTCCACCGTATACGCATCCTCCCCATTATAGAGTATAACACAATTCGCGTATTACCCGACCGTGAGTCATAAGCTATGAAACCAGAGCAATTTTATGGCTTATGAAAAAATTGTACATTTATTAGATGTAAGACGTGAATTGTATCATAGTCTATAATTTTTAGTGAATTTGTTTTATAGTCTATAAAGAATTGAAATTTTGTGTTATAACCTATAATAGATTATAGGCTATGAAACAAATATTAATTATAAGATATGAAATAAATTCAACATTTTAGACTACGAGATTATACGTTATAGGACCCCACTACTGCGGTGCCTCAATACTGGCATAATACAGTACCAGCCTTAAACTGATATTTAAGCCAATACTGGCTGAAACTGGTCTTTTACAGTCATGCTTTATGTGGAATTTGACAGCTCCTAACGTCTAGATATTCCTTTTGGCGTTTTTGAAAACATCCACCTTCAGGGCTCAGTTCCTGGGCTTCAAAAATTCCAGTATTAGCCTAATCCGATGGAAGAATAGAAAAAATGAAATTTAATATTATTTAACCGTTGTTGATACTAACAAAACGCAGCACAGCAGCAAGAGCAGCTGTTGCCACTGGACTCGCTTGTAAAAGTAAATATCATTAAAAGTAGCACCTACTCTAAAAGTAACATCACGAACTAAAAGTATCGTGGCCTACTCTATAATTACATTCAAACAATGTAACAAAAGATATAAAAGCGGAGGTCAAATTTGTACATTTATTAGATGTAAGACGTGAATTGTATCATAGTCTATAATTTTTAGTGAATTTGTTTTATAGTCTATAAAGAATTGAAATTTTGTGTTATAACCTATAATAGATTATAGGCTATGAAACAAATATTAATTATAAGATATGAAATAAATTCAACATTTTAGACTACGAGATTATACGTTATAGGACCCCACTACTGCGGTGCCTCAATACTGGCATAATACAGTACCAGCCTTAAACTGATATTTAAGCCAATACTGGCTGAAACTGGTCTTTTACAGTCATGCTTTATGTGGAATTTGACAGCTCCTAACGTCTAGATATTCCTTTTGGCGTTTTTGAAAACATCCACCTTTCTATAAATTATGAAAAGGATCACTATAAAAACATCTATGGGAAATTCTATACAAACGGTCATCACAGTTAAGTAATAGTTGTCAGTTTGGGTATTTTAGATTAATTCCAATATAATACATAGGCTATGGCTATCATACAACTTAAGATGCTATTATTATAGTGCATGAATGTAAATAGAGAAAGTTAATATTGGTATAATCGTTGACCAATACGAATATATAAGTGGCACAGTAAAATGCATACAAAAATAAGTACATTTTTAGAAATTGATATATTCTTCATGTCGTCATACACTAATATGTCAGTTAACCCATTGGCGTAGACATACGAGCAGGTCTCGTTCCTTACTTGTAATTTTAATAACGTGTGAATTGGAGTATAAAATTGGTGTTTTTAAATGGATTAATGGCATATTTTAATTAAAATATTGTTTTCTTTCAGTTTAGAGAGTCGCATTGGCACACACACAGTAGACATAAGTAAAAATTAGCAAAATCAGTGTTGACCATGTGCAAGTCTCAAAGAATTAACCGATCCCGTCAACTTCCAAGCAAGCCTGCCACCGTTAATTTTACTTGGGCCCTCCCACCAACGTTGCCACAGACCGGTTAACTCATTGAGAGTTGCACAACTGGTCAGTTTTGGTCGTGTGTGGGAATCGAACCCACGAACATCGTATCGCCACCTGGCCAAGGTGTTTCCACGACGTAGCCAACTCAGCTAACACGACCAAGGGCCTGGCGGCGATATTAAGGGTTTTCAGTCAGTCCGCGCCCCTAGCGGATAGAACCGTAGACGCCCGCGGTCATTAGTTACATATTTTGCTACTAGAGTGCAGCACCAATCAATTCCCGTTATAGGCTACTACAAATAGAATAAAATTACTACCTCAATGGGTTAAAAACAACTTAGTTTATTATTATTATTGAAACTCTAACAATGCTTCTTCGTGAACATTTTCAACAAAGTAGTCTTTTATTTGTTTTTGCACACCGGCTTTAACACTATTTATCACTTGGACAACAAGAAAAGTAAATAATTCTAGCAAATAATCTAGTTGTTAAAAGAATAAACAGTTTTTTGTGACAAGTCTTCCAGCAAAACTGCTATGGTGCGGTATCATAGCTTATAATGTCATAGTCTATGTTTGATTTGTGCTATAGCTTATAAAATAGAAATGTTTCATAGCTTATAATGACAAAGTTGAATGTGTGTTATAACCTATAATTTTATAATTGTGTTGTAGCCTATAATTTTATAATTGTGTTGTAGCCTATGATGGTTTTTAATATTGTTTCACAGCTTATAAAATACCGGGAAAGAGTCTAATAACTCATAAAGCTGATTCTGTTGCATAGCCACTAAAGGAGGGGAAATCTTGATCTGTTTTATAGTCTTTAATGGAGGGTAGGATGAGCGCACGTCGGAAGAGCCGTGAGATCGCGCCACTCGGCGCGAACGACACCGCGGCACTTCCCGACTTCCCGCGCCAGCACAGATAGGGCGAGGGATAGCAACGTTTCTCTTCGCACTGCGAAGTTGTACAGCATAATTCAAATGCAAATTGATTGAACACTATTTCGTTTCAGTATAAAGCTAACAATACCGTTTACTTCTACTTCTACCGTCTACTTCTACTTCTACTTCACTCCCGCCATTGCATATTGTCTTTGTATTATATCAAATGTCATTTTTATTTTTACTTATTTTAAATCAGTGTTTGATGTTTAAATGCAAAACGAATCTTAATTTTGTTCATGATTAATATGCATACAACTGCCGATATTGTTCGATTTTTATTTTTTATTTGTGTTTGTAGCCTATTTAATCATCAAAATGTAAATGTAATTGTTTTAGTAATAATACGATGTTTTTTGATATTTTTTAAGTGCACTGAATTTGAGGCAGAACTCGTTCTCACGCACAGGCCGATTGGGCCTATGTGAGAATTTTTTCTCCGCAATATTATTTGTGTACATGATGTTGTATTTGTTTTTATTTGGACATAAATTTGATTTGATTTGATTTGATTTGATTTCAGATTAATGTGCTTGTTAGGTCTACATTATGTCCAGCGCACAAAAGTGCAGCCTTGCGCACAACGCAGAGTGGCTTTATAACCTATCCCGAGCGCTGTGGCTGCTCATTTTTGTAGCCAAATTAAATAGTTCCGTCAGACGTCAGCCGCTACGCCACGAAGCCACGCCAGACGCTGCGTGCTGCGTGCCACTGCCCGCCGGACGCTACACCGGCCGCTCTTCCACCGTATACGCATCCTCCCCATTATAGAGTATAACACAATTCGCGTATTACCCGACCGTGAGTCATAAGCTATGAAACCAGAGCAATTTTATGGCTTATGAAAAAATTGTACATTTATTAGATGTAAGACGTGAATTGTATCATAGTCTATAATTTTTAGTGAATTTGTTTTATAGTCTATAAAGAATTGAAATTTTGTGTTATAACCTATAATAGATTATAGGCTATGAAACAAATATTAATTATAAGATATGAAATAAATTCAACATTTTAGACTACGAGATTATACGTTATAGGACCCCACTACTGCGGTGCCTCAATACTGGCATAATACAGTACCAGCCTTAAACTGATATTTAAGCCAATACTGGCTGAAACTGGTCTTTTACAGTCATGCTTTATGTGGAATTTGACAGCTCCTAACGTCTAGATATTCCTTTTGGCGTTTTTGAAAACATCCACCTTCAGGGCTCAGTTCCTGGGCTTCAAAAATTCCAGTATTAGCCTAATCCGATGGAAGAATAGAAAAAATGAAATTTAATATTATTTAACCGTTGTTGATACTAACAAAACGCAGCACAGCAGCAAGAGCAGCTGTTGCCACTGGACTCGCTTGTAAAAGTAAATATCATTAAAAGTAGCACCTACTCTAAAAGTAACATCACGAACTAAAAGTATCGTGGCCTACTCTATAATTACATTCAAACAATGTAACAAAAGATATAAAAGCGGAGGTCACGGTGGCATTGTTGGAGCTGTCAGATATCGTGTTGTGTTTCTACATTGTTATGCAACCCGAGTTTAAACCATTCCCACTTTGTGCTTAAATGAATACATATTTTGAGATTATTTCACACAACTAACCAAATGAGGTCTTAATTTAAATGTTTTAAAAGCATATATTTTTTAAACTCTAGAACACGTGGGCCTATTAAATACTTTACAATTAAATAACATACTTTATGCTATTTTATTGGACATTTTCAATGCCAACTGATTATTATTTTTAAGGAGAGCCTTCCAAAATTTATATTTAGGAGTGGCTAAACGTTACATGTTGGATTTCAAACTACATATGCGGGAAGATGCCACGCATTGTAAGTACTACATATATAACATTAGGATGTCTTAGTCGACATCGAAAAACTTAAACCTTCTGATCAGACCAGATACTCTGCTCTTGATTAGCCACTAGTCAAACTGCCAAAGAAGATATCATATGGAATCAGGTTGGTCTTTATAAAGGTAAGGATAAAAATACTTTAATAGGAAGGTTATTTTGGTAAAAGCCAAGCTGGTTCCCGGAAAGAATATTCAACTGTAGATAATTTGTTCAATTTAACAAGTATAGTTAATTTAAAGTTATCTGTGGCAAATGAAAAACTTTATTGCTTTTCCGTTGACTTTAAAGCGGCATTTGATGCAATTGATAGAAGAGCCTTGTTTTTTAAACTCTCAGGGATAGGGGTTTCCACAGTGATGTTGAAGGCATTCAAGAATCTATATGATAACACGAGATCAGGGGTTTGGTTTAAACAAGAGGTAACGGAGGCTTTTCAAACTAATACAGGCGTTAACAGGGATGTATACGTAGTCCATTATTGTTTTCCTTGTTTATTAACGATATTTCTGAGATATTAGAAGTGGTTGTAACTTGGGAGGATACAGAGTAAATGTATTACTTTATGCTGATGACCTGGTAATTTTCGCTCCTACTGCAATTAGCCTTCAACAAATGATAAATAAGCTTGTAGAATAATGTAATATGTGGGACTTAGTTGTTAATTTAAGTAAATTGAAAATAATGGTTTTTAGGAAAGGTGGAAAATTAAATAACCCCGTAGCAGCAAACCTGCGTACTCAGTGAATTTCCGATACATATATATGTATCTTAATACCACATAAAGCCACATACCACGTTTCATCAATATACATTCATAAATAAACGATTTATGACATTTTAATTATTCTCCATAAGAACAACATGTCGGCTGTGTATGCAGGGTTGCTGAAGCAAGGAACACAAAAAATGGAGTTTTATACAAATATCAATATAGCTCAAAAAGGTAAAGCCACATACCAAATTGTATTAATTTATGTTCATAATTAAGGGAGATAACACGTTACTTATTCTCCATAAGAATAACATGGGAGCTGAGTACGCAGGTTTGCTGCTACGGGAACTATCAGCCAAAAAATGTTTTATAGTGCAAATATCAATAGACCAAAATGATAAGAAGCAATATATCAAGTTTCATCAGGATAAGTTGATAAATAAGCGAGATATACAATTTTCCTTATTCTCCATAAGAATAAAATTGGACAACGTACTGTGTTTAGCACTTTCAATATCTCTGTATCTCTGTAGGTCTTACCATGCCAACTACGGTAATAGCTTCTTCTCTATAGGGGAAATTCGCTAAAAGTACTGATAAATGGTATTACAATGGGGAACTTATTGGAGTAGTTAATAAATACAAATATTTGGGTATAACACTGACTCCAAAGTTATCTTGGGAGTCACACTCAAATGAAAAATCCACTACAGCCAAATTGGCAATGAACATAGCGTAGCGAAACTTGACAGGAAATGAGCAAGTGTCGCTAAATTCAAAATTTGTTGGTTTTTCATCAATTATTAGGGCTGTGGTGTGTTACGGGTGCCAAATTTGGGGATACAAAGAGCATGTCACATTAGAGAGAGTATTAAGGGTTTTGTCAAGAGAATCTTGTTTGCCGGACAACACGCCTAATTACGTGCTGTATCTAGAGACGGGCATAGATAAACTTTTGTTTACACTTTAGGAATGCACATTAAGTACTTAAAACGGGTGTTGTCGCTACGGCCAAATCGGTTGCCGAATATACTAGCTCAAAAAATGATTGAGAAGAACGCGTATTGGTGTTACGAGTTACGCGGGTGGACGTAGTTGTCGGTGCGGGAGGGGCTGGCGATCAGCTGCTGACCTTGGTAGACCAGGGCGGCGCCGCGGCGGCCAAGGACGCTTGCATGATAAGGGCCAGAGTGGCACAACACCACACTGTTTACGCATTATTGAATCTTGAGCTCGGAATTAACGGTTATCTCTGTGATAACATTCCTCTGCATATTATTCGGTGGGTAATGAAGGCTCATGCCGAAATTGTAGACCTTAATTACAAACCATGGGTTTTGAACAGAAATTGTTTATGCTCTATTTGCAATTTACAAAAGAATGAACATATTTTTCATTTCATAGCGTGGTGCCCGATTTTGAATGGTTTTAGAAAATATTGGCTTTTGAAACCAATTTTAAGCTTTGAAGAATGTTTAGAAATTTTGAACGGGTGGGATTGGTTTTGGCTGGGAAATTACTTAAAAAAGGCGTGGAAAGTCAGATGGCAGCTAGTGGCTGAGTTTAATTGTTAATTAGGAGGGTTAATTCGTCACATTTTTTGTATTTATTATTCGGTATATTCATGATAAAGTGCTATAGTTATTATTTTTAAGGGTACTGTTTTGTATAGTGTTGTGCATATTAATTTTAAGGGTATTGTGATTTTTGGTATTACTAAGCTAAAAAAATTTGAAAACTACATAATTTTATATTCAAATAGTGCTTGTGTGTTTTAAAGTAAAAGGTGTGATAATTTATAAACTGCCAACCCAGCTGACAGCCAGAAATACTTTTGCTGTGATGTGACTTTATAATTTTGAATTGACCAGAATGTTCATAGTTTTAATTTTGTGAAATGTTTCTATGATTTACCAGATGTTAGTAATGAACCATGTATTCATTTTGGAAATAAAGCACAGATTTATTTATTTATTTATTATTATTTATTTTATTTTGGTAAAAAATGCATTTTACAAATGTACAAAAATAGTTTGTAACTTATAGATTACGAATGAAACCCATAGGATTTTCATGACCGAAGCTTAATTACTAACTATGGGTAATTCAGTATTAGCTTTATGGGTAATTCCGTATTAGCTTTTGCCTTATAATTACCAGGTAGTTTGTGGTGCTGAATACGTCTCGTGAGACTGCTCCACCAGCAGCGTGTGTAGCTGCTTGAAATTTAATGCGCGGTTGAAAGTCATTATATGATTTCCCACCACGGGTACATATCGTCCCGAATTTCCCTAATTTGCTCTATATTCCCCGTTTCTACCAGCCATCAGTCGAGCAGATAGTATTCTTATAAGCTTTTTAGGGGTTTTAATTTTTACTCAAAATTATGATTAATTTAATCTTTACTAGCACTTTTAAACTAGAGTAGACTGACTTTCATCCCTTCGGCCGAACAGTTCTACACCATCTATTTTTAGTGAATTTCCTTTGGAAAGTGAACTATTAGCATGACCTGCACGGTGAAACTTAAGCCCGGGACCACCATAGAAGTTCCTAACGTGACCCCCTGAACACGTTTTGGGGGGTCGTTCAAAATTTTATATATATATATACAGGTAGTTTGTATATATATACAGGTAGTTTGTATATATATATATATATATATATATATATATATACAAACTACCTGGTAATTATAAGGCAAAAGCTAATACGGAATTACCCATAGTTAGTAATTAAGCTTCGGTCATGAAAATCCTATGGGTTTCATTCGTAATCTATAAGTTACAAACTATTTTTGTACATTTGTAAAATGCATTTTTTACCAAAATAAAATAAATAATAATAAATAAATAAATAAATCTGTGCTTTATTTCCAAAATGAATACATGGTTCATTACTAACATTTGGTAAATCATAGAAACATTTCACAAAATTAAAACTATGAACATTCAGGTCAATTCAAAATTATAAAGTCACATCACAGCAAAAGTATTTCTGGCTGTCAGCTGGGTTGGCAGTTTATAAATTATCACACCTTTTACTTTAAAACACACAAGCACTAATTGAATATAAAATTATCTAGCATAAATATTTACCGAGTTATTAAAGAAAATGTGTATCGGCTAAACACAGTACGTTGTCTTACGGGGGTTTTACACTAGAAAAGCCTGTTATTCCTTTGTTAATGTACTTTTATTATCCCCAGCAACCTCACGCCTACTTTCAAGCCTGTCTGGACCTTCTCCTAACCTTATAATGCGCAAAATTGTATTCCCAGCTTTGCAAGTAAATGAAACCAGGAGTATCAGAACAGCCAAAAAATCAATGTTTTCAGATTTCAATAAAAATTGGACAAATGTATGTTTTTACACTGATTTTGAGTTTTAAAAGTTGTTATGTGGAAATTCACTTCCCTCACGTCAGCGTGCTGCGTGCGAACTCGTTTTCTCATACACCATTTATAGGTCACACAAAAGGAGAGTCCAATAATTTAGCATTAATGAAAGAGTAAAATAAATCCTTTTCCACAGCTTCTCCTTAAACAAAAATACCCTTCTTGTTCAATATTGAGTAATATTCTTATAATATTAAACATTTTTAAAAGTTTGCGTTAAAATGATATATTTATTTAGGTTGGTCTTTGTCAAGAGAGTTTCTATAGAAGTTTCTACATAAAACATTCCTGCTACGTAAGCAATGTTGTGAGCTAAGAAAAGGGAAGGAGGATATATGTAATAAAACGCAACGATCTGTGAACAGCGGAGGGGCTGCCTGCCACGTGCGGGGGAGCTTATTCTGGGGTATGTTGTAAATACTAATAGATCTAAAACATGATAAAATAAATTCGGTGATTTTATTTGTATATGAAATGTTAGCCACGGCTTTACTCACGAAATATTAAAAGACATTACAAATATTAACCTGACCAGCGCTCTCAAATCCTCGTTGACGTTTTACCATATGACTTTCTTTACAACAACTGACAAACATCTTAACTACAGCTGGTAATTTTATAAATGATATACTCCTATAAGATTTGTATTGGAACTCTCAGAGCCCGTGGGTTAAATGTAGACCTTATCATGTCTATGTGTTAAGGTGATATGCAAGCTATGTTCATGCAAAATGTTAGCTTAATAGGTGCAGTAGTTTTTGCGTGATGGAAGTCTACGCATCTATACATCCATCCATGCATACATCCAAACTTTCAAAATTATAGTAAAAGTAGGAATAACATATTTTCTGAACTTAACTATATAGTCATAGTTGCCTTTGACTAGATTTGAATTTAAACTGTTACTTTCAATTATTTGAGAGAACAGAAAATACAGTAACACAAAATCAGTTCTTTAATTGTAGGCGTGTAATGAGTGCAACGAAGCGAGACAAAGCTAAAGGCCTGTAAATGGTGATAAATCAACATTCACACACACGCATGCATACTGTGTGCTAAAAAACAATAATTAATTGAACTAGCTCAGACAAAAACCAAAATCTACGTGTCGAAAATATTATAAGAACGGGAATCTGTGATAACATCTTTCGTGACTTCTTCTCGCCTTGCTGGCTTCATTTTTATTGACAGTTGCTGACTCGGAGTAGTCCCTTCTGAGACAGCCATTAGGGCGGAAAGTTCGATAAAGCACGACTTGTTTTGCGAATTTTGAATTTGATGTATTTAATACTGAATTGAAAATATAGAGGCACTAAATAGCACTGTTTTTGAAGCAACTTGTAAATGGTTTATATGAGTTTTGGTGCAAAATGTTAAGATTTATCTAAATATTACCCACTCAGAAAACTACTTATTACGTGTTTATTCAATGTTATTACTTTAAATTACCGTAACAAAATATAATAGATTAATGGGTGTGTTGCTGGAAAGAAAGCAAATTTGTTCCATCTTGTGTTGCCATTTCAGTAGTTTGTGACCTCAGCTCATAACTTATGTTGATACTGTTGACCTGTACTTTGTTGTAAAGTCAATGGATCTATAATGTAATTGAATTAAAACTGATCTCCATGTTATCTTCATGGGGAAAAACTAACTTTGAGAGCATTCTGTGCCCTTTCAAAATCGAAAATTGAAAACCACTTTGCACATCTACGGGTCGAGGCTTTTTTTACCTCAATTGTCAAAATCGGCTTAGTTAATAAGGATATCTATTGACAAAAATCACCTTAGCGTTATACATATAAATTTATCTGAGATATATATACAGTATATATATAAGAATGCATGAGTGGACACATCACATCAGACTGTATGGGTATAGATATACTTCGAAACATTTATTAAGTGGAAATAATTCAAATAATTGATAAGTAGAAATCAAAGTAACCCTTTTAATGCATTTTTATTTAAGGAAATGAGAGGTAGGCAACATCGAAGTGCAAATCTCTCACGGTTGATTAAGCAGCGCAAAGAGGTAACATGGTTTAACTTTGGACAACTTAATTAACTCAGTTACAACTCGCTAACAAGACTGCCATGTGATGCGAATTGTTAAAGGTATTTTACTCGAGCAACTCTGGTTTGTGTAGGTTTGTTTTTCGTTAGAAAGTTCCTTTAATTTATTCAAATTAGCTAACATCTTCGTGTTTATGTATCGAGGGCTTGTTAGAACTTGTGATAACAGCACTTCGCCGTATTGATATAGAAGAACATTTTTGCACATAGAAATAGGATTCTTATGTGTTTATTATTAACTGCTTGTAAGTCGATGGCCTAGATAGCATATTGCAACAGGTAACATGACCAATGTGTAATAGAGAAAACACATAAGTTAATAAGTTTGCAATGGAATGTAATCATACTAATACTATTACAAATGTGAAAGTTTGGATGCATGCATGAATGGATTTTTAGACTTCTATCACGTAAAAACTACTGGGCTGGTTTAGCTCAAATTGTGTATGAATATAGCTTACACATCAAATTAACATGTAGAATGTGACCTGAGAATGTCTACATCCAATCTCAGGCTCTATCCCTCGGGCTCTGTAAGTTAAAATGAAAATCTTATAAGAGGATATCGTTTGTAAAATTACCAGCTGTAGTTGTTTGTCAGTTACTGCAAAGGAAGTTAAATGGTAAAATGTAAAAAAAGCTGTGATAGTGCTGGTTAGGATAATATTGAAGTTTATCGAGCGAAGACACGGGAATCAGCTAGTATATAATACATGCAAAAGTAAATTCGACTGATATATTTTTGAAGCTTTGAAAAAAAGGAAATGTTTGTGATTAAATTAATTATATGAATAGTCAAGGGACTGACTTTAAACGTTGAGAAAATTCACGAATATTATTTTCAAGACTGCTTTCTTAAAATTGAGTTACTAGAAAATAACGTTTTTTATAAGGAAATTTGAGATATTATACAGTGTACATTCAATGTAACTAGGATATGTGTTTAAATTATTAGAAATATGCAATTGTGATGCTAGGCTCTTTATGGTTATCTATTCCAGAATAAGAATGGAAAAACTTTATAATCCTTTCTATTTTTCTATTGATGTTTTAAAAAGCCTAGTATTCTAAAAACCAAAATATTTTGGGATTCAATTACTTATTTAAATATAATAAAACTTATATACAGGAATAATTTGGAACTGTTGGGAGGCTAAATACTAATGTACTCACCAAAATCCAATAAAAGTTGTTACCTCAGTCGGTTGTCAATGTGGTAATTCCATTAATTGGAGGTTATTTTCATCCACCCCTCTTGTCACGTGACCAATCATCCCTTATTCTCCTCTTCCACTCTGCCATTGAATAATTTGTAAATTGGAAGAGATAACAATCTCCACTGATTGTCACAATTACTGTGCGATTACAGGAATTATACCTGATGGTGTTGATGCAACTTTCCACTTTAGACTCTCGCCTAGTTGGATCCGGTAATACAACTGGTTGAATAATAGCTATGAACAATTTTTCATATTGATTATTTACCCTGCCTGAGGCTTTGAAAGATTGCCCATATTTATAGAACATCTGAATTAATTTACCTGAGAAAACAATCTTATACGAGATTTTGGAAGGTGGTAAAGTTAAATTAAAGTGTGAGGCTTCAAAAGTACAACCCCTATACACGATATCGCCCCTTTTGCTGTTGACAAGCTTACCCTTCCCCTGAATATGTGACAGCAATAATAACTGCTGTCCCACCCCGTTCTCCTTCCTACAGTATCTTGACTGCAGAATGCAGAGAGAAGGGGATTTGTAACTAGCACCCAGTTATGGGTGAAATATAATGATTTAATAGTTGTTGAATCCTTTGTTTAAAATTAATTGTTGGTGATGGCGAGTTTATGTTATTTAATCAAATATTACGGAAATTTTCCATCACATATTGGTAAAAACAAAGTTTCACGACGTTTCAGAATCTCGAATCTAATCCCGTCTTCAGATGGAAAGAAAGCCTAGAACATAACAAAAATAGTGGCACAATCCAGGTAATTTAAAAATACCCTCGTCGCATAAAACCTGCGTACTCAGCGAATTTCCAATGTATAATATATGTCTTAATACCACATAAAGCCGCATACCAAGTTTCATAAAAATATATTCACATATAAGCGATATATACTATTTTAATTATTGTCCATAAGAATAACATTGGTGATGAGTACGTAGGTTTGCTGAAACAAGAGACACAAACAGTTGGATTTTATACAAATATAAATAGAATTTAACTAGGCGAAGCCACATACCAAGTTTCATCAATATTAAATCATAAATAAGCGCTATATAAATTTTTAATTATTCTCCATAATAATAATATGGGGGCTGATTAAGCAGGTTTGCTGCAACAAGGAACAAAAAAATGGGTTTTTATGCAAATATCAATATAACTCAACAAGGTGAAGCCACATACTAAGTTGTATTAATTTATGTTCAAAATTAAGGGAGTCATTACATTTTACTTATTCTCCATAAAAATAACATGGGGGCTGAGTACGCAGGTTTGCTGCTACGGGGATATTCAACAAAAAATATTTTTTTTGTGCAAATATCAATATACCAGTACTACGTGAATCCACATACCAAGTTTCATAAATATACATTCATAAATAATCGAGATATCAAATTTTATTTATTGTCCATAAGGATAACATTGGACAACGTACTGTGTTTACACCTTTGAATATCTCTGCAACGGTTGGGTGTAGAATCACAAATTAAACACCAAAATGATTTTTTTGTGGAGTTGAACTGATTGGTAAAAGAAAATGTGAATTTTACATTAAAATGAACTGAGGAAAAGCCAAAAACCTTTTTCCCTTTTTTACACACACACACACACACACACACACACACACACACACACACACACACACACACACACACACACACACACACACACACACACACACACACACACACACACACACACACACACACACACACACACACACACACACACACACACACACACACACACACACACACACACACACACACACACATATATATATATACATATATATAAATTTGATCGAATAGTGTTTTTGGCATCTGGGGACCTTAAAACAAAAAATTATCATGGTATCGGGCTTAAGTCTTACCATGAGACCTACGGTAATAGCTTCTTCCCTATAGGGGAGATTCACTAAAAAAACACTGAAAAAAGAACTGTAAAAGCAGTCAAAACTATAACTATATAAATAAAACTACAATAAACACAAACGTTAACAAAAAACCGTTCTTTCCTCCTGAAGACGGGATCAGATTCCAGATTCTGAAACGTCGTGAAACTTTATTTTTACTAATAAGTGATGGAAAATGTCCGCAATAATTCCTTAAAAAACTGTTGTTGGATATTACTATGATATAATTAGTTAGTTGTATGTTATGGATCAAAATATTATTCGATTAAGATTAATACAAAATTAAGATTGCACATAAAAAATGATTTGATTGAACCAAAATGGTTTTATCTGTGTTAGGAGCATCAATATTTGATTAATTTAGGAAATTTCAAAATTTTAATTGGTTGAAGTAAACGATTAGTCGATTATCAAATAAACAAGTCATGGCTTTTAATGTTACATGCCATTTTTATATGCGAACACAGTCTTATGTTTTTTACTTTTAAAATGAAGTAAACTTTAAATTTAAGTTAAAAAGTGTAGGCCTACTGGTTCAAGATAAAGAAATAGGTTGCATTATTTAAACAATATCATTAATTTTAAATAATTCCTATAACCATTCTCCAATCAATAATTTATTTTACACTGATTTAAGTTATATATTGTAGAATAGACAATTGAGTAATAAATAAATAAATAATTTTACTATGGAGACTTTACCAACCAGACAGCATGTAAATAAATTCCATATTTCAGTGAATAAAATCAGTTTAAGGTGGGAAAACCTTAAACTCATTTTTCGTTTATAATCACGTTTCAGTTATACTATTTTTAGGGCAACAAACAGGAGAAAGTTTAAAAAACATTTATATATTTTCGTAAATCTCTCAGAATGATTTCCGTGATCTCTAAGAGCTCGCTAAGAGTCTCCAATCTGAGGCTTACCGTTACCGTCATTTGAATTTTAGATGAAATGTTTTTATAAACTCTAATGGTCTTGGATATTTACCTTCGATATCTTATTAGCCTATATAGGAAAACACTTAGCGTAATCTAGAAAAGGATAAAATGTAAAAGGAGAAATCATGAAAATTTCAAATGGCAAACTAAAGGTATTGTTTTAAATTTTACGTTTAGACACGAACATTTGACATTAGAAGAGTAGTATTTTTAGCGTCTAAGTGAGGTCAAACTGTTAATATACATATACACTATTCGTTAGTCAAAATGTTCCGTTATGATCGAAGTTTGGCGAATGTTCGAGGTTCGCCCTTCAATGTTTGCGTTTGCATACGGAACTAAACTACGCAAAAATAATGCCTAACGGTTAGTGGCTCGGACTTTGGTTCGAGGGGTCACGAGTTCGATTATCGGACGTTCACAGATTAATGGGTTCAGAAAGCTACCCCTTTAAGATTTCTCATGATCTCTTTGTCTGACACATTCTGTACAAAGTGCCATTGGCTTTGGTACACCAACAACGGGTAAGCACATCACATTTAAAGCGCAAACAAATGGTACACAAAAGGTATACTTTTTTAATTTGGTATAGTTTAATAGTATTGAAAAAGTGATTCAGTCCCTCAAATTACTCCTGCTACCTGCTATGAATTGCTCCCTGAAGAATTCCTAAAACATCCACAGCATAAAATAATTTGTTGTGTGTATCATTCAAGAGCACAGTTATTTTCCATCTGTTTCTTCTCCCTTGGATTATTTTAGCTAAATATCAATGCATTCATATCAATATTCAACATTTTCTATCCTACATAATTAAAAACTGACTTTTTATCCGAAGACTATGATTTGTTTGGAGGAAAGGCAATTTTGCGTATAAGGGAATGTCGAAGTCACTGTTTACATTTAAAGTTTTAACTTTTCACAAATTTAATTTTAATTTTGATTAAGTCTAGCAGCTGTCTCCAACCTTTAGGATAATTTCAAAACACTTTAAAATCGTAGGGTGTAAACCATATCAGCTGCGAAAACGTCTTCCCAGGAAATATGGAGTAATAGAGTGAGGATGGTTTGTAAACATAGAGATATAGAGTACTCATCACGTATAATAATCCTTATGCTTATATAGGCAAGACATAGGTCCATTAGACAAGCAGCTAGTTGATTATTAACATACAAGAGGCACTTGGGAAGGTAATTAATTATAAGAGGAAAATTAGAGACCCATCAACATATATTTTATTGCTGTATTAGATTTAAATATACACACTTGACTTTAACTAGCAGCTTTATTTTATACCCTTCTTATGCCGGGACTTGGAGTAAATTTGCTCAATATTTACTAGTGCACTGAAAAAATTCTCCAATCGGAATGAGAAAATCACAAGATAGGCGCTGTCTTTACATTTTGCAGTCAAAAGAAGGTTGATAAGGGGGAGGAAGGGGAATTAGTGGTTTACATTGTAGTCACGTGGCCTAAGGGGAATACAGTAAACATATCATCAGCTTAGAGAGAGGTGACTTAGAGAAGGGATCGCACTCTGTGCTTTGATACAGCAGACAGTGTATTCACGTACTCTGTGCTTTGATACAGCAGGCAGTGTATTCACGTACTCTGTGCTTTGATACAGCAGGCAGTGTATTCACGAACTCTGTGCTTTGATACAGCAGGCAGCGTATTCACGCACTCTGTGCTTTGATACAGCAGGCAGTGTATTCACGTACTCTGTGCTTTGATACAGCAGGCAGTGTATTCACGTACTCTGTGCTTTGATACAGCAGGCAGTGTATTCACGTACTCTGTGCTTTGATACAGCAGGCAGCGGATTCACGCACTCTGTGCTTTGATACAGCAGGCAGTGTATTCACGTACTCTGTGCTTTGATACAGCAGGCAGTGTATTCACGTACTCTGTGCTTTGATACAGCAGGCAGTGTATTCACGAACTCTGTGCTTTGATACAGCAGGCAGCGTATTCACGCACTCTGTGCTTTGATACAGCAGGCAGTGTATTCACGTACTCTGTGCTTTGATACAGCAGGCAGTGTATTCACGTACTCTGTGCTTTGATACAGCAGGCAGTGTATTCACGAACTCTGTGCTTTGATACAGCAGGCAGCGTATTCACGCACTCTGTGCTTTGATACAGCAGGCAGTGTATTCACGTACTCTGTGCTTTGATACAGCAGGCAGTGTATTCACGTACTCTGTGCTTTGATACAGCAGGCAGTGTATTCACGAACTCTGTGCTTTGATACAGCAGGCAGCGTATTCACGCACTCTGTGCTTTGATACAGCAGGCAGTGTATTCACGTACTCTGTGCTTTGATACAGCAGGCAGTGTATTCACGTACTCTGTGCTTTGATACAGCAGGCAGTGTATTCACGTACTCTGTGCTTTGATACAGCAGGCAGCGGATTCACGCACTCTGTGCTTTGATACAGCAGGCAGTGTATTCACGTACTCTGTGCTTTGATACAGCAGGCAGTGTATTCACGTACTCTGTGCTTTGATACAGCAGGCAGTGTATTCACGTACTCTGTGCTTTGATACAGCAGGCAGCGGATTCACGCCCTCTGTGCTTTGATACAGCAGGCAGTGTATTCACGTACTCTGTGCTTTGATACAGCAGGCAGTGTATTCACGTACTCTGTGCTTTGATACAGCAGGCAGTGTATTCACGAACTCTGTGCTTTGATACAGCAGGCAGCGTATTCACGCACTCTGTGCTTTGATACAGCAGGCAGTGTATTCACGTACTCTGTGCTTTGATACAGCAGGCAGTGTATTCACGTACTCTGTGCTTTGATACAGCAGGCAGTGTATTCACGAACTCTGTGCTTTGATACAGCAGGCAGCGTATTCACACACTCTGTGCTTTGATACAGCAGGCAGTGTATTCACGTACTCTGTGCTTTGATACAGCAGGCATTGTATTCACGTACTCTGTGCTTTCATACAGCAGGCAGCGTATTCACGCACTCTGTGCTTTGATACAGCAGGCAGTGTATTCACGTACTCTGTGCTTTGATACAGCAGGCAGTGTATTCACGCACTTAGTCAAACAAGTGATTCTGTTGGATTAAAAAGGTAAAATTACCTGGTTGTCGAGTGGCTCTATGAAATCCGGTTATCGGATAACGATTGTTTCGGGAACAAGTTTCCTTCTTCAGATCCAGCAGAACATCAAACTTCACTCATTACGAGGTCATCAAACAGTAAAAAGAAAGAAACACGTACATTTAAACAAGCAAACATTTACTTTTAAAAACGAAACTGTAGCCACAGTCGCGAACTGCTCGGTATACATGTCTGGACACCTGGAAAAATGAAAAAATGAGATTCTGTTAGACTTCAAAAGTATTATAATTACGTTCAACTATTGCTTTGATTTAACATCTTAACTTTCTTAGCCCATAAAGACATAACAGTAAAATTCAAAGCACATACTTAAAAAACGATACAATACAAGCGTTAAAAAGTATCCTTTGGGACATAGTCAAACATATAATAAATTACATATGTTTTGTTCCTGAATTAAATAGTTATATTTTGATGGGTTACTAACATTTTAAGAAGGATGCATTTACCCACAAATAAATTCTATCGATACACCCAAGGCAATCATTAACACTCAATAATTGTGGTACGTAGAACCATGTGTATAAGAAATGCCCCCATTCTTTGTTTACAAATGAAGTCCAACGTTTTAGCAACTAAAATATATTGAAGGACACGGAATCCTAAATGAGACCTCCTCGGAACTCAATATGTTCCTGAAATATCATCAGCAGTAAAGTTTCTACCGATCTGTTTATATTCTGAAATAAATTTCTGTATGTAGAAAGAGATTATTCTAAATAAATATTCACTGTGAGTATGCACAATAGGATTTCACAAAGCGAAGCGAGTTCCTTAAAGAATAATTTCTCAGTATGACGCCGAAACACAAACGACGAGCAGTTAGGGATCCCAATCCCAGTCGGAGGGTCCTCGAGCGATTGTTATCTCGGCAATAAAACTGGGAGGGGTGTTTAGCACCAAACTGTTCCCTTAGTGCGGCTAATTCGTCTGGACCAATCGATGTGTAATTTAATACATCCCAAAATAATTGAGGATTTGTGTAGTACTAATATGACGTTTGTAATGATTCCATTCATCCAATCTTCTTAAATGCAGCCCGCCATTGAGATGATGCGATATTAAATCGCAATAGCCAAGAACCTATTTGATGAAAAACTTACTTTAAAGAAAAAAATCATTAAATGCAGTTTATATTGGAAATGAGATTAATGTACAGCAACACGTTCGACAACTGATATTACAATGTGTTGAACACCCAGTATAGGCTTAAATTAACAATTTGATAATCTTACCGGAATCGCAGCGACAGCGGCTTGCCTCCAATCCGATTACGAGATTTCCGCCCTCCGATAACGAATTAACGTTTGCGATTTATTTTAAGCCTGGAGAGTATAAATTTACGACTTAAAAGGGAATAAACTCAGGAACTATATATTTGATTCACATAAAATATATTTCAAAGATCTTTGTTGTTTTTATTAATGAAATAGGCAACTGACGTCTCATGTTCTATGTGGTAATTTTGTCTTGTCAATAAAAGAAAACCATTTTAATTTTAGCGAATTTCCCCTATAGGGAATAAGCTATTACCGTAGGTGGCATGGTAAGAGTTAAGCCCGAGACCATGTTAACTTTTTATTTTGAGGTCCCCAGATGTCAAAAACACTATTCGTTCACACACACACACACTCACACACACACACACACACACACACACACACACACACACACACACACACACATATATATATATTTGACATCGTGTTTTGACATCTGTGTATATATTTATGTGTGTCCGTTAACACGATAACTTGAGTAAAAATCGTCTGATTTTGATGAAATTTGGCTCAAATGTGTAAAGTGACATTCATGACTTTAAGTTCGAAAACCAGAAAAGCGGACCATGGGAAAAGGAGATTTAAATTGTCCAAAAATCGGTTATTTGCATTTTTCACCCAAACATTTTTAAAACATTTAATTTTGGTTTCAACCATTTTATAGAGCTTAAAAAAACAAATAATATAGTATTCTGAATCATTAACCTAGGTTATATGGTTGCAGATAAAATCCAAGAAAACGTGTTCATAAAATCTCCCATGTTAATCTTAGGGGAAAAAGGTTTTTTGCTTTTCCTCATTTAATTTAATTGTAAACCTCACATTTTCTTTTACCAATCAGTTCAGCTCTACAAAACAATCATTTTGGTGTTTAAATTGTGACTCTACGTCCAACCGTTGCAGAGATATTCAAAGTGCTAAACACAGTACGTTGTCCAATGTTATCTTTATGGAGAATAATCCAAATTTGATAGCTCGATTATTTATATAAATGTATGTTGATGAAACTTGGCATGTGGCTTTAACTAGCACCGATATTTTGATATTTTCACAAACAAATTTTTTTGCCGATTTTCCCCGCAGCAGCGAACCTGCATACTGTAAAATTATTTGCTTAAACGCAAAGGGTAATAAACTTCGCGCTGACTGGTCCACCAATTATATACTCGCTTAGCCTGAGAGAGAGACTCTAGGATAGAATATTGAGCAAACACAGATAAAAGATATACACTGTTTAATTACACATTTTAAAATCTTGCTTATAATATAATGGATGCACAGGAAAAGCTAAATAAAGTTCATATAGATTACATACAATAGACAAAATATATCGTCCCTCCAGCACGTAATTAACTAATAAAGTGGACCCTCATAAAACAAATCTTCAAGTCTAAAATCTAAATCTAATTTATTACGTTCCCACAAAATCTACTCTACTATATGACACACAAAACACACATAAAAGGACAACCCTTCTACTAGGGAATATCCTATAACAAGGACTTGGGTCCGCACTCTTTGCCAAATAGAGTTCTTACACAAATTTTAATTATTTAAACATTCCCAAATCAAATTAAATACAACACTTATTTATTGAAAATTCCTTAATTATATTTACAAAGGGCCCTAAACCTATTATTCTTGGATTACTTCACGTTTTTAACGCTTATTTTCACTTACTGTCTATTAAGACTCTTTACTTAACGTTTTTCTTCATTTCAGGTAAACCTTAATTGATTACCACAATAAATTTGATTATGTTTTATTACTCAAAAGGAGCTTGTACCGTTATATTAGCTTTTATTAACTTTGGTTAAATTTTCGGGAAATGGAGCCTAACTTTCTGTGCACAAGTCTGACGATGTTCCACATACCGTAAGGCCCAAGGTGGTCCTGCCCCAAGAGGTTCTCTGCCCTGGCTGCGGTGTTGCTCTCTGGGGTTGTCCAGGGGCCGCTGTCTGCCGGGCTCGCTGTTGGGGGTGGCCCTCGCCTCTTCTCACGGGTCCGCGGTGTCCTGGTCCGGGGTAGTGCCGGGGCCCTCGCTCGACCGAAGTTCGGGGTCGCTCGTCCCGCAGGGGTGGCTCCGCTCGAACGTCTCGGGAGGTCTGTGTCGGTGGTCTTCCGTCAACTTCCCGTCCTGGACTCTCTCGGCTGGGATGGTGGCTAGTGATGATGAATCTGTGCTCGTCTGAAGTGTGAAACTTGGTGACAGTCGTTGTGGAACTCTAAGGGCGGCTTAATACTCGTCCCCCATATGTTCCTGCTCCTTTCCTAACTCTCCCAAGAATGACTTCCTTCCCTCGTCTTCCTTCCTCCCTCCTTTTCAGTTCCCTCTCTCTGTTTATGTTTTTCCCCCAGATTATGTCCATCCCATGATCTATTAACCAATCGGGGTGACGATTAGCCACGCCTCTATTATTTGATTGGCTGATCAACTGTCAGCGGAAATACGCCATTTTTGAATGCTGATACTGCCAGTTGGTAAGTTCTTTGATTTCTAGGCATGCAACTTTCCCAGGAAGATGCACTTTCCTTCTATTCGACACGTTGTGTTATTGTTTCCCATTGTATATTTGAAACTTTTGCTAGTGCAAGCTCCGTTCTCAGGCTCCCTTGTGTTTCCCACGTGTGTTCAGCCACGTGCGGTTCTGTATAAATTACTAGTCCCGAAAATCAATTTTTAGTTATATACATATTTTTTTATACAAGGTTTACAATACTCAGCCCCCATGTTATTCTTATGGAGAGTATAAGTAAAATGTAATGTTTCCCTTAATTATGAACACAAATTAATAAAACTTGGTATGCATCTTCGACTTGTTAAGTTATATTGATAATTGCATAAAAACACATTTTTGTGTTCCTTATTGCAGCAAACCTGCGTACTCTATGTTATTCTTATGGAGAATAAATAAAAGGCTATATATCACTTATTTAGTCGTGTATTTTTATGAAACTTGGTGAGTGGCTTTATGTGGTAGTGAGAAACATATACATGCATTGGGAATTCGCTGAGTAAGCAGTTTTGCTGCTACGGGGGAATTTAGTATTTTAACTTGTATCATTTTAAGGTGCTTGCGATATTATTATTTGATTATTGGATTTACGCTAACACGATCATATGTTGATCGAAACAGAATTCAAATTCCAAGTTCTTTTTGATCTCTAAGTTATAAATTCAGGAAACTACCTTAAATTATTTAGGTACGCTTTGATAAATAAAAGTTGAGTAAGAAGTTAGTTCGATAATATTAGGTCGTAAATTAAGTATAAGGTATATTTATTTACAAGCCAGCACTTTCCTAAATATTATAAAAACAATATTGATGCAAATTTATTAGTTTAATGTTATAAATAATTTACTTAATGACTATCTGGAAAACTATTATGTTTGTCAGTTCAAATTATTAATTTGGACAGAAAAACACGTTAGACTACTACGTTACTTTTTACGTTTCCTTTTGTATTTAGTTTTACCAATCAACCCATTTCTAGCGATCGTCAGGACCACAACTGTAAATGTCTCGTGGTCGTTGAATCATCGAAACCAATTTTGAATGCAACATAATTTTAATATTTAGTTATTTATGAAATTTGTATCATCAGTGCATTTAATTATTTGAGTTATTAATGCCAAAAAATCCTGTAATACGAAATAAAGCATAGTGTTAATCTTGCAAAAATATACAATAGGTGGGTAAAATTAACCAGTTCAGGGGAAAAATTTTGGGGGAGGGGGTGGGTAAATATTTGTAATTTTAGTTTTTAGAATCAACAAATACAGTCAATAAACAGGATTTTATTATATAAAATATAAACAAATTCCATATAACTTATGACTAGGCTAATTTAAGATATTTTTAACCTTGAAAAACTTTCATTAAACGTACTATCCGTTTTTGAAGGATTCCAAAGATACTCAAAGAGATCATGAATGGTGTAATTATAGTGGTGTAACTATAGTGGTGTAACCACTAGTTCCATCGTAAGGTCACGGGGAGACCAAGAGGCTCATATGAACGGTTTCGGAGACAGTGTTCGGTTTCCCCACGGCCCACAGTGACTCATCCGCTCATCTATTGTCTTCATCCCTCATCGCCAGTCCAGGGTTCTCTCCAATCTGTCTGCCGCTAATGACCCAAGACACCCTCTGCACAATACTGTCAACGGTTCAACAGCACCTTAAAGGTTATTGTTATTAGAGGTTTGGTCTAAAGAAATGGTTTGGTTGAAATACGCCCAGGTTGCGTCGGCATCAGAGATATTAAGATATATATTAATAATAACATTGACAACGGCTTCTAAGCAATGTTGTTTAAAGAGCGATGGTAAAAGTTGATATTGATATCCTTATAGTATGATCTTGCACATGAGGTGTTAGACGAGAGTGTGGAATAGATCCATAATGGGATGAGACAAATTAAAAATAACAACTACTTTTGATATTTATTTCTGAAGTATTAACATTTTTTGTTTATTAACTTTGTTTATCAGCTCAGGGATTTTTACTACCATCGGTACTGGCTAAATCCTGTATTCTACTTAGAATAAGTTCTACCTTTTACAGTTTCAATATATCTGTAAATCAAATAGTGCTTATTATGAGACATAAATACCCATGTTTTCAGGTTAGCTCCTAAAATGGTTTGTAAGTTGTGATTTACTTAGTAAAGAACACACCGGCAAGAATCAGATACATTTTGGAAATAAACAGTTTTTTATCTTTGTAATTTCTTATATAAATCATGAGACGCTGCCATACTTGCCATCATTTTTAAGGGATCCCCGGTAAAAATATTAGCAAAAGTCCTAATAATAAGATTCAAATAATTAAATCTATATGTTTACAAAACTTCAATTTTAATCAATCCCAGAGTTATTTTTAATCCTTGGAAGTTTAGATTTTGTTAGTTGTTCGAAAATATATTCTTAAAGTCAAATATCAATAAGGTAGGGTTTGTTTGAACGGGGCAAATGGTTCCATAAATATCCACCAAGACTCGCTTTCTCATTTGTCTCCGTTGTAATATAAATGGTCTTGACCTTTACTGTGTACATTATCAGCTAATATCCAACGATGATTCACGCTAAAACTGGTAATACATAGAAATGTGTCTTCACAAAATTTAATTTAGCTGTACATGCACAACATTCGTTATTAAAAGCTGATAAAAGAGTAAAACCATTGACTATACACTTGTATACTACAGGTGTACCTACCTGTAGTATACAAACCTGTAGTATACCCTACCTGTAGTAGGGTCATTCTCTGTTCCCGTAATGTCATTTATATATACACATTTAAAACCTCTTTACGAAATTGACTTGACTATGACTGAGTTAAACTGAATTAGAGTTTGTGATGTTTGCATCGAACAATGACGCCATAGCGAGGAAAATATTAATTATTGGACAAATCAGTATTGGCAATACAATTATAGATTTGCATTTAATAATTCACACTGCACTCGTAACTCATTTAATTTGTGCATTCTTAACGTCTCATTAAAAGTTAAATTTTCAGTCTATTTTTCAACAACTACAGTTGATAACACATCTATTTGATGCAATGAAAACATTAGTATGTACTATTAACTAGATATAATAAAAGTGTATGTATAATCTCTAACAAAACATATTAAACATCAAAGTTACTAAGATTTGTGTACACCCTGTATGTGGATGAGTGAAATTAATAATCGACTAACAGCTTTGATTCCCAATTATACACAAGGCTACAGATACCAACAAATACTCTAGATTAGTAAAAAAATTTATATTCGAGTTTTAAGAAGCAATGTTACTTAAAAATCAAGATGATCACGAAGTTTATACAGAGTTGAAATTGTCAACTATTTCACAATATGAATGTAGTTACTTAATTTAGATAGTGAACCATAAAACATATCTTTTAAGGGTATACGTAAACGTAAACGTACAAACACCAGTAAAATGCCGCGGCGCTACCAGAAATCCTCAATATTTCAGACACATCAGTTGATAAACTATCAAGGTGATCATTGAATGATAGCTGCATAATGGAGGAGTCTTGATGTCATGTTGTTGACCTAGCAGAGACAACTAGAGGAAAAGGTGGATGAGGAAGGATAAATGGACCACTTTGGGAAACTGAATATTTCTTTAATACCATCAAATCAAATCTTTATTGCAACAAACATTTTAATAAATTTGTACAATACTTAGCCATGATATCGGAAAAGTAGATACACTGGAGCATCGACCTTTGGATTAGGACCAGTGGCAATGCAAAGTTACTAAATCAATAATAACAATCAATATTGTTATAAATAGTATAACATTTCGATAAATTCAAAGCTTTGTCAACACTGTATTTATAGTTATACAGAATAAAAGTTTGAAGTACTATTACTTCAGTATGATTTGTATATGTTTTATCATGTTATATTTTGTTTTCTGTGTTAATATATTAATATTGAACCGAAATACGGACTACACGCAAAATATGTTGCTGGTTTATTTTACAACACAAAAGTTTGTTGCTGTAAAATTATCTGAAATTAATAAAATTGACTTGTAAGTCTTAGATTGACTGTCAATTTAATGACCCCGATGACAAAGCCTCAGTGACACAAGGCTCATTGGAGACGCGTCAGTCCGTGAACAGGCTTTTAACCCTTCCACTAAAGACTTGTCGCATTAAGGCTCTCAAAACTGACATAATAGTTTTTTAATACATTCGAACCAATTTTGAATAAGTTATAATTGAACAAATCCATCCACTTGATCTATTTATCTTTCAGTAGCTTATTAGTGAATTTCCTTTGGAAAGTGAACTATTAGCATGACCCGCACGGTGAAACTTAAGCCCGGGACCACCATAGAAGTTCCTAACGTGACCCCCTGAACACGTTTTGGGGGGTCGTTCAAAATTTTATATATATATATGTATATATATATATAAACATATATATATATATATATATATATATATGTGTTTGCACTCTAGCGGTCGCATTTTTTGTCCGATTAACTTCAAATTTGGTAGGGACGTTCCTTTCTGAAATCAGTTGGACAAGTTCGTTGGGCAAAAGAATCGTAAAACTCCAAACCCCTTTTTTGGGGATTAATTTTCCAAATTTCGAGTTTTTGGGCCCAAAAAGGGTCTAAAAAGCCCCAAATGTAAAATTAATGCATGTAAAAAGATGGGAAATAGTGAGACGAAAGTTTTAAGCCCTCTTTCGACATTCTAGCATAAATATTTACCGAGTTATTAAAGAAAATGTGTTTAGACTATACACAGTACGTTGTCTCGTGGGGGTTTTAGACTAGAAAAGCCTGTTATTCCTGTGTTAGAGTACTTTTATCATCCCCAGTAACCTCACGCCTACTTTCAAGCCTGACTGGACCTTCTTCTAACATTATAATGCGCAAAATTGTATTCCCAGCTTTGCAGGTAAATGAAACCAGGAGCATCAGTACAGCCAAAAAATCAATGTTTTCAGATTTCAATAAAAATTGGAATACAAGTATGTTTTTAGACTAATTTTAAGTTTTAAAAGTTTTTATTTGGAAATTCACTTCCCTCACGTCAGCGTGCTGCGTGCAAACTCGTTTTAAATTGTTGCGTAAGAGAATCGAGAATAATTTATGTTTTAAAGTAAACTATAAGATTTGTCTACTAGGTTTGATTGTTCGTATAAATTATCAGTTGTGTTTTTAAATCCATATTATTAAGAATGGAAGAAATTAATAAAACAATACTTTAATTAGAGACGTACAATTTAGTTCTAACCTCAAAATTGTAGAGAAAGGAAGACAAAATTGATAGACGACTTCTAATAACATTAAATTGTGATTTACAGGTTAAATTACAATTGGTATATTATCAATAAAATACCCCCGTCACAGCAAACCTGCATACTCAGCGAATTTCCAATGGAGATATAGATGTCTTAATAATACATAAAACCACTTACCAAGTTTCATAAAAATATATTCACAAATAAGCGATATATACAATTTTAATTATTCTCAATAAGAATAACATTGGGGCTGAGTACGCAGGTTTGCTGAAACAAGGAACACAAAAATGATGCTAATATCAATATAATTCAACTAGGTGAAGTCGTATACCAGTTTTTAGCGAATTTCCCCTATAGGGAAGAAGCTATTACCGTAGGTCTCATGGTAAGACTTAAGCCCGAGACCATGATAAATTTTTGTTTTGAGGTCCCCAGATGCCAAAAACACTATTCGTTCAAATTTATATATATGTATATATATATATATATATATGTGTGTCCGTTAACACGATAACTTGAGTAAAAAACGTCCGATTTTGATGAAATTTGGCTCAAAAGTGTAAAATGACATTCATGACTTTAAGTTCGAAAACCAGAAAAATCGGACCATGGGAAGGGGGGTTTATGGGGGTTTTAAATTTTACAAAAATCAGTTTTTTGCATTTTTCACCCTACAATTTAAAAAAAAACTTAATTTTGGGTTTGACCTTGTTATAGAGCTTAAAAAAACAAATAATTTAGTATCTTGAATTATTAAAATAGGTTAAGTGGTTGCGGAGAAAATCCAAAAAATCCTGCTCATAAAATCTCCCATGTTAATCTTATGGGAAAAAGGTTTTTGGCTTTTCCTCAGTTTATTTTAATGTAAACTTCACATTTGCTTTTACCAATCTATTCAGCTCCACAAAAATCATTTTGGTGTTTAAATTGTGATTTTACGCCCAACCGTTGCAGAGATATTCAAAGTGCTAAACACAGTACGTTGTCCAATGTTATCCTTATGGAAAATAAATAAAATTTGATATCTCGATTATTTATAAATGTATGTTGATGAAACTTGGTATGTGGCTTCACGTAGTACTAGTATATAGATATTTGCACAAAAAATTGATTTTTTGTTGATTATTCCCGTAGCAGCAAACCTGCGTACTCAGCCCCCATGTCATTCTAATGGAGAATAAGTAAAATGTAATGACTCCCTTAATTATGAACATAAATTAATAAAACTTAGTATGTAGCTTCACTTGGTTGAGTTATATTTGATAATTATATAAAAACCCATTTTTCTGTTCCTTGTTGCAGCAGACCTGCTTTCTCAGCCCCCATGTTATTCTTATGGAGACTAACTAGAATGTTATATAGCACTTATTTATGATTGAATATTGATGAAACTTAGTATGTAGCTTCGCCTAGTTAAATTTGATTTATATTTGCATAAAAACCATTGTTTCTGTTCCTTGTTTCAGCAAACCTACGTACTCATTACCAATGTTTTTCTTATAGAGAATAATTAAAATCGCTTATATGTGAATGTAATTTTATGAAACTTGGTTAGCGGATTTATGTGGTATTAAGACATATATTATGCATTGGAAATTCGCTGAGTACGCAGGTTCGCTGCGACGGGGGTATTATTAATTTATGTTCATGATTAAGGGAGACAGAGCATTTAATTATTCTCCATAAGAATAACATGGGGGCTGAGTACGCAGGTTTGCTGCTACGGGGGAATTTGGCAAACAATTTTTTTTGAGCAAATATCAATAGACCACAACGAGATGAAGCTGTATACCAAGTTTCGTCAGTATACGTTCATAAATAAGCGAGATATAAGTTTGTTCTTATTCTCCATAAGAATAGCATTGGACAACGTACTGTGTTTAGCAATTTCAATATCTCAGTAACCAATTGACGTAGAGGAAAGATCAAAATACCAAATTGTGTGTTTTTTTAAGCTGAATCCAATGGTGAAAACTAAAATTTGACTATTTCAAAAATTATATGTAAAAAAAACAAAAACCCATTGTTGGGGTACTAACCCCCCCAAAATACCCCTTCGGATGGGGCGATCTGGCTGGTTTTCAAACTCAAGTCATAAATGTTGCTTTACACGTTTATACCAAGTTTCATCAAAATCGGATCATTTTTACGAGAGTTATCGTGCCTACGGACACACACACACACACACACACACACACACACACACACACACACACACACACACACACACATATATATATAAATATATATATATAAATAAATAAATAAATAAATAAATATATATATATATATATACAGTTTCGAAAGAATGGTGTTTTTGGGGTCTGGGGACCTCAAAACGAAAAGTTATCATGGTCCCAGGCCTAGGTCTTACCATGCCGACTACGGTAATAGCTTCTTTCCTATAGGGGAAATTCGCTAAAAACGCTAAAATTACTTCTTACTACAGCAAAAGTCTACAGCAAAAGTTTTTCTTGCAAAAGCGCGAATGAAAGTAAAAAAAATTGGACAGACGAAATTAAATGTTTCGTCTTATTTTATTAAATATCATCAAGGGATCGTCAGAAGAGACAAATGGTTCCATAAATACCCACCAGGGTTCGTTTTCCCATCCGTCTTTGCAGGAATATAAATGGTCTTGGCCTTTACTGTTTACATTATCAGCTCTATCATCAATATTAGTTTAACGTTACAAACATCGATACACTGAAACATAAATGTTCCTGATTTTATTGTAAATGAATTAATCAGTTGAATCAGTGTAGATATTACTCCGTATATTAGTTTTTGTAAATTCTCGTACAAAGTTGAAACAAGATTATTTTGAGCTAAAGTTTATTGAATGAAAATTATTTTTCGGCCAAGATAAAAGACTTGCTGTCTTGTATTTTTGTTAATTCTTTCGGTAAATAGTCTAAATACTAATATACAGTATTTAGAAAGTGTAGTTAGTTATCAAAATTGACGAGCTTTCCGAATGTGTTTGCTTTGACGGGAGTGTTTCTCTTTTCAAGCTTAATAAACCTAAACTGAAATTAACTAATCAAACTTCACGCAAACCCGTAAAAATTTGTATAAATATAGAGGTTTTACAAATGTTAACCAACTATAACTTTTAATTTATCTTTCCGTACTTATCACCCTAGGAAGGATTACTGGTTTGCCAAGTATATATTTAACTATTCACAATAATAAAAAATACAAAAATATAAAAATATATAAAACTGAGTTTAATGCATAGTAAAATAAGGGTTAAATGCTTTAAAACCCAAAACATAAATGTCCTTTTTAAATGTTGTTTTAAAATACAATTTATACAATATTTTCAATATCTTATTATTGCCAACGTAATATTTCAGTATTACAATTGAAAAAGAAATGATGAAAAATGTTATGGAGGCTTCCCAACAAAAAGTAGACAATGACTCGTTAAAAATCTTGTTTTAAATTTGCCCTACTTACTCTCACAAAATATTATTATATTATTCATACAAAGATTTAATATACTCATATTTTGATTGAAGCAATTGCTTAATGAATTTGATGAACCTGGGGTATTTTTAATAAACCAATATTGACTAAAGGCAATTCTGGGAAGCCCAGTAACCATGGGCGCCAGTTTGCTGCGTCATCAAGCTTTCGGGGACATTCACATCGGTTTAGCATCACATCGCTAAACTTATTTGCACTAAGTTATTTGCACTTATATTCGAGAGAAATATATATTAAATACTAAACAACAATTTACTCTGTAAATATAAATACCCCCGTCGCAGCAAACCTGCATACTCAGCGAATTTCCAATGGAGATATAAATGTCTTAATACTACATAAAGCCACTTACCAAGTTTTATAAAACTATATTCACAAATAAGCGATATATACAATTTTAATTATTCTCCATAAGAATAACATTGGGACTGAGTACGCAGGTTTGCTGCTATGGGAGAATTCGGCAAAAAAACTTTTTAGCAAATATCAATAGACCACAACGAGATGAAGCTGTATACCAAGTTTTGTCAGTATACGTTCATAAATAAGCGAGATATAAAAATGTTCTTTCTCCCATAAGAATAACATTAGAACGTACTGTGTTTAGCACTTTCAATATCTCGGTAACCAATTGACGTAGAGGAATGATCGAAATACCAAATTGTGTGTTTTTTAAGCTGAATTGAATGGTGAAAAATAAAATTTGAGTATTTCAAAAATTATATATAAAAAATTCAAAAACCCATTTTCGGGGTACAAAACCCCCCCAAAATACCCCTTCGGATAGAGCGATCTGGCTGGTTTTCGAACTTAAACTCATAAATGTTGCTTTACACGTTTATACCAAGTTTCATCAAAATCGGATCATTTTTACGAGAGTTATCGTGCTCACAGACACACACATACCCACACACACATATATATATATATATATATATATATATATATATATATATATATATGTATATGGCTCATTAGAGCCTTTTGCGTTATATACAGTTTCGAACGAATGGTGTTTTTGGGGTCTGGGGACCTTAAACGAAAAGTTATCAAGGTCCCGGGCCTAGGTCTTACCATGCCGACTACGGTAATAGCTTCTTCCCTATAGGGAAAATTCGCTAAAAGCTATTGTACGTTACTATGCTTTAAAATAAAATGCCAAGACTTTTGATCGGTAGGTCCAAGTTGCTTAAGTGTCCGCATCCACACCTTACACATGTTGCAACATGTACTTCATTTACACGAGAGTTACGACAGATTGATTTGATACGGGTACGTATGCGTAGGCAATTACGTTTTGCACGACGTAGGCACTAGGATTAGTCACGTAATAAAGCTTTCAGCTTAAAATGTTTAAAACATATTAACACTGTTTTCTAAATTTTGTTACAGTTAAAATATATTTGACTAGCTGCAATCGTACCTGGTTTTATCCGGGAATAAAACCAGTGGTGTGTACTGAGTTCTGTGGTTAACCCGTGGAATTACTAAGAATCATAATCACCTGTTTGAATTTTCATCAGCTCAAACCAAAGTGAATGTCCATAAGTACACTGGATTGGATCTTTGACTCCCTGTGGGGAAGTCCTATGGGAATTTCTTAAAATCCTTTCTTAGTGGTCACCTTCGTCATGGAAATAGTATACGTGCCAAATTTCGTGGTTGTAGGTGTAGCGGTTTGGCCTGGGGGATGATCGGTTTTTCGTATTTAACGAAATAGATAAACATGTTTTGTCCTTGCAATCGTCATGATGATTTCCAAAACAAGTCAATCCTATATATTAATACGCTAGGGGTTTTTTCTTAACAGTGATAACTAGATTGTATCGTTTGAGGTGTCAAATTGAAAGTATTTTTACGTAGATTTGTTAATACGTCTCAGAAATTTAAGAAAAGGCATCACTTAAATACAGTAAAGGGCTGAATTTTGGGAACAGAGGTACTATCCGACGACGGTGGAAGTCTAAACTACGTGTTGATTGAAAGTAAGTTTTAATAACTGATGTTTTGATATGTATGTTTATAAGTGAAATAACCTTTCGTTGGGTACAAACTTGCTCGGATTCGAGCAACAGCACAACTACGAGATTTCTGATAAACGTTTACACGGTTGAGCTTTTTGGTGAAAAAATTGCAAACTTACAATCTGGGCATAGTTATGGTTTTGTAAAACGTAAAGAAAACTATAATATAATTATTCTAATTTGTTACTCAGTGGTCAAGCTAATCGTATGAAGTCATAAAGTACGCTAGGCATGAAAAAGGTATTTATACAGTAACGCCGTCGCGCGTCTCGTCGCGGCGCCAGACGCTTATACGACTCGCGTCATCGTCGCGTCGTCGCGTCGTCGCCTAGACAACTCATCCCGTCGACTCAATTATTGTGTTTGTCCCTACAGGAAAAATCCAGTTGCAAGAGTTGCTTTACATTGGAGGGCTTCGATCGAAATTTGATTGAATAAATGAAGTTGATGTATGCTTTAAAAAAATGAAGAATAAAAAATGGGTGCCCGTCGAAGTTCGTCGAAATTAAGGTTGAGTTATCTCACAGTACCCTGAAGGATCAATCACCAACAATGAAATTCCTGCAGTTTTTATTATATACCTTCTGAAAATATTACAAATTATGAAAATCCAACTTTATATGTGGCACAATAAAGTAAAAAATCACAAAATCGCAAAACTGAAAATTAACACTTAAAAAATAAGTTACTTTTTAACGGTTACATTTGATGTTTACTACAGACGAAAATAAACCAGCAGCTTGATGACCTCATCAGCTGTCTAATGAAAATCTCGTATTGGGATTATAATCAGCTGTTTGTTGTAAAACAACACATACTATAAATCCCACCAAAACGGTTTGTAGATATTTACATTTTGTATAATTTAACAAATTTGAAAGGAGAAAATTATAAATCTGACAATTTTGAAGAGTATCGGAATGTTTCAGCTTCAAATTGGTATCATGTGCTTCAAATTGTGGTCATGGGATAAATCCCATGACCACACGTTACCTGGTTTTCTCAAACTAAGGCCGAGTTCCTGGTCAAATATTCTCCTATATGAATAACATGGGGAAATTTGAGGACTTTATACTTTATGTTATTTAACTAACTTAAAAGGACACAATAATAAATCTGACAATTTTGGGGAGTATCGGAGTTTTTAAACTTTAAATTGGAACAAATTCCATGACCACACTCGTTGCATGGTTTTCTCATTGTAAGGCCAAGTTCCTCAAAATCCCTTATCAAAGTTCTCCTATATGAGAACTTCATGGAGAACTTCCTATATGAATTTCATGTAGAAATTTGAGGACTTTATACTTTGTATCATTTAACAAACTTAAAGGGAGAAAATGATAAATCTGAAAATTTTGGGGAGTGTCGGAATGTTTAAGCTTCAAATTGGTACAAATTCCATGACCACACGTTGCCTGGTATTCTCAAAATAAGCCCGAGTTCCTCCAAAAATATTCTCCCATTTAAATAACATGGAGCAATTTTTTTAATGCCAATATTTAAAAAAATAAAAGGGCATTGTTGAGTTTTTTATTTTTCTGTTAATCTGCAGTGTAAAAGATTTAAAATGACATATCGAATGTCCAAATCGGTTGAAAAACAACGACGTAGTGGGCCGAAAACGAAATTTCTTACCTAATTAATATATAGTAGGATCGTGTAACTTGTCGTGGAGAGAGTTCTCCAATTATGGGAGAGTTCATCTCACCTTTGAGTTCTATACATTTTTTAGATGAGTCCTTACAGCTTAAAGTGAAAAATTTTCTGTAAAAAACAATATTAAATTGTAAAATGTTTTAATAATTTAAAAATCCAAAACCTTCTTCTAACAATTATGAAAATATTTTTCCTAGATCACCACACATACAAAATAAAATAAAACACTTCTGAGTGAATACAAATAAATAATTTTCCTACTACAATGTATTTGGTCAACGATGAATAATATGATATCACAAATAGGCCTACGTTTTCTTATTAACTATTTAATAAAATCGTACAATTTATCTAGGAGGTTCTATTTTTAATAGAGTTTTATTTATAGTTAATACGAGGCATTGAAAACTTTTCATAATTGTTGTGCACCATATGATATTTGTCTGAGAGATTCAACAACAATCTATTCCTAGGAGTGTAACGTATATTCCTAGTTAAACTTAGTAAAGCATGGCAACTTGTGCATGTATTGGCCTCAGAAGCCCGGCGAAGGTCCGGTTATCTGTTTACAGGCCAATGGCTGTTTTCATGCTACATTGAATGTTGTTCCCTTATGAATAAATATGCAGAAATATTCCTAGATTCTTCCTACATTACAGGTCTAGAGATTTTGTTTATAAATAGAACTCGCTTTCGTCGTTGACACACTTTAAGCCCTATTTTTATTCGTTAATGTAGAATAATGTTTAAAATGTATTCTAAATAATAAGTATTTCGGAATAGTTGTAATTTTACTAACGTATTAATGATTAAACTTATAATATTTTACCGCCACAGATGGTATTACCACAGAACATGGAGCAAGAACACAAGAGTAACATCAACTAAACCAAAATTCACAGTTTTGATTTGTTTATACTGCAATTGTTAACATTCATGCAACAATCTGTATAAACATACATATTTGGTTCCTAAATAAAAAGACTGTACCTCCTCTTATCCTGCTGTATCCTCTTAGCTCAGGAATTAAGGAAGAATAATGTTAGTAGGTTTCATTTGTAATCCCTAAATTCCGCACCAACTCCTAGAGTGTACTCACCTGCAAGCACTAGCGAAGAGGACGTTGTACTTACCCCGAAATTGAATTTCCCTCCCCCCGAGTCCCACGGGAGCCCATAACACTTTTGAGAGCGGGGGAGGCAAGGCGGCTCAGGAATATAGAGTTACACCCAGTGAATAACTCATGTGGTGACTTCTTTGTGGTCGAACCAATTTTGTCAAGGAGATCGAATGTGACGTTTACTTTTTCAGTATATTTTAATTATTGAAATTTTCATCGGATAAGAATTAAATCTGTAAATGTAATCTCCAATTGAAGGGTCTAAAAAATAGGTTGGGAAATGTTTATTGGAACTACAGTTTCATTTGATTATCTTGCTATTTTTCCAAAGCCTCGTAATGGACTGTAGAATGCTTTGAAGTTGGTAAATATTTTAAACTGTGTAAACAGACGAAGCAAAAATACAACTTTTGTTATACTCAGTCATTTAGGTGTAGCAACATTAATTATATGATGTACTGGATGTACTGTTTTACTAGCTCATGAAGCATGTGCTTTGAAATTAAAAAATGTTGTATCAAACAATTCTGTTCAGGGAAAAATATACTTCTAATAATTCACAGCTGGGAATACAATGTTTATTACGGTACCTTATCTTTCAATTTATTGTAATGGCGAATCAACTTTAATTTCAATCCCAGGTTTAAAGTAAGGTTTACTAAATTTAAAACCCATGTCTAACTTTTTTAGAAGATGAAAATGTTATGTTTGGTGATAATTGTGGACAAAATTAATCAGGATTTAAATTAACCTTGCATCATCTATTTCCGAAACGTTACCAATGAAATTTCGCACTATTTTATTGATACTTTTTCTAGAAACTTTGATAGTATATAATAATGTAATATGATCTTGCAGTAATTTGTTAAATTACTTCAGTTCATACTCTTTATTTTTATCTTGATTAACTGTATTCGTTTTTGTTTTTAGTGGTTGATACAATTGTTCTTAGTAAAAAAATCATGCAAGCATTAGATGAATATTATTTTATTGATAGCATAGGAGAAAATATTTGTCCAAGCATTGTCCACCAAAATATCCGTAGCATGCGGACAAATTTTGATGAATTTCTAGCTGAAAATATTTCTTGGAAAAAGTATCCGGAAATAATTATTTTTAAAGAAATTTGGATAAGTAGTGTAGAATCAAAGTTTTACTAAATTTCTGATTATGAACTAATTGTCCACTCTTATGAAAAATATCGCTCAGGTGGTTTAACTATATATTATAAAAACACTTTCAACAATTTTGAATTTACAAAATTAAATTCAGCAGATATCTTAGAAATTAGGTTTAAAAAACCCTTGAGAAATAAATAATATATAAAGATGTTACGTAAAAGTGTTTTGCTTAAGTGTTATATTTTGAAAGTCGAACATCTTTACAAAGAGAGCAACACTGGCTCCAGTCGCAGGCACGTTGCAAGCTGAACAATCTGGCGGCGACAGCTCCTGTTGCTGACTTTGTCTCACTGATCTTCTGACTAATTATTTGTAAATACTATTTTTTTTCATTTGTACTCTAAATTCAGTTTAATTTAGTTTATATATATATATATATATATATATATATATATATATGTATATAGTAGAAATGTTCTCTTCAGGTTACAATTTGATAATCTTTATACATCTGGGTGAACTTCTTCAGATAATATAAAAAGGTGTACAAAATAGTATAAAAACAAAACAAAATATATATTTGTTTTTATGTTTCAGTTGAAATACATTTACACCTGATAATTAAGTAATAGTAATAAGGCTCAATTAAACTTTGGACTTTAATATTTGGGCTTCAAATCGTGGCCCAAAATTGGCGAATGAATTATTATTATGCTTTTTATTTCTCACTTAAATTCTTGGATATAGACATAACATTAAACTTGAGTGAATATTTTAAACATTGCAAGACAACAAATTTAGGATTACGACTTTATGTTAACGTTGGTGAGCTGAACTAGCTTGTTTTTATGCCAAAATCAAGCCATTAGTGTAATAATATATAGACTAATCATTAGTCTCTCTGTTAAGTAAACCGACACGGGACATATAATTAATGTGATATATAATATAATGTATCACTATATATACATACATATACATGTATATGTATATATATACATATATATACATATATACATATATAGTATAATGTATCACATATAATATAATGTACACTTAAACATATGATTTATTTGTCTTAAATGACATGGTATTATTATATTAAGATACAAATCTTTATGGCATTTTGTTACCTTTCCACAACACCCAGTCTAATTAACTAAAGTCATGATTTTGTGTTGTATGATAATCATCCTGTAAAATAATCTACGTCTCGCAACACTACAAAATATATTTACACTAATACTGTACTTACATTAAAGACATTTAATATACAAAAAGGATGGTCCAGGGGAACAATTTTTGTATGTGTATACTTACCGCGTAGTATGTAAATACAGTCTTGGTTTAAATATGTTGTGTAGTGTTGTGAGACGTAGTTTATTTTATCCTGTTTAGCTGTAACAACACGTATCGTTCTACTTATTAAATTATTTGTATGTAATGGCATTCATAAAACAGGTGATCAATAGTTACTGTACATGTGTATATTTAACATGTCAATGTTTTTTTTTTTTTACTTTTAAATCATTACGCAACTAGAGGAAAATTCGTAGAGTATTCTCGTCTCTTATTTAACAATGTTTCATGGTTGCTTTGACAGAAAAAATTGTCCCAATAAAAAATACGGAGAATGTTATCAGAAAAAAAAACGACACAGAGGACACGGAGGGACGGAGGGTCACCCCATCAGTGATAATGAAGACAGACATCATGGAGAAGGGCCTAAAGGTCTGGGGGGGGGGGTAGGGGGGGTAGGGTCTCCAACAGTACTACACACTGGAAAAGATAACAGGGATGTTAATATTAGTGGATTACATACTTCGATGGATCTGACATTTCAACATTATTTTGTTTAACTTTTGATTATTTAGTATAGTCTTAAACACGAAAGTGAGCATCACAAGTAAATATAATTAATAGATAACTCATGTTGTAAACATGGTTTATTAAATAAAGGGTTTTATCTTAAGTTCTGTAACGAGGTCAATTATAAAGTGGCACGGCTATAATATTACTTTTAGCAAATGCCTTTATAAGCATAAAATATAATCATTATTGATGCTAATTCAATATAAAAGAGATGGATTAAAATTTAGCATTAATTAATTAGGAATTGCCAGTATTCATTGGAATAATATTGTTTTAGTAATACTACAATGTATAATTGATTTGACCACAACTACACACAACAATGTCCTGCCAACTGTTACACTGGCTACATGTCTCACCGTGTACAGCAGTTGGAGGGCTTGACCATAGTGTGACATGGTGTTTATATAGTCCTATTGCTTAAACAATATTTAACACTTGACTTGAATTGAAAAACAAAATAATTTTGTATCGTTAAAACATAATTTTTACTAAAAAACCGAATGGATTCCTGCTGGAGATATTGTTAATATGAAGGAAATTCATGTCCAACACTTTGGTGTGTTTTTATGTAAAATCGTTTCAAAAGAAATATTTAACTATCTTAGTGTTCAAACTATCTAGATAATAAATGAATAGTTATAGTAATCTTAGGTTTACATATCAAAGATTTCATGTGTGTGTTAACTCTTCATTAAATAAACAATGTTTTACAAGACTTCTTTATTTTTGAAAGTATTAGTAGCGATGGATTTAAACACGTAGTGTACGTTTTGAAATGTAGTGTAGTTTTAAACACTAGAAGCGATCGGTAAAGTGCAAATAAATCTTCTATATAAACATTATCTATATTATTAATACGCTACATGTAAACTTTGTAAACAATAAGGCTTTTGGCGAATTTCCCCTATAGGGAAGAAGCTATTACCGTAGTCGGCATGGTAAGACTAGGCCCGGGACCATGATAACTTTTCGTTTTGAGGTCCCCAGATGCCAAAAACACCATTCGTTCAAAACAATATATATATATATGTAATTTTCAGTAATATATATATATATATATATATATATATATATATATATATGTGTGTGTCCGTGGGTGCGATAACTCTTGTAAAGATTATCCGATTTTGATGAAATTTGGAACAAACATGTAAAGCATCATTTATGACTTTAAGTTGGAAAACCAGCCAGATCGCTTTATCCAAAGGGGTATTTTGGGGGGGTTTTATACCCCAAAAATGGGTTTTTTGAGTTTTTTACATATAATATTTCGGTAAATCCAATTTTAGTTTTCACTATTAAATTCAGCTTAAAAAAAAACAATTTGGTGTTTTGATCATTGCTCTACGTTAATTGGTTACCGAGATATTGGAAGTACTAAACACAGTACGTTGTCCAATGTTATTCTTATGGAGAATAAGAAAAATTGTATATCTTGCTTACTTATCAACTTATCCTGATGAAATTTGGTATATTGCTTCATATCGTTGTGGTTTATTGATATTTGCACTAAAAAACATTTTTTGCCTATAGTTCCCGTAGCAGCAAACCTGCGGACTCAGCCCCCATGTTATTCTTATGGAGAATAAGTAACGTGTTATCTCCCTTAATTATGAACATAAATTAATAAAATTTGGTATGTGGCTTCACCTACTTGAGTTATATTGATATTTGTATAAAACCCCATTTTTTGTGTTCCTTTCTTCAGCAAACCTGCATACTCAGCCGCCATGTTATTCTTATGGAGAATAGTTAAAAAGGCCATAAATCGTTTATTTATGAATGTATATTGATGAAACTTGGTATTTGGTTTTATGTAATATTAAGATACATTGGAAATTTGCTTAGTACGCAGGTTTGCTGCTACGGGGGTATTTTATTTTAAGACCTACCCCCACATACTGTACACTAAAACGCGCGTCTAGGTGTGCATACATGCAAACAGGATTTATATTTTCGATTTAGGTCTCAGGGCTCTGCCCCACAGGGCTTCCAAGTCCCCATGTTATTCAAATGGAGGAGAGTCATGGTGGAAGTATTCCACCTTGGGAGAGTTTTATTTGGCTTATTATTTAACTACAGACTGTCATGGTTTTGTTTACTATTTAACTATTTACTATTCGTACTTCTCAAAACGGGTTGTGAAAGCTGCGCATAAGAAATCCTAGAACATTATTAATACGCTACTTGCAAATTTTGTAAACAATAAGGCTTTTTTGTTTTAAGATTTACCCCCACACGTATAAACTAAAACACGTGTCTCGGTGTGCAAATGTACAAACTGGCTTTTTCAATTTAGGCCTCAGGATTCCGCCCTACGGGACTTCCAAGTCCCAATGTTATTCATGTGGAGAGAAGTTTTATTTGGTTTATATTATGTCACTTGTGATTTTTCTTCAATTGAATTAAATAAACGGCTGTTATAAGGATTATAACTAACTACAGCCTGTCATTGTTTTGTTTACTATTTAACTATTTACACGAGATACGCAAGCTGCACATAGGGTAATTCTGGTCAATATTCAGACTCACAGCCCCCTCCCCCGGTGTTTATACTTAATTTAAATTCTTTGAGCAGTATTATATAAACATACGTCATTCATTCTAGGAATTAACAGCAACATGCAGTACATTTTATTTTACATTTAATTTGATTATAGTTTTCTTATTTTTGGTTGAATTAGGAAATCTGGCCGGGAGAAAAATATAAAAAGAAACTCTGTAAGTAGCCTTAGCCCTGACAGAGGGTCACTGAGAGCGCGGAGGGACAAGGGTCATCCCATTATGTGTAATGGAGACCGACAGTGCTTGGAGGTAGAAGTGGAGAGGGTAGCAGTGAAATGTTGCTCTTGATTTGTACATTGACTACTAAGGAGAAGATTTTATTATTTCCATCTTACCTTATTTTGACTGTCCTCTTTCATCGATACATGAATCACGGAAAATGTGTAGCTATAATATTTATTTGATGGTCAAGTGAGGAAAAATATATAGTTTTATTTTTGAAGGATTATTATAATATTCCCTTGAAACCAGTAAAATAAATGAAATCATAGACTACTAATACATAAATTGTTTGAAACAGTTTTCAACAACTCTATACAATATATGTTTAAGAGAATAACCATCAATAGAACAATTTTCTCAAGCAACTGTGTTACTCAGTTTAAAGAAGTAAAGATACCATCAAGTTACCATAGTGAGTAAGTTAGTTAAATCTCCAAGCTGTGTGTTGATATGCTGACACTGTTTCATATTAATTTTATAAATTAAAATACCGATAGTTTGTGTGTTCAAGGTCTTAGCCAGGGTGGGGGGACGGGGGGGGCAAGTCCAGTAATTGAAACGCACTTGTAAAATCTTGGGATGATTAAAATAAGGCAAATCTGCCCTCTCGCACATAAATGATTTCCTCATAATCCTTTTGCACAATTTTGTTGAACACGCTCATTCAATCCATCTTATTTATTATTATTATGCGAATTATAATAGAGCAAACCTAAGTCTTCACCTCTTTAATTGACTTTTAAGCATAACACATGGTGCACTAGTTCCTCACAACTCGCTCTTACAGAAAACCTCCTTTCCAATTAAACATAATAGTTAATTAAAAATGTGAAATTAATCCGTAACTATCGTAACTCTGCTAGGAACATCTGTTGCACCAGCTACACGTCGAGTCATGTTTAGGTTGTAGGGCCTGTTTGAGGCAAAATGAGTGGAGTAAGGTGTTTGAGGTGGCTGCTGCATTACACTACTTCGTATTGTGCCAAACACGTGCAGTATTATCCAGAGTAATATAAATTAAATCAATAAATCGGTACAATCCATTTATTCTTGGGGAAATCAAATAAAAATACTAGTGATTTATTGTGTTATAACTTTTGAGAAATACTACTCAAATTCCCTTTCGATTTATAATATATTTTATCTTATGAATTCCTTAATCTTTAAAGACTTTGTACAAGTTTGACTTCAATCTGCAATACAAGAAAAAAGCTAGGGAAAGTTATGACATAGCCTTAATTTATATAGTCCTCTTCACTCCCCACGAATACAAACCCAACTCAAGGACTCATCTAGGGGAGAGAATCTTGAAGTGTGCTATAACTTGCCCAAATGTTCAAGGGGTGCTAGGGTTGATTGTAGTCTTGGACCAGTTTATGAGGACCGTAGTGGATCGTATAATTCCTCTTTATTTCGTAAACGATAAAAACAAAACGCTTAGTATGACTGTTAAAGTTTTATGATATTAAAGAATGAATTCATCTTTACCAATTTCATATAACCAATTGCAAAGATATTTCAAACTTAAGAATATTATTATTTATGTCCATTGAAAAATCAATGTAAATCAATATGTAATAGAGTTATTAATCATTTAAACATTAGATAAAATCTTAAGAATGAATTGAAAATTTCGTTGGCTAATTTATTATGTTTTGACAAGTCAGTCATCGTAAAAAATATCAGTTTATCATTGATCGTATGCGTGTTCAAATGCGGACTTTCAAACCTATATAAACAACTGGTATCAATTTCGTGATAATTTCATATTGTTGATACTTTAAGTACAAGTATATATATATATATATATATATATATATATCCATATGCTATAGATATATAAGGAATTATCTTAATCTTAAACATGAATTAGACAACATTAATCAATTTCAATTACTTTCAGCACAAATTGCCATAAATATTCTCCCCAGCAACATTCAATTTTTAATAATAAAAAAATGGCTCACCGGTAAGGGAAATCAAGGCCAGTATTATTTTTCTATTCCATAATTATTAGCTTTGCCTATATTAACATTTCTTGTTGCATGCTAATTTACATCACGTGTAAAATAAATTATTACATTATATACATTAGTTGGTTATAGTTTAGCTTAATTTGTGGTTTCTTGTGTTTGCAACATCACTGCGCGAGTGGCCACCCCATTTGTTAGGGTCGTAATCACTGGCCGTTGTCAATTACGAAAGGGTTGTGGGGACGAGCCGATCTCAGAAGGGTAGCTTAACACTGAAGCGTGTTGGATAAGAAGCTTTGCACAGCCTACAGCAAAATACAAGTTGGTCACATGTTGTGAGTGTAGCACACTTTGGTCGAGGTGCAAGATGATATGTTTATGCATTGACATAAACGATTGACAAGTCCGTCAGTATTTAAAGAAAATATATTTATGAAGGAAAACATAATTAAAAGCATTTTAAACACACAAGATTGGCTGCTAAATTTACGACTCGTCGGCAGCTATTACCAGGTAATAGTGTGACAAAATCCATGTTTATCTTATATATAATCGCGCGTCATATGTAGTACTGGCAGGCAAATTAAAAACTTGTGTATTTTATTTTATTTTGAAAATTTAGTGCATTGAGTAACCAAATCTCTAATTCAAAACTCAATAAATCTTTGCCATAATGGGATTTTTGTCTCTATAGAAGTCAAAAATACCCCCGTTGCAGCAAACCTGCGTACTCAGCGAATTTACAATGCATATATATGCGTATCACTACTACCTATAGCCACTTACTAAGTTTAATAAAAATACATTAATTAATAAGTGATATATAGCATTTTATTTATTATCCATAAGAATAACATTATAATTGAGTACGCAGGTTTGCTGCAACAAGGAAGAGAATAAATGTGTTTTTTTCAATTATAAATATAATTCAACCAGTTGAAGCTACATACCAATTTTTATTAATTTAGGTTCACAACTAAGGGAGATATAAAACTTTACTTATTCTCCATAGGAATAACATGGGGGCCGAGTATGCAGGTTTGCTGCTACCGGGAAATTAAAAAAAACTTTTTTGTGCTAATATCATATACCACAACTAGATGAAGCCACATACCAAGTTTCGTCTATATACATACATGAATAATCGAAATATAACATTTTATTTATTCTCCATAATGATAACATTGGGCAACGTACAACGTAGCACTTTGAATATCACTGCAACGGTTGGACGTAAAACAACAATTAAAACGGCAAAATGATTGTTTTGTTGAGCTAAACTGATTGGTAGAAAGAAATGTGGAGTTTTTAGTGAAATTATCTGAGGAAAATCTAAAAACCGTATTCCCATAAGATTAACATGGGAAATTATTATGGACACATTTTTTGACTTTCATCTACAACCACTAAACCTAGCTTAATGATTCAAAATACTAAATTGTTGGTTTTTTTAAGCTCTATAAAATGGCTACAACCAAAGCTAGTGTTTTTAAAATGTTAAGTAAAAAGTTCAAAAAACAGATTTTTGGAAAATTTTAAACCCCCATAAATCCCCTTCCCATAGACCGATCGATCTGGTTTTCGAACTTAAAGTCATAAATATTACTCTCCACATTTGTGCCAAATTTCATCAAAATCGGGCGCTTCTTTCAAAAGTTATCGTGGTAACGGACACACACACACACACACACACACACACACACACACACACACACACACACATATATATATATACATATATATAAATTTGAACGAATAGTGTTTTTGGCATCTAGGGACCTCAAAACAAAAATTTATCATGGTCTCGGGCTTAAGTCTTACCATGCCACCTACGGTAATAGCTTCTTCCCTATAGGGGAAATTCGCTAAAAAACATAAAATTATTGATATCTCAAAATTTAATATAATCTTCGAAAGCCTTAATGGGATTTTAGAGTCAATTCAGAATTAGCGTCAATCAAGAATATGATTAGCCTCTAACATGTAATCAGCGGGTTATCAGCTGAGTGATCAATGAGATGTGACCAATCAGGATAACTTGAGTACCATTGCTTAAATTAGCAATTTGGTTAATTAGTTTATTAATTTAGTTTGACACGCTTCATTTTGAATTTTATAAATTTAAAAGTAATACCAAATATACCCAATTAGTATATTGTATTACCCAATTATTTTATAAAAAACCATGTTATATTATAGTAAATATTTTAAGACGCGTATTATAATTGGTTATTTAGAGATTATAAGTCAAAACAGTATTTAATTCCAAAGGTCCTCTTCGTTATTTCACTTAAGTAATTTTTATCAAAATATAGTTTATTGTACATGATAAATATTATAGGAAAAACTATTCAGACAATTTTTAACCTAGACTATAAAACAATCTGATGAATTTTAGAAAATGAGCCGTAAAAATCTATCACGATGTAGTTGTTTGCACATTATCCTTGTGTTTTTTGCGAATTTCCCCTATAGGGAAGAAGCTATTACCGTAGTCGGCATGGTAAGACCTAGGCCCGGGACCATGATAACTTTTCGTTTTGAGGTCCCCAGACCCCAAAAACACCATTCGTTCGATACTGTATATATATATATATATATATATATATATATATATATATATGTGTGTGTGTGTCCGTGAGCACGATAACTCTCGTAAAAATGAACCGATATTGACGAAATTTGGTATAAATGTGTAAAGCAACATTTATGACTTTAAGTTCGAAAACCAGACAGATCGACCTATCTGGAGGGGTATTTTGGTGGGGTTTTGTACCCAAAAAATGGGTTTTTTGAATTTTTTACATATAATTTTTGAAAAAGTCAAATTTTAGTATTGACCATTCGATTCAGCTTAAAAAAAACACACAATTTGGTATTTCGATCATTCCTCTACGTCAATTGGTTACCGAGATATTGAAAGTGCTAAACACAGTACATTGTCTAATGTTATTCTTATGGAGGAAAAGACAATTTTTTTATCTCGCTTATTTATGAACGTATACTGACGAAACTTGGTATACAGCTTCATCTCATTGAGGTCTACTGATATTTGCTCCAAAAAATTGTTTTTGCATAATTCTCCCGTAGCAGCAAACCTGCGTACTCAGCCCCCATGTTATTCTTATGGATAATAATTAAATGCTCTGTCTCCCTTAATTATGAACATAAATGAATAAAAACTGGTATACAACTTCACCTAGTTGAGTTATATTGACATTAACATAAAAACCCATTTGTTGTGTTCCTTGTTGCAGCAAACCTGCGTACTCAGCCCCAATGTTATTCTTATGGAGAATAATTAAAATTGTATATATCGCTTATTTGTGAATATGTTTTTATGAAACTTGGTAAGTGGCTTTATGTAGTATTAAGACATTTATATCTCCATTAGAAATTCGCTGAGTATGCAAGTTTGCTGCGACGGGGGTATTAGTGAATTTCCTTTGGAAAGTGAACTATTAGCATGACCCGCACGGTGAAACTTAAGCCCGGGACCACCATAGAAGTTCCTAACGTGACCCCCTGAACACGTTTTGGGGGGTCGTTCAAAATTGTATATATATATATATATATATATACATATATATACACATATATATATATAGACACACATATATATATATGTGTGTGTGTGTTTGCACTCTAGCGGTCGCAATTTTTGTCCGATTTACTTAAAATTTGGTAGGGACGTTCCTTTCTGTAATCAGTTGGACAAGTTCGTTGGGCAAAACAATCGGAAAACTCTAAACCCCTTTTTTGGGGGATTAATTTTTCAAATTTCGAGTTTTTGGGCCCAAAAAGGGTCATAAAAGCCCCAGATGTAAAATAAGTGGATGTAAAAAGATGGGAATTAGAGAGGCGAAAGTTTTAAGCCCTCTCTCGTTATTGTAGCATAAATATTTACCGAGTTATTAAAGAAAATGTGTATCGACCATTCACAGTACGTTGTCTTAGGGCGTTTGACATAAGAAAAGCCTATTATTCATTTGTTGGTGTACTTTTACCATCCCCAACAACCTCACGCCTACTTTAATGCCTGACTGGACCTTCTCCTAACCTTATAATGCGCAAAATTGTATTCCCAGCATTGCAGGTAAATAGAACCAGGAGCATCAGAACAGCCAAAAAATAAATATTTTCAGATTTGAATAAAAATTGGAATAAATGTATGTTTTTAACTGATTTTGAGTTTTTATAGTTTTTTATGGGGAAATTCACTTCCCTCACGTTAGCGTGCTGCGTGCGAACTCGTTTTAAGTTCAGCTTTCTTTCCTACTTGTTTATAAATATCTAGTTAAATAAACGGGTCATTTTAAATTTTCACCAATGAAAAGGAACAAAGGCCTTCAAAGAATTCATACTATATTTCATAGCGAAGATGACTGTAGGACTGTGTTGTTTTTAGACAATCAAAGATGCAGACTTTTACCCTAAAGACATATTTACTTGATATATTATATTATATACTACTCTATATATTTTATTCCAAGACCTACAAGGTTCTAGGTAACAACACAAGGTTCTGAGACCAACACTTTAAGAGTTGATTTGTGGTTTAGAGAAATATTATTAAATAACAAATCTAAAAATAACAGTTTATCAGTGGATTTGTTACTTTAATTTTCCTTATCTGTTTAATAATGTAATATTATGATCAATAGATAATTTTAACTGGTTAGATAATTTTTATTTAACTTTACCCTTTTTCAGTTTAAATACATGTTTTAAACTCAAACAACATACAGTGCTACCTTAACTGACCTCGGATCAACCGCCCATCGGATCAACCGCCCATCGGATCAACCGCCCATCGGATTAACCGACGGTCTTCCAAGAATATACAAACATCCGCTGCTGCTGCCGATGTCGCGATATTGTTCCGCAAATAACATTTAGGTTACAACATTACATTACATTTTCCCTTAGAAAGTCAAATTCAGTCAGTTGCTCTTAATATATTTACCATACTTCACAAGTTTGATTATTTTTAACACTTATTGCCACTGTTTCCGGTATTATTCTGTTTATCCGACGTTTTTCGTTATCCGACCATGGCCCGGTCCCGTAGGGGTCGGTTAAGAGATCTTCTACTGTAATTCACAATATCGAGTTGACTGCTTATAAATTATTGGCTAGCAATATTGGAAATGTCAGTAAATCTGAAATACATAGTTAAATATTAGCTCTTACATTTCCTACTTTTAAGTAAGCACTTTGTCAAAATATTAACAAAACTATCTCTGTTTGATTTTCTTATTTTTATTGAAGTAAAACTGACAGATTAGTCTCCTAGATCAGCCAGGATACTAGAGGCATTGCACCAGACAAAGATGGTAACCGATCAAATAAATAGCCACTTACGTAGATTTACTGTCCTTAGAAAAGCCAGTTGAGTAGAATAATGCGACCGGATTACCTTTAGTTAGCCAATAACTTACGTCTTGGTGATAGCTTGCTGTTTGATCGCGTGTGAGATTTGTTTTTAGAAAACGAATTGGAAATAATTACGCCTATACATTGCATAAAAATTGTCTTTTGCTGATAATAATGTGAAACAATTTTTTAAATAGTAATATAATATGAAAGTTTTTCAACAGTATTTTGAAAGAACAGCTTACATACAAATAAACCTTGAACAATATATTTTTACGTCCATTCAAAAATTCCTTTGATGTCATAGGTAGCCTAATATATGTAGCCTAATGTAGCCTAATATAAACACTTGTTAATACAACTTAAACTTCATAAATTGAGACAATTATTTCTAAGCTTGAGCAGTGTGTTCAAACTGTTTTAGAAATTTAGACAATAACAGAAAACAAGTTCCCGTAAATGTGTGAATTTTGTGCATAATGTAATGTATGGGCGGTAGTCAGGTAGAAAAATAACAATATCTAGTTTCGTTTTTAATAGTGGCAATTTTAAACTATGAAATGTAAATAGCTTAGAAATGCTTACAAGCTTAAGAACCTAAACGAAATTATAAATAATGCTTTGGGATTTAAAAAAATACAAAAACAATTATCCATCCTACAATTACAATTGAATTAAATTGTAAGTAAAACCGGAGGAATGCCATCGTCAATGTCTGAAAAGAAACATAGGCTTTTCAACGTGTGCTAGTTCAACTAGATAACTAAATTTTATGGATATATAAAAAATTGAAAACTAAATTTTGTTTATTTATTAACACAGTGCAATACAAAAAATAATTGTTGATAAACTACCACCAAAATAATTCACTGCTTCACTGAATCTGAAACATACATGAATGAAAGTCATTAAAAGTATAAATAGTAAGTCTTATAAATAGTAAGTCATTAAAACATTTGATTTTTATATCTCTTTAAGTATGAATTACCTTTTGAAAATTTTTCATGGTTTTTGGCATGTAAAATACTAGAAAAAGGAATAGATAAAACTTTAAAAGTGACATCTTGAATGCATAATTTAAATTTTAGTGTTTTAGCAAAATGTCATAAAATGATATGACGATATAAACGAAAAACGATAACAAATTTAAGTTAGTGAAAATATTCATTACCTGAGTTTGTTTTGATTTCACTCGCATGTTATTTCCTTGCTTCCATTTTCAGTAACGAAAGTAAGCTTTACTTGTCTAGGCGCTTGAATGACACTGGCTTTGCATTGCTTTTCACTCTAAAAATATACATTCAAGTTATTTAATTTTTGCTTCAAAGTACACCTTGATGTAGTAACAAGGGTCGTGTATATAATATAAGAGGTCGTATAATATATATAAGAGGTTTGATAATAATAATAATAATTTATATATATATATATATATATATATATATATATATATATATATATATATATAAATATATATAACCATGGTGGCCAATGCCTTCAACGGACCAGGTTGGGAGGTTTATGAAGAAATTGGTGTAATATCGTCAGATGGGTCACAAAGGCAAATTCGCATCTATAATTATGTAATACGCTAGAACTCTTACAGTTTTCAACCGATTTTGGTAATTTTGGTACCGTTGGATGGATCTTGATCCGAAGTTGTTCGTGCCCAAATTTCATAAATAATGGACCTAAGGGAAGGGCCCTAGCCGCTCTTATGGAAAAAGTTCGCACTTTGTCCATAAGATTAACATTGAGAAAGAATTGTTTTGAATTGTATGATCAATCAGCTGAATAGAGTAAAAACTGTTTATCAGGAAGGACACATGTTCACTACTGGAAAGGTAACGCAATATGTGCATAATTTTGATTATGAGTTTGGTAGCATTACTCATAGAGTGATTTTACACGTTTATCCTGGAGTGAAACACATGAAACTTCATTGTAAAATAGTAATAAATATATTCTGAAGGCTGAATTATCCCAACAATCCCATTTTACTTTTTAATAATACCAAGCATTTTTAAAATATTGTAATTTTTATTTTTAATCCAACTGAATAGCACAGTTAGTTTATTTTCAAGGAAGTATTATTATTATTATTATGATTATTTGTTGTTAAAATATATGTCACTAACCCGGTGGTTTTTTTAAAGTTATGTACCTTTATTACCAGTGATTTCCGTTTATTTTTCCGCTGGAAAAAATATTGTACCATGGAAAACCACTAGCCCATGAGGTTAACTCTGACAATTTTAAGCATGCACATGTTGAATGCCAGTAGGGCGGAGGCCCAACAGACTTTCAGTATGGGTCTGCAGGTTATATTCTCATGTACCTATCTTCCTATCAAATCTTATCAACAATTTTCTGTAATTGTTTCTGTAATTTGTTACTAAACATAACTACGTATCAATTTCAGTGGGGTGGAGCCCTATAGAACTTTCGGAATGGGAGAAGGACATGGTTTGAGTAGAATTTTAGGATCATCTGTTCTGTACAGTAGTTTGTTGTAATAGATAACATGGGATTAAGGCCAGTAGGGTGGAGCCCTAAAACACATTTGGATCAGGAGTAGGCCTATGTCTGCTTTGAGTATATTAGCTTTCATCCACCCAAACTTCGGGTCCATAATTAAGTCCAGTATTAGGTGCAAGGTGATAAGCTTTGTTTTAAAAGCCATTGGGGTGGAGCCCAATATGATTTTTGGATCAGGAGTAGCACGACATTTGATTCTTAAATATAGTATATTTTCCAAACCTTAGTTTTATTGACTTAATAGGTGGGTGTGCGATAGTTATTATGGGAATAATAAAGGTCTGCGGTGCGGATTCCTAAACAATATTTTGATCAGCCGTAGGCCCCTTCTGATTTGAGTTAACTAGCCATCTTCCTACCGAACTTCTGCCCTATCAGTCCGGTAGTAGGTGGTAGTAGTAGTAGTAGTAGTAGTAGTAGTAGTAGTAGTAGTAGTAGTAGTAGTAGTAGTAGTAGTAGACTGTAAACATAACTTGCAAAGTTGGGTGGGGTTCCAAATGATCTTTGGATTGAGGGAACGTCTACTTTGATTCTGGGTTTTATTAATTTATTTATTTCCCTACCAAATTTCAGCTCCATCGTTTCAGTAATGGTGCATAATGATTAACTTGGGTACATTAAAGACCAGTGGGACGAAGTCCTAAAGTACAATATTACCAGAGGAGATTATATCTGCCTTGAGCTATCAGCTATTTGTTATAACTTGTCAGTCAATGTTGTTGTTTTAACTATGAGTTTTAACTTGTCAGTCAATGATCCGTAGGTGCAAGATGGTTGGGATAATTATTTTGAAAGTGAAGAAGGCAGAGTTCTAAAACATTTGCGGAACGGGGAATACAAATTATTTCTACATACGCCGAAGGGGAAGCGATCGATCACAAAAAAATATTAATTTTAAATGCGTAAAATACAACAAATAAAACAAATGATTCGTAATTAGGAGGTTTTTTATTGTATTTTAGAACTAGCTGTTACCCGCAGGCTTTGCCCCACAAATGATTTATAAAAGCTATAAAAGTTGTGCATGCTGAGTTCTGTGGTTAGCCAGAGGAACTACGAATCAAGATCAGCTGTTTGTATTTTCAGCTCAAACAAAAATGAATGTTCATAAGGAATACATGGGAACTTGTCGGGGTCTCTGGTGGAGGCCTGAGGTAAGATCGGGGTAACCTTTTAGTTTTCCTATTTTTGCCTAAAGAATCAGTGTACAAATTTTCAACTCTCTAGGTAAGTAGGAGAATTCATGATGAGTGAGTGAGCGAGTCAGTCAGTGAGAGAGGACTTTGCTTTTATAGGTATAGATTAAGTGAATAAGATTAGATTATTAAGAAAAACCACCAAAACCAGCTTCAAGCAGATCTTTATGAGAAAGTGTCAGTCAGATGTAACAAGGTGAGAATCAGAATTAACACTAAAATTCTGGAAGCCAATAAACTGACCCATCCTTATTTTCAGAGTCTCCATAAAATGTGAACAAAAATTAGCTTGCCATGAATTTTATGTATAATTGTACAATGATTGTTCAAAACCCAGAACATAAAGGAGTTAGCACTATTTCATAATGAAAAAATTAGTGTTGGAAAAGAATGAGTTATTATATATTGTTTTTGGAAAAGATTTGGAAAAACTATACACAATCGGGATTCTAAAAACTTGAGTTGCCACACGTCCATCTATTAATAGTCAGAGGCAAGAATTACTGAATTAGCGATACATATGATAGTATTGTTAAAATTTATGCCCATGAAAGCGAAATATTGCTCGATTTCGAGAAATGGGTTTACAAGTAATTGTCATTTGTAGAAAGGAAAACGAGTTCGCAGCAGCACGCTGACGTGAGGGAAGTGAATTTCCACATAAAAACTTTTAAATTTTAAAATTAGTGTAAAAACATACTTGTATTCCAATTTGTATTGAAATCTGAAAACATTGAATTTTTGGCTGTTCTGATGCTCCTGGTTTCATTTACCTGCAAAGCTAGGAATACAATTTTGTGCATTATAATGTTAGGAGGAGATCCAGACAGGCTTGAAAGTAGGCGTGAGGTTGCTGGGGATGATAAAAGTACTCTAACAAAGGAGTAGCAGGCTTTTCTAGTGTAAAACCCCCATAAGACAACGTACTGTGTATAGTCAAAACACATTTTCTTTAATACCTCGGTAAATATTTATGCTAGAATGACGAGAGAGGGCTTGAAACTTTTGTCTCACTAATTCCCATCTTTTTAAATGCACTAATTTTACATTTGGGGCTTTTTAGACCCTTTTTGGACCCAAAAACTCGAAATTTGGAAGATTAATCCCCAAAAAAGGGGTTTGGAGTGTTCCGATTGTTTTGCCCAAAGAACTTGTCCAACTGATTTCAGAAAGGAACGTCCCTACCAAATTTGAAGTTAATCGGACAAAAATTGCGACCGCTAGAGTGCAAACACACACACACACACACATATATATATATATATATATATATTAAAAATAACTGAGTGATTAGGGCTACTAATATTCAAGAAAGTCACCCATATTCTAAGTTTAATTTTAACATATGATTCTTAATTTGTTTACCATTTAATAATTTGAACAATTTGAACTATGTGAGGTTACAAAAATAATGTAAGACATGACTATGACCTAAAGGTTTGAAACTAGTCGTCTAATAAAACATATTATGTTAAAACCAAAAAGGGTACTCTGTTTTTAAAATTATGCTTACAACTAATATATATATATATATATATATATATATATATATATATATATATATATATATATGTCTATATATATATAACATTTTGAACGACCCCCCAAAACGTGTTCAGGGGGTCACGTTAGGAACTTCTATGGTGGTCCCGGGCATAAGTTTCACCGTGCAGGTCATGCTAATAGTTCACTTTCCAAAGGAAATTCACTAATAAATCCTTGATAAATACAATCATAACAGAAGCACGGGATGAACAAGTTGTAGAGGTAAATCAAGAAAAATAATCAATATACGAGCCTCGCATAGCACACCTAACAGCAAAGTATCAAACTGACTTTTATTACTTGAACGTAAACGTTTCGATGCTACTTTGGACATCTTCATTGGTAGAAGGTTTTAAAAACTAAAACTAACATAAAAACTAAAGTGAAAGAAAGAATGAAACTGCCAAAAGTTATTATTAGTAACTAGCTGATTTACCCGTTCTTCGCACAGGTATTTTCTTTACCCGTTCTACAGTCAATGCAATTTGCATTTTAGTTAGCTTGGAACAGCTGTTCTTGCTTATGCTCTTTAAGCTGTCAAATGGAAGTATACACAGTTGTTCGCATTGCAGTTTCTGACTATTTACTTTCTTCTGAAATATAAACATTGAAACTTAGGATGTTCACGGGGCGTAGCCCGAGCGGATTTTAAGGAAGTGAATGGGCCAATGTGTTGCATGGGTTCAAGCTCTACCTTTGTGTGAAGTTTCAGCCCAGTCGGTTCAGTAGTTTTTGCGTTCACCCGGAACATCACATAGACACACAGACAGACAGACAGACAGAAAGAAACCACCTTTTCTTTATAATATTAAAAATTAAGTGACAGGTTTATTTATTGGCAGCAATACATATTTTTGCATTGATAAAACATAAAAACAAAAAAAATGTTTCATTGAAGATTTTCAGTCCAACAATCATTAGTATCCTAAGAGATTCATAAAATGTTTAAATTTACTCAAGTTTTATCCGGCACCATATATTATTTTTAATTAATTTATGTATTTTTATCAATGTAATCTATATTATTTCCAAACATTTTTGTTGGATCAATTATGGCTACACAGAAAATATCCAGAAAACTGAGAAAATGTAAACAGAAAGTTGATATCTCTATTTAGAAATGAAAATTAGATGCATAAAGCAATGAAGGATAAATAATAAACAACTACACACGATTAAAATTAACACTTAATTGTGACAGATACCTAAATGTAGACTTGTATCGGATTTAAACATACCTTTGAGCCTTCGCTTGTCGTATACTCTATAGTGAAAGTTAAGTTGTACCGTAGGCCGTTTACAACCTAAAACATATACTGTATTATAAGAAATATAATAACACGATAAAGTCTGGCAAATTATAAATTCTGCTAGATATTTTAGTTAATGAAACAAAGGTTTAAAAATTTCAGTAGATAATAAGGAATAAAGCTACGCAGTAACTTAAGTAAAATCCCAAGTGAAGTACTTACAATAAGTACGCCAGTAGAATCTTTTTGGAGCAGAAAATTAAGTATTTAGCCAAAATTGAATTTGATCTGTTGAACAGGTTTCATATGTTATTTACAAGGTGTCTCAAAACTATAGACCAAACTTGACATATACAGGGTGTCACAAAAAAGTGTGATGGGCTATACAGGACCTAATTCTACATGAAAAAATAAGTCAAAAATGAAGAATAACATTTTTTGGATTTCGGCTTAGTTTAGCCGTAATCTGTCATTTTCTTTTTTTGGGAAAATATTTATTATTTCAAAAACCCATTGAGATATTTTTACGAAACTTGGCAAAAGTGTTTACACTAAAGTAAGTAACATTTGTAAAAAAAAATATTTTTTACCTTTCCAAATTTCAAAATGGCGGCCATTTGAATTTTTTATGCCAAATTTCATGAAAACCGGTACCTAAATCAAAATTTTTCAAGACAAAATTATTTGTATTTATTATAACAAATCCAACAAAACAAAAATGAATAAAATCGGTTCATAAATAAAGAAGCTGTGTTTATTTTAGTATTTTAGACTGAAATTTATGTAATAATAATTTATGTAATGTAATTAAGTAATTTCAGTCTAAATTATTAAAATAAACACAGCTTCTTTATTTATGAACCGATTTTATTCATTTTTGTTTTGTTGGATTTGTTATAATAAATACAAAACAATTTTGTGTCTTGAAAGATTTTGATTTAGGTACCGGTTTTCATGAAATTTGGCATAAAAAATTCAAATGGCCGCCATTTTGAAATTTGGAAAGGTAAAAAAAATTTTTTTTTTTACAAATGTTACTTACTTTAGTGTAAACACTTTTGCCAAGTTTCGTAAAATATCTCAATGGGTTTTTGAAATAATAAATATTTTCCCAAAAAAACAAAATGGCGGATTACGGCTAAACTAAGCCGAAATCCAAAAAATGTTATTCTTCATTTTTGACTTATTTTTGCATGTAGAATTAGGTCCTGTATAGCCCATCACACTTTTTTGTGACACCCTGTATATGATATGGACAGTATCCAACAACAAAAGTATCATTATCTTCATAGTTTACAAGGTGTTGACGTTTTTAATATTTTTTTATAATCGAATATTGCAATCTGTTAAATCAGTTTTAGGCAAGCTAATATGCATGTAGGACCATACAACCTTTATAGCGTTTAAACATAAACAGTAATTAAAAAGAAATGCAGTTTTTAGGAGTTTAGTAAAATTAAAATAAACACAATTTTAACGTTAAATCCTATATTTTGTTACTTTGAATTAATATCAGGAAAATCGTATTCATTTAAAAAATACCCTAATACTGTACTGAAATTAGGTCAATAAGTGTTCTAGTATCTTAATACTATTGTTACATGCAATAAATGAAAACATTTGTAAGACATAGGATTACTCTCTAAGGCATCAATTCTAGGCGGAAACACCGTTTGAAAGTAAAATGTTTGTTTGGAATATAAAATTTAAATTGTGATAATTTTGTGTTTTTGAATTTTTTAATTCCTAAAAACTGTATTTTTTTATTATTACTGCTAATTTTTATACAGTGTAAAATATTTATGGTCCAATGTGCATATCTTATTGCCTAAAAATAACTTTTTAGATTGCAATTCACAGATTAAAAAAATATTAAAAACGTTAATAGCTTGTAAACGATAAAACATATGATTAAAAAAATTTGACATTTTTTTTGGAAACAGTCCATATAACAAGCCTGTGAAGTTTGATCGTCGACTTTTGAGACCCTCTATATTTATATTTCATCATATTAACTGAGGAATTGTTTTATCTTATGAATCCACCGTGACTGGCTCGCATGAACAATCAGGAAACTGACACACACTTTCTCCCTTTTAGCGCAACTTCAATGAATAAATTACTTTTTATTTACTAAATAAAGAATATAAAGTACAGATGAATGTACAGAAAATTGTCTAAAATAGTTTTTTTTTTCAGAAATATCCACCCAAATCCCTTGGAAGGCACTACAGAATTCGTTGCTACACACAGGGTTTTGAGAGGGGAAATGCCCACTTGTCCCCCCAGGGTTAAGTTGCAACATATTTCGAATATGATCTGTTGGTCAATGCTAACTTGACCTGCATATAAAGTTTATACTAAATTGATCAGTAAATAAGAGAGAAATGGTAAGTTTTGTATTCCCCATAAGAATAACATTAGACAATGTGCTGCGTTTACCGCAAAATGAAAATTTCAATTTTCTCCGCAACCAGCAATCGTAGAATACTGAATTAATTCAACGATTAATTCAATTAATTCAAGATACTGAATTAATTAGTTTTTTGAGCTCTTTTTAATTGTGATAAGTAATGTTTTTTAACATTTATGTTTTTTATGAAAAATAAAAACTAAATTTTGGATGTTTGAAGTCTTTTGATTTCTGAACCAGAATTTTTACAGGAATGCGGGTGGTATGATTTATTGGGAACGAAAAAGCTCTACAAACCACTACAGTTTAATCAAAATCGTTAGAGCCGATTTTGAGAAATTTGGATTTTTAATTTCTTTTAGCGGTTTTTGGGGGATAATTACCCTTAAAAATCAAAAATTCAAAAAAAAAAAAAAACGCCTGGAGATATTGTGGTTTATACCTACATACCAAATTTCATCAATATCGGAAAATTGGTGTGGGCTATAGCTCTGTACACATCCAGACAGACAGACAGACAGACAGACAGATAGACACACTCAGACATAGACATCACATAAACATCACTTTTTAGGGTTGAGAGAGCACCAAAACGAATATTTCCACTAACAACTGAAATTCGAAAATTATGACGAAAACAATACTTTCTCCATATACTATGTATAGGAGGAGAAAGTAAAAACATACCCTTCAGTTATTTGAATGCAGGACGAGGCAAAAGTGTAGATACCATCTGTTATCCTTTCAACGGATCGTGATAGGAAACAACTCAGCATACCTCTATAGAACTATAGGTATACTTCTATTTGAGGTAACCCTTCAGAGTGCGTACCTGCTTTTGTGGGTTGAAATTCGTCACTTTTGCTCCGGGATAAAAATCCAGGATTTTGTTATCGACCATTTCCCTCGCCTGCTGCACTGCTGGGTCGCTGTTGTCCACCGGGCTGTTGCCCCCTAGATTACCAGCTCCAACACACACCTTAAAGGAGTTGTAATTAGTGTTCGTAATACTTTCTTTATCCCACTCACTACATAACATACTTTTCGTATTTTAAAAGCCAGTCCCTTGCCAATTTATATTTGTTATAACAAAAGTTTCCTACAGTACCTTACTGCAATAGTTTTTTCAAAAAGTAAATTAATTTGAGGATGTAGATTCCCTAGAAATCTTTCCCTATCGTGGCCCTAACATTAATGTCAAGGATAAATTATAATGAGCCACATAAAACACCGAATAAGAAATAAATATATTTTTAGAGTTCTGTGCTTTAATAAAATAATTGTATAGCCTCGTAGCACCCTAAAGCCATGTAATAACATTATCAATTTTATAATCATTTGTAATAGATATTCACATTCACGACACAGGAGTACACTCATATCTATTAAGAATAGCAAATTTTCAATTACCTCATATATTATTAAAATTTATTGTTCTTATGGAATGACTAATACGAACTACAATTGACAAATTGCTGCATCGCAGACAATGAAAAAACTTTCGTATACTAAAACTTGCTCTTGTTTTATAGGCATTTCAACGCGAATTAAAATATTAACTAGGATTAAGTAATTAACTTACCACGAAAACTGATACGACCGACAGAGTCACATGAATCATCGTTTCTAAATTAGCTTACTTCAACTTGAAGTTAAATCTGAAAATTAGTTACATAATTAGTGAATTTCCTATGGAAAGTGAACTATTAGCATGACCCGCACGGTGAAACTTAAGCCCAGGACCACCATAGAAGTTCCTAACGTGACCCCCTGAACACGTTTTTGGGGGTCGTTCAAAATTGTATACATATATATATATAGACATATATATATATATATATATATATATATATATATATATATGTGTTTGCACTCTAGCGGTCGCATTTGTTGTCCGATTTACTTCAAATTTGGTAGGGACATTCCTTTTTGTAATCAGTTGGACAAGTTTGTTGGGCAAAACAATCGGAAAACTCTAACCCCCTTTTTTGGGGATTTTAAATTTAGAACTTTGAGTTTTTGGGCCCAAAAAGGGTCATAAAAGCCCTAAATGAAAGAGTAATGGATACTAGGTTATAAGCTCTCCCTCATCATTCTAGCGCTGATATTTATCGAGTTATTAAAGAAAATAAAAATTGAGTAAACACAGTACGTTGTCTTATGGGGATTTTACATTGGAAAAGGCTGTTTTTCATATCTTGATGTAGTTTTATCACTCCTAATACCCCGATACCGATTTTTGATCCTGGTGGTACATCCTCCTAAGCTTACAGTGCACAAAATTGCCGTCCCAATACTGCATTTAAATAGAACCAGATGCATCAGAACTGCCAAAAAACTGAACATTTTACATTTTGCTAAAAATGTCACAAATCTTTGTTTATATCCGTTATTTGATTTTTTTAGTTTTTATTGGGGAAATTCACTTCCCTCACGTCAGCGTGCTGCGTGCGAACTCGTTTAATATTGAAGATAACAGTGACTCGGACAAACAGCTGTGTTGCTACGTACTTTACGTTAAGGGTGGCCTTCAGTCATGAAACACTTGGAGTTCCTACCTGCTTTCCTCTATAAGGCCAATGTTATCTTTCAAAGCCCGGCCCTCCTCAACGGATTATCCGATATTGGTTTAAGACTAATTTTAAAGAGCAACACAAATACTTAGCAATTTGAGGAAGGAGAATGTCGATATCAAAAATAGTTCACATGAAAAAAGTCGTAAATATTGAATATTTTGGAATTTTACTGTACAACTCGCTGGTGCCCGCAACTTCGTTCGCATGGTTTTTGTTATCCCCCTTGCTACCTTTTGATCCCTATTGATTCCTGTTAGTTCCTAATATTAAAATATTGTTATTATATAATATCATTCAAGAGGTTGAATTAACAGCTGATACTAATACTGTACTGTCTTTTGTTAGCATTTACATCTGTTGAAATATTCAATTTAATCAATTTCTATTCAAGTGAAAATCTATAATATTAAATTTATGTAATAAAAAAGTTTTGTAGCAATCGGTTAATTAGTTTTCTTGTGAAAAGCGGATAAACTTAGTCGAAATAAAATAAAAAAAATCTTTTACGGGGCATACCGATTCAGACCTTATGTTGTTGATTCTAATCTTACACAATATTTATCATAAACAAAAAATGATCATTAATAATCAGCTGTTAAATTAAAATCACATTTAAAACCATTATAATGCAAGTTGGTCAGCACTGGACCTTTGAAAACCACAATCAAAATAAATCAAACCCTCTAGAAATAAATAAAATGCTAGGGGGGCGAAGTAATAAACGAAATTACCTTTTTAATTATCATTCGCCAGTGCGCTCTATTTATGATCTAACATAAAAATTAAAATGACACCTCAATAATAAAAATCGGTTAAGTAGGACAGGTGAAAAGGGGGTGTAACAGAGAAAACCCCTTATTTTATTAAGTATATATGGTATATGTAAGGTCTTCGTGTAATAAACTAATGGAAATAAGTTTTAGTTGCTCGTAGTTGCCCCTAGAGTTTGAAACCTAGTAATTGAAGAGCCATTAAAGCTTTCCACTGCCCGCAGAACTGCTGCTTCATTTAATTCTTTCATAAATTACACATTTTTTAAGGTCTTAAAATTGTCCCATCCTATAGTAACACATATTTCTAATCCCAGCTGTTACCAATTTCCTCAATTTGCACACGTGCCTAAACAAACTTTTTCTTCCAATAGAATAACATGGTAATTTCAACCCACCAAAGGGCAAAGCCCCAGGATGAAATTTACCAATTGAAGTAGCCTTAAACCTTCCATCACATTCATAGAACACAGTGAACAAGTTTCGTCGCAATTGGTTTATTACTTTTCCCGCGAAAAGCGGGCAAACTTATTCAAAATAAAATAAAATTTTTAAGAGCTCGCTGTTTAATTTAAAAAATACTTACGCTAGTTTTAATCCGTCTACAACCTTCTCATATGTGCATACAGTACAGAACATAAGTTTCAGCCATAACAGTACTCTCGTTTTTGCGTGAAAAGCGGACAAAGGTGTGATGCAGAGCGTTGCCAACCAACCAACAGACAGACAGACATAAATTGAGATAAGGCTTGATTCGGATTCTCTGACATATGAAACGCAAAAATATCCAAGAATTTCATTATTCTAAGCAATGTACAGACAATACTCTAATATTATTTATATAGATTATTATTTTTGATATCAATATTTTGCCCTCTGAAATCGCTAGGTAATTATTTATCTTTAACATTTACCATAAATCAATGACATTGGGACTTTGAGGAGGGAAGTGCTTTGAAAGTTAACATTAGTCTCGTGTGGGAAGCAGGTAGAGACGTTGAATGTATCGTAATTTGCTTTATGGAAGAAAATTCAGTACAAACGGAAACATACATGCTGGAAACAGAAACAATAAATAAATTTGATATACTGTTACATTCCCTAATTTTTTTATAATCTAAGTGATATAATCATTGGCAAAGTATAGCTTTATAGCTAAACTCCGAAAAAAGTGCTGTTAATGAAGCACATCCTATGCTTGATATTGAATGGACTATAAAATACCCCCGTCGCAGCAAACCTGCATACTCAGCGAATTTCCAATGAATGTATATGTCTTAATAACACATTAAATCACTTAACAGGATTCATAAGAAATATATTATTCACAAACAAGCGATATTTAAAATATTAATTATTCTCTATAAGAATAACATTGGGAATGAGTACGTAGGTTTGCTGCAACAAGGCACACAAAAAAATGGGGTTTTATGCAAATATCAATAGCACTCATCTTAGTGAAGTCACATACCAAGTTTCATCCATATACATTCAAAAATAAGCGATATATAACATTTTAATTATTTTCCATAAGAATAACATGGGGACCAAGTACCTAGGTTTGCTGCTACGGAAACTGTAGGTGAAAAATTGTTTTTTTTGTGCAAACAACAATGAACCACAACCATATGAAGCCATATAACAAATTTCGTCAGTTTATGCTCATAAATAAGCGAGATATACAATTTTCCTTTTTCCCCATAAGAATAACATTAGACAACGTACTGTGTTTAGCACTTTCAATATCTCAGTAACGTATCTCCAGTATCTCCAATTGACGTAGAGCAATGAGCAAAATACCAAAATGTTTGTTTTTTATGCTGAATTCAATGGTAAAAATTAAAATTTGATTTTAAAAAAATTACATGTGGAGACCCCAAAAAACCCACTTTTGGGGTACAAAACCCCCCAAAAACCCCCCTTCTGATGGTGCGATTCGTTTGGTTTTCGAAGCTGTCCTGAACACAGATCCCATGAGTTGAGTATTTCAACATAAAACATAACACACGTGGGCTTTTCATTTTAAAATTATCCATGGCTACTTCAACTTCGAAGGTAAGAAAAAACCTTAGGTTTTTCTAATAAGTGGTTGGCATTTATGTGATTAATAAAGGAAAACCATGAACATTTTAACGTCATAAACATTTGTATTCCTCATTTTATAATCCTAACTTAATTTTTCCTAACCATATTTGGAAAACAAATTATTTAAATTTCTCCCAACTTACAATAAGTAAAAAATCCCTTAATATGTATCCCATAATTTAAAATCATATTAAGAAATTAATTAATTAATTTTATTTTTAAATTATAAACAATAATAAATTTAACGATTGGGACTTTCGTAATGCTTATAATAATAAAACAGAAAATTAATTTACCAAAGATGTAAGACAAAAAGTTATCACTTACCGTAAGAGCGGATTGCACACGTAGTAAGCGACACAACACAATGATGACAATTAAGCGACACACCGACACCTGAGTAAATGTGGCTCTTTACATACTGACATGATAAACATACGATTGTCTGTAACATCAAATTGCTAACTAGCGATTGTTAGAATAGTAAGTTACAAGTAATATTATTTCAGAAATATTTCTCTGTATATCTCAGTAAAAATTTGTATTTGTAATTATGTAGAGTGGATTGGGACATAAAGTGTCCAGTTAGAGCGACCTCATAAAGTAATCTATTGATTGAACTTAGGTTATTAACAAAACTCCACTTTTCCGAAGAAGTATTGTTCAACTAATTTTATTTCCAGTACATATTATTTGTATTTACATGTACTATTTTTAAATAAGTAATTCATTTTTAATTGTTAACGAGTTCGCACGCAGCACGCTGACGTGAGGAAAGTGAATTTCCACATAAAAACTTCTAAAACTCAAAATAAGTGTAAAAACATACATTTACCCAATTTTTATTGAAATCTGAAAACATTGATTTTTTGGCTGTTCTGATACTCCTGGTTTCATTTACTGGCAAACCTGGTAATACAATTTTGCGCATTATAAGGTTAGGAGAAGGTCCAGACAGGCTTGAAAGTAGGCGTGAGGTTGCTGGGGATGATAAAAGTACTCTAACAAAGGAATAACAGGGTTTTCTAGTGTAAAACCCCCATAAGACAACGTACTGTGTTTAGCCGATACACGTTTTCTTTAATAACTCGGTAAATATTTATGCTAGAATAACGAGAGAGGGCTTAAAACTTTCGCCTCTTTAATTCCCATCTTTTTACATTCATTAATTTTACATCTGGGGCTTTTTTGACCCTTTTTGGGCCCAAAAACTAAAAATTTGAAAGATTAATCCCCAAAAAAGGGGTTTAGAGTTTTCCGATTGTTTTGCCCAACGAACTTGTCAAACTGATTACAGAAAGGAATGTCCCTACCAAATTTGAAGTAAATCGGACAAAAAATGCGACCGCTAGAGTGCAAACACACATATATATATATGTCTATATATATATATATGTCTATATATATATATATATATATATATATATATATATATATATATATATATATGTATATATATACATATATAAAATTTTGAACGAACCCCCAAAACGTGTTCAGGGGGTCACGTTAGGAACTTCTATGGTGGTCCCGGGCTTAAGTTTCACCGTGCAGGTCATGCTAATAGTTCACTTTCCAAAGGAAATTCACTAATAAACAAAATTACAACCACGTTTATGTTCAAATTAGATTGCAATTTATATTAATACCCTCCTCCCAGCAAACTGGAGTAGTCAGGAAACTTGCAATGCATTCAGATAAATCTCACTACCACACAAGATATAAGAAACTAGTTACCAACTTTCGTCAAAATATAAGCGAGACATAACATTTTATATTTTCCCCATACAAATTATACTAGAGGTGAATATGAAGATTAGTACACCAATACCAGTAGACCACAACCACATTAAGCTTTATACCAAATATCTTTGTAACGGAGAGAATTTAAAAAATCGAGTATTTTTCCTGAGTTAGTTGGTAAAAATAAGGAATTTAAGATCTTTTTCAAACTATTCAACCTAAGTTAGGGATTCAAAGTAAAAGACTATTTTTTAGAGCTTAAAAAACTAGTCAGAACTTTGTGTGTTTTTAAAGTGCAAGATGAAAAATGCAAAATCATATTTTAGTTTGATTGTAAACTACCATTTAACCTACATATAGGTTTAAGAATGTTCGAAACAAATGTAACATTAATAAGGGTTACAAAAACAAACATTTGATCTTTTTATAATGTTTATATTTTTACGACATGCCTTTCTACATTTGGTTAAAATTATCTTCAAGGTGATTAGTACATAGTCTAACAGATAGAAATAAACAAATACAAATGAGTTGGAAAAAAAAACAACTATCAAGGCTTTCGTTTTAGCGAATTTCCCCTATAGGGAAGAAGCTATTACCGTAGTCGGCATGGTAAGACCTAGGCCCGGGACCATGATAACTTTTCGTTTTGAGGTCCCCAGACCCCAAAAACGCCATTCGTTCGAAACTGTATATATATATATATATATATATATATATATATATATATATATATATATATATATGTATATATGTGTCTATGAGCACGATAACTCTCGTAAAAATGATCCGATTTTGATGAAATTTGGTATAAACGTGTAAAGCAACATTTATGACTTTAAGTTCGAAAACCAGCCATATCGCTCTCTCCGAAGGGGTATTTTGGGGGGGTTTTGTACCCCAAAAATGGGTTTTTTGAATTTTTCACATATAATTTTTGAAATATTCAACTTTTAGGTTTCACCATTGGATTCAGCTTAACAAAACACACAATTTGATATTTTGATCATTTCTCTACGTCAATTGGTTACCGAGATATTGAAAGTGCTAAACACAGTACGTTGTCTAATGTTATTCTTATGGAAGAAAAGACAAATTTTATATCTCGCTTATTTATGAACATATACTGACGAAACTTGGTATACGGCTTCATCTGGTTGTGAACCATTGATATTTGCTCAAAAAAACAATTTTTTTGCCAAAGGCTCCCGTAGCAGCAAACCTGCGCACTCAGCCCCATGTTATTCTTATGGAGAATAAGTAACGTGTTATCTCCCTTAATTATGACAATAAATTAATGAAATTTGGTATGTGACTTCACCTAGTTGAGTCATATTGATATTAGCATAAAACCCCAATTTTTGTGTTCCTTGCTTCAGCAAACCTGCATACTCTGCCGCCATGTTATTCTTATGGAGAATAATTAAAATGTCATAAATTGTTTATTTATGAATGTATATTGATGAAACTTGGTATGTAGTTTTATGTGGTATTAAGATAAATATATATGCATTGTAAATTCGCTAAATACGCAGGTTTGCTGCTACGGGGGTATTTCTTTTCTTTACAAAAAAATTTTATTAGTTGTTTTTATACCTTATTTATTTAAAAATTTCTTAAAATAAGTTTCACCCATGTGTCTGCAAGTGTTAAACAAATTATCTTTAACATTTTGGAAGTTTATATAAATGTGGCGTTCTTCTTTAGTACTGACATTTTGAAATTTCTGCTCGTCTCCTCGTACTCCATGAATTGTAAATAATTAATGAGCACTGTATGTATTTATGTAAATAAATGTTTGTTTGATCCTAATTAAAATCTGTACTTGAACGGGTAAATCAACAACCTGCCTTAATTGCACATTTACTCTTATAAATGAGAACAGCCGGTGATTCAACTGAAATGTTTTGTCTGTTCATCGTATAAATTAAAATTTGAATTGTTAAACACGACTCTGCTAAACGAGCCACAGGAACCTATAGTTTACCTATTCAGTGTAGTATTTCTTGGCTGTTTATTACTTTTAAACAATTCCCTTAACTTTGCTCACAACCTTTATACCTTTTTATTTATTTTTGATACGGTATAAAATAAAATATTTCTTATATTATATCTGCTTCTTCCGGTACAGATATTATGTAGGCTGATAACATACAAACTGATAGTTAAGCAAAACTATTGAACTTTGTTTAATAATATAGTAAAGAATATATTGCACAGCAATAATATCGTGAATCTATCTGGTGTGAATCCAGATGGTTCAAAATCTAATAATAGGTCATGAAAGTTATATAATAATGGTTATGAATAGTTTTTGTCCGATGAAATAAGGTTTTTCTCAATGATACGTTTAAAAGTTTTAAACATTGCAGATTTTTGACAAAGTCACTGCATTACGGTTACAACTATTGAACAGATTTACATCGAGAGGTCTATTATCGACTCAACACCTTTTTAACTGTCATTTTAAGTTGTTTAATCAAAACGCGTACGGGATTGACAAAAAACTGCCTCATAGATCTGGTGTTATATTTGATCAATAAATCTTTCGTGTTAACATGTTTCCCTTTCTTCTCGCATTAGTACTTTCTTTTCATTAATATTTCTGTAGCGATGATGGCTGTTGTGTGTACATGGTCTACAGCAGCTACAATGTTCTGTAAAACACATCTGAAAGAACCTTTCGAGGGGTGGGGGACAAGAGAAACACTCCCAAGTCTTGACGCCAAATTCTATAGTGACACTGCTCGTTCGCACGCTTGAAGTCTGTCGCTCAAAAAGCACATTAATCCATTACACCCATTATGCTTTCCCCAAGACCCTCCATTAACGCCGAAGGTATCAAAGCGTAATGTAAAACGCTTCACGTCACGACGCAAAACGCTCGACTACCACTTTCTCTGAACGATGTCAACTCAGGCTTGTTCATGCGCATCTAAGCAACTCTTAAGTAATTTGTATACCATAATTTCATCCTGCAATAACTGTCTAGGATTGAAATATCAATAAGAGAACATTTTCTCCAACGTGTAGTATTTCCCGGAAATTCTTAATAATTTTTAAACATAAAAAGCAGAGGACCAGATGTTTAGAAAGTGTCGTTATTGGGAAAATCCTATGTTAGCTAAAATTTAAACTAGCTTTATGTTTTATAGAACCACCTGTGCTGTGTGACTATGTACTTCAAAGGGCCAGTCACGTGATGTAATGGCCCCCAGATGACGTCACATCAGGGTAGTGATCAAACCCTCGTCTGGCGTTGATTGCTTTGTGTTTCGTTATGTTTTGTGAGAGAATTATTACATCAAAGGAGAACAGTTGTATGTTTTGATTTGCCAAACATCTAAAATAGAGAGAAAACGTATATTGTGATTTAGTGTAAAATCTGTTGTTAATACTTAGACATAATATGTTGTTTTGTAATGATTGTAGGTGTTTTTTTAGGACTAGGGAAATTAAAATGTCAGGTGCTACATGAAAGTGGCATATTTACAACAATATATCTATGAGGAATGTATGAGCACGTTATAATATACAAAGCGATAATTTTACATTATAAATCCTCCTATAAATCATTACTATCACCTGTCCTTCTGACGTTTGGTAGAGCTAGTATTCAGCAGCGTCAGTATTACCTTCAGTCTCATTAAAACCCAATATTCAAGCACCTTCCAAGAAAAGAATCTCTTCAGATATATTTCAATGGAACGATATAAGACAGGACTAACTAGAATGCTCCAAATAGGTGTGAAATATGACTGAGTTTTGTCATAGTAACAGAAGAAATGGGAAGTTCAGGTCAAATACACAGAACTAATTCAAAAATGTAAAAGTTTTTACAATTAGATAAACTGGAGCCTCTCGAAATAAATAAATCAATAAGTATACATGATAAATTATTAATAAACTACTAATACGTAATATAAAAAAGGACAATTTTTAAATAACTAAAGAGCAACGTCTGTTAGAAATAAATTTATATTTTATATCCTAGGATAAAATTCTAAGATTAACGGATAAATAACCAACATATATTATTTGCACATAGACCAATCTGCATTTATTTTCAAATTTTATGATTACATTTGTCACTATTTATAATTTGTTGATATGCTTGTCCGGGTGGCGGGTGTTCACCATCCCTCTCGCATTACCTCCCTCCCATCCACACCACGAACCTTGACAAGATCTGTATTGTAGTTGGGCCGTACATATAATGTAAGCTACATATTCGGAGAACCAGTGCTAGAGAGATGGGACGAATGGTCCGAGTAACACTGTTCCCAGCAGCTTTGATTGGGACAGTGAGTGGTGGGGACCGGTAATAATCCTGTTTGTTGCATTTTTCCCGCAAAAATTATCTGGAAACGAAGATTTGCGGACCGCCGTAGGCTACTGTACGTACACAAGTCAGGAGCCTTCAAAGCAGGTGTTCCTGTTTTTCCAATCCCTACTGCAAGTGTTTGAGTAATTTGTGTATGAAGGCTTTAGGAATGCTTTAGAGTGTTTAGACACACTACAGTTGTGACTGCACCTAATTTCAAAGACAATGAACAATTGGTGGCATTGTGACATTTTGCCAATGCGAGGGTGTAGCAGCGTATTATATTTCTGAATAAAGATTAATTGTATGGGAATTGCCTTTTTCTGAACGTGAACAGCTCGTGGTTGAACTGAAACTTTTTGTCTGTTAATAGTATAAATTAAAATTTGAATTGCTAAACTAGTTTGTGTTCAAACCTAAACGAGTCACTATAGCAACTGTTTACCCATTCAAAGTTCCTTCTGTACTGATTCTTACCTCTTTAATTCCTTTTTAAAACACAATTTACTTAACCTAGATGCATCGACGCTTAACACAGCATTGATGTATTAATACAGCATAACAAACTTTTTTCATTTCTGTTTCTCTCTGTTAAACACTGATGACTCATAACATGCCGTCTGATAACCCCGACCTGAGAGATAATAAGTATTAAACTGTTTGCAAAAGTTTCTGAATGCGTTATAGTGAACAATAAATTGCACAAGAATATACTATCTATGCACGTAAATTTATCAGATGAAAAAACTAATTCATAATAGTTCTTTAAAGTCATATAACAATGGTTGTAAGTAGTTTTAGTCCTGATGAAATAAGGTTTGTCACCACTCGGTGCTCAAAGGTTACTGCTGACCTCTATGAAATATTATTAACAAGAAATGAGTTATGTTTTAATGTATTTACACTTTAGTTTTTTGACAAAGCTTCGCTGTATTACTGTTACATTTCTTGAACGGATTAACATAGATGAATCTGTTACTGTCCAAAAACCTTTAAATCAACATTTAAAACGTTATTATACAAATGTTTGTAGGGCTGAAAAAACTCCTATATATCTATGTATTTATTTAATAAATCTAGTACATCTAACAACGAATTGTTAACTGAATTGCGCAGTCAGTTGTAAAATGTGGATTGTACATCCATTTATATTACAGAAATATGGTAAGTTTTTCAGGATTGGTTGCACCGGATCTTTTCCTTGGCGTCGGTGTCGTCGGTGAATGTGATCTTGCCATCGGGGGAACCGAGAGGCTTGATCACGCTGGTGGAACAGGACTTGGTGATCTGGAAATGTCAAACAGGTAGCTGGCAATGAGTGATGAGCTAATGCGGACATTTTTAATGTTTAAAAATAAAATATCTTAATGTTTTAAAACATTAATAAGCTTCACAATATAGACCCAAAAATGTATTTCAAATCAAATCAGATACAACAAACAACAAAATCAGGTGGTATGTATATATATATATATATTAACCATCTTTTTGAATACAATAATATCCAATATATTAAAATAAACTAGTGTTCAATCCAAAGGCTAACCATTTTACTGATTTCATAATTCTTCAGCCCTTGAAATCTGACAATTGAATATAAATTATCGGTCTCTAATTGAAATGCTTGTAAAACTCTGATTAATGATATTTTTTTTAATCAACCAAAATAGTTTGGTATACAGTATACAAATTGAGTAGCTTATAAAATAACGTTTCTTGTTGAATATTAGAAAAATTATTTAATATAGTGTAACTGAATTATTATTCGCTTAAATCATGCTCCACATTATGGAAGTATTGACCACCCAAAATATCTGTCCGTATATTTGGAATGTTTTTAAACTTTTAATTTACTTCTTTGATTATATAAGGCAATTCCTAAATATATATACGAACCTTTTCTCCTGTAGAATAAGCGTAAACAGCTTTGAACGTCAAGTGGTAGAGGGTTCCAGCGACAACCTGCAACAAACCACAGGAATCATTTTGTAAAATGGAAATAGTTATGGGTTGACAAGAAAGTATCTGGTAAGTTATTTGTCCGAATGAAAAGCTTAATAAATAAATTAATTACTTAAATTAATGAAGATTCAATGGTCTTAAATGCAAAAAAGGTATTTAGCTTATTTTAAATTAGCATTATTTAAACAAACACTGGCTAGACATAGACATTTTGTAATTTTTTTCACCCAAGTTATACTGAAAGTAATATAAATATTAACAGAAGCTTACAAAATCTAAAAAAATATGTCGTGCAAAAATAATTTAGATTCTAATTCCTGTTTTACTATTCATATAAGTAAAGTTCAGAAAATCCTCATTGCGCTGGTTGCTTTTAGTGGAAGTAAATAAGCATTACGTAATAGAGAAGTATGATTATTCGGTGGAGGTTCTAAGTGCCTACAATTTGAAAATGTATTAACCGTTAAACACCCGAAAGATAGATTTTACAGATTAAATGTATTTGTAGATTATTATTGAAAACCTTTTTAGATGAGCAAAGCTGTACAATTGTTTGAAAATATGAATTTGTTGGTACTTTATGCATTAATGTAGGACCCTGCCGCAATAAAGCAACAAACTTACTCATATCGGTGAACGACTAAAAGCCGCTTTCCCCAACTCAAGATTAAACTAAACATGGGTTTATTTTGAACTTGAGATTAAGGCGTAGATCGTTTTCCCCAAAACTTGATCCAGCCAGTTTAGTTTGATCCATGAAATATCAAGTTCGTAACATTTGCTTTTGTTCATTTGTTTACTCTCAAGTTAAACTGAAAACAAATATTTATTACACAGGCTTTAATATTTTGTTATCATAGGTTAAAATCATTAAACAGTGTTTTCTCTATAGGTTTAACATAAGCCATGTTTAAACTACCCATAATACATTGGAAAAGCGGAGTTTATTATTAATTTAAGTTTAAACGGAAGTTTAATGTAAACGTACTAACAAAATAAACATGTAGAGGAAGTGAGTAAAATGGCTAACAGTGCGAATACACAAACCTGTTCTGTGGCGGCAAAGTCTGTTGTGTCCACGGAGGGAGACCCCGGGAGAGTCCTGGCTTGGTTCCGGAGCTCCTGGACTACCAATTGCTGGGCCTCTTCGACATTAGGCTTGTTTAAGGACACATGAGTCTCGCCTCCCGGAATGGGTCCAGGGTAGTCCGAAGTACCCCCTTGGGCGTTGATGGCGACCTTAGGCAAACACATTGTGGAATAAACGGAATTAGAAAGCTTCTACAATCTTTCACAGTTGTTAAGGAAATGTTAAACTTAAATCTTTAAGAAGGAGATTGTGTACACAAGAAAATCATCGTGGCTACAAAATCAACCATCTTAGCTCTTCTTGCTGATTATACTTTTTAAATTGAAAACAAATCAACCGATAATTAAACTGATTTTTTCGTGGCAAAAATAAAACTGCAATGCTGACTAGAAATACCCATGCGCAGCTAGTCATTGAAATTTACATATTATCTTGGTCAATGTAACTTAACTTATATGCCATGGTTTGATTAAATTGTGAAGTAAATAAGAGAGAAATTATAATATTTCAGTGTCCGTAAGCATAAAATTGGATAAGTACAATGTTTACCGCTACATGAAAATTTAAATTTTCTATGCAACCATTAGCTTGAGAGTAATAATTAGATATACTTATCAATTTAGTTTCTAAGTTTTAAAGTTTATTGTTTTACGAAATAATAAAAAAAACAACTAACAGCAAAAAAGAATTTTGAAAGTTTTTAGCCCTATAATTTAGGACCCGAGTTTTTCCAGAAATGCGGTGGTTGTCATTTTTTTGTAAAGCTGAAGCACTATAAAAACATATATTGGAATTAAATTCGTTACACCCGTTTTAGTGAAATTTGGAATTTTAAAATCTTTTAGTATTTTTTGGGGTATAATTACCCTTCAAAATCATTGAGACAAAAAATTAAAAACGTCTGGAGATGCCATGGATTATTATATACATAGCAAATTGTATCAAAATGTGGTGATTAGTGTAGACTCTAGGTCTGTAAACATCCATACATACGATTTCGGCCTATTTCGCTCGTGTCACTAATGGCTGGTAGCTCAACGCTTATCAATTGCATCGTAGCCGAGGCCTAATATTGTATTTACATTTTTCACTGTATAAGAAATAATTGAGCATTATGAAGTAAACTAAACAAGATTTTCAACGCGTATTTTTCTGTTAAAAGTTAGTAGGCCGATGTCATTTTCTTGAAAGGTAAACATTTGCCCATATCAGGTAAATATTAGCCCTCACTAATGGGTCTGGTACTTTTTCATCATTATACTCTCAAACTTAGTTTACAATTTAATTACCCATGCAATTATCAATTCGCCTGCCTTTATTCCAAAGTCTACCTATGGCCTCGTAATACATAACCTCAGACTTGGGCCTCTGTATTTTGTTCCAAATAAACGCAAAGAAAGACTTAGGCCTACAGACTAATATTATTGTACATATGAATTTCTTAATATTTGTTCAAGCAAACTCATTACTCACCAAGGTAACTGATCCAACTGCTAGGAACAAGTACATCTGCATTTCTATGCGTATTTTTTGCAGCCCTCTTTTTCAAAATGCTGGAAAACAACGATTAAAGTCAAAGTTTAAAAGAGCAGACTTACACATTTGATATTCACACACATTTAAAATTATTATTGCAATGCAAGTTGTAAGTTTAATAAATAATGTTAAGACTAATTATGAAGTTATTTTGCTAATACCTTAAATATATTTAATTATTGTGCGCTGAAAGCATAATATGAAATAAATACTGATAGGATGATGTTATTCAAATTCATTAATATATTTTTATTTATACAGGCAAGCTTACTGAAGCAGAGGTTTTTAGATATACTACTTGCTAAAAAAAAAAAACATTTTTTGCTGCAATTTAAGAAAAAACAAAAGCTGCAAAACATACTCATTAAATCCATTAGGGACGCAAGGGACTCAAATGCATTAAGTGACAATGTTAAATTTCGAATTATAATTTAACTCGTTCTAAAAATTATTAAGTATTTAAAAATAAAATTAAATATTACCCTATTATTAAATTTGTAAAATTAAGTGAAAACAAATTTAAAACACAAATCCACAATAACCTAGATTTGTATTGTTGTAGAGGTATAATCACTACAGTATGTACTTTAAAAAGGTTAAAATGTTATTATTAAACTCATATTTTATGGGGTTTTACTACGATCATAATCAAAAATATGTTTTGTATAAGAAATGTATAATATAATGAAATGTATAATATCCAAAGACCGATATTGGATGAAAGAACACAACGTTTGTATACTAAAACATTTTAAGTTGTTAAAATAATCGGTATCAGGAAACTAACACATACTTTCTCCCTTTAGCGCAACTTCAATGAATAAATTAATTTTTATTTACTAAATGTAGAATATAAAGTACAGAAAATGGTCTAGAATAGTCGTTTTCAGAAATATCCACCCAAACCCCAATTTGGGAGGGACTACAGAATCCGTTGCTACACAAAGTGGTTTTGAGAGGGGAAATGCCCCGTTGTCCTTCCCAGGGTTTAGTTGCAACATATTTCGAATATCCTCTGTTGGTCAATGCTAACTTGACCTGCATATAAAATTTAAACGATATTTATCAGTAAATAAGAGAGAAATGGTAAGTTTTGTATTCCCCATAAGGATAACATTAGACAATGTGCTGCGTTTACCGCAATATGAAAATTTAAATTTTCTCCGCAACCAGCAATCGTGGAATAATAACTCAAAATTCTAAATTATTTAGTTTTTTTAGCTCTTTTTAATGGTAATAAGTAACCTTTTTTAACATTTATAGTTTTTTATAAAAAATAAAAATATTTGAATTTTGGATGTTTGAAGTCCTGTAATTTCTGAACCCGAATTTTTCCAGGAATGGGGGTGGTGTCATTTTGTTAGTAACGTAAAAATATACAAACCACCAAGGTTTAAAATAAAAAACGTTAGGGCCAATTTTGATAAATTTGGATTTTTCATGTTTTTTAGCAGTTTTTGGGGGATAATTACCCTTAAAAATCAAAAATTAAAAAAAAATAAAAATACCGGGAGATATTGTGGTTTAGTACCTAAATACCAAATTTCATAAAAATCGGCCAATTGGTGTGGGCTCTAGCTCTCCACACAGACAGATAGAGACACACACATCACGTAAAAATAACTTTTTTGGGTTCAGGGAGCACCAAAACGAATATCACTAACAACTCAAATTCGAAAATTTTGACGTAAACAATACTTTCTCCATATGCTATGTATAAGGGGGTTTGACGAAAACAATACTTTCTCCATAAGCTATGTATAAGGGGGGAGAAAGTAAAAACTGGTTTTTGAACCAGTTTTTGGCTTATAACTTGCGAACCCGCATTTTCCCAGACATGCGTGTAGTTTTATTTTATTTTGGTAATTAAACACTATAAAACACCAAAATTTTATCAAAATTTCGGTTTTGGCGATTTTTGGGGGGTAAAACCGCCTCCCTTTTAGCCCAACTTTAATGAATACATTATTTCTATTTACTAACCATAGAATAGAAAGTACGGCATAAAGCACAGAAAATCTTCTAAAAAAGCCTTTTTCAGAAATGTTTACCCAAATCCCATTTTTGGCGTCACTATAAAATCCTTTGCTACACACAATGGTTTCAAGAGGGGAATCGTCTCCTTATTCCCCCCCCCCAGGGTTAGGGGGATCCATATTTTGTACATCCTCTGTCGGTCAATGCTAACTTGACCTGCACATCAAATTTCAATTAACTTGATCATTAAATAAAAGAGAATTTGTAATTTTGGTATTCTTCATAAGACATTGGACAACGTACTGTGTTTACCGCTAAATGAAAGTTTAATTTTCTCCGCATCGTAGAATAATAATTCAAAATACTAAATTGTTTAGTTTTTGAGCTCTTTTTAATGATAAATAGTAATATTTTTTAGCATTTATATTATTTATGAAAAAAAATGAATTTTGGATGTTTTAAGTCTTGTGATATCTGAACCTGAATTTTTACAGGAATGCGGGTGGTGTCACTTTGTTGGAAACGTAATGCTCTACAAACTTCTAAAGTTTAATTAAAATCGTTAGAGAAGATTTTGAGAAATTTGGATTTTCCATGTTTTTAGCGGTTTTTGGGGAATAATTACCCTTATAAATACAAAATTAAATAAACGGTATCAGGAAAGTGACACATACTTTCTCCCTTTTAGCCCAACTTTAATGAATAAATTACTTTTTATTTACTAAATATAGAATACAAAGCCCGGTCGAATGTACAGAAAATCTTGTAAACAAGTTGTTTTAAAAAACATCCACCCAAATCCCTGCTTTGGAGGCACTACAGAATCCATTGCTGCACTCGTGGTTTTAAGAGGGGAAATGCCCCCTATTCCCCCAGGGTTATTAAGGGGCAACATATTTCGAACTTCCTCTGTCGGTCAATACTAACTTGACAAGCATATCAAGTTTGAATGAAATTGATCAGTAAATAAGAGAGAAATAGTAATTTTTTTATTCCCCATAAGAATAACATGGGTACAACGTACTGCGTTTACCGCAAAATGAAAATTTCAATTTTCTCCGAAACCAGCAATCGTAGAATAGTAATTCAAAATACCAAATTATTTAGTTTTTTGAGCTCTTTTTAATGGTGAATAGTAATATTTTTTATATTTATGTCTTTTTATGAAAAATCCCAAAAACAGAATTTTTGATGTTTTAAGTCCTGTAATTTCTGAACCAGAATTTTTACAGGAATGCGGGTGGTGCCATTTTGTTGGAAAACTAAAGTTCTACAAACGACTAAAGTTTAATCAAAATCGTTAGAGCCGTTTTTGAGAAATTTGGATTTTTTATGTTTTTTGTCGGTTTTGGGGGGATAATTACCCTTAAAAATCAAAAATTCAAAAAATGAAAAAAGTGCCTGGAGATATCGTGGATTAGGACGTACATGCCAAATTTCATAAAAATCGGCCCATTGGTTAAGGCTCTAGCTCTGTACACATCCACACAGACACACACACACACACACACACACACACACACACACACACACACACACACACACACACACACACACACACACACACACACACACACACACACACACACACACAACCACACACAGACAGACATCACGTAAAAACCACTTTTTTGGGTTCAGGGAGCACCAAAACGAATATTTCCACTAACAACTCAAATTCGAAAATCTTTACGAAAACAATACTTTCTCCATATACTATGTATAAGGGGAGAAAGTAAAAATGAATAAAACAGCTGGAGATATCGTGGATTAGTACCAAATGTCATCAAAATCGGTCCACTGGTGTCGTCTCTAGCTCTGTACACATCCATACAGGCAGACAGACAGACAGACACACAGACATCACGTACAAATCACTTTTTTGGATTCAGGGAGCACCAAAACGAATATTTCCACTAACAACTCAAATTAGAACATTTTGACGAAAACAATACTTTCTTCATATACTATGTATAAGGGGGAGAAAGTAAAAACCACCCGGGTCTAAAGATTATTCGATCATTAAGTTGAGCTTTGGGAGTCATTGTTATTTCAGTTTAGAAACATCTAGTGTTGGTAGGTCATTTAAAAAACCTGTGATAAATTTGAGTTAAATTTGTCATGTATTTATTTAAAAAATACCTATTTCCATACGTAGAATGATACAATATAATTCTCATGCAATATCTGATAGTTTAAAATACATTTAACAATCAAATGCCATAGGAAATTCAACTTATAAATGTCAATTAATTTTCAATATAACAATAATAATGTTTTACCACCTATTCAGTAACTTTGAAGGCTAGTTACTTGACTAGGATAATAAAGAGTAAACCATTCAATTTTATGAATTATAGATATAAGATAATAAATACAAATACCCCCGTCGCAGCAAACCTGCGTACTCAGCGAATTTCCAATGAATATATATGTTTCTCACTACCACATAAAGGCACTTACCAAGTTTTATAAAAATAAATTAATAACTAAATGATCTATAGCATTTTATTTATTCTCTATAAGAATAACATAGGACTGAGTATGCAGGTTTGCTGCAACAAGGAGCACAAAATATGTGTTTTTATGCAATTATCAATTTAACTCAACCAGGTGAAGCTACATACTAAGTTTTATTAATTTATGTTAATAATTAAGGGAGATATAAAACTTTACTTATTCTCCATAAGAATAACATTAGGGCTGAGTATGCAGGTTAGCTGCTACGGGGACAACCAACAAAATATTTGTTTTTTGTTCAAATATCAATATACCAGTACAACATGAAGCCACATACCAAGTTTCATCAATATACATTCATAAATAATCGAGATATCAAATTTTATTTATTCTCCATAAGGATAACATTGGACAACGTACTGTGTTTAGTACTTTGAATATCTCTGCAACGGTTGGACGTAGAATCACAATTTAAACACCAAAATGATTGTTTTGTGGAGCTGAAGTGATTGGTAAAAGCAAATGTGAAGTTTAAAGTAAAACTAACTGAGGAAAAGCCAAAAACCTTTTTCCCATAAGATTAACATGGGAGATTTTATGAGCATGTTTTTTTGGATTTTTTCCGCAACCACTTAACCTAGGTTAATAATTCAAAATACCATATTATTTGTTTTTTTAAGCTCTATAACATGGTTAAAACCAAAATTAACTGTTTCAAAAATTTTAGGGTGAAAAATGCAAAAAACTGATTTTTGGAAAATTTAAAACCCCCATAAACCCCCCTTCCCATAGTCCGATTTTTCTGGTTTTCGAACTTAAAGTCATAAATGTCACTTTACACATTTGAGCCAAATTTCATCAAAATCGGACGTTTTTTACTCAAGTTATCGCATTCACGGACACACACACATATATATATATATATATATATATATATATATATATATATATATATACTTGAGTTCACGAATAGGGCTACTAATAATGTTATTAGATTGAAAACAAAATTTCCAGAGTACCCTTTTTTAAACATTTTTATTACACAACGCGTTTCGGCTATAATGCCATTTTCAAAGTGTATAAAAAGTATAACCTTAAAATAAAATAGTAAAATTTAAAATGAATAAACATATGTTAAAATATAGATAAAGTAAAAAATAAATAAAAAATATACAGACAAATAGGGTTATCAAGGTAGATAGCGTTCATCAAGCTATTATTTGTTTCTTAATTCTTCAATTTTTTCAAATATTGGATTTTGGATTTCATTCTTTATCACATTTAGAATATTATTAGGGTCATGTTTTTTGTTCTTGTAGATTTGGTATTCTTCTAATATGTTCATCTTTTCTCCTTTTTGTGCAATATTTAGAATTTCCATATTTTCTGAGATATTTTTGTAACTATGCTGAGTTTCAAGAATATGTTCAGCAAATGCAGATTTCTGTGTTGTTTGGTTGTTTGATTTTACAGATTGTATATGTTCACGAAATCTGCATTTAAAGTTTCTTCCTGTCTGCCCTATATAAAATTTGGGGCATTCGCTGCACTGGATTTTGTAAATGCCACTTTTGTCGTATATGTCAAAGTTTTGCTGATTCTTTATACTACTTATCTTTTGTATCAGTTTGAATGAGTTGTTTTTTGTTCTATAGCTTATTTTAATGTTTGATCCGTCAAATGTTTTTCTTATAGCTTTATTGAAAACTTTATTATATGGTAGACATATATACTCTTCTTTTATTTTATTTTTGGGACTAAGATTAGTTTTATTCTTCATGTTGTTTATCATTGTGTCGATCATTTTTGATTTATAACCATTTCTTACAGCTAAAGTTTTGATAAGTTTTTTCTCTTCGTTGTAATGCTCTTTCTCCATTGGTATGTTTAAAAGTCTATAAATCATTGATCTAAAACTTGCTGTTTTATGTTGCCAAGGGTGGTTTGATGTAGCAGGTATTATTAGGTCTGTTTGGGTTTCTTTCCGATAAATTTTAAACATGTGTTTTTTAAGTTGTCTATATATAGTTAAATCTATAAAGTTAATAGTATCTCTTCTCTTTTCCATTGTAAATTTAATATTGTGTGATATGGTGTTTAAGTATTGTAATAAATTATCACAAGTTGATTCATCGCCTTTCAAAAGACAAATGACATCGTCTACATATCTGTACCAGTAAATTATGTTTTCTTTATATGGGTTACAATCATTTATGATTTTAGATTTTTCTAGTTCTTGCATAAATAAGTTAGCTAGCAGGCCTGAAAGAGGAGAGCCCATGGCTTGATGAACGCTATCTACCTTGATAACCCTATTTGTCTGTATATTTTTTATTTATTTTTTACTTTATCTATATTTTAACATATGTTTATTCATTTTAAATTTTACTATTTTATTTTAAGGTTATACTTTTTATACACTTTGAAAATGGCATTATAGCCGAAACGCGTTGTGTAATAAAAATGTTTAAAAAAGGGTACTCTGGAAATTTTGTTTTCAATCTAATAATATATATATATATATAGATATATATATATATACATATATATAAATTTGAACGAATAGTGTTTTAGTCATCTTGGGACCTTAAAAAAAAAATTTGTCATGGTCTCGGGCTTAAGTCTTACCATGAGACCTACGGTAATAGCTTCTTCCCTATAGGGGAAATTCGCTAAAACATCATTGTATGTCATGCATAAAAGTCTATATATAAGAATAATTGATTATAAATTGATCTTTTTGGAATTTAAATATCCTTTTCGTGTTAAAATCATTTGATGACTGTTTTGCTCCGCATTTCATAAAAAATAGAACAGTTTACTCGATATCGTACTAATATTTAAAACAACAGATTCAAGCTGAATAACCTGAACAGATTTGGAAGTAAATAGGACTACATACAACCAAACATGGTGTACGATTTATTGTGCTATTTATCAAAATATTGATACTAAATAGTCATTTTCGGATCACCCTAGCTACAGTACTCACCAAAGGTTAGAGTCGGAGTGACAATAGGCTCCTGCGAAGACTTATATAACCCTGAGTATGCTGGCAAACAACTCGCTAATGACCAAAAGCCATTATTGGAAATGTTCGCGTGTGAATGCAAAATTTGCATAATCATCTGTCACAAAAAATGTACCGGGAAATAAAATGGTTTTCTTGTATAGAAGAAAATTGCATGTTTCATGCAAAACACCCTGGCCATTCCTTGCGACTTACAATGGCGCCGCTCCTTCTGTTATGGAAATGTGTCGCCACCGTGCGTGCGGAAGTTTGTTTAGAAAAATGAACGCTAAATTGTAGAGTCCTGTGGTTGGGTTTGAAAATAAAAACAAAACTCTGTGCCATGAGCTAAAAAGCTTTCTTTTTATATTAAATAATATAAAATCATAACAGGTGTACAATGATATTTTTATTTACATACATAAAAAGTTTTACTTCTTACCATGAATTCAGTTTTTTTGTTTTTTAAGCATACAAAACCATAATGTGACGAGAAATCATTACAATTTCAATCCAAACAAGTTCTTTCAAGTTTTAAAGCGTTGCATGATTTTTAAACAACTATTTTTGAACCATAGTTGTTTTAACTCGCCAAACTGACGGAATCTTATTTTTATACAAACCACTATTGGAAATGTAAATTGAAACGCAGTCAACACAAAAAATGTTATCAATTAATGGCACTTGGTTCCTGGAATCTATTACGTGAAGTAGATTATTGTTCAAGTGTTATTGATTCGAAAAAATATATATAAAGAGGAATATGTTTATTTAAAATGTAATTTGTTCACAGTTTTAATATTGATATTATCGTAGCACGATAATTACACTACGATTGCATTGCAATAAATACACCGCTATTATACTTAAATCTGTTATTGGGTATTTACTTAACTCTGATCTCTTAGTCCTTTCTTTTACTATCATGAAAATTAGTTTAAACCGAGCAAACAATAAATTTACTAATGTAATCTAATTTAAAAAAGTCAAATCTTTTGAGATAATGGAAACATATGCTATCCAAATATCACTCACTGATGAGTTACAACATTTCATTAACTGTATTATCACCAACTGAGATGGAATTTGGCTCCTCTTTGGTCTGTAGTTGTGGGTAAGAGATTTACATCTTTTCAGCCTTTCACCTCATTGAAATTCAAAGTTCTGGTGTCATTATTAAGGTCATTCATTTTATTTGACAACATAAAATATGTTCATTATTCGAAATCATTCAAAAGTTAACCACAGAATGCAGCTCACACAACTGTTCATTCCCGGGCGAAACCGAGCACTGCACCCGGTCTGCAGTTAGGTACCGTATGTAACACTTGCTACTGAGGAGGAGGTAAATTGTGGTTCTTTACCAATTTCTATTAGATTAAAATAGTGGTCTTAGAATGCTTGCAAAAGTACAGACTATGATAACAAATTTTAAAAAATTTAATAAGATTTGTTATTAGTTATCACGAACAAAGTATTGTGCTGAACTATAAAATGCAGTATAATAAAGTTAGTTATTTGTACAAGAGGTTTAAGAAAAGTAGTTTATTACAACTTTGATTGAATCTAGAAAAAAACTTTAATAACTATTAGCTGGATACTCTTTATTTTCATAGTATTAGTTAACAATTATAATATTAGAATGCAATTATAAATTATCTTAAAACTTATTCATCGTTGTGTAGCCTTCAAAGCTGAAACGACGAAGGTAAAGTAACATACCTTTAAATGATCTTAAAAGCTTTGAAAATGAGGAAATACAACTCATGACCTACATAATTAGTTTCTGAATTATGCAGACTCAAGCCAGTTGTGGATATGCATTATCCTATTACCAACTACAAAGCAAATACCTTAAACTAACATTTTTACAAATATTTTTACGTATTTACAAATAAACTGCAAGTCTTCACTTTTCAAGAACTTTAACATATTGACCCTACTCTTTATCTTACTTTGCTCCTGTTGTCCATTTGTGTTCACAATGAAAAGAAAAAGGGTAGAAACACATTCTTGTATTAATTAAGGCGGATTTAATTGTAATTATATATTTTTGGGTAGTTTAAAATTATTAATCTACAATTTTGTTTTACTTAAATTTTAAATAAAACTTGATATTTAATGAGGCAGTAATCATGGAAAACGTTTTAGCGAATTTCCCCTGTAGGGAAGAAGCTATTACCGTAGTCGGCTTGGTCAGACCTAGGCCCGGGACCATGATAACTTTTCTTGTTGAGGTCCCCAGAGCCCAAACACACCATTCGTTCGAAACTGTATATATATATATATGTGTGTGTGTGTGTGTGTGTGTGTGTGTGTGTGTGTGTGTGTGTGTGTGTGTGTGTGTGTGTGTGTGTGTGTGTGTGTGTGTGTGTGTCCGTGAGCACGATAAATCTCGTAAAAATGACCCAATTTTGATGAAATTTGGTATAAACGTGTAAAGCAACATTTATGACTTTAAGTTCGAAAATCAGCCAGATTGCTTCATCCGAGGGGGTATTTTGGGGGGGTTTTGTACTCCAAAAATGGGTTTTTTGAAATTTTTACATATAGTTTTTGAAATAGTCAAATATTAGTTCCATTGGATTCAGCTTAAAAAACACACAATTTGGTATTTTGATCATTCCTCACGTTAACTGGTTACCGAGATATTGAAAGTGCTAAACACAGTACGTTGTCTAATGTTATTCTTATGGAGGAAAAGAACAATTTTTATATCTAGCTTATTTATGAATGTATAATTACGAAACTTGGTATAAGGCTTCATCTGGTTGTGGTTTATTGATATTTGCTCAAAAAAAGTTGTTTGCCAAAGGCTCCCGTAGCAGCAAACCTGCATACTCAGCCCCATGTTATTCTTATGGAGAATAATTAAATGCTATGTCTCCCTTAATTATGAACATAAATGAATAAAAACTGGTATACGACTTCACCTAACTAAGTTATATTGATATTAGCACAAAAACCCATTTTTTGTGTTCCTTGTTGCAGCAAACCTGCGTACTCAGCTCCAATGTTATTCTTATGGAGATGGATTCAAATTGTGTATAACGGTTATTTGTAAATATATTTTTATGAAACTTGGTAAGTGGCTTTATGAAGTATTAAGACATTTATATCTCCATTGAAAATTCGCTGAGTGTGCAGGTTTGCTGCAACAGAACAATTGTGCCATGCGTAATTTTTATTAAAATATTGCTTTTTAATTCTCCTACTGCCGTAGTAAAGCGTAACATCCGAACCGTAAAGAATTCAGCTGTGAAACTATTTTCAGTACTGAACCAGAACTTCTTTATGGTGTCAGATATTCGACTTGTGACTGGAGGGGAACTTTTGAATGATTGTTGGGCCATAAACAAAGGGCAGCAGAACCACGTAAAAGCTATAAAAATCACAGCACTAACATGTATAATTCTATTCAGTCTCTGTAATTAGTAATAATAATTGGTGTATAATCGATCGTTTTCAGTTTAATAGAAACATTTATCCGTTATTAAAATATATTTAAATGAAATTAAATACATTTTCGTAGTAAAAATATCCTCTGTAATACTAAACGAATCAGGGCCAGATTTAGGACCTCTGGAGCCCCGGGCATATAGGTAAATGGGGCCCCTAACATAAACACAAGCATGTACGTACATATATACATACGAAAGTTATTTTTATATCTGTATTTTAACTCTATTATTTTTAATATCCTAGGCTTTAATAAATAACATTAAATATTCAAATAAATAACAAATTTTAATTTACAAAACGTTAAGAACTCACAAAATAGAATTGTTAATTTAATTTTCCGTGATGCAAGATTTGGTATGGTTTAAGCTCTCTTAAGCCTATCCAATAAGCTAGTAATATATTCAGTTAATACAAAATACAACAAATTATCACTAGTTGAAATAACAACACAAAAATAAAAAAAATCTCTTGTAATTGCTTCAGCCCAAAACATTATTGTACTAAGATAATTAAAAACAAACAAATTCTTTGACATTTTGCTATCAACATACTGATGGATAGACTTTATTAAATAAAAATTCATGCAGTATAGGCAGTAAAAACTCCTTCTTTCTGCGTTGTTTGGCTAACAAATCATTAATTATATGTTCAAAGTCAAGCCAACGCAGAGTATCATTTTCTATACTCAGGGTTCTAAAGCTTTTAATCACTCTGGTTTAATCACTCTGTCAAAGGTAACTCTTTTAAGTTTAAACTTTAAAACAATCTTTTTGTGTATGCATTTGATATATTTCAGACAAAAATGATCTTAAAGAGATTTATATATTTGGAAATGTAGTAAAAAGTCAGTTTTTAGTGCACAATCAAAGTAAAGATAATTGTTTATACTAGTACACATTGTTCAGACTTATCAGCCGCTGTATTTAGCTCATGTTTGAATCACATCACCAGCTGACGGATTACGCCGATATGTTCATCACAGTTTGTGAGCCAATATCGGCGACTATCAGCCAATCAGATTACAGCGAGCGGATTGTTCGGGCTGCCTCACTTCATTGTGCATTCACTGCATTATTGGCTCATGTGGCTAGTTTCAATAATGTGGCGTGTTTATTGACTGGCGTATATATATGTGTCCGTGAGCACGATAACTCTCGTAAAAATTATTCGATTTTTACGAAATTTGGTATAAACGTGTAAAGCAGCATTTATGTAAGTTCGAAAACCAGACAGATCGACCTTTCCAAAGGGGTATTTTGGGGGGGTTTTGTACGCCAAAAATGTTTTTTTTTGACAATTTTACATCAAATTTTTGAAAAAGATAAATTCTATTTTTTCCCATTGGAATCAGCTTAAAAAGACGCACAATTTGGTGTTTTAATCATTGATATTTGCATAAAAAATCATTTTTTTGTTGATAGTTCCCGTAGCAGCAAACCTGCGCACTCAGTCCCCATGTTATTCTTACAGAGATTAAGTAAAATGTTACCTCCCTCAATTATAAACATAAATTAATAAAACTTGGTATGAGGCTTCACCTAGTTGAATTATAAACAAATTTGCATATACACACATTTTTTTAGTTCCTTGCTTCAGCAAACCTGCATACTCAGCCGCCATGTTATTCTTATGGAGAATAAATAAAATGTTATAAATCGCTTATTTATGCATGTCTACTAATGATACTTGATAAATGGGCTTATGTGGTATTAAGATACAAATATGTGCATTTGAAATTCGCTGAGTGCGCAGCCTTGCTGCTACGGGGGTATGTGTTGTTTACTTATCTTTCTAGCACGTTGCAAAACATGTTAAAAGACCTCTAAGAAGGAGTTAATGCAGCAGATAATACGATTACCAACATTGTTAATGCTTTATAATACAAGTTGAGATCTAAAATATCAATGTAGACATCACAAACTTCAGACGGAATCTTTTATTTTCCGCGGGAGGAAATTAGGGACGACGCGACACTATCTTCCAAAGCTGTGCTGGTAAATGATCGCTATTGGTTCGAAGGAACGCATTTGGGAATATTACGTTTCCTTAATTAACTCATAGTAAGAATCCAATCGTTTGCATTAAAATGATAAACTTGGAAGTTATTTTTTTACCAAATACACAAGGAAGTTACTTAACTACGTTCCAAAAATGTTGCATAAGGTTTTATGGGCCACCAGGTGTATGTATATCCATTTTGTTGTTGGAAAATTGTAACAGTAACAAGAATTAATTTATGGTGCCTTCGATAGTCTGGCGTTTTATAATTTTGATATACAAAGCACATATGGTCTGTGCGGTTTACACTTTATTGTTTTACTCAGAAAAATAAACATCTTTTAGGCATAAACAGAACAATTTAAAGACTACCACTAATATTTTTGAAGCTTTTGTAATTTTAAAACTAAATATTTATCATGTAAGATTGCCAGTTGTGATGAACAGGCTTTATTTCTAGTTCTTTTTTATAACAATGTTAAAAAATGTAAGAGGAAATAAGAAACCCTCCAACAATCAGATAAACATACTAAATCGTACAGAAAAATTGAAATTGAAGAGATTATTTTTCCATGAACCGTATAGTTGATGTAGAGGAACGTAGTGGAGTTAACACTAACGTATAGTCGGCACTGCTTTGATATGGTAATCTTTAGAGAAGAAGCGTGCGAAATATACAAAGAGCTCTAATGGGCATGTGTTCTAAAGCGATGCGAGTTGGCAGTAATTTAAAAAGTAATCTTTTATCCTTAAAAGCCTACAATCCCGGTTCAAACAAGTACGTTTACGGGAGAAATATTGTTTTTAGTTTAAAAATATTAAACAAATTTACTAGTGATTATAAGACGCTATTTTGGCGTGAAATGGTTTTTAGTATTCCAGTAAAATGGGATATAATATTAAGTTAAGGATATGAAGTAAGGGATCGTGTATCTGGAATCTCGTTAGTCTGCTTAGTAATATTAGAAGTATGTAATACATGGTGTAACCAGTAACGCCTTGATGTGTGGGGAGCCAATGTAAGGAAACATTAAAATAACAAGAATTCAACAAGTCCTTTATCCTTACTAGCGTAGTAGAATGCAACCTAGTACTGTGAATTCAACGGTTGATATAAACATGATAATCATTATAGATAAGGAAACGAATAACTTTCTACTATTTTTAGCCTCCTTCCCATTTTGTCGTGCAAGTACTCAAAGTTATATTCATAAATACCCCCGTCGCAGCAAACCTGCGTACTCAGCGAATTTCCAATGAATATATATGTCTTAATATTACATTAAGCCTCATACCAGAATTCATAAGAAATATATTCATAAATAAGCGATATTTAAAATATTCATTATTCTCCATAAGAATAACATTAGGGATGAGTACGCAGGTTTGCTGCAAAAAGGAACAAAAAATAATGGATTTTTATACAAATATCAATAGAAATCATCTAAGTCAAGTCACATACCAAGTTTCATCCATATACATTCATAAATAAGCGATATATAATTTTTTTATTATTCTCCATAAGAATAACATGGGGACCGAGTACCTAGGTTTGCTGCTTCGGGAACCATAGGCGAAAAATTGTTTTTTTGTTCAAACATCAACAAACCACAACCAGATGAAGCGATGTACCAGGTTTCGTCAGTTTATGTTCATACATAACCGAGATATAAAATTTGTCTTTTTCTCCATAAGAATAACATTGGACAACGTACTGTGTTTAGCACTTGTAATATCTCAGTAGCCAATTGACGTAGAGCAATGATCAAATACCAAATTGTTTGTTTTTTTAAGCTGAATTCAATGGTATAAATTAAAAGATGATTTAAATTAAAATTTCATGTGAAAACCCCAAAAAAAACATTTTTGGGGTACAAAACCCCCCAAAAACCCCCCTTCGGATGGTGCGATTTGTCTGGTTTTCGAACTCGTTCAAATAAATGGTACTTTACATATTTGTACCAAATTTTATTAAGATCGGACTTTTTTTACGAGAGTTATCGTGCTTACGGACACACACACACACATATATATATATATATATATATACACATATATAAAAATTTGAACGAATGGTGTTTTTGGCATCTGGGGACCTCAAAACGAAAAGTTATCATGGTCTCGGGCTTAAGTCTTACCATGAGACCTACGGTAATAGCTTCTTCCCTATAGGGGAAATTCGCTAAAAAATAGATAGTATATGAACCAGTGTAATAAAAAGCATTATGGTAATATCACTGGTAATTTAAATATCAAAGTCTCTTTGCTCTGATTCAAATATGGTGTCCAATTCACCAATACTTATTTTTCTTGTGTTATAGACATTCATGGTAAAGACAAGTGATGGGATAATCGAATGAAAAATCATCGATTATTCGATCATTGGAAAATGATCGGGTGTTCGATTATTTAAAAAATAATCGATTATTGTCTTAAAACAATAGGTACAAAATCTAACTGTGAAAATCCTGGAAAAATAAAAACCAAATCAACTTTTATGACTATTTATTGTTAAACATTTATATTAGCAAAGTAAAAATGTAAGAAATACAATTTCAAAATTGGTCCATTCAATAAAAATATAAGAAGTACAAATTAAACCGATACACAGATTATTCAACCGCTACACCACTAGCCTTAAACGTTATTCAAAACTTAAGATTAAACAGTTATTTGATGAGAATAAGAATCGTTACCAGACTGAATGCTACCGGTATATCAAAACGTATGTATAATATTAACAAAAATCATAATATATGAGACATTAGGAAATATGAACTTATAAAAGGTATTTAGGGAGAAACGTTTCAAAACGTTTTCCAAGAGTTATTAGTTATTCGTTTTCTTATATAATGCAATGAGTTGTAAATGTCATGAAAATGGGGGAAAAATGTAAATGTGTAATAGTGTTTAAATACCAACTTTGAAAAGCATAATATGTACTGTAATACTATATAACAACATACGTTTTATGTAGTTGGTATAAGGATAAGAAAAAAATCATTCGATTAAAATCAACCGAATGATCATTCGATTATTGGTATAATCGTCATCGGTTCATTCGATTATCCCATCACTAGTAAAGACTGATAGACATCTGTCTTGTCAGCAAACTCTGTAGCAACATTCTCATTGTTATTACAGACAACAGACGAGTATTGATACATTAATCTAATTGTCGAATGAAAGGGCAAGGCTCGTCAACAGGGAGGGGGAGGAAATTTAATTTGAGGGGAGAGCTTGGAGGGCAACAATTCTTAACCGATAATAACGCGTCTTTGCTCCAGTAACTCAATATTTTGAAATATGTTTAATGAAATAAATTTTCTACCAATCGAATAGGTAACAAATCATCTTTACAATTTTTGAAATTTAAAAAAGTGTAATTCAAATAAATGATAAAGAATAATACTTTATACTCAACATTATTGATCTTATTTTATTTAGAAGTTATTGTGGTCAAGTTTCGTCCCTGATTCCCCAAAATAATTTCTTAAATAACATAAACTCGCCATCACCATCTATGAACTTAAAACAACGGATTATTGATCTTCTTTAGGAAATATACCTTTTTACTTTCTCCCCTACACTTAGTACTATACATACAGACAAAAAAACACAACATATTTATCGATGTATATGGCACCTGTTGGTATTTATTTTTTCGTAAATATTTTTAAATACGATATTTGAAATTGTTCTGGTGTTTCCTAAACAAAACAAAGTTTTTTCGAGGTCACTTTGGTTTGGCTATCTGGATGTTTGCCCGTCTGGGTGGGAGTTTTAAGAGGTGATAAGAAGGTTTTTGAGGCTAACAGCTGTTATTTAATAAAAAAGTGGGTTATTAAATTATTTGTATCTGGTAAATAAATGTTTTTTAAGAAAACATTATTTTATTTCTACAATATCACAATTACGTACCATTTGTACACTAGTTCATAACTTGTTAAGGGGATCATCAAGCTTAGCTGATTAGAATCTGCCAACCTGACTGTAAGTAGTCTGGTGAACTGTGTTTGTTAGTGACAAAGATTAATGCAGCTTCTAAGATTGTTTAACCACTTGCATGACGGAGTAACAAATTTCATTCACTGAAAGTGCATACTGTCATATTCTTTCGATTGTTAGTGTATTCAAATGTTTTTTATTCTAATACAAAAAGAGTGATATTTGTTTGGCTTTGACAAATATATATATACCTTATTACATTAATTAATTACATTTTAAGTGTCACTGTTGGATCGAACATAATATTAGACTGGATTTAAAATTTGAATTAAATTACACAAGTGTGTTAGTGAAATTGGGATGAAATAAAAGTAAACTGATTACTTTGCTTTCTGTTTATTATTTAGAAGCTCACAATTCTTATAAAATAAAATAATAAAAAATAAAGTAGTTCATACAATATTCCAAAGTATCATATTCTTTGGAATTTGTTAGTGAGTATGAAAATATATACTTATCGGATTTTCTCAGTATTCGAGTTTTTCATTAAAAATTATTTATTCTTTAAAAGTAAATACCCCCGTAGCATCAAACTTGCGTACTCAGTGAATTTCCAATGCATATATATGTATCTTAATACCACATACCAAGTTTCATCAATATACATTCATAAATAAACGATTTATGACATTTTAATTATTCTCCATAAGAATAACATGGGGCTGAGTATGCAGGGTTGCTGAAATAAGGAACACAACAAATGGGGTTTTATACAAATATCAATATAACTCAAGAAGATAAAGCCACATACCAAATTTGTATTAATTCATGATCATAATTAAGGGAGATAACACGTTACTTATTCTCCCTAAGAAAAACATGGGAGCTGAGTACGCAGGTTTGCTGCTACGGGAACTATCGGCCAACAAAATTTTTTAGTGCAAATATCAATAGACCTCAACGATATGAAGCAATATACCAAGTTTCATCAGGATAAGTTGATAAATAAGCGAGATATACAATTTGTCTTATTCTCCATTAGAATAACATTGGAAAACGTACTGTGTTTAGCACTTTCAATACCTCTGTAACAATTTGACGTAGAGCAATGATCAAAACACCAAATTTTGCGTCTTTTTAAGCTGATTCCAATTGAAAAACTAAAATTGACTTTTTCAAAAAATACATGTAAAAACTCAAAAAACCCGTTTTGGGGTACAAACCCCCCTAAAATACCCCTTCGGATTGGTCGATCTGTCTGGTTTTCGAACTTAATGTCATAATTGCTGCTTTACACGTTTGTACCAAATTGTTATCAAAATCGGACTATTTTTACGAGAGTTATCGTGCTCACACACACACACACACACACACACACACACACACACACACGCGCGCGCGCGCACACACATACACAGTTTATATACAGTTTTGAAAGAATGGTGTTTTGGCATCTGGGGACCTCAAAACGAAAAGTTATCATGGTTCCGGGTCTTCCCATGCTGACTACGGTAATAGCTTCTTCCCTATGGGGAAATTCGCTAAAAGAAAACTGTATAATGTTGACAGTAATAAAGATAAAAATACCAGTTTTGTTTCTAAAATTCCATGTGACATAATTATCGCGACTAGAGTTTACATAACTCACAGCCCAAATGATGTCAAATATTAGTGTAGTAGATAAGAAGTATGCACCATTTAATATCAATTAATTTTATCATTAGCACTTAAGTTAGTGCAAAAAATGATTAAAACAATATTTAAGTTAATGTCAAATTGGTGTGTTGCAGGCTGGTACAGTGATTGGAATGCGGTCTCGGGTTCGATTTCAACATTAGGTTGTTTTAAGGCAGTTGAATTTGACGCTGTAAGATGGTGCCACCGGTACGTTGAGAAATTAATAAGTGAGAATTACCATCAAAGTATACTTTTTATGAAATTGTTTGTTTATTTTTCGCACTTAGCACTAAAGGTAATCTTCAAAATTAAGGCTAAATTATTGGGTTTGATGAAGTATTACATAACATATGGCATACCGACAAAAACTCCCTTGAGAAACAATAAAGACATCATGATAGGAACATGACAATTGAAAGTGTATCATAGAATATTAAAATATTCAGCTCTCTGATTATTTATCAACATAAAACTCCCGCAACTTAAAAGCAATTAAAATGTGTAATAAGAATTTGGAAGTGTTGACTATTTGATTAGGAATTACATATTAAAATACTTATTTTAAATTAGAAAGGCTGATACAAAATTTATATTATGAACAGAGAACTTCTATTGCTAGAAAATGCCATACTGCCAAACTCTGTCAAACTGACAATAAAAAGGAGGCGATCCTTATCTCGGCAGTTAGGAGTCCGCCCGGGTACGGTGGGGGGGGGGCGGAGTGATTGTTTTAGGGTGAACTCCCCCTGCACTAATTTTGGTAATAGGGAGCCTTAGCTCGGGCAGCGATACACGTAGGGCTTTCTACGCCCAACAGTGTTCCAAAAAGGCAGAGGCTACGTACACGTCCGACGTGAGCCGCTACTGTTCACGTCCGTTCCAAATGATGCACCGTACGTTACTTTTCCTGTGATTTTTAAAACAGGTTGAGAGCCAGTGACACATAACGAAAACCTCCTAACCTAACCTAACCTAACCTAACCTAACCTAATCTAACCTAACATAAGCGGTAGCGGCTTACATCGGACGTGTGCGTAGTCACTTCGTTCCAAAAACAAACTATTTTCCGAGAAAACTTGAATTAAAATAAATTTTACGTTTCCACAAAAAACCTTTTTAGTTGTTCACGCTAAGAAGTTATTTTATCGTACGTAAAAATATTATTGTAATAATAATGCTGATTAATAACTGAAATATCATAATAGCTTACAACATTTTATTTATAAAATGTTCCATTCGGGTTTTTAGAGTCCAGCCTTTTGGTTTTGTTTAGAAACGTTTTTTAAAAGCTTCCGATTGGTTGCTAACCACAGGTCGCCCTCACAGAAAAGGATATCCAAAATATCCTATACAGATATTTTTCATAAAACAAAATTACTAAATGAACTAAGAACTACCTAATAGTATTCTGTATTATTAATTGCCATTTTATGTGTTGGAAAATAACTACTTAGTTTATAAATATTGGATAAATAACTAAAGATTTGTTGATATTCCCCTAAGAAAATTGCTCCAATCATAGGCGGCGACAAATTGGGGAGTGATTCGAGGGGGATAACAAAGGATGAGTCAGTAGTTTGGAAACTCTAAATGACCTTTGATAAGTCAATGAATCACAGGAAGCGGCTCCGACTGAAGATTTGTTCCAAGGGGTGGGCGTATGCTTATCTGATTATTGGTATAGCCATATACGATATACAACATAAATTATAAAATTAAAATAGGGTTTAAACCTGTATGTATTTATATTTAAAAAAACTCATATTTTAATAAACTAATCCTTATGTTTAGGAGATATTTGTTTGATTTATTTATTTTTATTTCCATTAGGATGTTAAAACGTTAGCTTAAACTTACGTTTTAAGTAACATACTTCATATTCAAAAGTGCAGTTGGTAAAAGAGTGCTTAGAGTTATATGCAGAACTTTCGTTTTCGTTGTGGCGAATGATTTGCCTTTCAAACAATTGTGAAAAAAAGATAAACAATTTACTGTTAAACAACTTTTTTATTTGCCTCATACCTGTAATTTAAACCATGGGATATAATTAAAAAGAGTCTTACAAGAAATCAAAATACATATTTACACTTACACTGTACTCAGTTACAAGACGGAAAACAAAGATGGTACAAGACAATCGATTTAATTCTTCGATTTCATAATTTACTCACGAGATTTAATGGAAATCCAAGAGAACAATGGAGGATAATTAACGATCCCGGGGGCGTAAAAAGAAAACCGGATGTTCATAGGTTAACATTGGACGGCGGCAGCATTGTTGGGAATCCACAGCTGATTGGAAACGCGATCAATAAATATCTTGTTGTCCACGAACAGCTGATTGTTGGCGTGGGGAGGGGGGTGTCAGCGCCAACAGCTGCTCGTGTCGTCTTGTTCCTTTGATCAGCTGATGAGGATGAAATATTTAAAATATACATTAAAGAATAGAAAGTCATCAGGTTTTGATATTATGAACGTTCATTTGGTAAAACATTGAGCTCTATATAGTAAATAGAAGTTTATCAGGGAAAAATTTCTGAAGCAGCTAAAAAAAACATGGTAATACTAACTTGACATTAGTAACAATTTAATGTCATTACATTTTTTCACTATGGGTACCCTACCGAAAAAAGATAATGCCATTAAATTGGTCAACTTATTACCAATTCGTTTTCTCTTTATTTTTCATGAAGTTTTCAGTAAACAGTTCTGAATGATATTTTGTTGAATAAAATGGAATCATTGGTAATCCTTGGGGTAATTTTGGAACGGTTTAATGATTTATTTTTGGGTTAGGAAACGACTTTTAGAAATTAGAGGTGAGAATAAAATTGCTAGACCAAAAGTAAAAAAAAACACACACATTGTAATCAGATTATTAATTTTTCTTGAACCAAAACTATGAAGTCCCTATAAATATTAGACATGTGAAAGCAGTTTATTAATAACACGAAATAATAAAACTTCGGTTATTACATTTTAAAGACACAACAGTTTTTCAGTTAGCAATGATTTATACGTCGTGCGTCGGCTTTATGAGCTATATGTATACGGTATATCTATGTGTCTTATTATTATTTATATCTTATATTTTTGGTGTATGGCAAATAGTAGCAGTATCATGTTACACTTAGTTATAGTATTATTTAGGTAGACAAACTAATCATGCAATTATGTATTTCTAGCCATCGTTACTAGATAAAGATGGCTACATATTTCCAGTATATAATGTGCTATAAAATGAATTATTTTTGGATGCGAAGATCCTTCTTTCATTATTTCATAGTTACTATCTCGTTAGGCTTCTCTGTGGTGATGGTTGGTAGACCGGTCAAATCCGAATACCTTGTACTATGTTTTATATATATTTACTGTCTTTTAAGTGAGTAAGGCGTAAGTTTAAATTGTATTTTGACATGTTATAACAAATATTTCAACTCAAGTGTTGTATAGCTATGCAGGTTTAGTTATTTTTACAAACACTTCGGTTTGAAGACACATTAGGAAAATAAGTTGATTGCATGGAAATTAGTATAAAAAATATCAAAAATTAAGTAGTAAAAATAATAGAATGTGTTAAAATTAGAATGAATAATTCTGTGAAATGCTATAAAAGGGGGAGTTAATTTTGTAAGGACACTTAAGTTACGTCACATCAGATTTACTTTAATTTTATATTATCTCTTTGGTTTAAAGTATTTACCAAAATTAGTCAGTGGTTCTTTATTACAATTAGTAGTGCGGAAGGCGTCTGCTAGAGGGAAACAAGAAACTCCAATAACCGTATTTTAAGAGGGGATTTTCCCACTTAGAGGGGTTCGAAACACTAAAGGGAGCTGATGTGAACAGTTGGGAAAACCGGAGAGAAACATTCATACTTGGAAAAGTATTCCAAAATAACTGTCTTTGGATCCATCTAACTGTTTGATTAAGGGGTGGTGTAAAATGTTGTTTATGTTTTAATTTTGGTTTTAATTAGTTTTCTAAAAGAAAGAATATTTTGTGTTTAAGTTAATTTATTTATGTCCGCAATTTTAAAACATGTTTCCCAATCTCCTAAATATGTTTCTTTTAAAAGTACTGATTTCACGAAAAGATAAATCTATTTGTTATTATATTAGGTAAAACAATTAAATGTGGCATTACGAAAAACCATTAGTAACCATTAGTAAGAACCTAAATTCTACAAAATATCTAGTTTCGTTAGGCTTTGCATCAGCCATGCAAAAACGTTCAATATTTAAAATAATTATTTCCTTGATTTTTATTTTATTTTTAATGGGCAGAGCCAATTTATCATACAATTTCAATAATATACAAACATTAAAGCAATATAACTAGAAGAAATAATCAATTTTGTACATTAATCAAGTCGTATATTTCTTAATTTATATTATTATTATTATTATTATTATAACTATCTTATAAGTATATCCGTTTTAGCTCCAAAGAACTTTATTTCACAAATTATTGGTAAAGTAAACGGTAGTAAGTAAACTTCCCTCTATAAAAGGGACGTGTATGAAAACGACTATAATTGAGATCGAAGGTTTGCCAAAAAACAAAACTAGAAGCAAAAGTTAGTTGATATTTTTATGTTAATAACGAATACAAATAAATATAAACAACAAAATTGCTGGCATTATTCTGAACAATTTTTTTACAGGCAAAAACTTGAACATAAAATACACCGGAGGAAGGAGTTAAGAATAATAATTTCTTATAGTAAAATTATCCATATCTCTTCAAGACAATTCACGTGAGATCATGTTGAACAATGACAGAATTGACACAAATGAATTCAGGGTGTGAGCTTGGAAAGAACTAAAACAGATTACTCTTAAGAGGATGTCATAAAGGAATTGCTCCAAGTTTCAATGATGGAAATACTGATGTAGAAACCACACAAAGAACAAGTTCATTGTCGTTTGGTAAAAAATAAAATAAAAAAATAGTAATGCAAACATTAAAAGCAATATAACTAGAAGAAATAATCAATTTTGTACATTAATCAAGTCGTATATTTCTTAATTTATATTATTATTATAATAATTATCTTATATTATAAGTATATCCGTTTTAGCTCCAAAGAACTTTATTTCACAAATTAGTTCTTTTGTGAAATAAAATGTCATGATATGTTGACATAATGATGATATGTTCTTATATTGCTAACGTTCACCTTGTATATTTTATGTTTTTCTATTAGATTGAAAATGAATGATTAAATAGTGTCGTGTACAATCTTTCAAGTAGCAAAAAGCACAAACAAACTAAGCATTATTTTCCAAATCGTGTTCGAAATATATCTAATGCACTCAGTTCAAGGCGATTTGTTCATGAAAATTAAAGTCTAACCAACCAGTAATCATGGTTCCTTTATTGAATCAGAGTTAACCGAGGGTTGTGAACAATTTCAATTATAAGTTCCCTCAGTGATGTGGTCCAGTTATGAGTTCCGTGAAACGTCGAGGTTTGAATCGCAAATTTGGTGTAAACCAATTTAAATCCCTTTTTTACGTGAGGAATGTTGCATTCTTACTATTATACAGTTTTTAAGAAAAGTTTTTAGGATCCATTTAGATTGTGTTTTGTGAATTTTCACAATAAAAATAGTTTTGAATTTTACTGGTCTCGAACAATGCCCTCACTAAAATTTAGGATTTAGGAATTTACCGTTGACTTCATTTTGAAACATATTCGAACAGAACTGATCTCAAAAATGATTGGGTTCATGTTTAAAAATGTAACGTAATTTATAAAAGCGTTTATCTTGAAATTTACTTAATTCAATTTATTTGATTAGCTGCTAGACATTTTTTAATCAATTATGTGACTGTGCTAAGCTTATTTTGTTAAAATTATGTACTAGTATCATAATATGTAATTTTGGACATAATTACATCTTGTCCAAGAAAATCTGCATAAATCTCTCCACATGTTTGTTTCCAACCTTACTGGAAATTTAAATCAGCTAATGCCATTAGCAGTGTAGCCAATTGACATTAGCAGTGTAGAGGCTTCAGTATATATTGTCAATTGTAATATTAAAAGGAATTAATTATTTAAATTTGCATTTCCAAGGCATACATCTTAAAGCGAAAAGGATATAAAGGCACACTAACAGTGTCATAAAGTGATCGTACATATTACAATCGTCATTACTAGCGTGAAGAGTGTTAGCAATGATTGATAACTCCTGTCTGTTGTTGACAGCGACGAAATCACCCATCACCAACTGCTGCTCAGATGGTGGGGGCCTTTACACTAAAACCACCCATCACCAACTGCTGCTCAGATGGTGGGGGCCTTTTCACTAGACCCACCCATCACCAACCGGTGCTCAGATGGTGGGGGCCTTTACACTAGACCCACCCATCACCAACTGCTGCTCAGATGGTGGAGGCCTTTACACTAGACCCACCCATCACCAACCGGTATGGTGCTCAAATGGTGGGGGCCTTTACACTAGACCCACCCATCACCAGCTGGTGCTCAGATGGTGGGGGCCTTTACACTAGACCCACCCATCACCAACTGTTGCTCAGATGGGGGGGCCTTTACACTAGACCCACCCATCACCAACTGCTGCTCAGATGGTGGGGGAATTTACACTAGACCGACCCATCACCAACTGCTGCTCAGATGGTGGGGGCCTTTACACTAGACCCACCCATCACCAACCGGTGCTCAGATGGTGGGGGCCTTTTCACTAGACCCACCCATCACCAACCGGTGCTCAGATGGTGGGGCCTTTACACTAGACCCACCCATCACCAGCCGGTGCTCAGATGGTGGGGCCTTTACACTAGACCCACCCATCACCAACCGGTGCTCAGATGGTGGGGGCCTTTACACTAGACCCAACTTCCTGTCCTAGTGATTTACGAAGTAATAATCATTTAACAAAATATCACGAATTAAAATTCGATATTTTTAAACAATCAATGTTCATGATAGAGGGCAACAAATCTGCTTCCAACTGGAAATATATGTACTTGGTACTTTAATGCTTTAGTTATTAATATATTATCGGTGTATGTTATATTTCAGAAATGATTTATTAATTTTCTCAACTAATTTATGAAATAAACAACTCATCTTTAATTTAAAACAGTCTGACTTTATCTTTGCAGACAAAGACTTGATACAAATTGAAAGTCAGAAGTGTGAATGTGATAGTAAAGTTTATAACCGACGCTAAATAAGCTTATGAAAAAGTAAGAAGACGATTTCAGCTTACGTTATTTCAGTAAATTCAGCCAGTTATTCTAAGAAGAGAATTAAATGCTTACTAAAAACTTGCTTTAGGGAGGATAAATTCCTTACCATCGGTTACCATGAAGACATATTATTGTTTGTTTTTTATATATTTTTATTAATATATCCATTGAATATTGAGTATTGTTTACATTTGGTGAATTGTGTTACGAAATAGTAAGATAAATATATTCTAACCATTAGTAAACTCACTTAGACCAGGGTTTATTGACCTCATACAATTAGCCGTGACTGTTTATGACAACAATTACGTTGTAGTACTAAAATTAGATTCCTCACTATTGTTGGTCAGCTGTATTTTTCTTTGTGAAAAAATAATACCCTATCCAATCATAAATTTACCAACCATAAAAAGATTAACTAAATTTTGAAAACAAATATTTACCTGTATATAAGTGTATTTTTATGCAGATGGCAGATTCAGTACCATTTCAAGTATGTGTACTGTTAGTGGTATACATTCTTCCTATCTTTGCTTGGGGAAATTCCCTTCGTGTATTTATAGACTGCAGACAAGCACTGAGATATCGAAATATAGTCGACAGAGAAGAACGCCTCGTTTTCTTGAGAAAAGAAAGTACATTTAGGAGAAACCTCCTAAACCTCCTATGCTTTAATCACCATTGCCTAACACAAGTATGCAAGGGTTTGAACAATATATTTTAAATACTACTCAATCGCATACTATGCGACAGAGGTTAGGTATGACATTGTGAGAAACTAACAAAATGCTCTCTGGCATCAGTCAAATAAAGAAAATCAAAGAAGTGCACTAAATAAAAGAGTATTGAACAAATATCACACACCAATTTATAATAAAAACAACTTCAAATACTTGTTAATTCAATGCCAGGTTGAAAAACAAAACAAAAGAACACATTGATGTCATACAAATGAGAGCCTCAGTTGAAATGACCTGGTTGCTGAAATGGTTTGCAAAGATTTGTAGAATCTTAATGGAATCTCTGAGCAAAGGATAAGCTGCTTAACAGACTGAAATTGGCTTTCCTTTGCTGTATAACTAACCCTCAAATACACCTTCCGTGAAATATACATGACGTTTCATTTTGGGACCAATCTTGTTGCACATATTTTTAGACTGTTCAGTTATAATTTGGCTGATTATATCTTAATTGGGAATAATGTTGTATTACAAAAAGTTGGAATTGAGTTAGCTTATTCCGATATTGTATTCAACATATGTAGTACAATTATATTATGATCAGGATCTTGTAACATGCCCCCAAAATATTTTAGGGAAACACAATCATAATATTGGTGTTATTAATTTAGTATTAGGTCATGAATAAATATGTACAATATAGGTTTCACAAAACTACAATAATAAATTGCGTTTTAGTGGGATTAAACAATATATTAATTTTAATTATATACAAACAATTCCTAACGATGTGAGTTTATTAGTTCTCCTATGACAATGGAAGATTAGCTCTCAAGTCCTCCGTGTTTTCAGCTAATCCCATATCTCAAATAATTTGAAGGCGAATGTTGCCCATTTTGGAATGAAAATAATGAGCTCTCAACTCACAGGTGCATAGTCTAAAATATAAATCAATCATATAATAGTTTGTCATAAAACCTTAAAAATAAATAGTCATAAATTAAATTAATATAATTGTTAATTCTATAGTAGACTATATGTAATATACCGAAATAAACCATCAATTCTCCGTTCCAAGGCTATGAAAGCTTTTCGTTGACAATCGGAGAAGTCGTTTACTTTCAAAATGAAGCTGTAGAGTTGGTATTTAGACATTTATGAGGTGTTGGAACGAGGTTTTAGGTTGAAAATACAAACTTATGTGTCCCTTATGTGTCTATTAAATTGCAAACAAATTAGCAAAATATAATTTTTTAAACGATGTATGCCACGTGTAAGGAAGAATATGGAAGAAAGATATGTTTAAGTTATTAAATTTACAGTTTTCGCTTTACATTGGGAAGTGTATAGTCACTATATTTTATTAATATGAAATACCCCCGTCGCAGCAATCCTGTATACTCAGTGAATTTCCAATGAATATATAACATAACACATTAAAACACTTAATAGGATTCATAAGAAATATATTCACAAACAAGCGATATTTAAAATATTAATTAGTCTCCATAAGAATAACATTGGGGTTGAGTAAGCAGGTTTGCTGCAACAATGAACATAAATTAATGGGTTTTTATGCAAATATCAATAGAACTCATCTTAGTGAAGTCACATACCAAGTTTCATCAATATACATTCATAAATAAGCGATATATAACATTTTAATTATTTTCCATAACAATAACATTGGGACCAAGTACCTAGGTTTGCTGCTATAGGAACTATAGGCGAAACATTGTTTTTTGTGCAAACAACAATAAAGCACAACCAGATGAAGCTATATACCAAATTTCATCAGTTTATGTTCTAAGCGAGATATACAATTTTTCTTGTTCTCTATAAGAATAACATTAGACAACGTACTGTGTTTAGCACTTTAAATATCTCAGTAACCAATTGACGTAGAGCAATGATCAAAATACCAAAATGTTTGTTTTTTATGCTGAATTAAATGGTGAAAATTAAAATTTGATTTAATTAAAAACTACATGTTGAAACACACAAACAATGTTTGGGGTACAAAACCCCCCCTTCGGATGGTGCGATTCGTCAGGTTTTCGAACTCGTTCAAATAAATAGTACTTTACACATTTGTACCAAATTTCACTAAGATCGGACGTTTTTTATGAGAGTTATCGTGCTTACGGACATATATATATATATATATATATATATATATATATATCAAAATTGAAAGAATAGTCTCTCAGAGCTCGAAGTAGTAAAAAATTTGCGTAATAGGTTTACCTATTAAAATTAATACCCTTACGCTCTCCAGCTACGAGCCTTTTTATATTTCTGGAAAGAAAGCTTGAAAAAACCCAACTATTTTATTTCGTGAATTTAATAATACAGTAATATAAACTAATTAACTTTAATATTATACTACACTATTTTACCCTATTAATATGGAGATGAAGTTATATTTTATTTAGTGTGATTTTGAATTGTGTATTTGAAGTAATAAAAAATTAATAAATGATGGCGTTATTAACAAAGTTATAAGTGTGTTACATACTCTAAAATTATTATTTTTAATTTAAAGTCACATTTTTTACATTTATTAAGCATTCCGATAAGGGATAAAAGTTTTCTCCAGCCTACTCTACCAGTAATGAAGGTTGTTCCTTTATTGAAATATTAGTTTCAATCGACGGTTGTGAACAATTTCAATTACAGGGTCCCTCAGTGATGTGGTCCAGTTTTGCAAAATGTCGAGGTTTAAATTGCAAATTCTGTGTAAACCAATTTGAAAACACTTTTTTACTTTAGACTTACCAATAAATTATTACTTAAGTTTGTTACATTGGTTGCACAATCGAACTCACATTTATTGTTAATTTATAGAATCTATATCTATAATACGCTAAGCCAACCTTTGTGAACAGAACTCCTCCGTTATTTTTGAACCAATTTCGATGATAAGGTGTCAACAAAATGGCCCAGATTCGTAGTTGTGCCAAGTGGTTTTAAATTTCCAATACTGTTTTGCTGAAAGGCACAGGACACAGGTTTTGCTAAAAGTTCAGATTTTCCCCTAAAATATAACATGGAAAGTAGTTAGAATTCAGTTGCATTCTAAAACAGGTGATGCTTAAACACAGGTGACAGTAAAATACATGTAAACAGTAAAACAGCTCATAACTGAGATAAACAATAAAAGTTTGTTTTGCTCGATTTAGAGTAACAGGTCCTCTAGTTGACTGTAATACAAATACAGGTACCTCTATCAATTTTTTTAGAATTCAAACAAATTTCGCGATTCAGTTTATTTGCGACTTAAATACAACAATAAAGGTTTTAACATTATTTTATTCGTCTCAAACTCGTGCGTTTATAGGGTAGGCATTTAATAATAATAATTGTTTTGTTAGCAATACCTTTTACTATATTATAATACTTTGATTTACATGTTAGGTCAACCTTTTGAAGTTAAACTAATTAAAACCACGCTAATAATACTTACTTACGTATATCATTACTTTTGTGCTAATTAAAACTACGCTTTTTACAAAGCTCAGTTTAAAACCACACTGACCTAAACATCTGATAGGGTTACAATGTTCAAAGTACAATATACAAATCATCCGTATTGCAATGTTAGCCTACGGAGTGTTATCAATGATTGATAAGTGCTGTTGGTGGCGGGTGGTATTTTCTTTGACCATAAACGACCCGAATACATGGCATGGCAAATTATAAAGTTTATATTAATAAGTCTGGTGAATTAAAGTTGTTATTTTAAACCAGAAATACAGAAGGTAAATGTCTCCTTCATAAAGGAAAAAAAATCACTTCAAGGTTTAATAATACATTAGTTCATATTTCTTAATGCTTTACTTAATAACTTTATGAGGTATGAATGCGTTTTTAAACTCATAATCTGGAAGACATGGAAGCTTTTAGCAAATTTCCATTATACGGAAGAAGCTGTTTCCATAGGTGGCATGGTAAGACCTAGGCCCGGGATCATGATAACTTTTCGTTTTAAGATCCCCAGATGCAAAAAAAATCTTTCAAATTCATATATATATATATATATATGTGTGTGTGTCCGTAGGCACGATACCTTTCGTAAAATGGTCCTATTTTGATGAAATTTGGTATAAACGTGTATCTATCGTAAATGCATCCATTTTCATGAGTTCGAAAACCAGACAGATCGCACCATTATAAGGGGGGTTTTGGGGGGTTTTGTACCCAAAAATGGGTTTTTTGAGCTTTGTACATATAATTATTGTTAAAGCCAAACTTTAGTTTACACAATTGGAATCAGCTTACAAAAAACAAACAATTTGGTATTTTGATCATCGCTGAACGTCAATTGGTTACCGAGATATTGAAAGTGCTAAACACAGTACGTTGTCCAATGTTAATCTTAACTTGGTATGTGGCTTCTTATGGTTTACTGATGTTTGTATACAAAACCCATTTTTGTGGTCCCCATGGCAGCAAACCTGCGTGCTCATCAGTTATAATGTTATTCTTATGGAAAATAACAAACATATGATATCTTGCTTGTTTATGAACATAAATTGGTAAAACTTGGTATGTTACTTCATCTAGAGGTGATCCATTGGTATTTGCATAAAAACTAGATTTTTGTGGTCCTTGATGCAGCAAACCTGCATACTCATTCCTAATGTTTTTCTTATGGAGAATAAATAAAATGTCATATCCTGCTTATTTTTAATATGCTTTGATGAAAGTTGGTAAGTGGCTTCATGACTTAGTGAAGTACCATTTGAAATTCCTGAGTATGCAGGTTTGCTGCCACGGGGGTATTTGATCTATTATCTTTGGACTTGTGAAAAGTATACAGTTCCCTTGAATAAAAAGTTCGTTTTGTGATAGTACCAAATCATCGCTACAGTAAAAGTACTATCTTACAGACATAATTGAGATTGACATTATTAACGTGAATGGAACATATTTTAAATATCAATGAATAATTTCCATTCTTTATATTCAATTACAACCAAATAAAATTAACTATTTAAATATATAACAAAATCTTTGTTCAAAATAAGATAAACTTGGTATTTCGGTATTGTGCACCGTTTGTTTTTGTACATTTTCAATTATAGTTATATTATTGAATTTATTCCACGTTTTATGTGTGAATATAGCATACCTATTGCAAAGGTTCCTTTATGTCAAATTGATCCCCATCTCTAGGTACACTAACCGAGTGTGAGTTTCATACAACCCTATAAACCATTAAGTAGCCGGAGCAAGAATAATCTTAAAACTGTAAATATTATAATCATTAAAACTTGAACTTTTCCCCTATAGTAATGCAAATAAATTAAAACCTATCATAACAAATTATTTTGCCATAGCATTGTAATAGTATTAAACAACTTTTTGATTAGCATATTACGTGTTGTTATTACTTACGGGATGTAATTAAGCACTTAATTAAGTGTTGTAAGACGTCTTTATTACACCCCGTATATAATAGTATTAGAAATGTAAAATATAATAAATTATTAGTTAAACTGTAACCCAGCCACTAATTTAAAGGAGAGTAGGCCTACGACAAGGTGTTAAATTACAGTCAAACTACTCCATATCGACTGGACTGTTTGTTTATTAACAACACACTCCAACAATAATTTGATTCATCTTAAAAGTAGATCTTAAGGAGATTTTAATTTTTTTTATTTAATTGATAGTAATCGTCAGTATATAATGATAGTTGTGGATGAGTATTTAAAATAAATCTTTTTAAGTCATCTAGAAATGCTAGTAGGATTGTCATACATAAAAGTAAAGTAGGTATGTGTCAGTCATCAGTAAAGTGGTTACCCAGGCTAGACGAGTTTATTGTCCTCATAAAAGTAAAGTAGGCATGTGTCAGTCATCAGTAAAGTGGTTACCCAGGCTAGACGAGTTTATGGTCCTCATAAAAGTAAAGTAGGTATGTGTCAGTCATCAGTAAAGTGGTTACCCAGGCTAGACGAGTTTATGGTCCTCATAAAAGTAAAGTAGGTATGTGTCAGTCATCAGTAAAGTGGTTACCCAGGCTAGACGAGTTTATGGTCCTCATAAAAGTAAAGTAGGTATGTGTCAGTCATCAGTAAAGTGGTTACCCAGGCTAGGCGAGTTTATGGTCCTCATAAAAGTAAAGTAGGTATGTGTCAGTCATCAGTAAAGTGGTTACCCAGGCTAGACGAGTTTATGGTCCTCATAAAAGCGGCCAAGTGTACTTCACAATGTAATATCAAAGGGGGGAGGGGTTATAATGAATTGATCAGTAAAGACGGTCAGTTTTAATTTTATTTTAGGGATATATAAATACTTTTATGTCTAATCATTACTTAATTATGGCAAACTATTAATTTAGAGCGTCTTTTTATTGATAAAAAAATATTGTTGGCTAAACTGTGAGGAAATTACTATTTCAAAACGGAATACATATTATTCAAACCCATTTTAGCGGATTCCCCCTATAGGTAAAAAGCTACTACCGTTGTCGACATGGTAAGACCTATGGCCCGCGGCCATGATAACTTAGTTTTGAGGCCCCCGGATGCCAAAAACACTATTCGTTCAAATTCATTTATGTGTCCGTAGGCGCGATAACTTTCGTAAAAAGGGTCCGATGTTGATCAAATTTGGTATAAACGTGTAAGGCAGCATCTATTTTCATGAGTTCTAGAACCAGACAGGTCGCCCGGTTTTAAGTGGGTTTTAGTACCCGAAAATATTCTTTTTCACTTTTTACATTTAATTATTTTCAAACCCAAATTTTGGTTTACCATTAAATTTATCTTAAAAAAACACAAATAATTTGGTAGTTTGATCATCGTTCTCCGACAAATGGTTACCGAGATATTGAAAAAACACACTATTTTGTCTAATGTTAATCTTATGGAGAATAAGTAAAATTTTATATCTTGCTTATTATTTAATAAGCATATGAAACTTGGTACTGTATGTGGTTTTATATGGTTGGAGTTTACTGATATTTGCATATAAAACCCATTTTTGTGGTCCCGATGGCAGCAAACCTGCGTACTAAGCAGCTGTAATGTTATTCTTATGGAGAATAAGAAACATATGATATCTTGCTCGTTTATGAATAAATTGGTAAAACTTAGAAACTTGCATACTCAGTCCTAATATTTTTCTTATGGAGAATAAATAAAATGGCATATTTCGTTTATTTATGAATATGTTTGATGATAGTTGGTAAGTGGCTTCATAACGTAGTGAAGTAATATTTGAAATTCCCCGAGTATGCAGGTTTGCTGCGACGGGGGCATTTTTGTTTTAGCTGGGGAAAACCCATTTCAGAAAAGCACTGATAATCTAGTAGTCGTTAAACGGGAAGAAGCTTTAACGATCACTTCCGGGGCAATACTTCCGGGGCAGCTTCCTTCCGCTAGTCATGTGAATCGTAAAATAACATATTTTCAATGGGCTGAAGTTTATATTTTGAAAATCAGTAAAGCTCATGACTATAAACCATGTATGCTAGTCTCAGTTGTAAAGTATAATTAGGAATCGTGATGATAAATTATCCTCCATGCTTTCGTGAATTTTGGTCAGTTACCATGATCAGCCAGTTAGCTGCTTTAAATAACTTTGTTCTTAATGACATTCGATTTTAAAACAGTTGAGTTACAGCATCACCGTTAATAAATGCCAGTTTGAAAAGCCATTTGCATTTTTGTTCCAAACAATCTGAATTTCTATACGATTAACATTGAAATCTTCGAGGCTGGTGGATCGCTGCAACAGAAGAATTTTGAATCATATGCCTATGCTTGATTCAGGTATATAACCTATATTTCGGCTTAATTGACCAAGTAGTGTTAGGACGAAGGATACAAGAACACACGAATATACAGGGTGAGTCAGACCACCTGTCCAGCATGTATAACGAGAGAACGTTTTGGTCTAAAGTCATCAAACAAAATTCTTCCCCACTAAAACGCATATGGGCTATCTATTCAAAATATTTTCATCAAAATCAATGTACAGGCTGTTCCAAAAGGTCACGGGCTCGAATCTCAAAATTGTCTAATGTAAACATAGGGAATATTAATCAGCATTTTAAAGGTCTCGTTAAAATAAACATTTTGGCGAAAACAGTATTCACTTATCTTTATTCGTTTCAAAATGGCGGCCATTTTTATGTAAAAGATTTTCATTTACGGAATACCCTGTATTTTCTAAACCACTACTCGTACCTTTTTTCCGACTTAAATTTCTTACTCGTGATAAACTCAGCTTTATTCTGGTATGCTAAATGACAGGTTTTTTTGAGAAAATCTATATTTCAACAAAAATTTATTTTAAAAATACCCATATGCCCAAAATTCAAAAAAGTCAAACGGTAGCGTATGTCAAAAAGCATACCATTGAAAAGGTATTGTAAATCCTAGCAACTTTCTAATTTACACCAACCTTGCATCTTTTTTCGTTTTTCTGCAATTTGCATGAAACATTATTTTCCTATATGAAATGCATGTTAATTTCCACAGCACTTGCATGTATTCTCTGACCACATTCGTTTTATGTGTTTTGTACAGTTAACATGCATTTCATATGGAAAAAGAATGTTTTTTGCTGATTGCAGAAAACCGAAAAGAGATACAAGGTTGGTGTAAAAAAGAAAGTTGCTAGGATTTACAAGACATTTTCAATGGTATGCTTTTTGACATACGCTACCATTTGACTTTTTTTGAATTTTGGGTATTTTCCAAATAAATATTTTTCTGAAATATAGATTTTCTCAAAAAAATCTGTCATGTAACATACCAGAATAAAGCTGAGTTTAGCACGAGTAAGAAATTTAAGTCGGAAATAAGGTACGAGTAGTGGTTTATAAAATACAGGGTATTCTGGAAATGTCAATATTTTAAATACAAATGGCCACAATTTTGAAACGAATAAAGATAAGTGAATTCTGTTTTCGCCAAAATGTTTATTTTAACGAGACCTTGAGTTTTGGAGCAGCATTTACATAGCTTTTGATGAAAATATTTTTAATAGATAGCGCATATGCGTTTTAGTGGGAAGAATTTTGTTTGACGACTTTAGACCAAATCGTTCTATCGTTATACATGCTGGACGGGTGGTCATATATACTGATTAATAATATCGTATTAGTTGGATGTTGTAAACAATAAATATTTAACGATTTTCATGTACTCTCTGATTTAATGATTGGTTCAAAACTGAGCATTACTAGAAGTAAGAAAACAATAAAAACTCGAAGGATGAAATAATATACCTTGATGATGAAGTGGTTTGTAAAGATTTGTAAAATCGTAATGTAATATCTGGGCAAAGATAAGCTGCTTTACAGACTGAAATTGGCTTTCTTTTTTGTTTCATTACCAATTCTGTCAGTGAAATATTTATGACAATTTATGTCGGGACCATTGTTGTCTTAATTTTTACTCTTCTAGCTAAGAATGTTCTACTTATGAGTCATGTCTCCATCTTAATCGGTAATTTACAATAGTTATGTTGTAAAACAGTACTTTTGAATAAAGTACAGATATATCATTTTGATATCGCAGTCGAAATACTTAGTCTATTCTCATAAACAAAAATTACTTACTTTTTTAAATACATTTTTCCATGAATTCAAAATATTCAGCAGGATAAATATTTAAAATGAGTTTGAAAAGAAGTGATAAAACACAGTTCTTTCTAAAGCAGTACCTTCCCTGAAAAATATATGAAAATATGAAGGATTTTGTTGGCCACAATAAACGCTGTAATCGAAACAAATGCGTAAAATATCTACGAGTATAAATAATATTTCAACCAAACTTTAGCTAATACATTTTATCTTTGGAAAAAGAGTTCAAGACAAAAAGTGTCTTTAATTTATGATATTTTAATACATTAAACGATAAGTCTTTCATCGCGTTTTATATGTGTTTTTTTGTGGAATGGCAATAGATATTTTATCAGCATCGTGTTTTATGTATACACTAGTATAACATTGAATAACTAATTACGAGTATCACCTATATTTACATTTGGTTCCACTTTAAATAAAATTTAAAGATAATATTCATAAAGTCGAATCCTCCAATCTTAAATTTACGATTAAGGTACTTAGCCTATTCAACTGGGCATCACGGTTCCTACGCTTATTTCGAGTTAATCGACGGTTGTGAACAATTTCAATTAAAAGTTTGCCCAGTGATGTGGTCAAGTTATGAGTTCCGCGAAAGGTCGAGGTTTGAATCGCAAATCCTACCTAATCCAATATAAACTCCGCATTTTACGTTCTGCTTATTGTTTTAGTGTTTGTATTTGAGTTGGCCTTTACAGTATTTGAACAAACTGACATACCGTTAATTGATTTTATATGTTGCTTGAAAATAATATTCAGCTTTCAAAAACGTTGTGTAACATAATAAGTACTATTACATTAATTAATTACATTATATTCATTACATTACTATTAATTAATTGCATTTTAAGCTTTATTTTGGCACACGAAACTCAGACTGTGGTAGTTTTATAGGCCTTTTATAGAACAGGCCCTTGGGCCTTGTATTGGCCCTCAACAGTATGTTGTCAAACCTCATGGGTTCGATTGCAAAAATGCAAGAAAAATCATTAGTGAAGTAGTCACTTAGGCCGTGCGAGTTTATTGGCTTTATAAAACTATCAGTTTATCTCAAAGCTGAGGTTGAAGGACTATTGTTAAATATATTCCTTATCAATAATGTGGTTAGTGAAATCTTTCTATAGCAAATTATAAACCCATTTTTTATTATTATGATTTTCGATACATGCATTTTAACATACATAATATGACCAGTTGAAAAATCCTTTGTAAAATAATAACTCCATTTTAAATTGCATGGGTCTTAAACGAATGTCTCAGCGCTATTTAAATGTAATGTTGGAGTCTCGATTAAATGTTGGCTGAAGAAATATTCCCCTCGTATATTCATAGAAAACAGATACAGATATATCTAAAAGTGGATGAAGATGAAGATGCGTCATCAACAAGAGAAGGCGAAATTACATTTGGAAGGGAACTCCTCTAGTCCAGTAGTGTCCACCAGTTTCGGTAAATGAAAGCAAGGTGTTCAGATAAATAGTTTGGTAATTACTTATACAAATTAATCAATTACGCCATGACAGGATATAGTAATGTCCTATAGTATTACATGTCATCCATTCATTATTTAGTGATAATTTTCCCATTATGTGTTATTTTATATTTAGGTTTCCCTATCAATGTGTTCATTTCCCATAAATGTGTTATTGTATTAATTGCCCTATGTTCATGCCCAATAATAATCATCCTTATCACCACTCCTCAGAAAATCATCCCCCTCTATGTATTTCATGTTTATTTATCTGTGCAATTGTAAAATAATATGTATTTCTTTAGTTAACAATAATTATTCACAGCCTATCCAGATCTAACAGCCTACTCACTTAATTTAATATGTTTGCTAATAATAATATTTTTGATATAATTTATGTGAGAGGATTGCAATAGAATTAAAATTTAATATAATATACTTTTCAAAAATAGTCCTTAAGGAACCTAAATTACAGTAACCAGTGTTAACATATGTGTGTACCATGTGCTTTTCAACAATGGACCATGCTTCCAGACCTCATCTCTGCTAGATCTTCCTTCTTGTTCCAGATGCCATAGTGTTAAGACCTAAAATTTTGTGCAGGACATTGTTCCTATTTAAATTCACCCAGTATGGCCTAAGTTTTGAATTGCTTAGTGCTCAGTAATTAGGGACTCATTGCTCAGTATAATACCATTTTAAATTCACTCCCTTTTCTTTGTTTTATCCCCAAAATTGGTATTGAGCGAAGAACTTTGTAAGCTGATTGGTAAACAAACCACTTCCATTGTGTATTCTACTAGGGACTTGAAAGAATACAGACATTTAATAGAACAAGTCTAATGTTCTGAAAATTAAATTAACATCAAGAGTATATTATTACATTGAACTATCTTTTCTAAATTTAATTTGAGTATTTTAATCATCAGTAAATTCAGTAAAAACCATTGGACTTTCCTTTTGGACAACACCAAAATTTATCATTGTTGCAATTTGTAAACAACATAAGCCAAATTGGATTAAATATTCGTTCACATATAAATTCAACGTTATTCAAGTCAGCACGATACTTCCCCCCTGAGAAAAAGAGCCTTCATTTATAAAAGAAACCCATTTATAGTAAAATATGAACATTTAGTCTTAAGCCTACATATATTATTGCCATCCATCTTATAGCCTAGGCCACTCACTGTAACTTTCCCCTGAATTGTAGATTATTTGTGAATCCCCTTTGATTGATAACTTTTAAAACCCAATTGTTGTTATCAGATAAATAAATATTATATTGTTCCTCTGTACTTTGTATTTCGTTTAAATAGTTAAAAGACATTCTAGAAAACTGTACACCTACCTTCTGTTGATATCCAGATTAATTATAGAACACATTCTACTCACTACAATGAACCAAAGAAGACCATAGGTAGAAATATATTTATTCATAAGTCAATCAAGAGTATTTGTGAGCTATATTTAAATAGCCTAGTAAATTTTGTAGGTAGTAACACTAATTATTGTGAAGACAAGCTAGGCTCAGCACATGGTAGCCATTGCCCACAGATCAGATAGCGTCACTTTTGTATCCACATTTCCTGATCACATCCGAACAAATAATTAATTAAGAGTTAGTAAATTAGAATCATAAGTAAGAAAAGAATATATAGAGAGATAGAAAGAGATTATAAGAGTCCACACGTTTCATAAATAATAAGTGATCACAGGTGAGCTTACGATGGTAAACTAATCAACCTTCCTATTACATAATCGTATTATATCACGACATCCTATCATAACATAAATTATCTCTAGACCCTAGACTTAATCACGTATTTTATAATCACATATTAATTGTAAAGCACCACTTTGTACATGTTTGATGAATAGTTTTAATAGGCGATTCCATCCATTAAAACTTCCATGAGCCCAAATTTCCAACCACAAGAGTCTCAAGTGGCGTCTGAGGTTAAGTCTTTGCTAACAGAAAAGTATCTTTTTCCATTTAAAATGTAATGCACTCTGCACATTACCGTGCGTAGCGCCTGTTAAAGTATTCCTCACAAACTAAATAAAAAAAATTCTGCTAACCTTACCAACAATGAAATTCAATCTTAACATAGTACACTTTATTCAATGTAGAATTCAATTCCTTAACCTTAACATTAATAGATATAATTAATTTAATAATTATTGCAAACAAATTGACTAATATATTTAAACTAAAATTATAATATGAAAACCAAAACTTTGTATCGTTCATGTAACCAAAACACGTTTAATGTAAGTATATTTTTTCCCAAGTTAACTAATTTGTATTAAGACCAATTCAATCGATCGAATGAAAACAATAATTCAGGTTGACCTGCATCCCAAATATTTGATTGATCTTCAGACTTGACATATAGCATTACACTCTTAGTAGTTTTATGCAAAGTCAGTTATGTTTTTAAGCATCTCAATTGCTACGACAGGTGCAAAAGTTTACCTTTCATCACTCTGTAACTAAAAATAGTCCATTACCATGCAGCTGAGGTCTACGAAATTTATTTATTTTCTTGTAACAAAACAAGCTGACTCTGTCTGTCCCAAACATTACTTTTCCTGTCCTAAACAATTGAAGTTCCCGTTTTGCTCAACAGGAGCACCAGTGTGATTACTTTACTTGTTTTGATAATTCTAAGTCCAAACAGCTGACTTTAACACAAAAATGAATAATTGTAAAACCGTGATGTGTTTACTTATGGAAAATTACTAGGCTATGAAATATCAGATAATTTGTTTAAAGGTTTAGTGTGGTTATATTTGCATTTTGATGAAAAGTATCGTTCACTACTCGTCCAAAAAGTCCTATATCAGGGCTCGATAGCATTTTCCACATGCTATTTTGCCCAAAATTAGGCCATCTTCGTGACTAGTAGTGCAATATACTATTTCCCACAATCGCACCTAAAATGCTTCGTTATAATCTAAAACACATCATGTACATCTGAATTCTGTTTAGCGAGCGGAAAATAATTTTTCGCTCGCTGAAGTAGTAATGAAAAGAGAATTGATTCAATCTCATGAATTCAGCCAAAATAATTTAAAGTAAGTTTTTGTATATTTGTGGTATCCCAAATTGCTGTTGTAGGAAAAGTTGTGTATGCAATTCGAGTGTAAAGTGCCTTTGTCGCTATCGCAACCTCTACCTAGCGACAAAGACCTACTTTACGCTCTTAATACATAAATCAAACATTTTCGTTGATTATCAGATAGTATGGTGGTAATAAGGTCCGAATGGATTCAATGAAAACGAGTTCGCATGCAGCACGCTGTCGTGAGGGAAGTGTATTTCCACACACAAAACTTGTAAACTCAAAACCAGTGTAAAAACATATATTTATTCTAATTTTATTGAAATCTGAAAACATTGATTTTTTGGCTGTTCTGATGCTCCTGGTTTCATTTACCTGCAATGCTGGGAATACAATTGTGTGCATTATAAGGTTATGAGAAGGTACAGTCAGGCTTGAAAGTAGGCGTGAGGTTGCTGGAATGATAAAAGTACATATACAAATACATGTACAAATAAGTAACGAAGTGACTACGTACACGTCCAATGTAAGGGCAAATTCACTTCGCTACCGCTTAGCTTAGGTTAGGTTAGGTTACGTTACATTACGTTAGGTTAGGTTAGGTTACGTTACGTTACGTTAGATTAGGTTAGGAGGTTTTCTGGCTCTTAATTTGTTTGAAAAATCAAGGGAAAATTAACGTACGGTGTATAATTTGGAACAGACGTGAACAGTAGCGGCTCACGTCGGACGTGTACGTAGCCTCTGCCAATAAGTAACGTTCGCCTCACTAATTCCCATTTTCTTAACTACATTAATGTTACATCCAGGGCTTTTCTGATCCTTTTAGGGACCAAAAACTCTAAATTTTAAAGATTAATCCCCCAAAAAAGGGGTTTAGAGTTGTCCGATTCTTTTGCCCAAGGAATTTGTCCAACGAATTATAGAACGGATCGTCCCTACCAAATTTGAAATAAATCGGACAAAAAATGCAGCCACTAGAGTGCATACACACACACATATAAATATATATATTATATATAATTTTGAACGACCTCCCAAAACGTGTTCAGAGGGTCACGTTAGGGACTTCTATGGTGGTCCCGGGCTTAAGTTTCACCGTGCGGGTCATGCTGATAATTCGCTTTCCATAGGAAATTCACTAACAAATCCACATGTCATGGCAGCTGGGCTGTTACTTGTAATGTTAACTATGCATATGTATATTATCTGTGATTAGTTTGAGTCTATACTGCATATCAGCCCAAATTATTTTTCAGAACACCATTGGATCCTGCGATTTAAAGTAAAAAAATAAAACATGTACTCATGAAAAAACTATTAATGTTGTCTACTGTGTAACCAGTTACAAATGTAACGTTTGTGTGAAGTTAGTTGTAATTAAAACCAGAAAACGCTTGACTCCGAAATTGATTCAGTGGCAGATAAAATCTGTTGTTTGTGGCTTGTTTAAAGTGTAGACCTCATGAGTGAACGAAGCGCAAAAAACCTGACAATGCACACAAACACGCTTGGTCATATGTGGCTTTTATTGTCTTGTTTATTTGCAAGCCGAGAGAATTGGCTTTGTTGTTATTCTACTGTAAAATATATCCAAATACGGTTAATTTGCATTGTAATTTGTTCCGTTTTCAGCTTTGAAAGGGAAAATATATATAACCTGTAAACATTTTTGAAAACAAACAATACTTAGTGCAATGTATGTGCCTATTTTGCCACTGTATATTATTATAAATATGGTACTTATGTTCACAACTAAATATTAATTTGAGATAGTATTCATATTGGAGTGAATTTATAAAGAAGTTTATTAGTGAATTTCCTTTGGAAAGTGAACTATTAGCATGACCCGCACGGTGAAACTTAAGCCCGGGACCACCATAGAAGTTCCTAACGTGACCCCCGAACACGTTTTGGGGGGTTGTACGAAATGTTATATAAATATGTATATATATATATATATATATATACACAAATAAAATAATAAGAATAAAACCAATACATAATCGTATTATATCACGACATCCTATCATAACATAAATTACCTCTAGACCCTAGACTTAATCACGTATTTTATAATCACATATAAAGTGTAAAGCACCAGTTTTAACATGTTTCATGACTAGAAACACCTTGGCCATGGAGGCTTTAACCTTGGTGTTTGTTTTTTTTTAGCTGGATTTTATTATTTTAGTTTATTCATATATATATATATATATATATATGTTTGCACTCTAGCGGTCGCATTTTTTATCCGATTTACTTCAAATTTGGTAGGGACGTTCCTTTCTGTAATCAGTTGGACAAGTTCGTTGGGCAAAACAATCGGTAAACTCTAAAACCATTTTTTAGGGATTAATCTTTCAAATTTCGAGTATTTGTGCCCAAAAAGGGTCATAAAAGCCCCAGATATAAAATCAATGCATGTAAAAGATGGGAATTAGAGAGGCGAAAATGTTAAGCCCTCTCCCGTCATTCTAGCATAAATATTTACCGAGTTATTAAAGAAAATGTGTATCGACCAAACACAGTACGTTGTCTTATGGGGGTATTACACTAGAAAAGCCTGTTATTCCTTCGTTAGAGTACTTTTATCATCCCCAGCAACCTTACGCCTACTTTCAAGCCTGTCTGGACCTTCTCCTAACCGTATAATGCGCAAAATTGTATTCCCAGCTTTGCAAGTAAATGAAACCAGGAGTATCAGAACAGCCAAAAAATCAATGTTTTCAGATTTCAATAGAAATTGGACAGATATATGTTTTTACACTTATTTTGAGTTTTACAAGTTTTTATGTGGAAATTCACTTCCCTCACGTCAGCGTGCTGCGTGCGAACTCGTTTATTAATTGCTGCGTCTGTTATGTTGTATTATTTCTAAACGAGTTCACATTACACTTGTACACAAACTACGTTTGCCATTAAACGTTGCAATATGTTTTATTTCAATTCCAGTTTGCCTTTATACATTTAAGGAATAATAAATATTATATTTAGGTTTGTTGTGTCTCAAACATTTTAAATGGAATTAAGTATAAGTGTAAATTTTAACTTTTTGCTTGTGTAATATTGAGAGTTTTTAATGTATTACGTAAGAAAATAAAATAAAAATACCATCATGAATCAGTATGAAAAACCGGGATATTTCTCAAGTACGATAAATTAAACATGAATGTAATCATCACCGGCTTCTTGTGTTAATGAAAACCCGACAAAGAACCATCTTCATTACAGAGTCAACTAAAGACTCAGCTCTTAAAATGAAGGACTTTTATTTCTTATTACTTTCTCATTCTTGCTGTTTTTTTTAGAATTTTATTTTTTTACGGAATACTTGTCTCAGTAAAATTAAGCTGTAAGTTCATGGAATTTAAAATAATTTTTATTTAAGAAGATAAGGGTTCTAAACATTAAATCGCATTTTTTTCTGTGAATTTTTAAATACTTAGTATTCCCAGTGTAAAATTATGACATATTCCAGGTCTAAAGTAACATAAAAAAATACACACTGAAGACGAAAACTGCAAAAACCTATGAAGCTTTTGTTGATAGCCTGGAGCAACACGTTCCGAGGTTTGTTGAATACAATTGAAAATTATTTACTGTTTTTGTTTTAATCATTGATATTCTGCCTATTTGTGTCCTGGATATTAGTATTATACCTATTATATGTTACTGAAAAAGGGGTTTCTATATCGATAAAAATCATGGCTTAACTCCTCAAAAACTAGGCATACAAAAAAGGATTACTTCATGTGTATTTTCACTTACCGAAATGTCGAACTATCAACCCGGCTCTCTAAGTAACCACTCGATATTATTATTAAAAAAAATAATAAAAACAACAATAATAATATTGTCTTGTCGGTTAGGAACGGTATGTATAGGATAAGCAACTCTTAGCTGGCGCATGCGCAGAGTCGGTCAGCCAGACCTTGGCTAGACAGACTACCTGCTCGCTCCGTCACCGATTCTTTACAAATGATTAAATTATCGGCGTGTTAGTGAAATCCTAATAAAAACGAGTCCAAACTCAAATGATCGAGTACACGCCGAAGCGAATGTAATCATAACCAAAGGTATAAAGAGTTTGCTAGAAATATTCAGAATAGCAAACCATAAATCTTACCGTGGGGTGACAGGCAACCTGACCCTAAACCATTGTCTGGAGGTCTGTATATGTACTTGCGTTGAGTGAAGGTCCGCTAATCCGATACACGCCGTCCCTAAATGCCCAGGGATGTATTTTTAAAGCAATTGTCATGAATAAGTCATAATAAAAAGACTAACTGAAATAATAAACAGAAATAACATATTGAAATTATAAATGACCGTACATTTTTCCAAGCTGGATTTTTACTTATGTTGTCCCGCTAGACCGTGAATAAAGTTTATATTAATTTTTTCAACACAATCATATTTGAATACAAATGTATATATATTCCCTGTTTATACGTCATATTATTATAAACATATAAACTACCTAAAATTCAATCGAGTGCTCGGAACAGCTGTTACTCTGCATCACATTGGCAGACGGAGATGAAGCAGTCAATATCCGCGGCAGGAGATGGATTTGTGTCGCCGGTATTGCAACGGCTCCGGTGTTGTGCATGTGCTAGTTCCAAATAAAAATCAAACTAAAGTATTCACACACAAAGTATAAAGTAGTAGTATGAGTAATATGATTTGTATGAAGTAAAATTAAATACAACAACAAAACTGTGATATCGTGTGGATATGACCATCTTGTAATTTATTGAATGCTTTATTAAATTTAATTTAAGGTTTCATCAAAATTACGGACATTCAGAAGTAAATGAAGTAAAACCCAGGTAAATGAGATCAAAGTACGATAATAAACCCCGGTTCTTTGAGAGGCAGTAATTGCCCTAATCAGGAGGATTTGTGTTGGTCTCAGTGCTCCCTCTAATAGAAAGGAGTGCGGAATAGGATTAAAATTAGTGCCCTCATCTTATGCTCTAAATAAAAACTACCACAAATTTATCTGTATAATATTAATGTACTCGTCACACCTAAATTACTTTATTTTTCGTATATGATCGGTTACAGTTTATTAAAAGCACAAAACCTCTGGACAACGAAGTATGTTACAGTATGTACGTAATTTCATTTGTGCTTTACTCTGTGCAGAACTTAAAACTCCAGTTTTATTTATTTTTTACTGGTTTCAACTGCTGAAAACGAGAACAAATAAAGTAAGATATATTTATTTATATATATAAGTCATAAAGCTTTGAGATTAAAAAAATTATTTTAAGATTCTATCTTTTGCAATTATGTTTCAAAAATGTGTTTGTTTATTGGTTTTCCTATTGCAAAAAATATATAATGGTAAGGAAGCAGTAAAGGAAGCAGTTTGTGATAAAATTATATTCTCACAGCTTATCGTATGCGGTTCGATCTAAACTTGTCAACGTTATTAATTTGAGCTAGTAATAAACGCTGAAAATTAAATAGGACAATAGGACTAGAAGAAAACTTTGTTTACGTTTCGATATATAGTCACTGGATCTGCTATTTATTATGAATCTGTTGTATTATTGATTATGACAATGCTAATTTGTACTATGTTAGTTTGCCTTAAATAATTTTTAGGTTGTTTCATATTTTAATCCTAAATGTTAGTAAGTTTAGTATCAATGGCTTAAACTAGGCAGCGGGTCGAAGTTAGACATTTAAAACTTGTTTAAAAAGCTATTTTAATAGTTGTTTGAATACCTGCTTATTGGTAATACAAATTGTTGCAGAGGCAACTAGTTTCAACTTTCTGCGAAGCCATCATCAGGCCGTCCGAGGATGTGGTTATCTTCATAAGGAGAACGTCTGACTCTACCTCCGCCGGGATTGCGTCGCCATTGATCGAAAACCGGCCGTATATGTTTCGTGTTAGTGTAATGTTCATGTCCGTCGTGTCTTTGCTTTAATGTTCCCGTTTTTTATTAATTCAACGTTCTTCTTATGAAGATAACCACATCCTTGGACGGCCTGATGATGACATCGTAGGAAGTTGAAACTAGTTGCCACTGCAACAATTTGGATTACCAATAATCAGGTATTTAAACCACTATTAGTATTTCTTGGTAATCCGGAGGCTAGCAATCAACAAAGATGAAGCTATATTAAGCTGGCCATTTTACTAACAACTGTTTAAATAAAGAAGTGGTGGTTTCTGTTTGTCTGTCTGTCTGTCTGTCTGTCTGATGTTCCGGGTGAACGCAAAAACTACTCAACCGACTTGGCTGAAACTTTACACATAGGTAGATCTTGAACCCATGCAACACATAGGACTATTCACTTCCTTAAAATCCCCTCGGGCTACGCCCCGTGAACGTTCTAAGTTTCAATGTTTACATTTCAGAATAAAGTGAACATTCAGTAACTGTAATGCGAACAGATGTGGATACTTCAATTTGACAGCTTAAAGAGCAGAAGCAAGAACAGCTGTTTCAAGTTAACTAAAATGCAAATTGCATTGACTAAAGAACGGGTAGAGAAAGCCCATGTGCGAAGAACGGGTTCTTCAGTTAGCTATTAATTAATATTAATGAACAAATATTCATGTGGCTTTATCTGGTTGTGGTCTATTCTTATTTGCACAAAAAACAATTTTTACCGATACTTTCTACGCCCCCCCCGAATTCTATATTTTTGCTCCCCCCGATTTTTATTTTTGCCCCACCACCGATTTTTTATTTTGCCTTTCTTAGATTTTTATTTTTATTCTACGTCCCCCATTTTTATATTTTTGCCCTCCCATTTTATATGTTTGCCCCACCTATTTTATATTTTCCCCCCAATTCTATATATCCTCCCCAGTTTTTATTATTGCCCCCTCCCAATTTTATATTTTGCTCCCCTCCCCGATTTTATATTTTGCCAACCCCCTCTTCAATTTGATATTTTTATTTTATGTCCCCCCCATTTTATATTTTTGCCCCCTCTCCGATTTTATATTTCCCCCCCAGATTTTATATTTTTGTTCCCACCCCTATTTTATATTTTTGTCCCCCACTTCGATTATATATTTTTATTTATGTTCCCCCAAATTTTATATTCCCCCCCGATTCTATTTTTTGCCCCCCTCCGATTTTATATTTTGGCTCCCCCTTTTTTAGTTTTGCCCCAACCCAAATTATATATTTTACCCCCTCCATTTTATATTTTAGCCCCCCGATTTTATATTTTGGCTCCCCCCTCAATCTTTATTACCCCATTTTTATTTTTGCCCCACCCCCATATTTTTATTTATGTTCCCCCAAATTTTATATTCCCCCCGATTCTATTTTTTTGCCCCCCTCCGATTTTATATTTTGGCTCCCCCTTTTTTAGTTTTGCCCCAACCCCAATTACATATTTTACCCCCTCCATTTTATATTTTAGCCCTCCGATTTTATATTTTGGCTCCCCCCTAAATCTTTATTACCCCAATTTTTATTTTTGCCCCACCCCCAGTTTTATATTTTGCTTCCCCTCCTCTTCGATTTTATATTTTTATTTTATGCCGCACCTCCGTTTTAAATTCCCCCCCCCCAATTCATATTTTTACTCTTCCCCCCGGTTTTAGCAACAGGACCTAAACTATCTGCCAATATACTTTGTTGACTTTGATTTAACTGTACATTAAAAGTGTAAAATGTAATTTCAATATTGTAAAATAATGTAGATTGTTATTTGCTTTAGTTAATCTGCCATTTTTATACAACCCGTATGAAGGACGAGTATACAGCTAGTCGTTCACTAATCACCAAAGTACAGATTTTAAATACTTTGTGTGTTTATTTTATTAACTGAAATACATAAAGACATCAAACTCAAAATGTATGAGCTAGACACTTATAACACTTATACACTTACATTTAGTACTTACATTTAGTACACTTATAAATAAGTCACACTTACACACTTACACACACACTCACACTTACACTTTATATTATCCATATAAGATAAATGCACAACGTAAACCATCAACTTCGATATATCAATGCACCTTGAAGTTTATCAGGATGTCAAAGCCAAGCAGTCTCGAATTATACCTTGAAATAGAATTGGACATGATCAAGTATATGGAATCGTTTGTATTGTTCTACAAAAATACATCAATGTTCACAAAAAATCAATGTTGAGCAGCAAGACCGGTAAGGCCGAACCGTCACCATGTAGCTTTTCCCTTGTCTGGTATGATTAATGTTGTGGACGCCCCCTCAATACTGGCGCCAGTATCCGTTAGTTATATATCAGACATTACAACGTATCCTAAACGTGTTGAAGTGATAATATCGTACTATAAAAGTGTTCAGCTTAAATACAATGTCAATCGTCTGTAAAACGGGAAATTTAAGAAACGAGGTATATATAAGACTTATAATACACTTGCCTTTATTAAAACTTCGATGCTTTAATCGTATTTTAAATCAGGATTTGTATAACGTTATAGTTCCAAATTGTGTATGTATATATGTCGTATAATAATTGTGGTTTATTCCATCCATGCAGAAATAATTACTGGGGTGAAAATAAAATGAAGCTCATTTCTAGTTAACTCCATTTTATGAATAGATTAGTTAAGGCCTCAACTTAAATTGATGTAGTCAGTTTTGGAAAAATAAATTATCTTGTTATCATAAGTTAAAAATAAATAATAAACACCTGGAATAATATGTAGTAAAAGTAGTACACAAATTAAAAACTCTTCATATTTTTGGCAAATTAAAATTGGACAACATATAAACAGTCTTTGTTGATCCAAATTAAACATTTGTGTTATATTAGAAGAAATGTGACCCTAAACATTTAAATTAAATAAATATATGCAAAGAAAAAGTAGTCCACTGTGTAAATATAAGGAATATAGAGTAGTTAAACACATATCTTAATTACATTAAGATACAACGCTAGCTATTAATAAAGCGAGTTAGTTGAAGGAATCTTATTAATTCATAACTTGTTACTACCCAAGATATAATAATTGTTTGTCAGTGTTTTACACTGTGGTGTATACTGCACAGTTAAGGAACACCAAAATATATTCATTGTACAACATTAACCCATTGTGTGTGTGCAACATCAAAATATTGATCCCGAGCCTTGAAGCCTTGAATATTGAAGGCAATAACAGCCTTGAAATAAGATCAACGAGACAGCTTCAGACTCGACTCCGTAATGAAGACAGTTTTTCCCGCCTTTCATTAACACAAGAAGCATGTTGGGATTTCATCCATGTTAATTTATTGAACTTGCGAAACATCTTGACTTTAACAATGGATTTTAATGATAGCATTTCTTTCATACAAGAGCAATTAATACTTTGAAAATATATATATATATATGTTATGTTTTGACCCTTTGTATGATGTAAATGATTTAACGTTGTATGGTGTAACTTATTTAACGTTGTATGATTTTAATATTCAAATTCCTAACACTAAACCTACATTTTTGTCAAAAACTGTCCAACATAAAAATGCTTATATGGGAAGTTAAAGAGGGAGATACGTCAACAACACTTGGGGCACTTTTATTAATTTTAACTAGTTCACTAGTCACTCTACCAGATTGTCAACCTTAGGCGATTGCATGCTATTGTGATATAATAACCCTGAATTACTATTTTTTTTAATGTATTGAATGGATTACATTATTTCCTTTCCATTTATCTTTATATCGTATTTTGTATGGTAGTTAATTTACCAAACAGATGATGACAACAATTACAATTAAAATTACAAATTACAAAATAAAACACTACTTTTGATTTAAATAAAATTTAAGAAATACCAAAGTGTCCTATATGTTCTGATTAATCAATTACTGGTGGTTAAACTTAATAGTAATTACAACTGAAACAGAACGCTCAGAAGTCTTGTATAGATCTGTAATTTTATGGGTGTTCAATTTGATATACGATTATGTGTTATAATTTGTGAATATAGATGACTAGCTGTATGATTGGGAGTAATTTATTTTTCCGATAATAGATACCTGAAAGATACTTTAGATGGTAGATTTATGTTCTAATAGTAACTCGTTTAATAATTTTAAAGGCAAATATTTGGCAAATAAATTGGTAGCGAGATTTCTTACTTTTAAGGCCAATCTTGAACAATATTTTCAATTAAAATTAAAACAGTTCCTACACTATCATTAAAGTAAGAAATAGTTACATTTGAGTATAGCGAATAACATTGATCAGTCAATGCCATATAAAGATTCCTAAAATGTGAAAACCTAAAACATTAAAACTATTTCATAAATCCGTTGAGTTAATTCCCATAAGACACGGTGAAGATGGAGCTGGCATATTAAGTCATTATACAATGTATTATATCGCTGGATTATCTGCAGAATTTCACGCAATTACGCGGCAACCGCTCCCCTGCTATGACGGGACATGTCAGCCTATATTAAATTATACTCTGTATGCCTACTACACATTCCGAGTACTATATTATATTCGGCATTTAAATTACTACCCAAGATATAATAATTGTTGTAAGTAGCACAAGGTTTTAATTGCTGTAAGTAGTATAAGGTTTTAACCACCCAACAATACCATTGGATACAATTTAAAAATTATTTTTGTTACTGGGATTTTAATACTGTTATGTTTGGTTTTAGTTCTGAAGTGTTAGTTTTTTCACTAAGCGTGGATGTTTATTACATTCAGCATTTCCATTAAACGATTCTATGTTTATTACTAAATTTTTCGTGTACATGAAAAGAATAAGATATTGTTTACCAGCAAATAAGAACACAGTTTAGAATCTTTAACTGAATCTTAGAGCAATTTTTTTTCAAAATACCTTGTTGTTTATAGAACAGTAAATCAGTTGCCTATTTTTTAAACAGGTGAGTTATTCACCAGTATTGCCACTGGTTATACAAAACGCTTACCATTTGGTTTCAGCATTGCTCAAGTTCACCAAGCTAGGTATGTGTTGTCAGGCGGTTCATCTATCAAAAACCAAAACAAATATCACCAATAATTTAAAACGTCAGTAGTTTAGGGCACTTATACATACTGTAATTATATATTTAAGTACTTAACGAACATATTCATAGCTAATCGCAGGTTTTTTTAGGAATGAAAAAAAAAACATTATAATAGGACCAAACTTGTGAGAACTCGTATTGAATTGAGCTTAAAAAAGTTTTGCTTACAGAGTTCTACATAAAGTGGGAGCATTTTTCTGATTACAAAATCTTAAAATAGTCGGGGTGCTCGGGGTACATCGACCGACGCAAATGTTGGGTCAACAAGACCAGTTCGTTAAGCCTTGTAAATCAAACGGGACCAACCCACGTGGCTGTGGACTGCAGCCGGAACGTAAAACTTCAGTTAGCCGCAAACCACATTTCAGAACTAATCCTAAAGGTTAGGATGATGTCTGTGCACTGCTGTGGTAAACATTGACATCTGCTTGACTGTATACCTGTAGCCAACGATCTGACGTAGGTGTCAGCTGTTTAGCTATTTTCACTGTAATCGTATATTTGTTTTGTTTTTGAAAAACACTCTTGTTTTTTCACAAATGTATTTTCACTAGTTTCAGAGTTCACTGGTCCAAAAAGTAGAGGAAAACCATTTAAATTTTACACATCTTTATAGATAACCCTAAAAAATAAAATAAAATTAAATAATTAATATTTAATTGATCATACAACTCGACAACTTATTACAAAGTTAACAAGGAATAATATTAGTGGATTGAGACTCAGGTGTTTAAAATACGTTTGTGACTCCAGTGTAATGGTTAAAGCTGGCTTGCAAAATTGCTGCATTTTTTTACCAAGCTCGGAGAAATTTTTCTGCTGTATTTACCTGTTTATGTTTTGATAAGCTACGGATTTCTACTACTGACTTAACTACCAAGCAGGGGTGGACTGACGGTATGAAAAGGGCGGTGAAAATAGGTCCTGAGGGCACTAGTATATTAGGAGAAATGTTCGTTGGTGTGGGGGGGTGTGATACGCTGCAGTTCAAGAGGACAGCATGGTACAAGCCAAGGTTAGTATATAGGTATATAGGTAGTATATACCCTGACCTATATACTAGACCTTGGGTACAAGCTAATACAACTTTGGTGATTCTCACTTCAATGGTTTCTTTTAACTTAAATTTTAACCATAATTATAACATTTAGGGATCAAACACTAAATTTATTTACATTCGTCTGCCATTAGAAGGAGACTGTCAGAAAACGTGGTCCACAGAACATAAAACACCTAAAATGAAGAGGTAATGTCCGTGTCACGATATACAGATCACAATAATAACTTATTACTGACCGTCTGAACACACTTGCTGTGCGACAATCTAACAAAAAACTAAAAAAATCATCTCTATTTATATAAAACTCGCAACACACATAATCTGACTTTTAAACATGAAGGAATCTTATTAATTCATAACTTGTTCCACATAATTTGTACATTGTCCTATGTATTAATTTCCCAACTAGCCAACTAATTTCCCTTGGTTGTTGATATCTTAATTTTTCTTTAGGTTAGGACACTAAAGTGTATGGTGATTCGTACTGGTTTTGAAGTTTATATTATCTAGGCCTACTTACCTTTTAAAAACTTCTCTTTTAAAATAATAATCTTGAAGAGTCTATAAAATTACCCAACAATACCACCATGCTCATTCACCATACTTATCCCATACAAACCAACATATAGCCCAACAAACTTTGGGCTGCAGACGACAGTCAGCTGGAAGAGAACTTGTGGCACTTGGCAGATCACAAGTTATGGTTTACTAACCTCAAAAACAAACGTTTTAAATCAATTAATTTTAATATGAAAACATGATTTATTTCAATGTGACATTTATTTAAGTTATAATAAAAATTCAAATAAACGGTTTTAGATTGTGTGCACCGATATTTGTTTATTTTTCACCTTCGTGGAAGGCGCCAGGGCGCCATTGCAGGGAGGACTCTTTCCTGGTGTCCCGGCGGGTCAGTCCACCCCTGCTACCAAGTTTGGCAAGAGTTTATAACGAGCGATGGTGTTTGTCCTAAAGATTCCATGGATACCTCTTTTCTGCTCGTAAATGCTAAAATCATTTGTTAAGTCTGAGGATTGTTAAGTTGTATTAAGATTTGTATCGGTTTAGTCCACACTATTAAATGTGAAAAAGTGTTTTTATGGGCATAAATTAGTGTAAGGATGGTTTATTTTTTTAACATATGAATAGATGAGATGAGAACTCTTCTAAATAACATTTACGGATGTAACTGAAGACGTCCTACAACACTTAAAAAACATTCACTCATACTGTATTAGCTCTTTACAATATTGGGTAGTTTATGTTTTAATATGATCTTGTTTTATAAGTTTATATGATTATGTGATGTATTACTGTATCATAAGAAAGGTCTGCATTACTTTGACTGTAAGAATGTTACAGTGAAACAACAACACGAGATATAGCATCACTACCTGGTAGTTTGGTTTAATCCTTAATGTCTCCATAATTAACAACAGAGGGTGTTTAAAGTTTGATGATTACGTGAGAGAAGTTGCATTGCGTCGATAAATTACCCCGAATTGTAATCGATATAAACAATAAATCGTAAATAAATAGTAGTTATAATCACCTGATATTAATAAAATACCCCCGTCACAGCAAACCTGCGTACTCAGCGAATTTCCAATGTCTTAATAACACATAAAGCCGCATACCAAGTTTCATAAAAATATATTCACAAATAAGCGATATATACAATTTTAATTATTCTCCATAAGAATAACATTGGGGATGAGTACGCAGGTTTTCTGCAACAAGGAACACAAAATAATGGGGTTTGTATGCAAATATCATTCATCTAAGTAAAGTCACATACCAAGTTTCCTTCATATAAATTTATAAATAAACGATATATAACAGTTTAATTATTCTCCATAAGAATAACATGGGGACCGAGTACCTAGGTTTGCTGCTACGGAACCATACGTGGAAATTTGTTTTTTTGTGTGCAAACAACAACAAACAACAACAATCAGATGAAGCCATATACCAAGTTTCGTCAGTTTATATTCATGAATAAGCAAGATATAAAATTTGTATCCTTCTCCATAAGAATAGAAGTAGACAACGTACTGTGTTTAGCACTTGCTCTACAATAACCAATTGACGTAGAGCAATGAACAAAATACCAAATATTTTTAAGCTGAATTCAATGGTAAAAATTTGATTTAAATAAAAATGTCTTGTGAAACCCCAAAAAACCCATTTTTGGGGTACAAAACCCCCAAACCCCCCTTCGGATGGTGCGATCCGTCTGGTTTTCTAACTCGTTAAAGTAAATGGTGTTTTACACATTTGTACCAAATTTCATTAAGTTCGGACCTTTTTTACGAGAGTTATCGTGCTTACGGACACACACACACACACACACACACACACACACACACACACACACACACACACACATATATATATAAGTGTATATATATATATATATATATATATATATACTTATAACAATTTGAACGAATGGTGTTTTTGGCATCTTGGGACCACAAAACAAAAAGTTATCATGGTCTCAGGCTTAAGTCTTACCAACTACGCTAATAGCTTCTCCCCTATAGGGGAAATTCGCTAATAATAATAACAACTGTTGGTAAGAAAAGCTATTTTTCACGTTTCCGTAATGACTGTCAGAAACATTAGGTAATTCGTACAAATCAGATTATATAAACAAATAATTACAAGTTAGTTTTTAAAACTTATTGTTATATCTGTTTAATTTTTAACTACATAAAATAATAGTATATTCTGTTGTTGCAATTAAGTTGTAAAGAGGCAATTGGTTAATAATATTAAAAATATTGTAATGTAGTATTGTAAGTGTTATAATTGTAAATAAATATATTCTAATCATCTAAATAAAATTTAACTTATGTAAATTTAAAAATATCTGATTTAAATCATATTTAATTGGAGTTGTTAAAATGTAAATTTGTTAGATTAAGTTTATTCAAGCTTTATAGTGGCCTTAGAAACACGTCATTCCAATCAAGTGTGATAAAGGGTACTCAGTTATTAATTGTCTTACAAAAACGTTTTGCTCAAAGAATCCCTTAATTTTTGTAATTTTTGTGCAGTGCAAACTATATTAATACATGCAATAAACGTCTTTTTGAAAATCTCACAAAAATCATGTTACATATTTATTAGTGAATTTACTTTGGAAAGTGAACTATTAGCATGACCCGCACGGAGAAACTTAAGCTCGGGACCACCATAGAAGTTCCTAACGTGACCCCCTGAACACGTTTTGGGGGGTCGTTCAAAATTATATATATATATATGTATATATATATATATATATATATATATATATATATATATATATATGTGTGTGTGTGTGTGTGTGTGTGTGTATGCACTCTAGCGGTCGCATTTTTTGTTCGATTTACTTCAAATTTGGTAGGGACGTTCCTTTCTGTAATCTGTTGGACAAGTTCGTTGGGCAAAACAATCGGAAAACTCTAAACCCATTTTTTGGGGATTAATCTTTCAAATTTCGAGTTATTGGGCCCAAAAAGGATCAGAAAAGCCCTAGATGTAAAATTAATGCATGTAAAAAGATGGGAATTAGAGAGGCGAAAGTTTTAAGCCCTCTCTCGTCATTCTAGCATAAACATTTACCGAGTTATTAAAGAAAATGTGTATTGACCAAACACAGTACGTTGTCTTATGGGGGTTTTACATTAGAAAAGCCTGTTATTCATTTGTTGGTGAACTTTTAACATCTCCAGCAACCTCACGCCTACTTTAAAGCCTGACTGGACCTTCTCCTAACCTTATAATGCACAAAATTGTATTCCCAGCATTGCAGATAAATGAAACCAGGAGCATCAGAACAGCCAAAAAATCAATGTTTTCAGATTTCAATAAAAATTGGACAAATGTATGTTTTTACACGGATTTTGAGTTTTAAAAGTGTTTATGTGGAAATTCACTTCCCTCACGTCAGCGTGCTGCGTGCAAACTCGTTTTTTACAGTTACATGATTTGTACGGCTTTTTAACGCTCATGCATGCTAGGTAAAGGGAATTTTTAATGTATCCATACGATAATGTTAGTTGTGCAAACACTTTGCCATAAGATTGATATTCAACGCTTAGGACAACACTGTATGAGTTACCTCCATGTACTTACTGCAAAACATGGAAAAACTATAAAATTGACTACAAATTATTCGAAAGGTATGGTAAAAAACAATTAAGACAAAAACTACATTTGAACTACATTCAACTTTCTTTTTACACGTTTTCATGAGGTATCAAAAATTGTTTAATAGTTTGGTTACCATGATAAATTATTAAAATGTAACGGTTTTTTAATCAGCAAAGTGTTATATTTTCTTGAATTGATTCGCAGACTCATTAATATTTTTTTCATATTTTATTAAGTTATTCCAGATAACATGAGACGGTTGAAGTTGAGGCGCGGAAGTTGACAACGGAACTTCCGGTTCTAGAGATCCGTCTGTTGCTTCCCCCTTTTAGATGTAGTGTTTACTGCTTAACATGCTTTTATAAATCCAACTTTTGATATGTTTTGTATCCTGTATAATTTTGTTACCTTAAATATTGTTTAATTTACTTCTAATATTAAATGTTAAACTATTCAATAAGGGAGACATAAATTATTCTAAATCAAAATAAAGAATAATATTAATATTTAATATTTAATATTTTAAACATTTTAATATTTTCGTTTACAAACCTATACATTTTCCCACAAGGGTGTACATCAAGCATTGTTCAGGTCACATAAATTAATAAAATAAAAATAGTGAGACTTGATAAACATGACCGTAAACCGATTCAGTAAACCCCTTGGCCTCTAATTTATTATAACACAAATTGTAATAAATTAAATCATTATCATAAACGTGTATTAGAATAAATTGACTCTATACATTTGACGAAACATTATCCACCTTCTATGCTAAATTGTTGTTTAATAGTTGCAGTTTTAAAAACAATAAATATCCATTATAAGTCATTACGAAATTGATTAAATATTCACTCTAAAATATTGGCATTACGGTATACAGTCTTATTAAAATAAATATGCATGAAGTACAGCAGATTTAGTAGAATTGAGTAGGAATTAAACAGCTGTAAATTGAAAGAAAAAAAAACACAAATGCAAATTGTAGAGGTAGTTTTTTTATTAATATTTATCAGTTCATGTACATGGCTTTAACTCAGGATCGCCAGTAATATCGTCGCGTCGTGTACTGTGTTCGTTGTCCACGTATGATGAATGCACTAGCTACAGACGCTACCCCGTCCTGGCACCAGTCGCCATTCATTACCACAAAGGTTCGAGAATTCAATGTATCATTTCAAAAATTTTCCACATTAAAAGAGATTTCTGTCTGTGCTGTTCCACTTAAGGTCATTCAGTTTGTTTTCAAAATTATACTTGTTAAACATGAAATATATTCACACAACTCTAATTAATTTAGTAAACCTGTATAATATCAACAGATTAAGATAGCAAACAAATGTGTTTTTTTATAAATTGCATTATTATGTAAATAAATGCATTAAAATAATGTATAGGTATACATTTTTATAGTTAAAAGGTACTATTCACTAAAGTTTTAGTATTATAAAACCTTAATATACAAGTGATTGGAAAGTTACTTATTTTTTACCACGTAATTTACGTTAATTGTTGTTTTAGGAAGCCCTGGTTAATCTAATTAGGGAAAGCCACTAAGTGTTCCCTCGGGCCCTCGACCCTGATTATAGACCCTCCCCTCATCCCCTGGGACTTGCTACTTTACACTGTGTCTATGGGGAACCTATGTAACAAACACTCTTGTGTAGGTGTATGGTTTAGTTAGTGTGGCGTTGTAAGTGGAAACAAACTGTATCTAATATTAAGATAAGAATGTGGTATATGGTATCTGTATGTAACAGTTTAAAACACCATATTTAGTTTCTAAACATACTTGGATAAACAAATTTAATTTATATTGTAACTACATAAATATTTAATAAGGATAAACCAAACCTGAATGAAATACATCAGTCGCTCAGACGTTCATAACAGATACAAATGCATACAAAGTTATTTGTTTTAAACTTATTAGGATCGCTTATAAAAGGCTGACTCGATTACTTTTCTAAGCTTCCACGGCATACCGATTGTCACTTTCTTAACAATAAATACTTTTTTACTACAAATAATGTCAAAATGTTAACCAATTTTAAACAATATTGTATGGGAAATGTACTTTTAACGATAAAATATCCATCAGTTTCAATAAGGTTTGCAAAGAAGATCCATCCAACCTATATCTTTAAAACTAAAATAACATTTGTTACACAATTAAGCGTTCCAATTAATAAGAGTCACAAGTATTATTTAAATGTTGGATTTAGTTACCTATAGTAATCAGTCTCTTACTATACGGTTAAGTTAATTATCATTTTGAAATGCGTTTAAGTAACCTCTTTGTAGGTTAAATAAGTAACCTAAAATAGCTTGAAATACTATTGCAGTGAACAGATGTTGTTCGCGAACCCATCATGAACCAAAATTATTATTATTATGGACAGGCACTATTATGGAGATACAAACCCCTGGAAAAAGAGTTGGGATCCTAAAAAAAGGGAGGCCTCCTCCAAAACAAACACGAAATTCTTGCAAAAAACAGAAATGTAAATTATTGATATTATTGATCGGTGTAGTATCAAATATACAAATATTCGGATTGATAACTCTTAGGTGTAAATTTTCAAAAATTAAACAGTTAAAAGTTTACAAAAATGTGATGAGAATGAAAAAGTAGCTTTACAACTAAACTATTTTTGCTACAACTCTCCGTTCTACATTCTACACTACATATAGAATTTCAATCATATGTATTGTGGCAGAGATATGCATGAATAATTTTGACTATACGTAGTTTATTTATCCTATTACTTTTGAATAAAAGAATTGCTACCCTTCTTAGAATAAAATATAATGTTGGTACAGCTACCCCACAAAACATTATTTGCCTTTTTGAAGTACATAATATCATTCAAAGATTTTCGTAGACAATCGAAACTTATATCAAAAAGTCAAAAATTTAATCAAGTTATTGGCTGTAAGGAACGGATCGGACCAACGGCAATGGATAGAATGACATAGAAAAAACGAGAACATAAGCAAGAAGAGTTAAAAAATGTCATACAATTATAAGACTACATTCGTATGCACTATAATACTAAATTTGACAGGTTTATTCCTAAAGCTTTCTAGAAACCAAATGTAATCAAAACAAAACAAAAACTAGCAGAAGATAATAAACGAGTTTGCACGCAGCACGCTGACGTGAGGGAAGTGAATTTCCACATTAAAACTTTTAAAACTCAAAATCAGTGTAAAAACATACATTTGTCCAATTTTTATTGAAATCTGAAAACATTGATTTTTAGGCTGTTCTGATACTCCTGGTTTCAGTTACTTGCAAAGCTGGGAATACAATTTTGCGCATTATAAGGTTAGGAGAATGTCCAGACAGGGTTGAAAGTAGGCGAGGGGTTGCTGGGGATAATAAAAGTACTCCCCATAAGTGTAAAACCCCCATAAGACAACGTACTGTGTTAAGCCGATACACATTTTCTTTAATAACTCGGTAAATATTTATGTTAGAATGACGAGAGGGGAATTAAAACTTTCGCCTCTCTAATTCCCATATTTTTACATGCATTAATTTTACATCTGGGGCTTTTCTGACCCTTTTTGGGCCCAAAAACTCGAAATTTGAAAGATTAATCCCCAAAAAATGGGTTTAGAGTTTTCCGATTGTTTTGCCCAAAGAACTTGTCCAACAGATTACAGAAAGAAACGTTCCTACCAAATTTGAAGTAAATCGGACAAAAAATGCGACCGCTAGAGTGCATACACATATATATATATATGATATATATATATGTATATTAAAATAAAAAGACCAACTTACTTATAAATTCGTAATATTTCGGCTTATGCCATCTTCAGACGAAACTACATTACAAAAACAAATAATAATACTGTAACCTAAAAATTTAAAAATAACACATGATTCTTGAATTTTTTTGCAAAAAGCTTTCATGATTTTTGATATATAATTTTCACATCATTTTCATATATGATATTCAATGAAAGCACAGATTTCTACAAGCATTTATCCAACATCTGTTCATCAAAAATCATGAAAGCTTTTTGCAAAAAATTTCAAGAATCATGTGTTATTTTTAAATTTTTAGGTTACAGTATTATTATTTGTTTTTGTAATGTAGTTTCGTCTGAAGATGGCATAAGCCGAAATATTACGAATTTATAAGTAAGTTGGTCTTTTTATTTTAATATATATGTATATATATATATATATATATATATATATATATATATATATGTGTATGTATATATATATATATATACATATATATATATATATAATTTTGAACGACCCCCCAAAACGTGTTCAGGGGGTCACGTTAGGAACTTCTATGGTGGTCCCGGGCTTAAGTTTCACCGTGCGGGTCATGCTAATAGTTCAATTTCCAAAGGAAATTCACTAATAGCAGAAGATAATAAACGAGTTTGCACGCAGCACGCTGACGTGAGGGAAGTGAATTTCCTCATACAAACTTTAAAAACTCCAAATTAGGGTAAAATCATACTTGAATTCCAATTTTGATTGAAATCTGAAAATATTGATTTTTTGGCTGTTCTGATGCTCCTGGTTTCATTTACCTGCAAAGCGGGGAATGCAATTTTGCACATTATAATAATGGGAGAAGGTCCAGTCAGGCTTGAAAGTAGGAGTGAGATTGCTAGGGATGATACAAGTACTCTAACTAAGGAGTAGAAGGATTTTATAGTGTAAAACACCCATAAGACAACGTACTGTGTTTAGTCGAAACACATTTTCATTAATAACTTGGTAAATGCTTATGCTAGAATGACGAGAGAGGGCTTAAAACTTTCGTCTCACTAATTCCCATCTTTTTGCATGTATTAATCTTACCTTTGGGGCTTTTTAGACCCTTTTTCAACCCAAAAACTCAAAATTTGAAGGATTAATCCCCAAAAAAGGGGTTTGGAGTTTTACGATTGTTTTGCCCAACAAACTTGTCCAACTGATTACAGAAAGGAACGTCCCTACCAAATCTGAAGTTAATCGGACAAAAATGAGACCGCTAGAGTGCAAACACACACACACACACACACACACACACACACACACACACATATATATATACAGGGTGTTTTTTTTAACTGTGCCACCATTGGGATATTGTAAACTGTACATCATACAGTAAACTTTAAATGGGGAACATTCCCTTGTTTTTAAAGAGGTTTAAAAATAAGTAGATAAAACTTTTGTAAATGGCCGCCATTTTCCAATATGGCGGTCAACTTCATTTTTTCTTATGGCATACCCTGTATTTTATGGTGTTTACGGATATTAAATGAAAATGTAAGACTTTTTTATTCTTGAGTAATTTCTGATATACTTAACCGTTTATGAGATTCAGAGAGATAAAGGTAAATCATTTTTGTTGTTTTTGTTATCTGTGCTACCATTGGGATCTTGTAAACTGTACATCTTACAGTAAACTTTAAATGGGGAACATTCCCTTGTTTTTAAAGAGGTTTAAAAATAAGTAGATAAAACTTTTGTAAATGGCCGCCATTTTCCAATATGGCGGTCAACTTCATTTTTTATTATGGAATACCCTGTATTTTATGGTGTTTACGGATATTAAATGAAAATGTAAGACTATTTTATTCTTGAGTAATTTTTGATATACTCAACCGTTTATGAGATACAGAGAGATAAAAATTTAATTCAGGCAGGCTTAGGCTCTCATAACAGCTGTTATTAATCTTTCGTCCATTTCCATTGCCAGCTGTTTATTAGCATTATAGCATTGTTGGAATAATAAACAATAATCACTAACCTGTAAACTTGCAGTCTCAGAATAGTTGTCTTTCACCGTGCAATTTATTAATAATTTCTTGTGGTTTTTAACTTGTACAGTTTTATTGTTTTTATTTTGGTTTTTTTTATAATTACGCTTGTTATGACAGTTCTCTTACTATGGAATTTACAAACAATGAAAAACTTTACATGGTCGAAGTGTTTTTTCTGTGTAACAGAAACTGTAGTGCAGCAAATATCGCATATCAAGAGAGGTATCCTGATAGGCGAGTACCGAATCGTAGGTATTTCAAACAACTTATTGTAAACTTGGCAGCCAATGGTTCTTTTGCAAAGCCACGTCAGAGAGTAAGCACAGTTGTTACTGATGAATTTAAAATTGATGTTTTGGCATACTTTGAGGCTTTTCCTAATGCTTCTATTAGAGAAGTTGCATCCATTTTGCAAACTTCAACCTCCTCAATTTTTAAAGTACTAAAAACAAACAAGTACCACGCTTATAAGTATGCGAAAGTTCAAGCTTTGATGCCGGGTGATGAAAATAGGAGGCTAGAGTTTTGTGGATGGTTAGCTCAGGAGGCTGTAAATACACCAGGGTTTTTATCGAACATTATATGGACTGATGAAACTAACTTTTCAAATAGGGGAATGTGGAATAGGAAGAACAACCATTACTGGGCTAAAGTAAATCCGTTAGTAGTGAGAGAAGGACATGACCAAGTTCGATTCTCGATAAACTGTTGGTGTGCTGTGTTGAATAATGCAGTAATAGCACTACACTTTTATGAGGGGAATTTGACAAGACATATGTATTTACAGTTTTTAGAGAACATTTTGTTGAACTCAATTGAGGATGTACCTTTAAATGTAAGAACCCAGTTGATATACCAACAAGACGGTGCCCCAGCGCATAACAGTGAAGTGGTAGTGCAGTTCTTGAACATTCACTTTCCCGGAAAGTGGCTTGGTACAAATGGCCCATTACCATGGCCAGCGAGGTCCCCAGACCTGACACCAATGGATTTCTTTGTTTGGGGTTATTTAAAAGACAATTTGTACAAATCCCGATACAACACTGTTGCAGATATGACAACGAGAGTCAGAGAAATCTTTCATGGAGTTCACCACAACACAATCAATAAGGCTGTGAATGATGTTTTAAAAAGGGCGACTGCTTGTATTTATACAGATGGTGGCCACTTTGAACACCTGTTGTAAATATGTTTCTTGTATCAAAAATGAAATTGTTATAATTAAAAGAAATCTTTTATGTGTGTCCTGTAGATAACTTTAATTATTTTCTTATTATAAGCAGCAAGTAAAATATGAATAAGCCACTAGCTCACTTGAAACTAATACACCTAGGCCTGCCTGAATTATATTAAACCTTTCTCTGTTTCTCATAAACGGTTGAGTATATCAAAAATTACTCAAGAATAAAAAAGTCTTAGATTCTCATTTGCTAACCGAAATCACCATAAAATACAGGGTATGCTATAAGAAAAATTAAAGTTGACCGCCATATTGGAAAATGGCGGCCATTTACAAAAATTGTATCTACTTATTTTTAAACCTCTTTAAAAACAAGGGAATGTTCCCCATTTAAAGTTTACTGTAAGATGTACAGTTTACAAGATCCCAATGGTAGCACAGATAACAAAAACAACAAAAATGATTTACCTTTATCTCTCTGAATCTCATAAACGGTTAAGTATATCAGAAATTACTCAAGAATAAAAAAGTCTTACATTTTCATTTAATATCCGTAAACACCATAAAATACAGGGTATGCCATAAGAAAAAATGAAGTTGACCGCCATATTGGAAAATGGCGGCCATTTACAAAAGTTTTATCTACTTATTTTTAAACCTCTTTAAAAACAAGGGAATGTTCCCCATTTAAAGTTTACTGTAAGATGTACAGTTTACAAGATCCCAATGGTAGCACAGATAACAAAAACAACAAAAATGATTTACCTTTATCTCTCTGAATCTCATAAACGGTTAAGTATATCAGAAATTACTCAAGAATAAAAAAGTCTTACATTTTCATTTAATATCCGTAAACACCATAAAATACAGGGTATGCCATCAGAAAAAATGAAGTTGACCGCCATATTGGAAAATGGCGGCCATTTACAAAAGTTTTATCTACTTATTTTTAAACCTCTTTAAAAACAAGGGAATGTTCCCCATTTAAAGTTTACTGTAAGATGTACAGTTTACAAGATCCCAATGGTAGCACAGATAACAAAAACAACAAAAATGATTTACCTTTATCTCTCTGAATCTCATAAACGGTTAAGTATATCAGAAATTACTCAAGAATAAAAAGGTCTTACATTTTCATTTAATATCCGTAAACACCATAAAATACAGGGTATGCCATAAGAAAAAATGAAGTTGACCGCCATATTGGAAAATGGCGGCCATTTACAAAAGTTTTATCTACTTATTTTTAAACCTCTTTAAAAACAAGGGAATGTTCCCCATTTAAAGTTTACTGTATGATGTACAGTTTACAAGATCCCAATGGTGGCACAGTTAAAAAAAACACCCTGTATATATATATATAAAACATTTTGAACGAACCCGCAAAACGTGTTCAGGGGGTCTCGTTAGGAACTTCTATGGTGGTCTCGGGCTTAAGTTTCACCGTGCGGGTCATGCTAATAGTTCACTTTCCAAAGGAAATTCACTAATAAGAAAATATCTCGAATCAATATCGCAAACAAAACAAATAATCATGAATTAGTGATTTTTAAAATAGAATGTTCAGGATGTGTCAAATATTACGTCGGACAAACTTGCAAAACATTCAAAGCAGCATGTACAAACATGTTCATGTTTCCAAATAAAAACAGGTACGAGGTCAAACACAATTCGCTGAACATATGACTGATATAACATAATTTAAAAAACAAAACATTAAAATTTATAAAATTGAATAAAGGGGGAAATAGAGATGTCAAAGAAGAATTTTAAATCTACCATACTTATATTACAAAAAAAACCAGTAAAATATAATAAAAAACCTGCAGATGTATAAACTCAACATTAAATTTAAAAGTAAAAAATGTATGACAAAACAAAAGCTAAAAATTACAAATAAAAATCAAGAATGTACGGTGATAAAGAAAATCATATGATTTAAAAATCATACAATTTATATTTGAAGATGATTTTTTTTGTTATTACTTTATCGTTTGGCCTAAGAAAATATAAACATTTTTTTGTATCAGATTATTGCGTTTGAAATGAGTCAGAGTAAGAAGCATAATCCTAATCAGAATTGTAATCAATTAAGAGCCCTCCTTTGCATTAAATCATAATACAGACCCATATAAAATAACACATACAAAGTGCTTAATCTATTAGGTTCTACTTAAAATGATTAACCAAGCATATAATATACATTTTTATTCATTTCACACATTGACAAAGTTTTATTATTTTACGAGTAATCATTTTAATTTAAAACACTATTCATATATATGTACGATATATATATATATGTGTGTGTGTGTGTGTGTGTGTGTGTGTGTGTGTGTGTGTGTGTGTGTGTGTGTGTGTGTGTGTGTGTGTGTGTGTGTGTGTGTGTCCCCGTTAACTCGATAACTTTAGAAAAAATCCGATTTCTATGAAATTTGGCACAAACGTGTAAAGCAACATTCATGACTTTAAGTTTGAAAATCAGAAAGATTGGGCCATGGGAGAGGGTTTTATGGGGGTTTTAAATTGTCCAAAAATCAGTTTTTTTGAATTTTTTACCCTCAAAGTTTTAAATCACTCAATTTTGGTTTTGACTATTTTATATAGCTTAAACAACAAATAATATGGTATTTTGAATTATTAACCTAGGTTAAGTGGTTGCGGAGAAAATCCAAAAAACGTTTTCATAAAATCTCCCATGTTAATCTTATGGGAGAAAGGTGTTAGCATTTCCACAGTTAATTTTACTGTAAACTTGACATTTGCTAATACCGATCGGTTCAGCTCTACAAAACAATCATTTCGGTGTTTAAATTGTGATTCTATGTCCATTTGTTGCCGAGATATTCAAAGTGCTAAACACAGTACGTTGTCCTATGTTATCCTTATGGAGAATAATTCAAATTTGATATCTCGATTATTTATCAATGTATATTGATGAAACTCGGTATGTGGCTTCAAATAGTACTGGTATATTGATATTTGCACAACAAATATTTTTTATTGACTGCCCCCATAGCAGCAAACCTGCATACTCAGCCCGAATGTTATTCTTACGGACAATAAGTAAAGCTTTATATCTCCCTTGGTTACGTATAGCTTCACCTGGTTGAATTATATTGATAACTGCATAAAAACACATTTCTTATATTTCTTGTTGCAGCAAACCTGCATACTCAGCCTAATGTTATTCTTATTTATTAGATATATTTATAGTCCAAGCGGTTTACTTATTTGGAAACATAAAACGTTAAATACAACAAAAATACAATAAAACGAACTGGATTCATCCGAAGTTAATTGATTTAAGATCCTATGATGGAAAATTCAATTTAAATTTGAGTAATAACTTAGACTGAATAAGAATATGAGACCTGTCAAATCATACTTAATAAAAAATTACTCATAGTTAATCGTAATAATAATCGTGAGGTTAGGGGTATCACACCGTTATAACTGGTTCTCAACCAGGGAATTACCTGTGGAACTGCCTTGTTATGAGCCAATTTAACTTGTCTAATCCGAAAAAAATTTACAAAGGTTAAATAATTTACGTCTATCATGCGCCGTGACAATATATTCTTGACGTTTGCATTTAGTTGGCTGACAAATTGCCGTGCGGCTTTGCAGACCGAGTATGGGCCTGGAGGCAGACATCGATGTAAGCTGTTATCATAGGCGTCTCTTAGTGTAGTGGATACGACAGTTGAAAGGTTACTAAAAAAGATTCTCGGATTCAAAAAGAAATTTGTGTAAGTACCGGTAGTTAATTCTTTTTGCAGCTGTACGCTTTTTATTCCACGGTAGGAAAACTTTATAGCTTGTGTATGTATTGCTGTGTGCGCTTTTTATTGCATATTGTAAACCTTATATAAAAAAATATATAATTAAAATTGATTTGTGGGGCTAGTAATTTATAAAGAACCGCACGTGGCTAAACGCACGTGGGAAACACAAGGGAGCCTGGGAACGGAGCTTGCACTAGCAAAAGTTTCAAATATACAATGGGAAACAATAACACAACGTATCGAATAGAAGGATAAACACTTCATGGGAAAGTTGCATGCCTAGAAATCAAAGAACTTACCAACAGTCAGTATCAGCATTCAAAAATGGCGTATTTCCGCTGACAGTTGATCAGCCAATCAAATAGTGGAGGCGTGGCTAATCGTCACCCCGATTGGTTAATAGATTATGGGATGGACATAATCTGGGGGAAAAACATGAACAGAGAGAGGGAACTGAAAAGGAGGGAGGAAGAGAGACGACGGAAGTTAGTAATTCTTGGGAAACTTAGGAAAGGAGCAGGGACATCTGGGGGACGAGTATTAAGCCGCCCTTAGAGTTCCACAACGACTGTCACCGAGATTCACTCTTCAGACGAGCACACAGATTACTCATCACTAGTCACCATCCCAGCCGAGAGAGTCCAGGACGGGGAAGCTGACGGAAGGCCACCGACACAGATCTCCCGAGACGTTTGAGCAGAGCCACCCCTGCGGGACGAGCGACCCCGAACTTCGGTCGAGCGAGAGCCCTGGCACTACCCTGGACCAGGACACCGCGGACCCGTGCGAAGAGGCGAGGGCCACCCCCAACAGCGAGCCCGGCAGACAGCGGCCCCTGGACAACTCCAGAGAGCAACACCGCAGCCAGGGCAGGGAACCTCTTCGGGCAGGACCAATTTGGGACTTACAGTATGTGGAACATCGTCAGATTTGTGCCCAGAAAGGTAGGCTCCATTTCCCGAAAATTTAATCAAAGTTAATAAAAGCTCAAATAACGGTACAAGCTCCTTATTGAGTAATAAAACATAATCAAATTTATTTGTAGTAATCATATTAGTTAAGGTTTGCCTGAAATGAAGTAAAACGTTAAGTAAAGAGTCTTAATAGACAGTAAGCGAAAAATAAGCATTAAAATACTTAAACGTGAAGTAATTCAAGAATAAAAGGTTCAGGGCCCCGTGTAAATATAACTAAGGAATTTTCAATAAATAAGTGTTGTATTTAATTTTTATTTGGGGATGTTTAAATAATTAATATTTGTGTGAGAACTCAACTTAGGGAAAGAGTGCGGACCCAAGTCCTTGTCATGGGATATTCCCTAGTAGAAGGGTTGCCCTTTTAATTCTGTCATATAGTAGAGTAGATTTTGTGGGAACGTAGTAAATTAGATTTAGATTTTAGACTTGAAGATTTGTTCTATGAGGGTTCACTTTGTTACTTAATTACGTTCTGGAGTGTGTCGTTGTATCTTATTGCATTATGCACATTTTATCTAGTTGTACTGAGACCTTGAAGTAATTATCGTATGAGGGATATATAGTAGCAAAAGGACAATAAATCAGTGATAGCCTAACCCTTGCAGCGACAGTATTCTTAATTCCTTGCAGAGGGACGATATACTTTGTCTATTGTATGTCACCTATATACACTTTGTTTAGCTCTTATCTGTGCATCTTTTATTTTTAAGCATGTATTCTGATTTTAAAGTGTGTAATAAAACAGTGTATATATTTTATCTATGTTTGCTCAATATTCAATCCTAGAGTTTTTTCTCTCAGGCTAAGCGAGTATATAATTAGTGTACCAGTCAGTTCGAAGTATTTACCTTTAGCGAACTAAGCAAAATAACTTTACAATACTCCTAAAAAATAACTATTATCAACACAAAAAAATACAAATAACAAGTAATATATCTCAGTTATGATTCGAGTAAATATTGTGCCTCACATTTTGAAAATTATTGGTTTAGATCACAGAACGGCCATTTTTAATTTAATTTGTACGATTTCTCATCTTGACTAGGCAAACCATTGTGATGGTCCCAACAGAATAGAACTCCAACATATTAGGAGCTTGTTAGGACTCTATTCTTAACCTCGCCTGACAAATATTTAGAAATATGCAACCTATGTACTCTTTAAGAAACCTACTAACAAATATTTAGTGAAATCATCATTACAAGTAAACAGATGCCAATAATTACCTCAGAATTCAAATTATCAGAATTCACTGAGGCCTTATATCAAGCTTTGGATTAATTCTGAAATTTGGTTTGCGGTAAACTGAAGTTTTGCGTTACGGTTGCAAGCCACAGTGACGTGGTTTAGTTCCTGTGTTATTTACAGGGGGTTAACGAACTGGTCTCGATGAACCAACATTTGTGTTATAGGTCGGTTCGGGTATGTATTAGGAATTCTTTTTTTTACGTTATGTGCAAAACAATCTTGACACTATCTTGAGTATATCTTCTTCGTATATAAAAAAGAAAGACCTGGGATGTTCATGACACGTTCTCCAGGTTCCCGTCATGCTGGAGGGGTGAAATGTGGTACACTGCTATTTAAGGGTAAAATAGAAAAAGCAAAGGGTTTTGTTCTCGATCTGCCTCCCCACGATTCGTCAGGACTTATACATTTTCATGTCCAAAATATATACATTTTTATTCTTTTGGACATTCACTTTATACCACCAGATAATAACATAAACTGATGTTTACTATTCAGAATATCTCAAAAGGTTAGTCACAGAATACATCAACTGTTATATTCCTGGGTGAAACCGGGTACTACGACGACTGAGTAGCGAGTTTCTAATGGAATAGTGAGCTATTGGCATGGCCCGCACGGTGATAACCAAGCCCGGGACTAGGATAGAAGTTCCTAACCTACTTTTTTAGTTTAAATTTAGATTTTTGCACCCATAAAGGGTAAAAATCCCCAAATGTAAAATATTTACGTGTATTACGATATATAACATAAGAAGCCAAATACTTTAAACTCTCTCTCGTCGTACTAGCCCAAAATATTTGCCCAGTTCTCAAAGAAAATTAATATTTACTAAAACAGTACGTTGTCTTATGGAGATTTTACATTGCAAAAGGCTTTTTTCATACACTGACATAGTTTTGTCATCCCCAGTATACCTTCATATCTATTTTCACTCCTGGCTGGAAATTATCATAACCTTAAGATGCATAAGGTTAGGATAAATATAATGTATTTGGTGTATATAATAAATACTATATACAATATTTGTATATTACAATATCTTTCTATTGTATATTACAATTGTTTAATATCTATTGTTGTCTCAACATTGCAGATTAGTTTAACCAGGTGAATCAGAACAGACAAAAAATATAATGTTTTCTAGTTTCCCAAAACATGCAATTTGATTTTTAATGTTTTAATGCGGAAACTCGATTCCCTCACGTCAGTAAACTCGTTTCATTACAATTTGTTTTATCAAATGACTACTATTTACATAACCTCAGCAATCTTCATGATAATCGTACGTACTGTTAATGACAATTCACTAAATAAGTAGTGTGGAAAGGGGACTTTTGGCTCACTTGATTTATGGCTTCCGGTCACGTGACCGGAAGCGCTGCGTCATGAAAGACGTCATCTGAGGCTGAGCCAGTGACGTAGGCGGTTTCGTGACGTAATGAGTGAAAGGTTAAAGTTCAAGGTCACGGGGAGGTAATTTTAAAAAAGTACTACCTCGCACGCGTAAAATCCGATTGTGATTCGATAGTTAATCGATAAGAAATATCGAATGAAAACAATCGAATGAAGCAATCGAATGATACGAGTGCGAGGTAGTACTATTACAAATATTACTTTATTTTATTTACAATAATTCATGTTTACAATAGTTCCCCGTTGTTCGTTGTCATCGATGTTGTTGATCCGGACGAGTTGCGGCCATCACTTCGCTTTCTGATGAAAGACGGTAGATATTTCGATTCCTGCGCAGAGTCCATGTTGTTTTTTGATGCGTAAAGTTCCAAAGATAAATCGTAACCGGACACAATGAGAAGTCTTAACTCTTCATTAAAAACCTCGAGGTCTTGGAAAGTCGCCAGATGAATAGAGTCATAATGAATACACCTAATTTTGATGGACATTTTAACAGAGAGCTCGAAGTACACTGGTCAAGAGCCGGAGGTGTACTGACTATTCGCTAGCTAGCGTTTTGGTATCAAACAAAATGGTGGGGGTAAAAGTGTGGTGGGGCGGAGCAGATGGCGGACGGCAGATGGCACGCGGCAGGTGGCAGCTGGTGCGAGGCAGATGGTTGCTACTACATTCGCCGCCACAGTAATGCAATCCTTCGGCGTAATTCTTGTATTTTATCTTGTCGGTTCATTTGATACGTTTTACATCTACATATGCAATAGCTGAAACACTTGCACTTACGACAAGCTTTCCCGTCAACTTGATCGCCTGGTATTTTAAAACATTGTAACTCGCAACAATATGTCTTCAAATTGTTATCGAAAAATAAATTGTTCATAGGTGGCACCGACATGTTAGCTGCAGCGTGTGTTAGACAAGACTGAGACTAACTTCACTGCTCCCTCTCTTTTATACCTCTGCATAAGTTAACCCTGAATGAAAGTTCAAGGTCACCCATTTGAATTTTTAAAAAAAAGCAACACAGCAGTATATAAAATAATATACTGCTGTGTTGCTGTTTTTCTTTTTTTCTTTTTTCTTTTTTTCTTTTCTTTATTAAAACAAACATCTTACAATACAATAAGCTTAAGTCTAACATTAATGACTAGAAATACAAACAGAGAAATACAAACAGAGACATTATGTACAAATATGCGTGATGTGCAGAGTGAGTTCCGTAGAGTTGTTGCCGCTTACACCGTGTGATACCAAATACAACGTCCCCGGTTGAATATCTCGCAAATCTTCATTTTGTAGCAGTTGAACAAATCGTTTTGGAAGAAATACTTGAAACTTCGGCTCATCTCCTGGAGTGAAAGGTCCTTCGCTCAATGAAACTAGAATTTCTTCTCCATGTGTGGTTTCCACTTTCTTGATGTTATGAATAATGTAGTGTTTTTGTTCTTTTAGTTCTGAACACTTTTTAGTTAGCAGAAGGTCGGATTTTGAATGAGTGTTGAATTGATCAACCAGTGTTTGTAGAAACTGTTGTGATGCCATCTTCGTCAGTGGTGGTTGTGGTGTCTTCTGTGATGTTGCCTCTTCGGAGTCTCGAATAATACTCGTGCTGGAGCGGTGCTGTCTCCTCGTATTTATAGGCCCCGCTACCCCCACCACATTTCTGTTCTCCGCTACCCCCACCACATTCCTGCGTTTGTTTCAAGTAAGCAGCCAAACGATATGCGTTGTACAATGCACAGTTTGTTTGGCCGTGTTTAAGATCTTTTGCAGCGACGCAAATATTACCGAGATTAATGTTAAAGTCTTTACTGATAGTTATATCGAAAACATCACCGTGCGTGTACTTTTGTATCCAGTTCTTTTTTTCTAATCCTCTTGTGTATATATGTGAATATTGTTTGCAGAAGTTAAACATAATACTGTGCAGATTACTGTAGCTTATAAATCCTTCATACCAATGTATGTGATGAAAGTAGTTTGTTATCCATTTGTTTGTACTTTTTGCTTTGGTGTTAAGTTTGTTAAAAGAAAAAGGAGCTTCAAACGTGAATGGGTAGGCTACAAATGTAAGCAAGTCTAAAATTACTAACTCCTTGATAATAAACCTATCATCATTATTTCGAAATGCTTGAAATTCTATTACACAAGGCTTTACACTCACTTCTTCATCCCCTCCGCTCATCATGGCACCTAGCGATTAACTAAACTGTTTTCCACACCACGGTAGGTTAAATACCAGGCCGTACAGTTGCAGGCGCGTTGGTGTATATTTAACGTGGTTACCGTCCCCAATAGGCCTACCCCACGTGTGTTCTTCTTTACTAAGTCAAACTTTAGTCTTTTTTAACTTCTTCTTCTTGTGTTTCGTTTTCTTCTTCTTCTTGTTTCTCCGTTTCTTCTTCTTCCTGTATTGTTTCTTCTGTAGCTTCTGTAGCGATTTCTACAAGTGGTTCAAAATCCTTTAACTTTCTCCACATGCAAACTTCATGAGGTATTCTATTAAAAATAGATGTATCCACAGGTCCGTACACGATGGTGCTATCAGGTTGTTTTTCCAAAGTATCGACCAAATATTCTTTAATAATAGCGCTTGCAAATACCAACTGTCTCATGTACCTTGTAATAGGTTCTGTTGCGTAGTTTAAAACGTAGAATTCTTCACGTGACAGTAGAATCTTATTTTCATGTTGAGTCAAGTCTCTAATTCGCACTTGTAGTTGTCCGCGATGTTTAACAATATCGATTTCATTGTCACAATCCAAAAGTCGAATATGTGTTTTCCTTCCACACAAACTGTTAGTTAAATAACATTCTATTAAATGTACATGTTTCAAAAATGACTCCCAAGCATTTTGCGAAAATAAAACCTTTTTTGTTCCATGGTGTAGTATTACTGTAGGGGAATAATCCAATGACTTCATCAATCCAACTGATACACTTTTACTGATGCATGCTGAGATGGGGTAAAAGATTCGCAAAAAAACTTCAGTTAAAATGTGAGGAGGAATATTTTCTTCAACTTTCTTCTTCCTCTTTGGCACTACCTTTGATGGGTCTGCATTACTTTCCTCCTCTCTATCTCTTTTACCAAACTTTAAAAATGCAGTTATTTCCTTGATGATTTCTGCTTCACTAGTATTATCACGTTCCAATAACGGTGCTACCTCTGCATCACCTTGTACAACAGATGGAGAACTCATTTTGTAGAAGATGTTACCCATGCGACGATAGACGATCAACTGAAGACCTGCATTGTTGCTCCGATATTTATAGGTTAGCGACAGTGGCGGTGCCGGTGGTGGTACAACGATTTACAATACTGTCTTTACAATACCGGTCAACGGTGTGTATGTAACAATTTTATCGTGCAAAATTAAACAATACGCAGATGTATTCGCAGGTACGTTTTCTTGAAATTCCATTTCTATTTTTATATCAACACTAGACGATTTTACAGATTCATTTTGTTTGGAACAATCAATTACAACAATCGGAGCTTTCGATTCAAACTGAACGGGAGATAGTAGAGGTGTATTTGTTTTGCCGTAATATGAATTTTGGAACCTAGCGTACATGTCGTATAAAACACTGTATCTTTTCTTATCAAAAGAAATATTAAAGTTGTCGTAGGGAAAGAATTGTGAATTCAGGAACACTTTACAGTTTGTTAATTTACAATGGTCAAATTCACCAGCATTTTCAGTTATTATACTTTTCTTCTTCGTTTGTAATCCAAATATTACATATCTCGCTTTTTCCAAATGAGTAGAAGTTTTTACAGTCCATGTATGCCGTTGTGTTGTAGGTAAAACGGGGTATTCATGAAACTCCCAGCTTCTGAATGGCATTACAATGTCTCGATCTGATTTTAACTTTCTTAATAATGTAATCCTGTGTTCATCATTTAGTCGCACATGTGGTACTCTCCAAACAATCTTGTCTAATGTTAATTTCCAGTCTAAATTGGCATCAGTTGTTCCAGTAGCTGCTTTAATAATATCTTTATCGTTTGATGATCTTAATAAAACTAGTTCTTGTTTTACATTTATTATTATTCTTCTGTAGTCTTCAGCAAATCCTAGGAGTAATCTTAAAGGTACGTAGAAATCAAAGTTTCCCGAAGAGTCAGGAGCGATTGTACTTTTGTCTGGTGCAACCCATCCTGCAACAGCTAACAGATTCTTCTCATTTGGTGTTAAAGACGCTAATCCTTTCAATGTACTGGAAATTCCAACCTTTTTTGTTGAATCGACTGTAACTCCTGAAATTTCATATCTAATCTCGTCAAACAAAAATGCCATAGGATTATTTATGAACGGAACAGTGGTTCCAGCAGTACCATCATTTTTTGTTACTTTTCCTTCAATATATAAATAACTTTCGCATGGAAGAGTATAAATGTCTTGTTGTTGTATAGGAATCCTAATTTCATCGTTATTGTTTAATTTGGACGAAGCGTAAGGGTTGTGCGTGTGATATTCCTTTTCCCATAAGGTCTCGTCGAATGTTGGACCCTGCGCTATATCCAGTATATCCATTGTTAATGACCTTTAATCCAATTTCTTCTAGAAAACGAATGTTGTCACTTGTTAATCCTTCTACAGCTGATGAGCTACTGACCTCTTTGCTGGTTGGCTCTGTCTTTTTAAATGATAACCCCATTGTCTAAGCGGATGATTTTATATGTATTCTTACAGTAATAGCTTCTCCTCTAAAGTCAATAAGGTTTCCGTCTTGATCCACTATGTTCAGCACGATGTCTGAAATGAAACTGGTGTTTAACGGTAGGTACACAAGGTTTTGAGGCTTTTCTACTATCTTGAAACCCGGTGCAACTGATGGGTAGAATGTGTGTAATATATGACGATTTTCTCCATCTCTGTAGGATCCTTGTATAATGTTACATGTAATATCTATGCTGTTAACTTTGATGATCGTCACAGTTTTATTCCCAGAATGAGTTTTATTAGGTTCTAATACTTTTGTTTCCTTAGAAAACCCCAATAAACTACCAATTGAATGTTCTTGACTAAAATCAATATAATACTTAGACGTAATTTCGGCTTTCATTGTATTGTTATTGCCTTTTATCGTTATATTTTCTTTTCCCATATGTTTTTGTATAACTTCATTTATATTATCAATTTCATAAGCTCCTGTTGGTAAACTGAATTCTTCCAAAGCTGAATACTTTCCTTTATCATCTTTTGTCTTGTAATAATGTATTTTGTTATTAATTCCTTCACTAACGTTTGGAATAGAGTTATATGTTGTTAAATCCAATAATGCGGCTTCCCATAGTCTTTCTTTTTGCAAACGTAGCGCTGGAAACAGAATACTGCGCAAAGTACATGAGTTACCGGTTAATGACACTGTATACGAAGACATCTTAAAGTTGACTAACACTTTTAGCTAAAAAGTCTAAACATAAATGACCGCAAATGGATGTATCATCAGGTTGTTTTCTTGTATGATTGTAAAAAACATTTTCTGCCGCACGAAAGTATTGTTGAAGTTCTTTCGGTGGTGGAAGGTCTCCAAAACTGTCGAAATAATAAATGGTTTTACCAAGTTTCTTGTAACACACCCAATGAGTGCCTAATCCTTCACTATTATCCAAATTTACAATACCAGTCTCATTTTTCCACATTTTAACCGGTAATTCATCTTTCATAAATACTCCTCTAAAAAATGGGATATTCAAACAAGAAGCATATGTAATCAGTTCTTCATTAGTCAATTCTTTGTTTTTAATTATTAATTGCTCTTTCTTATTTAATACACACGATACGGTCTTAGGTATAATCCTCCTCCCTTTTTTATCATTGACCATATTGTTGGTTTCTTTTTAGCTTTACCACTGGTAGATCGACGTTTTCTTCTGATATTACCTCCTTGTTTCTTAGCGGGTTTTTTCCCACGCCTTCTTCTCTTTCCTCCTCCAAACGTAGTTTTTGCTTTCATTGCTGCTGTTACTGCTAAAGACGCTGCTTTTTCACCAATACTCGCGTCACTAGATTTAACTCTTTGCCAAGCTTTCTCAGCAAGTGCTTTATCCGCTATTGATCTATTTTTAGTATCACCAAATTTGGAATACGCTATATCGTGCTGTTTACAAGCCTGATCGAGCTTATTTATTCCAGGATCTTCTCTAGCAAGGCGTTTCTCTAATTTGGTTCCAGGACCACAATATTGATATCCTCCAGGTAAATGTAATTCCACAGGTAATAAATCAATCGCCTTGTTAACTATAGCTCCAACCGGTTTACTCAATAAAGAAAATGCTGTTGATGCTATTCCCCTTCCTCTCTGTAATCTCTCTCGATTATGACTGATGCGTTTAACCCTCGACATGACTATTTATAGCAAAAACCTACAATCAGTAGGTGCACTCTATAAATGTTTTACAATGAATGTAATATCAGTTTTGGTTTCTTGTATTATATACTGTTTAAAATCCATTTATTATATAGAAATGGATTTATTAATTAAATGTAGACATATTAAATAAAAGTAGTAAAAATAGAAATAAGGTGTAATTGAAGATGTTCCAGATGTTTCTCCGCTGGTGATGGTATCGTTGTCTTCGGCAAAATGAATAAACTTTAAATAGTTGGCATGTTCCCTTAGAAACTTGCCACTTAATCGTTGGTAATTGAATAACACATCCCAGTCTAGTTTATCTTTAAAATTGTCAATGTAATTCTCAGAGAGATTTTGATATTTACTTATTACTTCCCAACAGTTATTAAAATTTGGTGTCATCTCTACGAGGAAGTCTTCTGAAAACTGTTGTCTTTGTAAAATATGGATCCAGTTAACTCTGTGAAAATAAATTCTTAACATAGTCATTGTAAAGAGGTAGTGTATGGAAAGTTGTTCCCAATCCATATATCTATCAAACCGTTGAACAAAACCATCTGTCAACACTCCTTGGGGAAATCTCGGCTCTTGAGATATTAAACTCCACGCAGTAATATTGGATTCCATCATCCTCTCTGTATCGTCTCTCGAATATGACTGATGCTTTATCCCTTATCATGGGTATTTTAAATTCTTTTTTCTCTTATGTAATCTTCATTGTTTTCTGTTGGTTCATTAATCACATTCACTTTATCCTCCTTTCCTAATGTCTTGACTTTAGAAGGCTCAGACGGTTTATTTCGTTGATTAGGTTTCTCTGGATTGTGTATATTTTTCCAGTCTAAATAATTGTGACTGTCAACATCTGAAGCTGCATCTCTTCCTGAAGCCCGATGGATATAATGGAATAGAGCTGCACCAAACCTTTCCAAATGTTTTTCATATTCCGTAGTCCATTTCTTGTGTACAATATCAAACATTTTCTTATTTACAGCGTCTCCATCCTGCTCACAATCACCTACGTTTGATAATTTTAATTTTTTTAAATCATAGCTTGTATCAGTTTTATTCCTTTTGTAAATCGTTAACAATTTTAGAGTAGCTAAATTTACTGCTTCACCATCATAAATGGGATATTGTATATCGCTTAACCTTTTACCGGAAAACCCCCAATGATCTTCGTGTACAGTTGGGGTTCTTTTTTTCATGTACTGTACCGTAACCGCATCAGACGACATAAGCGGATCACCAACATTTTGAATTACTTTTCCTTCAAAATTATAGTTTCCGTCAGGTGTTAACGGAAACCCAGCTCTTTTTTCACTATATCCAGATTTTACTCCAAACTCGGAATACCGTCCAAACTTGTCCACACTCATGATGTAACTGAATCGCTATCGTTTAGGTTCTTATTATATATACGTCTACTGAACAATTATTCCTTGTTTTCGCAGTTCATCAACCAAAGCTACCCATTCGTTTTCTAAACCAGTGTGCCCGGCTTCCATAGCTTCATGTAATAACCTCATTCGATCAACTAACTTATTTATATCGTTGTAATATATTATATTAGTTTTATACAAATTTTTCAATAATCCCCTTCCAGATGTGGTAGGATCAGTTGTTTTTCTCTTTTTATGCAAAACATTTAATTCAGCAGAAGATAAAGCTCTTCTTTTAATTTGAGCTTTTTTTGATTTCGAGGGGAAAAGACTAGATATAATACTTGTATATTTTATTGACCGATTTCTATGAATAGGTAGGTCTTTGGAATACTTCTTTCTATGTGCATTTGTATACTCTAATATATTTTTAAACAATTGTAAATCCCTTTTATTATATTTACCAGGATTATTTTTAAAGATGAGTTCAAACAAACCTTTAGTACCTTTATATTTCTTATCTCCAATAACTATATCATCATTTTCGTTTATATCTAACTTGCTATCTCCAATCATTAATCCTTTATCCTCTATTCTAGCTCCATAGGTATGATAATTTCGATTAGCATGTGCGGCGTGTAACATTTTTAACGTATATGTTCTTCCAAGTGTTCCTTTAAACATAATATCCGTGCCTAATTTTCTTAAGTTGGATGGGTTAATATCCTCTTCTTCTGCTCTTGTATCTTCTACACTTGTATCTTCTGTACTTGTATCTTCTGCAATGTCCTTTTCCTTTAAATCCTCTATATCTCCGCTTTCTTCATACTCGTCACTTTCTTCAGATGTTTGTAACTGGCCAAAACTTTCATCATTTTGAAATTCTTCTTCATATTTGGAAATTGGTAGCATTTTGTCCCCTTCGAAGCGAATTGAAGGTTTTTCCATATTTTGTGCTAATCGCTTTAAAGGTTCAGTAACAGGTTTGAATGTTGTTTCTAAAAATTGCTCTCTTTCATTTATACCTGATTTTAAAGCTCGGGTTTTTTGTCTAATAGAATCACTAAGTGATTTTATTTCCTTTAATAGCTTTTCCTGGTTAACCATCTTCACACCTTGACGACTTGTACAGTAATACCGCTAATCAGTGTATTAAAACGAATTTATCAAAACCTATTCTATAACGACCATCTTTTATAGCTTGATCTTTCATAATAACCAAAAATCCATACTTTTCCGCCCATGCTTTTCCGCAAAGCTTTTTAAACTTTTCAAATGGCATATCCGCATTCACATGATCGTTATATATATGTTTTAGGTTAGTATCATCTTGTTTGAATACAATTAGAATATTTGCATTATCTCTGATAAGTTGTTTTGGGATTTTGCTATAAGTTTGTCCTATATATATGCTGTCGATGTTATTATGTCTTCCCATGGCAAAGTAGTTTCCAATAGTATCCTGATTTTCACAAGATACATCGTCAAATATAAATACAGAATACGGTTTCGCTTCGTTTGGTTGCATAATGCTATCACTAGCGTTAAATTTGTAAAAATTAACATCAGACACATCAGATAGGATTTTATCCAGCAATTGATACTTTGGTTGATGTAGAGACTTTGAAAAAATATATAGGTTACTAAACCTTAATCCCTGCGGATTAGTGATCAAATTAAAGACAACATTGGTCTTTCCACAGTTTGAGGGGCCACTTACTATACATCGAACAGTGTTTGGAAGTAAACTACCGTGTTTACCATTGTTGATTTTAACGTTATCCACAGTTAAACCATCTATGTTATTAATATTGAATCGATCTTTATGGTGAATAATCTCCATCCTGCTCAAAGGTTAACGATGAAATGAGTTGCTTGTATTAAACCAAGTCCTTTATAGGTATACATGAATCCTCAGTTTTGTTAAACCCTAACCACCGCACTTTAACTGCGTCCTTTTTTCTTTGTAACACTTTTTCAACAAGATATACATCACCTACTGTTGACTTTAACATTTCATGTCCATAAAATGCACCTTGCAACAAATCTCCTTTGTTATCTTTTAAGATATACGTTTCAGGTACAGTCGGTTGCACTTTATACACTGTAAAAACTTCATTCGTCCAATTGGGAAGGTATTTCTTGGTAAACACTCCCTTATATTTACTAATCCGTACTTTATCACTTACATTAAATTTTCTTGGCTGCATTTTTTCTACTTTAGGCTTTGTATTTTTCTTTATGCGTTTTAATACATCTTTTGCATTTCTTCTATTTACTTTGTTAGGTTTCATACCAATAGTTCTATGAAACCTGTTGTTATAATCATTTATTAATTGTGGTAAAACAACATACCATACGTAAGAACCTCTTTTTGAAAATTGTTTATACAGTGCTCCTTTTAAGGTTCTATTGAATCTTTCTACAATAGCTGCTTTTTTCTCTGAATTTGTAGAATAATGATTTATTTTATATTTATTCATTAACTGTGCAAAGTTTGTATTAAAGTATTCTGTTCCATCATCAGTTTGTAAATGTTTAATTTTGTTTTTATCTCTTTTTATGGCTATTTCCATGGCTTCTGTTACGCTTTTACCAGTCTTGTCCTTTAGAGGCAAAGCGTCTGCAACTTTTGTAAAACAATTAATAATTGTGAGTATATATTTAAATCCTTTGTTTATTCTGCTATGCGGTCGCATTTCAATTAAATCCGCTTGATATAGATCATTTATCCCTTTTATAACAGTATTTCTTCTTGGAAACTTTATTCTTGCAGGTTTGTGTAGTTCATTAATAATCTTCTCCTTCAGGTCTGACATGATGGTTTCACGAAGGCAGCTGATATGGTATTAAACATTCTATGGTATAAATCTGCTTATATATATATATATATATATATATACATATAGTTCAAGGTCATTCAAAACTTGTGTAAAAAAAGGGGAAACACAGCTTAACATTGCTGTGTTTCCCCTTTTTTTACGGAAAGGAAAAGGATAAAGGATCTAGGACGATGAAAAGGTTACTCGTCAATAGGGTTGAGGGAGTAGTGGCCGAATGGCAATGTGTTGATTTTGTCTGGAAGGGTTTGTCTTTTGTCGTCATTACAGGATAGCGCCTTTTTAACTTCAGTCACGCTGTACAGCTGATGGTTAAAACTTCTGATGGTGTTGAATTTAGCTGTAATGATGTTATCCTCAAATAAGCATTGCTTGTAGTGTTCAAAATACACTTTCTTCTTTAAATATAAACTCTTCACACCTTTAGCTTTCTTAATATAGCTATTGTTCTTTTCTTCTTCTTCTTTTTCATTATAGAGTTTCAAAGAATATAGTTTAGACATCAGTGCAACAATCTCTTCAAGTAGAACACCATTAGCCTCATCCTTGAATTTGCCTAGTACTTTTTTGTGTCTGCCATTGTCGTAGTTTGGATGATCTTTTGGATAATCGGAGAAGTCAAAGTCGTTCTTGTAAATAAATGTACGTAAGTCTTTATACATGTCCAATGTTACTATGCGATATATGAAAGCGTCAGTGTCCATATATGTAATAGATATATTTTCTCTTCCGTAGAACGCCACCATTTTGTTGTAGTGAAAGTCGTACATGTGTGTTTTTGAGATGTCCAAGATTGACATGCCTATATACAAAGGACGATCCATCTTCACACTCGTCTTCTTCATGGACACTGCTACAAGTTTTTCATTAATAATTATAGATGTTCCAAAATTTGGCTGCTGTACTAGTTTCTGTAATTTTTTTGCGTCGGTAACAAGTTTAACATTTTTATGTCTTCTTTTGTTTTCCAATGTTTTTCCAAATATCGCATTATTCATTAATTTAAAGAAATCTTTTTGAAAGTCTGATGTAGCTGCTGCTCTTCTGATGGTATTTGAATCAATGTAGGGTTTCAACCAGCATGATTGAGAAAATTCCAAAACTCTATTAATTTTTGTTAGACGTAGTCCTAATTCGATAGCTTGTTGAACCACCCAAAAGTGAGCCACGTAGCGTTGTTTATTATTTAATGTCATCATTAATTTGGGGTGTTTTCCAATTGGTGAAATTTCTGTTTTAGCAAGAAGTGGAAGGTCATAATGAAGATCATGTAAATTTTCTGGGTATTCAAAATCGCAATCCAAAATATATCCAGTGTCACCATGTTTCGGAATTTGTAAAATATCGCCAATAGAGTCGGGATTAATCCATTTAAAGTTATCAAAAGGAAGTGGGTTTGACATTGCCCATCCGTACAGGTTATTTGCATCGAAATATCCTAAATAGGTTGACGGTTTGGTTTCATCGTAATCGGGAAGGTATTTGTTGTTGGCTTTGACATGTCTGGTAACACTTTGGGTCAATCCGCCTCTTACTCCAGCTTCAACCATTAAAACCATGTCAATATCTGTTAAAAGTTGGAGTTTGCATTTTGTTTCTTTTAACATGGCTTGCCAAGCTAATCCTGGTGAAGTATACGAATGTAGAGGGTCCAAACCGTATGCAGCAAAACAGGTGTTTCGGAATTCTTCCATTACATCACAAAGAAGAGTTACATCTAGTTTGACATAAAAGTCCGAGTAATCTCCTAAGGTGTTCATATCTAACTCGTTCCATACTCGACGTGCGTGTTGATAGTCCTCAAGTGATATTTCCGAATCATTAAGTTTGTTTTTGAAGTGTTCTGGTGGAGGTAGTGATGTTTCATCAAATCTATGCAGTCCATCGATGTAGTCATAGGGGAAGACTCCTTTTCGAAGAACCAAATCCATTTTACTATTGGGTACAATTTTGCTTGTTTCTATCAAATCTGTTCTTCTTAGATTTTCAGATAATTTCATGAGGCTTGAAGGCATAAATCTAAATGAATCAACAAACCTTAATTTAATTTTACCCACCTTTTTTGAAAAGCTTATAAATTTTTCCATTGTAGTAGCCAAAACGTCTATTGCTCCATTATCTCTTCCTAGTTCGGGGATTATGAAGTGCGAATCATAACCACTCAGATTGTGCAGAACTACTGGGATGAAATATGGTAGTTTGTAGTTCAAGTTGCAAGCGTTACAGGCTGCACCTCTGTACGCTCCCGTAAGATGATCGTGGTCACGAACTTTAACGTTATCCAGTGTAAAGGTGTTATTCCACAGATAACACGTTGTTGTTGAATCATAATGTTGAAGCTCTTCTTCTTCCATAGGTGACATGGGTACCTTTGTTCTATACAGTTCTTCTACCTTTGCAGCTATGTCATACAGATCATCGACAAAGTATTTGGCTGCTTCATCACCGCGATAAATCTTTGGAGAAGATGATAGCCCATATTTTTGAAGATGGTCTTCAGTCAACGTGGATTTAATTAGTATGCAATAACTGTTTGGTGAATGAAGTTGGTATTTGCTTCTTCTTGTAACGTCCTCTTCTTGTTGTTCAAGCGGATGTAAAGAAGACTCGAAATCAGCGTAAACAGCAACAGGTACACGGTATTGTTGTATTACTTTGTCAAATTTTATCTGCGCTCTGATGGAATGTGGCAATTTAATTCTAACCTCATAGTTTCCATTACATAACCTTTGATGTTCTACTAACCATTCTGAACCTCCCCTTCTTAATGGTTTGCCTACATGACAAAAACATCTTTTACAAATGGTTTTCTCTCCGTGTTTTTTTGATATTTGTTTAGATACAAGAGCTCCAAAGTTTCTTATGTAGACATAGTGGGATATGTCCCCTTTAGTGATCAATAGCAAATCCGTATGATCTCTGCGCTCAATAGGTGTTATGCGCAAGGGGTACGCATTGTTTGACGAATCTAAGCCGAAAATGTTGACAGAAGCTGAAGGATTTTGCTTTTCAAATTTTGAAATGTCTGTTATAGCAACAGGGTAAGTCATCCCTTGAAAATTATATCTATGTTGTACTTCTTCATATTTGCGGCTTGGTCTTATCGGATTGTCTGTTACATATTTGACCAACATGGCATATTTAAAACATTCAGTATCTTGATTTTGTACGTTGACGCAGGATAAGGTATTTCTAATCTTTGTTGGTAGAGGGATGTAGCTACTTCCTCGAATTCCATAGCCGTGTTTGTGTACTCTTAAGTCTAGCCCTGTGATGCTTAACAAACTCCATCCAGAGCCTCTTCCTTCATGTTCTTGTATTTTTGTCATTATCTCTTCAAAACATTCAGATACGATTGAATCAATATCTGACGAAAACATAATAGTTCGGTTTTTTGTTAAGAACCCTCTGGGTGAAGTTTCATTTTGAATGTTTGTAAATAAAGTATCCAGTAATAGTCCAAATTTAATAAAATTTAATCTTTTTAATTCATTTTTCAGAGTTTTGCTAACCAATCCTTTTGCGTTATTTAAAAATTCTTCAAGTTTCAATTTTGTATTGTCAATTTTAAAATGGGTTACAACATTACCCGGAAGTGCTCGGGCGTGTAGTTCCACATTTACTGATGGTCCAGGCGCATAATGAATGACACTTGGTCTTGAAACTTCATTTTCTTCTTTTTCTTCATTTTCTTCTTTTTCTTCGTTGTGTTATTCTTCATTTTGTTCTTCTTGATGTTTTGCTAATTGTTGGTCGATTGAATCTAATTCTTCTTCATTTGGTTCTTCTGTATTTGTATTGGTGTTATGTTTCAATTCTTTATGAATGGTTAAAAGCCATTCATCTCTGAAAGAAGCTTTACAAATATCGCAGCGATTCAACCCTAGAAAAAGTGGTGGGGGTACGTTTTAGGTTAAGTTTAAGTTTGTAGCTGGAGGCTACAACATTCTGTATTTGGGTCAAGGACATTGAGCATATTTGCCAAAACGGGGAATAGAGCAGTAAATGATTTCATTTTAAACCATAAACTGATCTATTCCCCGCTTTGTATTTAACAAGGACAATTTTCTAGCAACATGAAAATTTAATATATTTTAAACTGGTAAATATTTTCTGTCTTGTAACTGGGTCAAGGTTATACAACGATATTACCAAAACGGGGAATAGAGCAGTAAGTAGTTCTCACTTTGACTACAAACTGATCTATTCCCCGCTCTGTATTTAAAGTTTGACAGTTGAATAGAAAAAAACAACACTTAATCAGACTCATTTGATGAATCGGAATCAGTTGTATCAGAAGCATCGGAAAGAAATAGCCGTCGACGAATATGATATACCCCTCGTGCGCTATCTAAAAATAACCCATCCAAACTACTACTACTAGTGGTTTGAGTTTCATCATGTATTTCTTCAGAACAGAGAAGATGCAGATAGATTCTATAGGTTTCAGATTCCACGTCACTTAACGGTTCAATTTGTTCCATATATCCTGCTTCAAGATCATCACTGTCCATATCACTTAATAATTCAAGATCTTCCATTGCATCCATATTACTTAATAATTCAACATCTCCCAATTCGTCTTCATTTTCATCCTCACTTTCAATCACAATATGTTTTATATTTCCCACAATTGATTTTGCAGAAGGAAATATATTATCCTTTGGTGACATAGCTGCTATATATCCTAGTGCTAACACAAGTAGCAGAATGAGATAAGCACTGATGAAAAACCTCTTTTATACCCCCCGATTTAAGTGGTGGGGGTAATTAGTGATAGGGATGGGGTATTATTGTAACAATATATGAACAATTTAATACTAACAGAGTATAAAGTTTTGTAAGTGGGTCAAGGCCACCTTAAACTATTACCAGAACGGGGAATAGAGCAGTAAGTGATTCTCACTTTGACCACAAACTGATCTATTCCCCGTTCTGTCTTCCGCTGTTCAGTATTTCCAAAGACTCTTAGTTAGTTGAAGAAAGTTTTTCAATTTCTATTGCTAGCAATTCTTCAGGCAGTTGAATTGAAGTATTTTGTGACAACATTTCCAACATTTCAATGTATTTTATGGCGTGTGTTATAATAGAAAGTCTTGAAGCTTTTGGTTCAAGAAAAGGTACTTTTGTTCGTAATAAATTATAGGCTTCATTCAATATTGCAATCCTTCTTCTCTCTCTAGCACACCTTCTTTTCTCTCTATCATTCTCCTCCTTGCCTTTAGCATCTAAGTTAGACGATCCTCCTGGGCTATCCATAGTTGAATAATAACTATACCCTGAAGCCGACTGCCTTATATCTGTTTACCCCCACCCTTTTACCCCCACCCTTTTACAATGAATATAGCTGGTTCGATGTCTTGTTCGGGAAAAGTCGCTAACTTAACGTGTAGTGTAATAAAGACACAAGACAAACCCCTATTGCAATAATCGGTAAATTTCTCTCTTCAAAAGGATTGGTGATGACCTCTAGCCTATGTGACCCTAGTTTTATTGTAGGAAATAAATATATCTTCCAATATCTTACCAAACAAAAATTTTCTAAGTCCCGAAACCCGCGCCTATCTAGGTCAAGGTCGTTTTAAGATTATAAAAAAAAAGTGTGGACAACCTATTTACCTTCTGCAGCATGCTACAGAATTTAAATAGGTTGTCCACACTTTTTTTTTAATTTGGAAAAGAAACAAATATTTACTTAAATTTGGAAGATAGGTTTTTGAACTTTGATTTTACGGTAATGATTTCCACACAGTGACTCCCTTTTCGTTTCGAATTAAATAGTCTCGTCTGGTAGGGTTTTCAGGGTGGAACATACCCTTAGGTAATGCTAAATAGAACAGTTGGTCTGCGCATTTTAGAATCACCTTTAGAAAACCTTTCTTTTTAACAAAAAAGTAACGTTCGTTTTTACGAAGCCTATTAATTCGAAGTTTTTTGGGGTTCACTGTTGATATTGGTGAAGATCGAGAAACGCTAGTCTTATGTTTCAGTTTTAAATGATACCCGCATATTTCCTCATTTGAAACACAAGACCTGTGACAGCGTTCACCTTTCTTCGGACCTTTTTTGAAGATATATATACATTGACATTTTAATTGTTTTAAATTCTCAGAAGGAGATTGCGGGTTATTAAAAATTACAGACGGACGTGTAGAAGAGCCTGATGTAGAAGGTGGGTTCTCATCTCTGATTGGCTTCGGCTCCAGTGGAAGAATGTCTGCCAGCGCCTGCTGAAGAATGGAAGGAGCTGGTGAAGCCAGAGATGAAGTAAGTGGTAATTGTCCAACCTTCCTCGGCGATGTAGATAATTTGGAAGAACTTGAACTAGCTGGAGAAGGTGGGCGAGAAGTAGCCGGAGAGGATGAAGAAGATGACGATGAAGACGATGAAGAAGATGAAGACGATGAAGAAGATGAAGAAGCAGACGGGGGAGCAACAGGGTTTGCTTAAAGTGGTGGTGATACGTCAAGAGCTGGCATCGAACGTGGTGCTGGCTCCGCAGGAACAACGCATGCCAGCATCAACGCCTGCCGAAGGATGGAAGGAGCTGGCGGAGCAGATGGAGAATGTTCAACCTTCCTCGGTGAAGATTGTTTCCTACGGCTGGACATGTCGGAAACTGAACTGCGCTCGGAAAGTGTAAGCAGCAGAATGATTTTACCACTGGTGGAAGCCCTCCTATATACCCGTTTTACGGGGGGGGGTTTGTTAGTGATAGGGAAGGGGTATTATTGTAAGAGTAAATTTTTTTACCAAACAATAATTTTCTCTAAGTCCCGAAGTGGGTCAAGGTCATCTGAACATGTTGCCAAAACGGGGAATAGAGCAGTAAGTGATTCTCACTTGGACCACAAACTGCTCTATTCCCCGCTCTGTATTAGGAGAAGAGGACTAGTTTAAAACTCGCAATTATAGGCAATAAACCTGATAACGGAACACTAACCTCTCCCCCGAAAAATTATTCACCCAACAAACAAACGATATGGTCAGTTTACAACAGTCGCGCACTCTGAAACCGCAAGGACGTTCATCACTGTGTAGGCGCCAGAGTACTACGAACCGAAGTACAATAATACCTGACCAAGGTCCCCTTAAGTTTATTTCCCCGAAGATGTATCCCCCCAAGATAAGCAAAATGGTCAGTTAACAACAGTCGCGCACTCTGAAACCGCAAGGACGTTCATCACTGTGTAGGCGTCAGAGTTTTGCGAACCGAAGTACAATAATACCTGACCAAGGTCCCCTTAAGTTTATTTCCCCGAAGATGTATCCCCCAAGATAAGCAATATGGCCAGTTTACAACAGTCGCGTACTCTGAAACCGCAAGGACGTTCATCACTGTGTAGGCGCCAGAGTACTACGAACCGAGGTACAATAATCACCTGACCAAGATCCCCTTAAATTTTACAGATATTTAAACAAGATTCCCTTAAATTTTACAAAATATTTAACCAAGATCCCTTTAGATTTAACCAAGATAAGCAAACTAACTGAATCTGTTTCTCGTGAGTGAGGGCTAAGATAGGTAAAAAAAAGTCATCCGGTTTTCATACCGTAATGACTCAAGGTCGGTTTTCGTGCCGTACCTTTTTGTAAGGGGTTAGGAAAGGTGTTTATTTGAGAAACATAATCCCCCCTGAGATATTTAAAGACATAAGGTCGGTTTTCGTGCCATACCTTTTTGAATGGGAGCGTGAAAGAAAAGTACATATTTCATTAGTAAATAAAAACACTTCAAAGACACTTTAAAACCAACACCAAACTAACTACAGTTAAACTAACTACATTTACTAGCAGCAAACTACAAGCGTTATTCTAACATGCTTAATAATAAACAGACATGCCTTAAGCTAAGGTAGCATCTCTAATATACAGTGGTACCAACTCTATACTAGAGATACTATTGCGGACAGCGCGGGCAAACAGCTAGCTAGGCTGTCGACCTGCGACTGCGAACCCTCTGCGGGCTGCTCCCGCTTTTATAGGAATATATCAGGGGGGGGCAAGGACTTCGACAGTAGTTTGTTCCAACACTGTATCACATACTCTGAATTGCTCCAAGTCCGGTAACTGGGTCAAGGACACGTTAAAATATTTTGTAAAATAGCAAAGGTGTTACCTTTGCTATTTTACTTTGGAAGCAAGCTGTACTACGTTTAAACAAGGGAGACTATTATCCGTTTTACATAAAACTCCTTGCACGATCTTTTGATAAAATGGAAAAGATTAATGCCGGAGGGCGATTCCCATTCCACCAAAATACAATGCATATCATTTCTATGCAACGGTCTCAGCTCTATTTTTACTTTTAATTTAATGCCTCGGAACTCATAAGTAAGGATGGACAGAAAGGCTTCTGAAATAGCAAGCTCGGAAGGAACAAGCCAAGTGTTTACACCTACAGCTTCCATAGCGATATGATGATTTTTACCACGCTGTTGCAGTATATAAAACATTTCCCCCTCCAGTTTTTATTTTTAATACAACATTTTTGTGTCAACCTTGTCCGCATGAAATATCTCTAAGTCCACATTTCTTCCAATATTTGATCAAACGACGGTTTTTCTAAGTCCCGTCAGTAGGTCAAGGTCATCTGACATAATGCCAAAGCGGGGAATAGAGCACAACATACTGCTCTATTCACCGCTCTGTATTGGGGAAGGGGACACAAGACAACAAACAAGAGACTGATTTTAAACAAGAGACTGATTTTAACGTTTCTCATGGGTGAGATAGGTGGTGTCAACCGGTTTGCATGGCCGTATTGATCTTATTGACAAGGCCGGTTTTCAGGGCCGAACCTTATTGTCAGGGGGTTAGGAAAAGGATGAGAAACAAGATACATTACTTTGAAAATAAAGACTTTACCAGCAACTATGTAAAAGAAACAAATTAATCAGTTAACGTTATTTTTACAAAAACAGCCGAGGTCGGTTTTGCAAAGGTCAACAGTATCACTGAAACCCGGTGGGACGTAGACCCAAACACCCGGCGTCAGGCTGCTGTGAACCCAAGTTTTGACCAAGGTTGTTGAGGGACCTGTAGGGCCGGGAGTACATATGTTATTAGTAAATAAAACACTTCAAACCAATACCAAACACTAACATATATATTAGACTAACTACATTACCTAGCAGCAAACTACAAGCGTTATCTAACATGCTTAAACAAACTAACTAAACATGCAAGGGCGCGGATCTCTTAATTGCGCGTCGGGCCCAACGCACACTTAACAGACCTACGCTGCAGCAGGCACTGCAACCCAGTGGGACGTTCATCGCAACGGGCGGCAGGCTACTGCGAAGAGACGCTCGAAATCTCGGGTTATATAGACGGAGAATGGGAAATCGGGATATTAAGGGGAAAGCGGGATAAGGGATAACCCTGCTTCGTTGCGGGATTTTATCCCGCACTTCCAAGAACATTTTTCCCTCGACCTTGACCTTGACCTTGAACATGACCCAAATGGCGGGGGGGGGGTCTCGAGGGGGGGGGGGGCTCGAGGGAGCTCGAGGGGGGGGTTCTAGGGGGGGGGGATGCTCGAGGGAGCTCGGGGGGGGGGGTGACGTAACCGGTTCTAAACCAGTCCTCAGCTTTCTACCCATGTATGGATAGGGCAAGGTTTCACTTTACGACCTGCTTCACTCTGTCTGCCGCCTCATTCTGGCTTTGGCTTGCAACCAGTACACACGTGCTCTATCCAACTCTATCTTATCCATTTTCTCTTCCATCCTATTTACACCATGTCTTCTCCTCTGACTCCCGAAAAACTCCAGCGCTTAAAGGAATCTTTGAAGAGGTCGACGGAAAGAAGGAGCGGGTTTAAGAGACCTTCAACTTTGAAGTCTCTCAAACGGAATCTCCATGGTCATCCGCTGTATTTTGAACAACGACCCTCGACTCAGCCTCGACCTTCTACATCGGCTCAGCTCGGCCTTCTACATCGGCGGCTCAACCTTCGTCTCCGACACCGACTGTCGATGAGGTGATGCAACGGACAAGGGTGATGGGGCTGAACGACTTGGTGACGCCGTTTGAAGTCTCCAAGGTCGAGTTTCGAAATCTGAAGCGGATGACGGAGTATAAATATGTGGCAACCAACGGGGACCACGTGTTCCTGTTTCAACACACCGTCCACTACATCGAGGTGCGTCTGCCGCAGTCTCTCCCACCGCCACCCCCTCTGATACCCGACACACAGGAGTTATTCTTAACCAGAAAAGATGGGAGGGTAAAGTGGGTTTTGAAGAATAAAGTTTGAACCGATCCTGATCCCGACCATCCCTGTCCCGACCACCTTTCAGCACTCAAACGGTCCTTTTCAGGACCACCCTAAGCATTTCAAGTTAGGGACTTGGCCTGTACATAGGCAGGAGATTTTGTTTGTGCAGCCCACTTTGTGAAAATTTCTAAGTCCCAAAGTCCTTGACCTTGATCTTGACCTTGAACATGACCCATGTTGAGGGGGGGGTACAAAGTTTTTCCAAAGTATGTCATGTGGGTACTCAAATTACGCGAATTGATCAGACGAACAAGGAGGTGCAAACAGAATTTTGATCCGGCCAAGGGTATAGTAGCAGAAGCGAAAAAACTACAAAGTTTGTCCAAAGTATGTCATGTGGGTACTCAAATTACGCGAATTGATCAGACGAACAAGGAGGTGCAAACAGAATTTTGATCCGGCCAAGGGTATAGTAGCAGAAGCGAAAAAACTACAAAGTTTGTCCAAAGTATGTCATGTGGGTACTCAAATTACGCGAATTGATCAGACAAACAAGATGGTGCTAACAGAATTCAGATCCGACCAACGGTATAGCAGAAATAGTGAAAAAACCAATGTTTTCAAGGTTACATACTAATAGCTTCTTTATTATTGGGTTAAAGTATAACGAGTGGGTACTCAAATTACGCGGGTTAATCAGACGAACAAGATGGTGCAAACAGAGTTCAGATCCGACCAACGGTATAGCAGAAATAGCGAAAAAACCAATGTTTTCAAGGTTACATACTAATAACTTCTTTATTATTGGGTTAAAGTATAGCGAGTGGGTACTCAAATTACGCGGGTTAATCAGACGAACAAGATGGTGCGAATAGAATTCAGATTCGACTAAGAGTAGGGAAGAAATAGCGCGAAAACAACACTTTCAAGGTCTGACATAAATAAATACTTTGTTTATGGATCAAACTACGACAAGTTATTTATAGTTTAAAGTATACCGAGGTAACGTTGTGGTGCGGGTAGGTCGGGTGGGTATCATACACGCTAGCGCTATATCATTATACTTTCAGCTCTTGCAGGATTAACATCTACCTATAGAGTTTGTGTTATTCTAAAGATGTCACAGTTTTACAGAAATATGACGAAGGTGTCCTTCAACAGTCCGCCTGCCACCACCTTCTACTTCTCCGACTGTGAAGATAGAAGGTCTACGCTGTTAGTGGATTGTGAGCGATTTCGCCGTAGAATACTCCATGCTGAAACATTCTTAGCAAGTTGTCTGCTACGCAAGATGCATCATATGAGTACATGCAATAAATTAGATCACAGTGACTGTTATGATTGCGTAAAAACAGTGTCGAGCAAGAATTGTTAATGTTTTCAGTTACGGAGCTCCGATCCTCACAGAGCCAGAGCTAGACCCTAACTAATGCATGTCCCGTAGTTATTGTGCGATGTGAAAACTTGGTGGGGGAAACTGGTGTGGTGGGGGGTAAAGGCGAGTGTCTATCCTACATGCTTGTATCACTTCAGTATACCTGCGGCTCTTGCATAGTTCACATGGATTCGCAAATACAAGGCACTACTGTTTCTTCCACATGTTCTTCTTTTAATATTGAGCAAGCTGACAATACAAATGATGAAATACAAGTACATGAAGTTTCTAGCACAATATCTTCTGATGCAGAAGCAATAATGGCATCCCTAATAGGGTTTGACTAATGATGGTGGATGTAGTAGCAACCATCTGCCTCGCACCAGCTGCCACCTGCCGCCTGCCATCTGCCGTCCGCCATCTGCTCCGCCCCACCACACTTTTACCCCCACCATTTTGTTTGATACCAAAACGCTAGCTAGCGAATAGTCAGTACACCTCCGGCTCTTGACCAGTGTACTTCGAGCTCTCTGTTAAAATGTCCATCAAAATTAGGTGTATTCATTATGACTCTATTCATCTGGCGACTTTCCAAGACCTCGAGGTTTTTAATGAAGAGTTAAGACTTCTCATTGTGTCCGGTTACGATTTATCTTTGGAACTTTACGCATCAAAAAACAACATGGACTCTGCGCAGGAATCGAAATATCTACCGTCTTTCATCAGAAAGCGAAGTGATGGCCGCAACTCGTCCGGATCAACAACATCGATGACAACGAACAACGGGGAACTATTGTAAACATGAATTATTGTAAATAAAATAAAGTAATATTTGTAATAGTACTACCTCGCACTCGTATCATTCGATTGCTTCATTCGATTGTTTTCATTCGATATTTCTTATCGATTAACTATCGAATCACAATCGGATTTTACGCTGCGAGGTAGTACTTTTTTAAAATTACCTCCCCGTGACCTTGAACTTTAACCTTTCACTCATTACGTCACGAAACCGCCTACGTCACTGGCTCAGCCTCAGATGACGTCTTTCATGACGCAGCGCTTCCGGTCACGTGACCGGAAGCCATAAATCAAGTGAGCCAAAAGTCCCCTTTCCACACTACTTAAATAAAAGTGCTTAAATATCACTTACAATTATTATGTGCATTGTGTTAATATATTTCAGCAGTCTATACTGCCATCTTTAGACAAACTTAAGCTAGAATCATGCTACTCAGCAGAAATATTATTTACAAAATCAAAATAATATTTATGGGGAAGGAGTTTGTTTAGTATAACACAACTTGTTTACAGACATAACGAGGTTCTATAAGATTAGACTAAAATACTAAGTGGCTTTAATATAACGTATAACTAAAGTAGTATAAACATTTGATGCTGCGAGAACATAATGCAGAGCAGTAGGTTCTTGACAGACAGAGACGAACTAGTCAATATCCTGTAGCGGAGATGGACTGGTGTCTGTCGTGGCATTGGCTGCCCCACACCATCGCTGCGACGTAATACAAATACTTGGGGGTTCAACATGTTACTAAGAGCGGGCTCGAGTCACGAAACTGTTAGCGTTTCTACCAGTTTCTGCTCAAGGCAAATTAAAGAGGAAAACTACCCCCGTCGCAGCAAACCCGTAGCATACTCAGCGAATTACCAATGAATATATAACATAACACATTAAGCCACTTAACAGGATTCATAAGAAATATATTCACAAACAAGCGATATTAAAAATATTAATTATTCTCTATAAGAGTAACATTGGGGATGAGTACGTAGGTTTGCTGCAACACGGAACACAAAAAATGGGGTTTTATGCAAATATCAATAGAACTCATCTAAGTGAAGTCACATACCAAGTTTCATCCATATGCATTCATAAATAAGCGATATATAACATTTTAATTATTTTCAATAAGTATATTATGGGGACCGAGTACCTAGGTTTGCTGCTACGGGAAACATAGGCGAAAATTTTTTTTGTGTGAAAATAACAATACACCACAACCATATGAAGCCATATACCAAATTTAATCAGTTTATTTTCATAAACAAGCGAGGTATAACATTTTTATTTTTCTCCTTAAGAATAACATTAGACAACGTACTGAGTTTAGCACTTTCAATATCTCACTCTCCAATTGACATAGAGCAATGACCAAAATACCAAATTGTGTGTTTTTTTATACTGAATTCAATGGTGAAAAATAAAATATTATTTAAATAAAAATTACACGTGGAAACCCTAAAAACCCCATTTTTGTGATTCAAAACCCCCCTTCGGATGGTGCGATTTGACTGGTTTTCGAACTCGTTCAAACATGTGGTACTTTACACATTTGTACCAAATTTCATTAAGATTGGACCATTTTTACGAGAGTTATCGTGCTTACGGATACATATATATATATATATATATATATATATATATATATATATATATATATATTAGGGGTGTGCGATTACTCGAAACTTCGAGTTTTTGGCCGAGTATTTTAATACGATCGAACCGCGTAATTTCGGCCATAACTAACGATTTCGTCATCTAACATTGATTATTAGCGATGTCTGGACTAGGAAAATTGGCCAAATGATAAGCGGAACCTGTTTTATCGGCCGGAAACGAAGGTCAAACCGTGTTTTGTTTGTCAATACGTAATCCAGTTTGATTGTACTGACCAAAACTTTGTATTGCTACTCATATTTTATTTAAAAACCATGTTTGTATTATCAAATCTAGGGTGGTATCCAAATCCTATTACACTATTTTTAACTACCAACTGATGGCAAATACTCGCTCAAAATTACTCGAAACTCGAAAATAATTGGCACTACTCGACTCGATTAAAAAAATCACTACTCGCACACCCCTAATATATATATATATATATATATATATATATATATATATATATATATATATATATATATATATATATATTGAACGAATGGTGTTTTTGGCACCTGGGGACCTCAAAACAAAAAGTTATCATGGGCTCGGGCTTAAAGTCTTACCATGAGACCTACGGTAATAGCTTCTTCAAATTCGCTTATAAACCTACCAATTTCAGTGAGCACAAATAGTTACCCCATAACAAATATCGTAAAGATAAAATTTTGGAAACTTTTTGAATTGTTATTATTTGTGATATAAAAACTCTTCCCACTAAAATCACAGAGGTTTGATTAATCTATAAATCAAGCCATAAATCAACAATTTCTGATAATCCATTGAGGAGACGGAATTTAAAAGTTTGAAAGTTTAAAACCATCCGGTTAAGATTAACCGGCATTTTGTATTGCCTCCCAGTTTAAATTCGTGACCTAAAATAAAAAGCTAAACAGCTGATAGAATTATTTAAAATGGAATTGAGACAGAGACGTTTGCATGTTGAAACGTGGAAAAGCTCCATAACAAGAACTCCACAACAAGAACATTCGCTAGGAAAGATAATTGATCGCATTTTTAAATCACACATGGCAGTAACTACTTGACGTGAATTATTATGATTTGAATTGCACATATAAGTTAAAGGTTTTCGCAAACATATTTTAATCATTTATATTTCAATTTGTTTTACTGGGCGCGGTAGCTCAGAGGTCGAGCGCTAGCGCCTCACAAGTCAAAGCGTACGTTCGATCCCGGCCGACTGCAGTGGTTCTTTGTCACGAGCGGTCACCACTGCTTGCCCATGTGACTATTTGCCGTTACGCTGTCTTTATTTCACCACACAGGCCTTTTGGCCAATGGAGACGGTCAGTTCAGTTTAAAAAAATAGAGATTTAATTTCAATTTAGTAGGTCTTTATATTTGGTCAAAATCTATTATGAAATAAAAACTGAGCTGACTCAACAAAAGATAATTTGGTTAATTAAGAAGTAAGATTACCTTAAAAATCGTAAAACCTTTTACTAATTTCGAAGAATCAAACTTTGTAGGCCTAAACATCGTGAATAAATTGAAGTGTCATATGTATTAGGTACACAGAATATAGTTTAATATAGGCTGACATGTGAGCACAGGAGCGGTTGCTGAGTAATTGCTTGAAATTCTACAGATAAGCCAGCGACGTAATACCTTGTTTAATGAGTTAATACGCTCCTTCATCTTCATCGTGCGTCTTATGGAACGTAAACATCCAAAATCTTTGCAAGATACATTTTTTATTACAGGGTTTATCTAATGACATAAAACATCGCTTGATTCATTTAAAAATCTCATTAAGCATTTTAATACATCATTAATTTGTCTTGTCCGCTTTTAATATTTTGTTATTCTTCTTTATTAATGTTGATGTGCGGATAATGCAATTTTATATTATTTGTAATGTGAACGAGTAATTTTTTTCTTTTCTGATTAACTAGCCCATATACAACCCATATGCAGGCCTACTTTTGGTTTATAATGTGATGTAATTACAGAAGTTAGCTTAAACACATCTGATATTGCTTCTGTACTGTGGTTTGTTACCATCACCGGATGTTAAATGTTCAATTAAATTTATTTCTATTCTTCCATAACAATAACAACAGAGCTTTCCAGGGGTAAAGCCCTGAAAGTGAATGGTTTCCAAAACCCCAAAAGGCACATAGCCGTTAAAGGATTTCAAATAACACATAAACAATAAGACCTAACATTTTCGCCAGGATTTTGGTTACATAATTCGGCTAATTCTTTTAATAAATAGATATCGTTTTATAATCACAACAAGATATTTATTATAATCGAGAAATCAATTACAAAATGATTGCCATTGCATTGCTGATGAGTTTATTACTTGGGTTAGTAATGTTCACAATTCCAAAAAAAACAAATCACAAATCTATATTAAGCAGCTTAGAATTTAAAAGAATTTACATCAGTTACTTTAATAAAATAAAATCGAATAAATTTAATAAATGAAATAAAATAAATTGATTTAATACAATGTTGTAATACAAACCTTTATAATTGCCAAATTCAATTATTGAAAATTGAACTGCAATTGAAACTATATCTTCAGATGTTGTTCAAGTGATATAGTTTTGCGAAATAGATTGTATAATTTATTAATAATAAATTAACAGTAATGTTGTTTTTAAGCTACTCAATTTATAGTTTTAATATTAACTGTACATTTCATCGATTAAGTAATATGCTTAACATAATTCGGACATATTATATTTTAGTTTTTTGAACGATACCACATACAGACTTTCTTACCCTGAAGATTGTATCATAGATAATAATACAATCTTCAGGGTAAGAAAGTATGTATGTGGTATAGTTTATAATTGTTTAGTCTACACATGGCAGTAAATATTATAACTATAAATTGAGTAGCTTAAAAATAGCATTACTATTATTTTATTAATAATAAATTATACAATCTGTTTGGCAAAACTATATCATTCGACCAAAATCTGAAGATATAGTTTATTTAAAAATGTAACTTATTTATTTATAAAAGTTCTTCTACATTTACTAGGTTTAAAATCTTATACCTAAATATCTTTAATCCAAAAATTCATTATGATTGAGAGGGGATTAATTAGTGTATTACTGTCACGCACGTCACACCATCATATCAGGGAAATTGTAATTTCTTTATTAGTGAATTTCCTTTGGAAAGTGAACTATTAGCATGACCCGCACGGTGAAACTTAAGCCCGGGACCACCATAGAAGTTCCTAACATGACCCCCTGAACACGTTTTGGGGGGTCGTTCAAAATTTTATATATATATATGTATATATATATATATATATATATATATATATATATATATATAGACATATATATATATATATATATGTGTTTGCACTCTAGCGGTCACATTTTTTGTCCGATTTACTTCAAATTTGGTAGGGACGTTCCTTTCTGTAATCAGTTGGACAAGTTTGTTGGGCAAAACAATCGGAAATATCTAAACCCCTTTTTTGGGGATTAATCTAACAAATTTCGAGTTTTTGGGCCCAAAAAGGGTCATTAAAGCCACAGATGTAAAATCAATGCATGTAAAAAGATGGGAATTAGAGAGACAAAAGTTTTAAGCCCTCTCTCGTCATTGTAGCATAAATGTTTACCGAGTTATTAAAGAAAATGTGTATCGACTAAACACAGTACGTTGTCTTATTGGGGTTTTACACTAAAAAAGCCTGTTATTCCTTGTTAGAGTACTTTTATTATCCCCAGCAACCTCACGCCTACTTTCAAGCCTGTCTGGACCTTCTACTAACCTTATAATGCGCAAAATTGTATTCCCAGCTTTGCAAGTAAATGAAACCAGGAGTATCAGAACAGCCAAAAAAATCGAAGTTTTCAGATTTCAATAAAAATTGGACAAATGTATGGTTTTACACTGATTTTGAGTTTTAAAAGTTTTTATGTGGAAATTCACTTCCCTCACGCCAGCGTGCTGCGTGCGAACTCGTTTATACTTCCACAAAACATTTAAGGACCTACGTCGTCGTTTGCATTTCATAATTACTGGCTTAGTAGTGTGCAACAAATTTCATGTGAGTGTTATTATAAAGTATATGTTTTTATATTTGAATAACTGAAAAGAACATATTTAAGTGAACATTCGTAGGTCTACTACCGCGTTAAGACCAAATCTAAGTTGTTTAGTTAGGTACACTTCAAGATTAAGGAGTAGCTTTTGATATGTTTACTTCTCGCATATTTCAAATATCTGCAGTGAGAATTACACTAGTAAACGCTTTGTAAAAAGCTGCAAATAACGTAAAGTAAGACTGATGACCGGCCAGGCGGGACGTTGTGTTGTTCAACAACCGCCTCCTCGCACCTGAGCGCTCCTCTTGAGCCGCGGACACAAAGGAATAATTAATGAATCCTGAACGTTACAGCTGTTTGAACCCCAGGGAGCTGAATACGAGGATCATCTTGATAGTATTACTTTATCATTTTGTTCAATAGCTTGTAACTATTAAATAAGCAAGTAATTAATTTAGTGAATTGACTTCTGAGCGTTCAGCTTCATTTCGATTTACTATTAAGTTTGACCACCAGTAATTAAGTGGTTAGAACAGTTATTACACGTTTGTATTTTTAACTTGCATTTAAATAAAACGATATTCGTGCAATTTGTCATGAAAAACTTTAAATGGTCTTCATCTTGAAACTGATGCAGTTTCATTAATTAAATTTTAGAAAATTATTTTGAGTCCTACGATACACATTGGAGCTGAATTTAAACTTTATATATTAAATAGAAGGGAAGTTATATGAAACTTTTAAAAATCACAAACAGACCGACAGACAACACACAAACTCTATCATTACCATATAAACTAAACTAGGCATTTTATACCCATGTTTATATGGTGTTTTATGATCATCTCGACCTACCCCACACCAAATACACAAAGTATTTCCAGGGAGTTTGTATACACCCTGTATAAATATTCTGTATATCTGGCAATTTTTGTCTCGACAACTGCTCAGCTCGGAGATATCTTCCTGGATGACGATTGTGTCACATAGCCTTAAAACTCTGTGACCTTAAATAATCTAGACTTATAGATCTTATAGACATCTTAGTGATTTGGCATTTCTGATGGAACAAAAACACTGGCTACATTTTTTCGTTAATAATAAAATAAAATATTTGTATATAGCTAATTAATATGGTTGCCTCCTGACATTGACATTAAGGTAAAATAAGCGTCATCGATTTGTATGTATAATATATTTTTGCTAAAGCGCTTGTTTATCCAAACATTCCCTAAGTCAGTCCTACAACATTTTGTTCCTGAACTAGCTTACACGATGCTACCTTACTTATTTGTCCTCTTCGTTAAAGTTAATTATAATACAAAATACAATTTATTTATGTCTAATATATGCCAGTGAAAATGGGTTTTAACAATGAAAAAATTGCAAGCAGAAATATCTTTGCTGTAAAATGTGCTTTAATATTACAGTGCCCGGCAGCAAAGAAGTCCGTTGGGCTGCAGCCAATAGGATGAGAGCGCGGCGTTGACAAGTGTACAGTAGCCTCGCACAGTCCCGGCACCCTGCTAAAAGCCGCTCGAGGCTACAGACACAACTAAGCTCTGTAGCAGCTCCGGTGTGGCATGAACGGAGGGCGATTTAATTTATTCTCTTTAAATGATTAATGAGAATACATATAAATAATGAATTAGTATCATTTGCAAATTGCTGTACTATTAAATAATATAAATATTGTTAATATATATATGAATGAACAATGTACAAAAATACCTTAAAAGCTTCCGATATCCTCCTGTGTGATTTATTGTAATAGTTTTGTTTTACACAAATCAAACAAACAATAAACATTGTACACAATTTTGCGCTCACGACTATGCACCGTTTCCCTTTTTTTACCGCTTGTAGACGGTTGTTCCACGGTAAATAACACAAATACTAAGAAATAAAAAACAAAAACACAACTACCATATAACACTCAATATTAACTAAAACGTAGAACTGATCTTAAAGCATTATATGACTATTGTAACACAGTTTGTACAAATGCAAATTAAATTAGAATCGACGTCCAAAACATGAACTGTCATCTGACTTATTCCCGTGACGATCGGTAGATTTCTTGGAAACCGAGAGCCGGATATAAGTACAATACCCCTTCGCCCTACTTTTATTCATTGTTCAGAGATTTATAGGGAAAGTAATTGCCTCAATGGTTTAAATTTGGATTATAACGAGAAATAGTACTTTTATATCGCTGTTTATTTGAACTTTACTTTACTAGAACTTTACTAGATTTGTAGATATTTTAGAGTTCAGACGTTTAGTACATCAAAAAAAATCAAAATAACATCTAAGAACTCCATTTGCTAGCCTTACAATCAAAGAATCTAATCAAATTAGTTTTTAATATAAAAGGAAAAAAGCTATCGCCCTCAACTTTTTTTTAAAATGTTCGTAATTTATTGTTCTTTAACACAGTGTTACAAGATTTGTTGCAGTTTTACATGTTTTACCCGAGTGCCTTGATTTAATGTAACTAGTACACTGATTCGGCGTCAAGCGCTGTTAGAGCGGTGAAACAGCTTGGCAACCACGCGTGATGCGTATTGGTTTATTCAAGGTCACGTCAACTGCAGGCTCCGCCTCCAACGGACTTCTCTGCTGCCGGGCACTGTAAATACGAAGTTTTCTACTTCGGATCAGGTGTACTTTCGCCACCATATTTTAAAATGGCGCACATGATTTTTGAATGTTTTGTTGCACGGAAACTAAACTTTCATACGATTTTGCTAACAATTGGAATAAACATGTAGAATTACCATATCTTTGACTTGATGAAGCCGGAGCCAAAATTTCAACACCAAACTAGTATTTTTGACCATGCATTCAAATTTTGTTTAATTCTTGCCTTCTCGTCGTCATTATAGAGCAAACCAACATACAAATAGTTTATTTTAGAGTAATATTGTCCACAATAGCATACACCACCTACGTTTGATCATTTGGCAGAGCGACTAGTTACCCTAAATAGAATTACAGGAAAATTAAAAGTTCTGTTGAAGAACCTCCCTCTATAACTCACCATTTAGGTTTAACAGCATTTTGATGTTCGGCTGTTACGTTTTTGATAAAAATCGTAGGTAATAAATAAACGTTAAATAAAAAACATCATACAACGAGTCAAAATATAATATATCATAATAAAAATACTAATGTCATAGTATAAATTACTCTTGGATAAAATAAATTGTATCATTAAAATCTATTGTTAAAGTCAAGATTTTTCACAAGTTCAATAAATAAAACATGGATGAAGTCCCAACATGCTTCTTGGTGTAATGAAAGGTGGGGAAAACTGAATTACGGAGTCGAGTCTGAAGGCTGTCTCGTTGATTTTATTTCCAGACTGTTATTGTCTTCAATATTCAAGGCTTCAAGACTGTTTTGGATCAATATGTTGGTGTTACGAACACATTTCTTGGCTAATGTTGTACAGTTAATACATATTGGTGTTCTTTAACTGCGCAGTACCTTTTGTTAAATATGTTTGATCAATCTATATTCCTTAAATTTACATAGCAGAATACATTTTCTTTGCAGAAATTTTTAATTACAATGATTAAAGTCATGTTTGTTTAACAAAAGCTAGTTATGTGTTACCCAGTTTTAATTTCCCTAAAATATAAAGAGTTTATATTGTTGTACTATTAATTTTACTACCTAGTATGCCAAGTGCTTATTATTTATTTATAACTTATGAGCGCAACATACATTTGACGAATCTATTCTTAAAACGGTGTTAACTAGAAACGTGTTTAATTTTATTTTTGCCCCAGTAATTCTTTCTGTATGGTTATAATAAACCATGATTTTTATACAAACCACTAACACCACTATAACCACTGTAATGTTATACAAACCCTGACCTAAATCTAAATTACGTTTAAAGCAGCAAAAGTTAACATTAACACATGAATTATTAGTTTTAATTTTGGCTCAACCCTTTTATAGTACGATAGTAACACTTTAATACGTTTTGGATACTGTATTGTCTGATATATAACAAATGTATACTGGCGCCAGTATTGAGTAAGGCGTTCACAACATTAATCATACAAGACAGGGGAAAAGCCACATGGTGACGGTTCGGCCTAACCGGTCTTGATTGCTCGACATTGATTTCTTTTCAACATTCATGTATTTTTGTAGAACAATACAAACGATTCCATATATTTTATCATCGATATGTACAATTATATTTAAAAGTATAGTTTGGGATCTCTTAGCTTTGTCATCCTGATACACTTCAAGGTACATTGGTAAATCGAAGTTGACGGTTTACGGTGTGCAATCTACCTTATATGAATAATATAAACTTTTATAAGTGTATAAGTCGAGCTCATACATTTTGAGTTTGATGTCTTTATGTATTTCGGTTAGTAAAATAAACACACAAATTATTTAAAATCTGTACTGAGGTGATTAGTAAATGATTTAAACAGTTGTTAGGAAAATGGTCAGCTTAATATAGATTTTTAAACAAATTTTAAATGTCTTTATCTTCAAGAAGCTGCCTTGATTAATGTAATGGTGAGAATCCATATGAAATCTATGAACATTTAGGATTAAAATATGCAACAGTCTTAAAATTATATAAGGCAATCTGATGTAGTCATAACATAATAATAATTAACAACAGATCATGTGATTGCATATAGAAACATGAATTTTAATTTATTGCGTTTATTTTGTGCTTTGACCAGTTTAAATCGCATGAAATGAGTAGTGTGAACTTAAATTGATTAAAAATTATTGTCTATCCTTTATTAAACCTTTTCTGCAAATAATCAAAATATATTTGTGAAAACAAATGTTGTAAACTAACTGAGAATTTAAAATTTATTTTGTTTTACATAATAACAATTTGACATATATTTATAAATGGTTGAAACCGTTTAATTTCAATACATTTAACTCGCTTGCAGCAATCTATACCGGTGAAAAAAAATAAAATTGGAGATTTTCAAGGATCTGCAAAAACATAAACTACAAATGAATTTGTTTATATCTAATAACACTTTTGGTGGTCCAGCTAGAGGTTTATGCTTTCAATAAACTGTAACCAAGCATATACGAATAAAAAAGTAATTTGTATGTGACAAGTGGATAAATACAAATGTAATATTTGTATACAACAACTTATGGTAGCTTGTACAGAGGACAAGTTGACGACACTAATTTTAAACCTACTCCGCACTCCTTTCTATTAGAGAGAGCACTGAGACCATCACAAATCCTCCTGATTAGGGCAATTGCTGCCTCTCAAAGAACCGGGGTTTATTACCGTACTTTGATCTCATTTACCTGGTTTTTACCTAATTTACTTCTAAATTACCTTAATTTTCATAAAACGTTTGATTCATTGGTAATGCATTACAATTACAAGGTGGTCATAACTACCCGACATCATAGTTCAGTCGTTATATTTAATTTTACTTTTATAAAAACATATTACTCATTCTACTACTTAATTCTTTGGAAAATCTTTATATACTTAACTATACTTATATACTTAATACTTTAGTTTGGTTGTTATTTGGAACAACAACATGTACAATATTGGAGCCGTAGCCGTTTTAATACCGGTCACACAAATCCATCTCCTGCCGCGGATATTGACTGCTTCATCTCTGTCTGCCAATGTGATGCAGAGTAACAGCTGTTCCGAACTCGGATCTCTTGACTTTAAGGTAGTTTATTTGCTTATCATTAGATAACATATAAATAGGAAATATAAATAAATACATTTGTATTCAAATATTATTATGTTGAAGCAGTTAATAAAAGTTATTGATGGACTAGCGGGAAAACATAAAAGTATGAACAGTCTTGGCAATATGTACGGTCAGCAAATTAGTTATATTTTTAATTTCATTTAGTACATTAGTATTTTTATAATGACTCCTTTATGACAATCGCTTTAAAAATACATCCCTAAGTTACAGCCTGGGCGTTCAGGGACGGGGTGTATCGGATTAGTGGACCTTCACTCAACGTAAGTGCAGATACGGACCGTCAGACAATGGTTATGGTCAGGTTACCTGAAACCCCACCATCGACTCATAGCGAATTGCCTATAGTGCTATTACGATTTCTAGTAAAGTCTTTTAAACCTTTTGTTATGATTACATTTTCGGCGCGGCGCACGGCGTGTACATGAAATCGAATAAAAAAAAGTCAAAACCCGACCATTTGAGTTTGGACTCGTTTTATTGGGATTTCATTAACACGCCGATAATTTCATCATTTGTGAAAAGTCAGTGACGGAGCGAGCAGGTAGCCTGCCTACCCAAGGTCTGGCTGACCGACTCTGTGCATGCGCCAGCTAAGAGTTGCTACTCCGATACGTGCCGTCCCTAAACGACCAGACAATATCATTATTGTCATAGTTATTATTGTATTAATAATATTATCGAGTGGTTACTCAGAAAGCCGGTATGATAGTTCGTTATTCAAGTAAAAATACACATGAAGTAATCGTTTTTTGTATGTCTATTTTTAAGGAGGTTATAATTCCTGATTCTACCTATTTAAAACAAAAATGTTTACAGTAATTATACCTTTCATGTTAAATTTCTTCATACTTTAATTGTATAGTGTGTAACAAACATAATGATTTAACAAGGTTTCATAATCTACCATCAGTATCATATTGGGAGGAACTGAGCATGGTTATATTATTTCGGATTGTAATTTAAATCTGTCATTATTTACCCCTCTTAGTAAACAATTCCATATCTTCTTTTATAACCAGTTTTAGATGACGAGATTTACCTATCTACTCGTAGATTATAGTTACTTCTTATAGTTTTTATTTTATGCCAATAAGTTCAATATGACGATTATAAGTTAAGATTATAAAATAACAGATCAAGATATATAAATGTAGAAACGCATGTTTTAATTAAATGCTTACACTCGTCAATAGGCGTGGATTCAGTTATGGGAAGGAAACTATGTGTGTGTTTAATATTTGTTGTTGGTTGTGTCCCTTTTAAAAAAAGATATATAAAGAGGAATTAATCAAACGACTGTTTTAGACATAATAAAACACTACAAATAACGCAAAGTAAGACTGATGATATGTTCAACAACCGCCTCCTCGCACCTGAGCGCTCCTCTTGAGCCGCGGACACAAAGGAATAATTAATGAATCCTGAACGTTACAGCTGTTTCAACCCCAGGGAGCTGAATACGAGGATCATCTTGATAGTATTACTTAATCATTTACCCTAATTTTATTACTTTCAAGCGTTGTGTTTCATTATGCCAGTATTTTAAACAACTAATGATTGAGGTGATACACGGCTCACGTGAGTTTATATAACTGGTGATTAAAAACATAAGTTTATAGTTGGCGAAACACTGTAAGAGCTTTCAACTATCACCGTTCTCAACAACCATGCGACTCTGCAAGAAGTATATCCATTTAACATAATAGCTTATTTAAACATGTCTTTGTTATTATAAATAATGTTTTCTTAATGAAATAGAAATATTAGTGTAACCATCCGATCAAATTAAAAGGAAATATTCGTAAGAAATGAAGGTCATATTCGTAGATTATGAAGGGTGATGCGGCGGAACCCTAAATGATTTTCAACACCGCAATAGGTTTCCATGTGCTTTGTGTGGATTGTCATAATTCCCATTATATTTTAAACTTAATTGGTCCATTATCCTGCACGTGATCAAGCTTAAAAATATTAATTCAGAATTATAATTTATTGGCATTAAAAACAATTTAAAATTAGTTTAGGGTATTATAAATAAAGTGAAAAAAATAAATTAGTGCAAATTTCATATTACACCGCTTCACATAAGCCTAAGTACTTTATCTCCCAGAATAAGTAAGTAACAGCTGTGGTTTACCGTCATATTTTACCTCGAGCCTTGGATTAAGATATTTGGGTCACATACATTATTCTTTATGAAGTATTACTACACCGTTTTCCTAGACTATATTATTTTCATTCCACTTCCAATTCCATTATTAAACTAATCAAAACGGTCATGCTATAAAATAAGTAAATGTGTTAAGTCTAATAAATGAAAACCTGTTTATGGAGTGAAATAAAAAAATTGAAGCATTTAATTACATTTTACAGGTAAATTTATTTTATTTTGTATCCAAGCAGATACATTGTTCGCTTGAATAATTCTTAGTTACACAAAGAATTACGGATTTAAACTGACCAAGAAATACGTTATGGTTCTTTAATATTTTTTTTATCAAATTTGTTCTAAAATTATTTTTACAATCTAAGTAAATTAAAATTATAAACTTTGTCTCAGTTGGACATCAGTTCAAGAAATGTAACAGTGAAGTCCTTACAATAATTCTATTAAATAAATATTAAATGAAAACAGAATTGCATTTAGAAACAATAACCCAACAATCAGCATTAACGTTAATTGTTTTCATGCAACTATGCAATATTATTCATATTTCCAATATATATCTAACCATCAAACAGATTCCCAATATATGAAAACAATTACTATATGACTAACTACTGCATGCGGTTTTATCTGGTCATCGATTTTACAAGTAAAATATACATAATTACTTAGTATAACTATTCTAGTAAACCTTTTTGTTACGTCTTACATTTCCCAGACCAGTTCTATTGCTTGAAATGTTTTCCTGTTCGCACAATTCAACCTCAATATTTTTAGAACTTCAAGTTATTACTATAGTTAGACACAAAATATGATTAGTTAAGTGCTGCTCTATAGTCAATGGTGCTACATCCTAATCAGCAATGTCCATACAAGTGTTGGAGTGTGCCTATTTTACCTCTAAATTTTAGGTTAATTACGAATTTTAATTGTTATAATTTTATACAACTTTTGAAGAGGATTAAAATGCAAAGATTCTTCGGATTGCAGTTGGTTGAATGAACTCGTATACAAGTGTGATAAATGACATCAACTTTTATTTAAATATTTTTAATTTTCTTTCGTTTTCGTGAAATATAGTTAAGAATATTACCAGAATTGACTAATCTATAAAAAATCAAACTAAATACTAATTATCTTGATATTGCTTTTATTTAGTTTTTTTTTGGATTTTTTTACCATAAACTGTTTATGCTACTAAAAAGTAAAACACCTTAAGAAATTCCAAATTATTTTTGCCTTTTACTCACGTCAACCATGATGGGTTGGTTCCATTTCACTATCGTAATTATATTTATATATTTACCTCCGACATCTCACTTAGCACTTATACACTTGTATACTTAGTGCATCGCAAATAAATGTGGTATAGATTTGTTCTACAGTGAAACGTTAAGGAATATTATTAATGTGACACACTAAAGTTAAAACTCTTTTGCACTTTACTAAAATATATATTTTATTAGCAGCATTAACAAAGGATAAATGTGTTATCTTTGAAGTTCATTGTTTAGATCAAGATGTTTAACAAGTTCGATAAACTAAACATGGCTGTAATCCTAACATGCTCTCGTATTAATGAAACACCGGGAATTTGTCTTCATTACGGAGTCAATTATGACGGCTGCATCGTTGATTTCATTTCAAATTTGCTATCTATTTTAATTCATTGAATATTCTAACGCTTTTTAAATAGTTATTGAACAACTAATCAATATAATGATAATGAATCCAGTAAATTATCACAAAGTAATGATTTCACTAAAGTACAATTTATTCAAGATATGTGCACCTTATAAAGAAAAGAGGAAACCCCGTTATTAATGATATTCAGACGTAAAATGTATAGGCCCTAATTAAACCATATAGCATAACAATTAAAATATTAATGAGCTAAAATAAAGTTAAATGCAAAGACAACAAAGAACAAAATGTGAAGTTTTACTTAAATTATTCCTTTTAAATGTGGATAGTACTTTAATAAAGAGGCTATCGTTATGATTTTATTTTTATTGTTCTAAATTAATATTGCTGGTCCAATTTCCAATCGATTTTGTGAACCTGAGTCTGATATGTTTTGAACTAATGCTGGCGCCTCGGACTGGGGGTGGCGTCTACAACATTCATCATATCGGACAAGGGACCAGCCACATGGCGACGTTTTGGCTTAACCTGTCTGCCTTGCTTGTATGAACTGATTTACTTTGAACATATGTATTCTTGTAATACAACTCGAAAGACTATAATGACTTGAATACTATTACTTTCAACTCCAACTATTACATCCAACTCGTTTCCTTTAAACTAATTGGGTTGTATTTAAATGATTATGTACTGATTTTCATTGCTTTAATTACTAATTTAACGGACCCTACTCGAATACAAATTATTCTATAGTAAAATCAAGCATTGAGTGTTTTAAGCTTTGTGAGCAACTTTAAAACATTTTTCTGGTTGCGATTTTTTTATAATTTGACGGAATATGAATAAGGTAATTCATATATTAATACTCGCTTAAACCGAGCAGCATACCTGTTTACATGATATTAGTAGCTATAGACCAGTGAAAAAAGACAAATATGGTTTGAGAGAACTAAACAACTGAAAAACAAATTTCTTTTTAGATAGTTATGAATATTTTAGTGTTAGGGAATTAAACTTGCATGACTAATTGTTAAATAAATTGTAATAAGTAATAATAATAACAATAATTGTTGTTGTTGTTGTTAGCTGAGCATTTTAAATAAAAGAAGCACATTGAGATACATAATTTATCTCAACCTGTCCTCCAAGTTAGAACAATTAGATATTATATTTTAAAGAATTTAGTTTATTTTTTTAAATTTTATTTTATCTTATGAAAACAGTTTTAAAATTAGCTATGACAGGAAACTTCGCAGCTAATATATATATTTTTTACTTATTCCAAATAAACTTTACATAATAAACTTTACGAATAAACCTTTACATAGGCCTATTTATAAAATAGCAAAAATATTTATATATCTGTGCTGGTGCCTTGTTTCAGTTGTACAAGTAGAGAACCGAAAAAAGATTTTACTGTTTTAAACTGCGAAGTATTAAATAGTTTTAAGTTTCAGTTTGAGCCACAATAACTGAAGTGTCCTGACCGTCCTGCATTTTCTTTAACTCAAATATTGCTTTTGAATTATTTAACTTTTTTTCAAATCGGTCCGCAATCATTAAAAAGTGGTCCGCAATGTGAACAATATCTTAAAACCAGTCCGTTTTCAAGTTATTATTATTGAATATTTCATCAAACTGTTCTCGATTATGATAGTGCATTTAACAAACGATCAACATTATAAGTAACATAGTCTGTTAGGAGTGAGACGTGGTTTGTAACCGGAACCCTTTATAAATAAAATATAAGTACAATCTATTACTGCGGCGATAGTGCCGAAATGAAACGTCATGTATATTTCACGGACAGTGAGATTAGTACAGCAAAAAGGAAAGGCAATTTCGAGCTGTAAAGCAGCTTATCTTTTGCTCAGAGATTCCATTAAGATTCTACAACTCTTTGCAAACCATTACAGCAACCCTGGCATTTTAAATGAGGTTGAGGGTTTTTTATAACGTGTTACTTTTAACCAACTCTTTATAGTTTATTTAAAAATCTGATCGAAGTAGTTAGTTTTCAAATCTTAATATATACAAATTAATTCCTATTTCCCTTGGTCACGCCATAACTTGAGAAAGAGTGAACCAAATTGGATAATCCCGTTTTTGTTGTGTTCGTTAATGTCAGGACAAGGTGTTTATAAAAGACAATTTTTAATCCGACCAAAGGGCTCTTTCCCACTGGCCTTCAAAGTTCCCATTGATTTGATCACTGATTTGATCAAAGTGCAGTTAGTTACACCAAACAGCTGTTAACAAGGATTATATCTAAATATACTTGAAAGGCAAAAACACATGTTCATTATGGAAATAACAAACCTACTTAAAAAACTATAAAAAATAGGCAAGTGAGCGAAGCGAACGAGCTCATCTTGAAAATAAACGAGTATTTGACATAAAACAAATTCAATGATATTAGGACAAGACAACGTCTGTTGGTCCAGTTAGAGATTGATAAAGCTTTTGTACTTTTCCTTTCGGGTCATATTTAACAAAAATTATTTATTTTTCCGACTGATACCAGAGATATGTATGTCTTAGAGCAACACAACGATGTACGGCCACTAACACTAACAATAACCACAAAATTGTTAATGGCTCCTACCAAAGTTTAAGAAATCGGCATTGGACACAAATTTCCAACGGCCACACCAAATATAATTAAATAAACGGTATCAGGAAACTGACACATACTTTCTCCCTTTTAGCCAAACTTTGACAAAAATATTTGTTATTTACTAAATATAGAATATGAAGTATAGATAAATGTACAGAAAATTGTCTAAAATAGTTGTTTTCAGAAATATCCACCCAAATTGCTTTTTTGGAGGCACTATAGAGTCCGTTGCTACACACAGTAGTTTTGAGAGGGGAAATGCCCCCTTGCCCCCCCAGGGTTAAATAGCAACACATTTCGAACATCATCTGTTGATCAATGCTAACTTGACCTGCATATCAAATGAAATTGATCAGTAAATAAGAGAGAAATAGTTATTTTTGTATTCCCCATAAGAATAACATTGGACAACGTACTGTGTTTACCGCTAAATGAAAATTTCAATTTTCTCCGCAACTAGCAATCGTAGAATAGTAATTTAAAATACTAATTTATTTAGTTTTTTGAGCTCTTTTTAATGGTGAATAGTAATCTTTTTTAACATTTATGATTTTTTATGAAAAATCCAAAAAAACTGAATTTTTGATGTTTTAAGTCCTGTAATTTTGAACCCGCATTTTTCCAGAAATGCGGGTGGTGTCATTTTGTTGGAAACCTAAAGTTCTACAAACCACGAAAGTTTAATCAAAATCGTTAGAGCCGTTTTTGAGAAATTTGGATTTTTCATGTTTTTTGGCGGTTTTTGGGGGATAATTACCCTTAAAAATCAAAAATTCAAAAAAATGAAAAAAACGCCTGGAGATATCGTGGATTAGTACCTACACGCCAAATTTCATAAAAATCGGCCCATAGGTTAGGGCTCTAGCTCTGTACACATCCACACAGACACACACACACACACACACACACACACACACACGGACACACACACACACACACAGACAGACATCACGTAAAAACCACTTTTTTGGGTTCAGGGAGCACCAAAACGAATATTTCCACTGACAACTCAAATTCGAAAATTTTTACGAAAACAATACTTTCTCCATATACTATGTATAGGGGGAGAAAGTAAAAACAACCACCCAACCTGGCACAATATGTATTTGACTGTCTAAATTAAACTACATATCCTGTCAAGGGCCCTAATTTTAAGGATTAAAATTACAGGGATTAAAAATGTCCCTGAGGCCTGATTAGGTAAGGATGACAGTCTAGAAACCGTAATAGCCTTTTAAAGAATAATAATATCTTTCTACTAATATTAGTCTAATTTGTGTTTGAGATTCTTGCTTTATAAAGCTAAAATACTAGTCTCATTGAGATGAAATGAAATTTCAAAATACTTAGAGACTATACCCCTTTGACGGTTTAAAAATGTAAAAACTAATATAGTATAGTTTTATTTTATAAATTAGTTACTTATATAGCGTTGTTAACATACAAAACTGTAAACCCAGATCACCTGCATTCATAATAATTCACCCGTACAAATTTGATTGCTATGGATTAACGCGAATTTTAAAGATAATTAGCTTATTAAGCAACTATGAAACCCCAAAATGAAGCCGGATACTTAACTCCTTTACATAGGTACTTTAGCTTGTAATTAGTTAGCTACGATGTAGGGACAAGCTACGGAGGGTTCTGCACAAAGGAATCTATAGATTCGTTCCTCTGTGGTTCTAGGCAAGAAAAGCCTAGGGACGAACAGCTACACGGTATTGTTAAATTTTGCCAAATAGTGGTGTTTGAAATATTTAATATAATTAATTAACATACATATTGCATTTTTGCTAAAATAAATAAATAATTACATACATATGCTGATATATTGTGTTTTTTTCAATCGTTTCTTTGTGCTTGATAAAGAGAATATCTCGGAATATTGCATCAGAATGGTTTAATTTCATAAGAGTATATATCATGGAAACTCCACCTGTTCTCATTAGGTGTATTTATGTCATTCTAGAATACAAGAAGTCCCCCTTAAGTGTAATTTATTGTTCTTCGCTTTATGAAACGTCTTACCCTCCATTTACTATTACATGAAGGCAGTACACGACTTGCCAAGCTAATTTAAACTAATATTTATCACAAAAAAACTTGTTTTTGCTCGTAACAGTGAAGTGATCTCATTTTACTATTTAATTTAATATTTTTGCACGGTGGATTAAATTACAAGCCAAGCTAATTTAAACTAATACTTATCACAAAAAAAACTTGTTTTTGCTCGTAACAGTGAAGTGATCTCATTTTACTATTTAATTTAATATTTTTGCACGGTGGATTAAATTCCAAGACTTTAACCTTTAGACTACTTTCCTCTCATTAACAATACAACTGTTTTTCCTTATTGACGAACCTCTTGTCACCCCCCTCAATCTCAGCATTGTGATCAACTGAACAACTAGGGATTTTATGTGGCCAATAAACCCGTCTGGCCTAATTGACCACTTTACTAATGACTCGGAGACATTTTCCCCTTTCTGACACAAAACTCTACGAAAACAGGCATTCATTTAAACAGCATTAATTTAAATGTAATATAAAATAGATCAAAATAAATGTGCATTACATAAAATTGTCATGATTCAACAGACGTTATTAAAAGCGGTCGATAATACAATAAACTTCGTATGATTTTTTTTATTCATGTAGAAAGCATTCTTTGGTAATTTGGTTACCAATTAAATAAAAGGATCACTAAAGGTGGAAAGAAATCGCGGGAAAGACTAAAATATTTTAACAAAATTTACATCCGAACAGGCAGCGAAAACTTAAAAGCTTGTTATAGAACCTTTGATCGTATTTAGGTTTTCAAAATGTCACATGATACAACGTACAAGTGATATATATTTATTTATTCCGTATTTAAATGAGATTGTTTTCAAATTGTTGACTTTGTTGTTTGTTTGTGAATATTTTCTTCAGTTATAACCAACTTATATTTATACATATTTTAGTGTCATAGCGAAAATTATTACTTTTATTAATACTATTCCTTTGTTTGGCCTTTGCTTGTAGGGTAAAAGTAATATAATTGCAAGAATTACTTTAATTTTTCAGTCATTGTATGTATTTATTGGGTAGTAATTTTATATGTGACTAGCCGACCCGTTGCAGCTTCGCCCGCGTAAACTATGATAGTTGTGTGTGCTGCATTCTGTGGTTAGCCCATGGAACTACTACGAATCAAGATCAGTTGTTTCATCACCTCAAACCAAAGTGAGTGACCGTAAGGAATACATGGGATCTTTGAGACCCAGCGGGGTGGAACACAGGGGGAAGTTTGTAGTACCGTTTCTTAGCAAGCAACTAGGGCCAAAGGGTAACCTATATGTCAAATTTAAACTCTTTAGGCCTTATAGTTTATGGAGGTTTCGTAATGGGTCAGTCAGTGAAATTTGGATTTTATATAATAAGATTGGTACCATAAGACTGAGTGGCTTCGTATGTATTTAATTTATTTCTGCAATAACAAATATTTTTAAATCCAGTTCAGTTGATCTAAACTGGATTTTAAGCATTCTAATTACCCAATTTTAGTAATACCGTTTGAAAGCAGATCCGTTTATAAGAATCAACCGGTTGTAGTAAAACAGTTTGCGATACCGATAGTGAGTTTTTAATATCGGCTATTTTTCCCCGATTTATTACATCGATCGGCCCAAATCCGCAGCTGATGAGCGCGAGCCCCAGTTACACGTAGGCTTATGTGCTCAGTGCGGGCGACGTGTTTCCGCATCTCGATGGGAACCTACTGCGTCACTCCGACTCCTACGTGGGAAACTGTTTCAGGATATTGATACACTTTGTATAAGATATACAATTTAATGATTTTTGTGGTTTAAATGTGTTTTCCCTGATAAGTGTTTTACTTACATTAATAAAAAATACTGTTTACGCGAAATTGTAGCTGTCACGAAGAGATTGTTTGGTAAATATAAAATAAATAATAACTGTGGCTATGCCAAAAAAATTAACCCGTTTATATCTAAAATCAATTAAATATTAATAATTAATAATATGCTTGGTTAAAGAATTATTTTCATGGAAAACATAAAGTACAAATTTAATTTTTTTAACTAATCATATATACCCGGCCACCACGTAGGGAGGAGCGAACGGGTGACTTATCCCCTGGTCCACGAATTCCAGGGACTCCCAGCTAAAAAGAGAAAAATACCAATATATAAAATAGGGGTCTCTGTGTCCCCCCACAGGATATTTTCCCCAGGCCCCCAATTGCCTCGTGGCAGCTCTGTATATACATACATACGATCAAAGCTTCAAGATAAAAAGACAAGAACATAATTCTGTCAATTGTGTAATGACAAACAAATAGCACACAATTCAATTTTGTAACCGATTATTGCCGAAACAGCATTTGTAATTTACCCGAGAGGTTAAATGTTAAAGGTAAGTTTAACATGTATAATAATAATGGTCACAGGTTAATAAGCATATCCGCATAACTAATCACTTATTTTATTTTACTCAGGTTTGCGTTATTTTTTAAACAAAACGAGTTCGCACGCAGCACGCTGACGTGAGGGAAGTGAATTTCCACATAACAACTTTTTAAACTCAAAATCAGTGTAAAAACATACATTTGTCCAATTTTTATTGAAATCTGAAAACATTGATTTTTTGGCTATTCTGATACTCCTGGTTTCATTTACTTGCAAAGCTGGGAATACAATATTGCGCATTATAAAATTAGGAGAAGGTCCAGACAGGCTTGAAAGTAGGCGTGAGGTTGCTGGGGATAATAAAAGTACTTTAGCAAAGGAATAATAGGCTTTTCTAGTGTAAAACCCCCATAAGACAACGTACTGTGTTTAGCCGATACACATTTTCTTTAATAACTCGGTAAATATTTATGCTAGAATGACGAGAGAGGGCTTAAAACTTTCGCCTCTCTAATTTACATCTTTTTACATGCATTAACTTTACATCTGGGGCTTTTCTGAACCTTTTTGGGCCCAAAAACTCGAAATTTGAAAGATTAATCCCCAAAAAATGGGTTTAGAGTTTTCCGATTGTTTTGCCCAACGAACTTGTCCAACAGATTATAAAAAGGAACGTACCTACCAAATTTGAAGTAAATCGGACAAAAGATGCGACCGCTAGAGTGCATACACATATATATGTCTATATATATGTCTATATATATATATATATATATATATATATATATATATATATATAAAATTTCGAACGACCCCCAAAACGTGTTCAGGGGGTCACGTTAGGAACTTCTATGGTGGTCCCGGGCTTAAGTTTCACCGTGCGGGTCATGCTAATAGTTCACTTTCCGAAGGAAATTCACTAATAATACCAATTATTATTCATAATTCATGTACGATGGGAGGTTTATCTAGGTTCTAAATAAATAAGAAGTCTTACTATTATAAAATATAATAGCGATCTAGCAACATGTTTCGTCGGGGTTTATGTACATCTAATTTAAAGAGTAAACCAAGGTTTAGAAGACGCAGACGATTAGACACATGCAGAACCTAGAACATCTATACAGTGTTATTAAAACAGGAAGTTTCTTTCAGGTAATAATTTGATGTTTTTACATAATTTTTGAATGCAATTATTTTTTAATGCCTAAAACGATTTAACTTTTAAAAGGGATACCAAGTTTGTTTTTAATTTCACGACCTAAATACGATATACGGATTTTTTTATGACACTCCACTATTAATCCTGTGATAATCACGGTCCTAAATTAAATAATCAAGTAAATTACTATAAGCTGTGATAATACAGCACGGGTGAGTTGTTTTTCCCTGCTAAGTACTATGGGGAAGAGAAAGTAATCACATAAAATGTCTTTTATCTCCCTCAGTTTTAATCGCTTGTTGACAAGAGGGGTCTGATTACGTATAACACATTTACCAGCCCTGCAATAACAGCCACTCCCCTGTACACACGACAACGCGGCGCCTGGACTGTGTAGTTGTCGTATAGGCTGTTTAATTACTGTAATTTTATTTTATTTTCACACTTTTTTAGCCAAATTTTACTGAGAAATCATGTTGTAAATTGGCTAAATTTGTATCCCGTACTCTTATATGAGCAATGTTTGCTTGATTGGTTGGTTGGTTGCACAATTCTCGAAAACAGCTCCGAGGATTTCCTTCAAATTTTAGAAATAACTTAAGTTCTGGTTTAAAAATAAGTTCTAGACAGGCCTCATCCCCAGTAAAAATAAAATAATGTTAAAAAACGAAATTGAAAAGTTAAAAAATTTAACATTGGGCTTATGGAGTTAAAAATCAAAACAAAAGAATTGTAACAGCTGTTCATAATCAATCAGGGAACTGTCAAAGTCAAACTTTTTTTATAATTAATTGTTGACATGTGGTTTCCTGAGAGCAGAGATTAAAAAATTTGAGTGAAGATTGAATATATAGAGTAGTAAAATAAAACAAAGGGACGTTGAGCTATAAATAGCAACTGGAGTGACCTTAAAAATGTAGGAAAGAGGCAAATGAGTTATACAAATCTGATTATCAGTAGGGGGAAGTGGTGAAACATTACTCCAAGGCATCTAAACAAACTGATTGGCCTTCCCCCGAGCAAGGCTCGGCACCCAGGTACTTGGGTTAAAACGAGGATTCATTTGTGTAATATACTTTAGAATACTGATGAATCCATAGAAGATACGATAAATCCATCCCTATGGTAAAACTATTCTTACGTGGGACTCACATTCAAGGCCTTAATCACTTACTTACCGAATAAGATGCCAGCGCAACTAGGGGGTATTTTAAAGCGAATATGAATTAATGATGAGTTTAGAATGGTGAGATGCAGTACTAAAGAATCAGTTGGTCTTATAGACCAACTGATTCTTTAGCCAGGATTATTAATTAATAGCCAGTGTAAAAATAAATCCACTCTAGTTGTTAAAAGTTAGTTATTTTATATATATGCTGAAAGAATTGGGATAAGCGAAAAATACATTTTATCTATACACATCACCTTGAACAAATATTTTATTTTTTAGAAGTATGACAAATGAATGATGTACAATTATTGCTTACATACGTCGCATGACTATGGATTACACAAATCACAAAAATAGGCCAAATAAATACGAATGGAAACAAAATTAAACAACACTGTTAAGCTACATGCTAATTTAATAAATAAGTGATTTAAAAAAAAGTTTTGATTGATAAACTGTAGGAAAGCCTTTAACAAAAAGAAAATAATTATATAGTTTCCAGGCTGAATCTTTCATTCAGCTTCTTCATTCATCTCACACAACAGGACGATCTCAAAGAGTCCTCATAAACATATGCAGCTTTTAAAACGTGTAATATATCAGGAAGCTCACGCAGACGGTTTGATTGTAAGGGTCTCTAGATATATTATTTGAAGTCGTTAAAGCCCATTAATTTTCAGGGAATAAAACTAAACATACAAATAAATAAATATCAATATATAATTTTGAAATATTTTAAATCAAAGCTAGAACTACATTAATCAAAAGAATGTACAAGAGTTATTTAAAATCAAATGATTAATTTTCTATTCAAAGGTATTGCATTTAATTATATAAGTTATTCAAAGTCAGATTATAAATTTTTCAGTTAAAAGATACTTTATTTTGACTGTTTCGATAAAGGATTTTAACTTGCAAAGTTCAACACAACAGCATTAAAGAAATGCGATGTTTAGAACCTCAATCTCTGAATGGTTTACAATCTTTGATCATTGTAGAGTTGAATTAATAAGGAGCAATAAAAGTATTTCAATTCAAATCTGAAATGAAACATTTATAATCCTTTTGAATGAACATAAATAAAGTCAATAACTAGTCGTTGCTTCTATTGTGTGAAAATAATGAGAAGAAAGTTAAATTATGTAATATAATGATATTTTAGTGTATAATTAAAAAACATTTATTATTGATGTCGTTATTATTTGTTATTTATCATTTACTTAAGTATTTATTTTCTTGTTTAATATTGGTTAAAGGTAGCGATGTTTACTTTGTTCATCTGGCTCACCTTTAGATTGAAGAGGATGTTGTTTACAAGAAAATACTGTATTGTAGTTCATATTTTTGAGGCTTCTAGGGTTTTTAAAAGCTGCATTGAATATCATGCATAAAATCATAAAAAAAATTTTAAATTCAAAATGAATTTAATTTGTAGAACTTTTTGTGATTAGTTTGCGTAGTTGCCAAGACGTACTTGATAACTACGCAAATTTAAAGTACAATAACAAACTATGTTTGATGTTCAAATTAATTTCAACCCACACAAAAGTAGAACTTGGCGAAGATGTACACAGATTATTGTTCCTGTAATCCAATAAGGACAGCAATAGACTAGGGCGGAAACGGAAGTGATGTTACAGCTGATACTGACGAGAAACCGGATATTGAGATTGAGACTTACCTTGCTGCCCCTAGGCGTGTTAACTACATATCCTTTACTTTGTTGGATTATTGTTTAGGAATATTTGTTTGGGCCCAACGGATTCCATGTACTGTGACAAAATAAAACATGAGAAAGATAAACGAACATTACATTTTAAAATTAACGTTTATAAGCGCTTGTACTAAGGAGTTACATTAATAATAAATCATTGATCAAACAATTTCCAGACGTAGCAATCGTTTTCTTTTGGCGTAATATTTAATAAAAGGTTTTATCAAAACAAAATCCAAACACTGTTAACAATCTTAGAATATTTTATTAGTATAATTTTTACCTGGTATTAAGAATGGTATGGTTAGTGCCAATACCACCCAACAGGATAGGACAGGTAGTAATCTTTCATTCCCTTGTCTACCTCACCTGGCTTGTTTCGTTTGCCTTATGAGAACGGTAGATTCACAATTGCTGCTGGCCAGGCGTAAGTTGTGGTCATACTAGGAACTAACAGAATAATATATTAATGTTTAGATAATATACTTATTAATGAAAAACACCGTTTGTTTAAATTATGCTCAATAGGAATTTAATTTTAGATATGAATGATAGTTTTCTGATAATAAATTATCCAGAAAAAGGTTTTTATGTTGGTAAATCTAATAAAAAGAAAAGGAAAATTCATCATTAACAACAACAAAAATCATCGGGGAGACACCGTATTTTTTTAAGTAATCGCACGCAACTTCAAAATACATTTTATTGCAACACACTTATTAATTAAAATAAAATACTTAAGATTCTAGAAGATGTAATTGTTTACATTAGTACTTGATAGTATTCATCTTTTAACTTATCAGAATGGAATGTACGTACAACTTGCTATTATAATTGTACATCTCACAGATTTATTTCCGAAATGAAATAAACACGAGTTAAGAATAAAATAAACTGGATATTAGTTATGGAAGTTAAGTTATATTAGGTAATGGTCGTATTAAAAATATAAAAATTAATTAAATTAATATACAAATTAGTAAAGGGGTTGTTCAAATCCGATGATTCTATTGTTATTGCAAATACGCTTTACAATGTAAGTTAATTATATTTCACACATTTACATTTTTTTAATTAAGGAAGAAAGTATTTGTAAAAAGTGGATATTTGAGTACGTTCGAAGCTAAGAGATCGATCAAAGTATTCTTTATAAAGTAATTTACATTAAACTGTCACGTAATTCGGAGCGACTGGATGATTACATTTAAGTTTAGCAGATTCTTATTAAAATTGTTATATAACTCCAAAGTAAATACGTTATTTTCCTCAAAATATCATTAGAACAAGACATAGAATCCTAAAGGTTTACAGATATACACTTACCATCTCATTCGTCGTTATATTTGACATAATTTGTTTCCACTTACAAAACCACAGTAATTCAACCATAAGCCTACACAAGAGTGTCTGTTACATAGGTTCCCCATTAGACACAGTGTAAAGTAGCAAGTCCCAGGGGATGAGGGGCGGGTCTATAATCAGGGTCGAGGGCCCGAGGGAACAATTTGCGGCTTCCCACTAAGACTGAACAAGCCTAAAAAATATACATATACATATATATATATTGGTAAAACACATTAATAGTATAATTTTATTAAAGTAACAAAACACAAGTAGTAAAAGTGTTTAGGTAAGTATTAAAAGGTTCTTTTTAACTTAAAAAGTCATATTTTAAAATATAAACACTACTAATAAACAAAATAAGCAGAATTACCTGTTTTAGTTAGCCTTAAATTGGAGTTTTACTTCACTACTGTTGGTTAGTTGTGTTGTAAACATACCCTCACAAAAATAAACACAAATTCACAATGGTTACTGAGTTATAATAAATAATAATTCAGGTGTTCGAATTCTGAGTTCAACCTTGAATTGCAAATATAAACATTTCCTAGCACATGTTTACTTTAATTTGGACCTAAGTATGCAAAAAGCTCTTAAAAAACGTAGTTTTAAAACAATAAACATGGACGTCTTAGATCTAAGAAATCGACTTATACCTACTTAGATTTCCGGTGGTCAGACTACTAACTGTGATGATTTGTATCACTAATATCATGCTTAATTTAATTTAACTATTTAAATACAATTCGGATAAGCAATATGTTCGGTCAGACAATTATTTGATGAGTATTTAAATTGTTCCGTAATTTTTGTAGTGCAGAATGAAGTCGTAAATATTAATTAACTACGTCTTCAGGTTTTAAATACTTTTTAAAATGATTTAGTTTATAGTCAGACCACAAACTAAAATAAAATTGGTACAGAATGAAAATGTTGCTTTACTATATATAGTTGTTACAAGACCTATAGATTTTATTAAGTTATATTTTAATATCAAAATCAGAATACTTAATCAGAACAGAACAGACCGTAACTAAACTGTTATTGAAATATTTGTTTTCAATACATTAGATTCAGCAAACGTTACGGCATATATTGAATGGCGACTGGCGCCAGGACGGGGTAGCGTCTGTAGCTAGTGCATTCATCATACGTGGACAATGAACACAGTACACGACGCGACGATATTGTGGGTTAACTGTTTTAACCCAAGCAAAAACCGAGACTGTATTTAATATTTCTTCATTATAGTTATGACTTTCAATGTATGTACAATTAGCAGTTTGTTTAGATGATATATTACATGTGCCATACATCTAATGAGTTTTCAGATTTAATTTTTAATGGTTATTTGAGGTTAAGTTATTTACATTTTCAGTGGAAGTAAAATTGACTCCACTGAGATTATTAGGTATCCCTATTAATAATTTTGAGGTGCAGTCAATTAACCTTTCTTTCAATGATGAAGCTGAACGTTATTCAAAATAGTATAACTATACTAATGTAATCAATTAATATTTAACGCATTAGCAGTGAAAAAAGTGAAGTGATAATTTTGAATGAACAGTTAAAGAAAGTATTCAAATGCCTTTTGACTTAAATATTTACTAGGATTTAAATTACAATGCAGCTAGCCTATTAGGAAATATAAAGTATTCTGTATTTGTGGAGCAAACTGTTAATTAATATTAACTCTGGAGGTACTGTTCTATGATATTATTGATTACCATATAAAAATAAAATTAGAATGTTTCAAATTGAGTAAAGGAGTATGGGATTTTATTATTTCGCACATGAGTTAGTTGTTTACACTTTATATGGCCTACTAAAATATATATTTTTGTGTGTAAATAATTCGTATATTTTACAATAAGATATGAGTTATAAAATAAATTCTTATAAATTTACTGTATTAACTTTGAAAATAATGTTGGAAATAAATGCTGATTTGAAATTCATATTACACACAAAATGTGTGTTTTTTTTAAATATATATCATGACCAGCTTTTAACACACTACATCCAAACAGGGAAGCAACAGAAGCATCTCTATGGCCGGAAGTTCCGTTGTCAACTTCCGGCACCCCAACTTGATACTTATCATGTTGTTTTTATCCGTCTACAAAACGTAGTGAAGAATCATAAATATAGTGTAAGAACATGGTTACAGGTCATCACGTAATGTCAAATATAAAATGCATAACAGTGTACAAACCGTACAAACAGTGTATCAGTTATAAATAACTTACAAATTATTCAAATGTTATTTAAATTGTTAACTAACGAAGTCTTTCATGATTGTACTAAAATAATATGATGTATAAAAAGAGTGATAATTATAAGAAATCTATATGTTTTTAATATTTCGACTACTGATAGAAAAGAAACGAAAACATAAAAAAATACAATTATAATTTTCAATTATTGTAAGTTTCTAAATAACTCGATTCAGAAAATACAAAACAATGCTTATACAAAAATATTACATTAAAATCAAAAATGAATTAAAAACTACAAGGTCCTATAGATGCAACTCCTTATGTTTATGCATAATGCTGAAAATTAAACATATGTTCAGAACATTCACACTTAAAACTCTTGACGCATTTAATAAAAATGCAGATAGATATTTCCGAAAATACATTTGAAATGTTTAATTTCTATATTTTACATTAGCCGAATGTATTTATGATTTTAGGAATATTCAGAAATAAGATTAAATGCAAACTTAAAATCTAAACTGACAACACTGTAAACTACTATTTCTTATCTTTTTAAATCTATAACTATTTAACCTACAAAAAACTTCTGATATTTAATGTTATATATTTAAAAACAAATTAATATTATTTTTCTGTAGTTTATTTTTCACACCAGGTCTATCAGAGCAAAGTTAAATAAAAAATTTAAAATTCTCATTTATATAGATTATTTGGGATGGTTTGCAAACAGAGTGCTACTTCTCTACTTAATCATCAAACTTTAGACACCCTCTGAGGCTATTCATGGAGACATTAAGGATTAAACCTAACTACCAGGTAGTGATGTCCTATCCTGCGTCGATGTTACACCATAACCTTCTTATAGAGTCACAGTAAGTAATTAATACCCCCGTCGCATTAAACCTGCGGACTCAGCGAATTTCCAGTGTATAATATATATCTTAATACCACATAAAGCCGCATACCAAGTTTCATAAAAATATATTCACATATAAGCGATATATGCAATTTTAATTATTCTCCATAAGAATAACATTGGTTATGAGTATGTAGGTTTGCTGAAACAAGGAACACAACAATTATTTTTTATTCAAATATAAATAGAATTTAACTAGGCGAAGCCACATTCCAATTTTAATCAATATTCAATCATAAATAAAAGCTATATAACATTTTTATTATCTCCATAAGAAAAACATGGGGCTGAGGAAGCAGGTTTGCTGCAACAAGGAACAAAAATATAGGTTTTTATGCACATATCAATATAACTCCACAAGGTGAAGCCATATATCAAGTTTTATTAATTTATGTTCATAATTAAGGGAGTCATTACATTTTACTTATTCTCCATACAATAACATGAGGGCTGAGTCCGCAGGTTTGCTGCTACGGGGATAATCAACAAAAATCCTTTTTTTTTAAATATCAATATACCAGAACTACGTGAAGCCACATACCAAGTTTCATCAATATACATTAATAAATAATCGAGATATCAAATTTTATTTATCCTCCATAAGGATAACATTGGACAACGTACTGTGTTTAGCACTTCGAATATCTCTGCAACGGTTGGACGTAGAATCACAATTAAACACCAAAATGATTGTGTTGTGGAGCTGAACTGATTGGTAAAAGTAAATGTGAAGTTTACATTGAAATGAACTGAGGAAAAACCAAAACCCTTTTTTCCATAAGATTAACATGGGAGATTTTCAGAGTAGGTTTTTTTGAATTTTCTCCCGAAACCACTCAACCTAGGTTAATGATTCAAAGAACTATATTACTTGTTTTTTCAAGCTCTATAACATGTTCAAAACTAAAATTAAGTTTTTTGAAGATTTTAGGGTAAAAAATGCAAAAACTGATTTTTGGAAAATTTAAAACCCCCATAAACCTCCCTTCCCGTGGTCCTATTTTTCTGGTTTTCGAACTTAAAGTCATGAATGTCACTTTACACATTCGAGCCAAATTTCATCGAAATCGGACTTTTCTACACAAGTTATCACATTCACGGACACACACACACACACACACACACACACACACACACACACACACACACACACACACACACACACACACACACACAGATATATATATATATATATATACATATATAAATTTGAACGAATAGTGTTTTTGACATCTGGGGGACCTCGAAACAAAAAGTTATCATGGTCTCGGGCTTAAGTCTTATCTAGGCTTCTTCCCTATAGGGGAAATTCGCTAACAACCTTTTTTATATTATTATTCACATAAGTCGTATTATTCAATCATATATTTAGTCAGTAAATGGTCTGAATGTATTATATACATTATAGAGTAGGCACAAAAATACATTATGAATTTATATTGCAAGGTTAATAAATAATATTACATGTTAAACTAATACAATCTAAGAAATCAACAATTTAGTATTGGTTTACTTAATTAAAACATGCACAATATTTAAACTATCGCAAATTTGCAACTCTCACACACAACTAAAATTCACTAAAAGTAATAAGATTGTTCAGCTTGCTACTCCAGTTTTCTTATTTGACAAGATAACAAATTTTATTTTAAAAAAAGCATTAGCCAAATCGACACATTCCCAAAACTGCGCTTTCTCTCTGATACTTTTCTAAACTCAAATGTTTCGTACTATTAGTTTATGGTCATTTTAATTATTAACTTACGAATATGGAATTGGAAACTCCTCTTATAATTGTAGAGGGTCAGATACTAAACCACATAAGCAATTACCAAGTTGGTCTAAAAAACTTCTATATTACTTCATTGTTTAGGTTAAATTAATAAATTGTCTTTAAAAGAACATGATAATACTATGTAAACACTTGAAGACTAATCCTCTGTATGGAAGATTGTATTAATTAATCAAAGAATGTAATCAAGGTTTATTAGAGGAATAACTAATGATAGGTGAAAAACACCAAAAGAGTATCTCTCAAGGTTTAGGCAAGAATCCAAAGCGCAATACAATAGGAATAAGTTATACTCATTTCAGTTTTAAAAAGCATGATATCAATATACTCGTGATTGTATCATAAAAAATCAACCCCATTCGTCACCAAAAATATTAAAACAATTTAATTTACATAATAATAATACCATAATAATATAGGTTTTACTTCTTTATTTTTAAGGTACGGCCTTTAGCAGTAATAACCCAGCCCCAGCACCGCACCGCGTTGTCGTGTACAGGGGAGTGGCTGTTATTGTAGGGCTAGTATATGTGTTATACGTAATTGGATCTCTCTTGTAAGCAAGCGATTAAAACTGAGGCAGATAAAATACATTTTATGTGATTACTTTCTTGCCCCCATGCAACTGTGAATGGTTCAGGTTTAGATAAATATACTTAATGTTTTTTATTTATTCATTAATAAAAGCATGTACTACACTTTTGAAAAACTCGCCTGTAACTGTTACGATCTTAGGGTATTTACAATAATTTCTCTAAAAGTTATTTTGCATTGTAAATTTATTTCAAATTGAGAATCCCAAAGTTAAGAACTAATATATGGGGCAGGTGTTTTAGATATTACGATAACATAGACTATATATGACACTGATTATTGTGCCTCTTCCTAGATGTAAAGAATGGGTATATATACTTAGACGTTTTTAGAGTTGAAAGGTTCATAAATAATTTTTTTCCAAATTTTAGATAATTATTTTAACATTATATCACATTAAGAGTTAAATTGGTCATACGGCTTCATTTTACATTGCTGAACTTTTAACTTTGTTTTAAACATATTTATTTGCATATTGAAAGAAGTTTTTTCAAACATATCACAAGCACGAACTCTTTTTATCTACTCGAGGGAACACTATTAATTAACTATTATTATTATTACTACCTTAGGATATCCAAGTATTTTTGAAGTTTGTGAAGCTTGTATATTGTATATTTTAAACAAAGTGTATCAATATCCTGAAACAGTTTCCCACGTAGGAGTCGGAGTGACGCAGTAGGTTCCAATCGAGATGCGGAAACACGTCGCCCGCACTGAGCACATAAGCCGGCGTGTAACTGGGGCTCGCGCTCATCAGCTGCGGATTTGGGGTTTAATTAAATTAATAACTGACCAATTAAAATCCACGTAAACGTTATCTTTATTTACATATTTGTGTAAAATGATGTTAATATTGTTTAAGGATTGTTATTGTTTATCTATATATAAAGCCAACCCGTCCCAGGAGCATTTGATGAACCTGCAAGTCTGACCCCCATGAACCTCATGGAATGAAAGGTCTCGGTGATGAGTAGTTCGGGAATCGGGTCAATATTGAGAATTAGCAATTAGTGGATTACTTACTTTACCTAAGTAATTGGAAGCTGTTTCAACGCTTTCATAGTAAACATTGGACTTCTTAAATTTAATTTTACCCGACTCAGTGGAGTTGTCATCTCAATTTTATGTTAGGTTATTTCTGTGGTCTGACAAAACAATTCGTATTAATTTTTAATTTATTCAGTAGCATATTTTTCCTAAGTAAACCACTTGTTCACTAAACTTAAAATTTAAAACAAATATCCACATAGATAAAATACCAAAATAATGTCTCATACACCAGTAACTATTTTTCTCTGTAGCTCAGCTTTTTAAGGTCACATTTTGATCCCATTTATCAGAATTATTACTTGGCAGAGCCCCGTGTTTTGTTTGGTCCGTCCTGCCTCCAGACTATGACCTCAGATACATACATATGTAAGATACATCTATTGTATTTTAATGTAAAAGAGCCTGCCAAAAGTATTAGTATAAGAAATTTACTCTGAAAATAACCATCCACTTAATTGATTATTGTTTTTTTTTTAAGTAAGTCATTCGACATATATGATATTCCTTTCAATATGACTACTGAATATGGTTGAACAGCACAGAATTCAATTGACTTGGTAATCAACCTACGAAGTATAGTTTTCAAGTATAGTGTTTAGTTTTATACAATTGGTAGTGTACGTTAAACTTACGTTGTAATCGTTAGCAATAGTGTCTACCAAGCCAAAAGTCATATTTACTATTCATACTGCATTTCTTAATAAATCTACATAAGAAAACATTCAACTATATTAATAGATACAATCTTTTAAATTTTATTTTACTGTTGCAAATAACGTTTAATTTGTTTAATTAATTACACTGTTAGAAATTGATTACTTAATTGATCAAATTTAAAAATGTAGTTTCTGACTCTCCTTAAATGATGCAAGACTCTCTTTAGATTTCCAAAATGTTTGTTGAACGAAAATCCAATTATTATATTAAGGTGTGATATTTATTATTGCAAATAAAAATCTCACCTTTTATTTAAATGGAGAAATAAAATCCAAGACCGATGGTTCAGCCGCTTGACAAATGTTTGTGATTCCAGTGTAACGACTACAGCTGGCTGGCAAAATTGCTGCTATTTTTATTCAGTTGGGAGGATTCTATCTACAGTGTCTTGCTACACGTTTAGAATTTGAATTAGGAACGATTGAATACTTGGAACTAAAACTGCTGGTAATCATTTTAGTAATTTACAAAAAATATTTCGTGATATATTTCTATTTGGTTCTTGAAACCATTTTTTTTGTATTTGTAGCAGTGCAATTGTATGTTATTTAATTTGTTGCCGATATGTCACCAAGCAATAAGTTAGGCTTCAGACTGCAATGAACGTGTAATAAAGTTGCGATTTGATTACCATACAACTCTTACATAACTCTAGTAATACATACAAAATTTATAATTTTACAGTAATACAATAATACAAAACTACTGTAATAGAATACATATTCTTCCCGTGTTTTTGTAAAAATATTATTTACCTTTTATTATCTTATAATTTTTAATAAAAGGAATCGTAAGGAAGTATTTATACGTTTTGCGTTTCCTTTCTTATGAGTAAAATATATATAAACATCACATTCAGCAATTTTTAAATTTTGGAGATCGAGTGTTTGGGAGTCCAAAGTCTGTAGAAAGCATACACTTTGGAGATGTCTTGTCTATAGATTACTCATTCTGTAAACAAATAATAAAAGTCAATAACGTAATCTATGTGCTCTACAACAAAAATATGTTTTGATGTCCCTAGGGCCGGGTGGAGGTTAAATCAACATCCTCTGTACATAGTAAAATTGCATTCAATTTCGTTTAATAATTTACAATATCAAATAATGTAAATATAATTTGACGCAATTGTTTTTTTGTCTTCTTTTTATCTATTAGAAGAAGTGATTGAGCTACTTACAAGAAATTCATAGTTTCTAGAGACTGCCATAAATGCACATACAGATTGCGTAGCTCTCTCTAAAAATTAGTTTCAAAAAAACTACGTACTATCCCTTTGAATATAAACGAGTTCGCAAGCAGCACGCTGACGTGAAGGAAGTGAATTTCCACATAAAAACTTTTAAAACTTAAAATTAGTGTAAAAACATACTTATATTCCAATTTTTATTGAAATCTGAAAACATTGATTTTTTGGCTGTTCTGATGCTCCTGCATCATGCTCCTTTTGTTTCATTTACCTGCAAAGCTGGGAATACAATTTTGCGCATTATATTGTTAGGAGAAGGTCCAGTCAGGCTTGAAAGTAGGCGTGAGGTTGCTGGGGATGATAAAAGTACTCTAACAAAGGAGTAGCAGGCTTTTCTAGTGTAAAACCCCCATAAGACAACGTACTGTGTTAAGTCGAAACTCATTTTCTTTAATAACTCGGTAAATATTTATGCTAGAATGACGAGAGAGGGCTTAAAACTTTCGTCTCACTAATTCCCATCTTTTTACATGCATTAATTTTACATTTGGGGCTTTTTAGACCCTTTTTGGGCCCAAAAACTTGAAATTTGAAAGATTAATAAAAAAAAAATGGGTTTGGAGTTTTACGATTCTTTTGCCCAACGAACTTGTCCAACTGATTTCAGAAAGGAACGTCCCTACCAAATCAAATTTTAAGTTAATTGGACAAAAAATGCGACCGCTAGAGTGCAAACACACACACACACATATATATATATATATATATATATATATATGTCTATATATATATATATAAAATTTTGAACGACCCCCCAAAACGTGTTCAGGGGGTCACGTTAGGAACTTCTATGGTGGTCCCGGGCTTAAGTTTCACCGTGCGGGTCATGCTAATAGTTCACTTTCCAAAGGAAATTCACTAAAAAGGTTAAAACAATTCACCACTGCACTCCTATGGTTTGATTTGTACCGGAAAATGCTTTATATAGGACTATAATTTTAATGACCAGAGTGTTCTTTTGCTTAACAAACTTTCCTGAAAACGTGTCATTGGCAAATGGTGCTACATGTGCTGTGTAATTGTCCACAGTGTATTCTCAATTTCCAACGTCTTTGATTCCTGCGTCGCACAGCTTGCTTAGTCACAGAAAAATCGTGTTTATATTACTTTCATAAATCTCAATGCATGTAAGATGAAAGCCAAACATGTTTTTTTGATACAAAAAGATTCACTGAAAGTAACTTATCAAACACTTGTTGTTCTCAAGTTTATGCTTATTCATTTAGTTTTTTTTGTTTCACTAGGAGCATGCACATGTCGCACTTCACTCGGTGCGCTTGGTAAGAAATTATTTCCTAACACTTCCTGCAAAACGTCGCGACTGTTTAAATGTTGAACCCTCTCAATATCCTTAAGAGTGTATCTGGTTACATAAATTGCTCCTTGCCTCTAGGTCTTGACGCGTTGGTCTTTACATGGTGTTTAATGTAGATTCTTTGTAACAATACACTTGTATACTCCATGTAGCTACATTGACACTAATGTCAAGCGGTTACTCTCTTGGTTACTCCATGAGAGTTACCAAGACTAACGGCAACTAACGGAGCACTAAGTTTTTTAAATATTTCCCAAAAAGCTCACTTTTGCAAACTGCTCACAACAAAGCTTAAACAGGCCCTGACATAATACTGCCCAAACACGTTTTGTTCTTTAAGTAATAGCATTGGATTTATATCTACTAGAGGGGACACCTTACAGGAGCCAGAGTTAGTAACCGTAGTGCTGCGACCTAGCGTCGTATTAAGATAACTAACGAGAACTGCGGCATCGTTAGGCCGAGTTAACTCGTCCGCCGTACCCAATCCGTGTAAAAAATATCACTTTGATGACCATCACAAAAAATATTTGATTAAACATTTAAAAAATCTCTAAGAAAACATTCCTAACAAATATGATGAACAAAACCGCGACGATCCCTGGTGGCGTGAGACAGAAAGGGTAACTTCTTTTCATAAAATCTTTTTTAGTACAGATAAATAAAATACTAGGTATTTTTGTTTTGCAGAATTTCGCATACAATAATGTTGCGCCCGACTTTAGAAGGACATTGGGAATAAAAATATCATCCCCTACCGTTCTTTCTCCGCACTACCACTGCAGCCTTCTTGACGCCAGTTCAGCGCAGCATGAGGAGTTCCCGCTCAACTCATTCTAGCCTATCTGTTGCTATAAGAACTCGAAGAGTTTCCAACATTATTTTTGGCGGGTATATAAGTCTAGAGTAATTTGGAAGTTACTTTTATAGACAAATGTTATGTTTACTTATATTGAATATTTTCTGTTTTATAATAATACCTAATTAATCAAATCAGTTAGAATGAAGACTTTAACTGTATTATTTGTTTGTATCAACCGGGTAAGTAGTGATGAAGCCTGGAAGCATCGCGCTAAGTTTCAATAGCAATATCCGGCGCTGCGTCTTCATCAGTTGTAACGTCACTTCCGTATCCGGCCAAGTCTGATGCGGTGAATTACAATTAAAACCCGTAAAAGAGTAAGTAAAATCAATAAAGTGATACCATGCTTTGTAATAATAATTTCGCTAATATTACTGGAAGAAAAACCACACATTAATATGAACTTAATTTTTTCCTCAATATAGCATTGCCGAGGCTGCTAAACCGAAATAAAATACGGATCAAACTTCAATTCAATTTGGGTTAAAGCTACATCTAGTATAGTATATAAATAGTTTTAGACTGATTAAGTAAGATATATTTTATATATAAGATATATATTATATATATATTTTTTTTTATAAAAATGTGTTCTTTCAATAAAACAACTCTTTGAGATCATGTAACTTTTTGTAGTCTGCTTCTATCGACGTAGGTTTTGAAAGGGTGAGTCGATTTTTTATAGTAAATCTATTAAATATTTTATCATTTTATACCTTCATGTCGTATATAATATAAGTAAATTATTAGAGTCTCTTTTTAAGAGTTTATTTAAATATAGAGCTCTTCAAAATTTTACGATTTTGACAGAACTGTGTGTAAAGCTAGCAGTAGAGCCTGTTAAGGTCGTCAATAAAGGGCCATCTGAGAAAGTTGTTCGCTGAGAAAACGTGTGAATTGGTTATGCTGCTTTGCCTTTGTTACGAAGTGCAGAGAATTCAATTCGCTGGTCCCTTAAAAATCCCATTTACTTTGTTGTTGTTACAATTACTCGTAATTTGCCAAGCAAATTGTTTTAAGTCGTACAAAAAATGTTTAAAACGATGTAACTAGCTTGAACAATTTTCAAACAATATTCAATATAGGCCTATTGAAATGACTGAATAAGGCATGATGTGTTTGTTTTTTATATTCATGTTGACTGTTTGTTGATCAAAATAATTCCACCTGATACTTTGCATAATAGCAATAGCAAATCGTTTATCAAATTCCATGTGGTAATTTGTATTCCCGTCTCAAAAGCTTATAATAAAGAGTTATAATAAAACATATATGTCGCAAAACTGTTTTCAAAGAGATTATGGACCACTTACCAAACATTCAGCTTGTCAACAAAACAAGATCACTTATGTCATGTATGCAGCTATCTATCTAAATCAGAGTTTTATCTGAACAGAGCTCAAAGTTATATATTTTAAAGTTGTTTTGACGTTGTTTACAAAAGAAAAGTAAAAATAGAGGATTAAGAAATATCTGTGAGTCTGTTACGATAATTTGTCCCATTTTCATTAACTCGGTTTTACGGAGTTTTATATAACCTAGTTCATATTGTTCTTTGTAGATGTAAGAAACAATTAGGCCATTTCAAATCATCTCGTGTCACTTGGGCTCAGTCTCGTATTTGGTCATAATCTTATGAAACTTGTTTAGTTTGTCATCACCATGGAAACAGTAAGTAAAACTTGTTAAAACATTTTTGGTTTTACAACTCCGAGATCCCCGTGCGGAGGACTTGTCACCGGCTAGTAGTTCTTAAAACAACCCAACGCTTTTGTTAATAACCTACTGAAAGTATAGTAAATCCACCTATTACAATACATCTATCAATCCCTAACAGAGTAAACAAGTTCCTAATCTCTGCTAGAATATGACCACCCGCAAGACAGATGGCGTTATATCTCGAGATGTATGACCGCGCCACTGCAATAAACCCACCCCGAGCTGCCTAAAATGACTATAAATACGGAAATTTTCACAAAAGTGTGTTGAAACTTGATATATCTTGGCACTCTCGGTTTATAAAGATTCTTCCACATCATTGCTTGTAATTATTTTTATTCAGTTGTTTTATTCGTCCAACACAAGTTAATATCTAAGACAATCAAGTCTTTGATTTCTTATATAGCCGTATTAGCTCCTCATATATCGATGTTTATTATTATTCCTAAACTAACTTGTGTAAAAGATTTGATATAAATAGGTTGGAAATTATCAGACAATGAATATTTTGATATTAAAATAAATTAGCGTTTGTCGAGACATGTTTCAACATTACATGATTCAAAAAGCGAAAGAAATTCAAGTAGAGTTTACAATTTTAAGTTGAAAACGTTTCAATATTGGTTATTAAAAAGGTTCTTTAGTTCATATATTTACTACTGTTGAGAGAAAATTTGAGAATTTGAGAGAAAATCTTTTGAACCGATTGTCTAATTCTTTTTCAAGTATTTTATCTCAATTACTTTTGAAGTTTAGCAACTTAAAATTACTCCCTCGTCAGTTATTATTTAAGAAAAACTTATAAGGTAAAATATTAAGTAAATTATAAAAAAATTGCTTGGTAATATTTAGTGGACGATTTATAAAGAAAAATTCCTTCTTATGTATTAAATACCTAGTGTTTAACGACCGATATATTATGTTGCTTACTTAAAACATACATTGTAGTGATTAGTAAAATTAAAGTAAATGCCATAAACAAATAAATTTAAACCGCAAAAAACTGTAGATATTTTTGGCAAAGCTTTCATTTTCTCCTTTTGTTTAGGCAACGCGATACAGGTATCCACGTCGGAACAGTGATGCAATACGGATCTGATCAATATGCCACAACACGTAGCTCGACTCTGCGTACATAAGCCCACCGTCGGTCTGCGGCCTACGCTCATCCGCTCTGGAGCTGGGAGAATTAAAATAAATCGAAAAAGAAAAAGTTAGGTATAAAAAGCGTTCATATTTAATTAGGGATTAAACTGTTTGAGTGCTGATCATACGAAATTAAATACATTTCAGTTCCCCGTAGCTATGGACAAATATAAGCCTATGCGTTCGTTTTATGCCTCAAAAATACTTCAAACGGTCCATGGTAAAATTGGTGGTATTGCACATTCTTATTTCTCAGCAAGGATTGGAACATTTCTGACCATGTTTTATTTAGGACCACCGTCGTTACATATATACGTCATACAACATATCCTCCAATTTAATATATCTATATTAAACAGCAGTAACCTTTTTTAATCCATTTGAGACTCCAGGCTGAAGTAAACCTTTTTTAATCCATTTGAGACTCCAGGCTGAAGTAAACCTTTTTTAATCCATTTGAGACTCCAGGCTGAAGTAAACCTTTTTTAATCCATTTGAGACTCCAGGCTGAAGTAAACCTTTTTTAATCCATTTGAGACTCCAGGCTGAAGTAAACCTTTTTTAATCCATTTGAGACTCCAGGCTGAAGTAAACCTTTTTTAATCCATTTGAGACTCCAGGCTGAAGTAAACCTTTTTTATTTGCTCAATAGAGTGGAATTATTTTTATGTTATAAATAATCTTAACTATCGGAATTACCATAATTACTATCGGCATTCAAAACTAAGAACCACTGTTGATAAACAAACCGAAGCAGAATAGAGATAAGATCGAATGAGGTTGAATTGTAAAAAGCCCCATAAATAATCCAGGAAGGGAACCCCTATAATCTGATTTATGGGAATTATAGGTTGGCCAAATCACGTACATTTTGTCCCCAACCTTTCGCCGGCGCCAACGCTGTCTCAGGAAGGGTAAGTCCGTAAATCATACAGGATCTAGGGCATGTAAATAACGATTTATTATCACTATAATTCAATTTTTTACTGACATTTTAGTGTGGAATTGTAATGTATGTGGTAAATACACATTACATTTTACATTCAAATACACTTGTTTGATCATGTACTCAAATACATCAAAAGAAGTGTCTGTAAACGTATAGGATAATAAACGGTATCAGGAAACTGACACATACTTTCTCCCTTTTAGCTCAACTTTAATGAATAAATTACTTTTTATTTACTAAATATAGAATACAAAGCACGGTCGAATGTACAGAAAATCTTGTGAACAAGTTGTTTTAAAAAACATCCACCCAATCCCTGCTTTGGAGGCACTACAGAATCAATTGCTACACTTGTGGTTTTAAGAGGGGAAATGCCCCCTATTCCCCCCCAGGGTTATTAAGGGGCAACATATTTCGAATTAACTCTGTTGTTCAATGCTAAATTGACAAGCATATCAAGTTTGAATGAAATTGATCAGTAAATAAGAGAGAAATAGTAATTTTTGTATTCCCCATAAGAGTAACATTGGACAACGTACTGCGTTTACCGCTAAATGAAAATTTCAATTTTCTCCTAAACCAGCAGTCGTAGAATAGTAATTAAAAATACTAAATTATTTAGTTTTTTGAGCTCTTTTTAATGGTGAATAGTAATATTTTTTATATTTATGTATTTTTATGAAAAATCCAAAAACACTGAATTTTGGATGTTTTAAGTCCTGTAATTTCTGAACCCGAATTTTTACAGGAATGCGGGTGGTGTCATTTTGTTGGAAAACTAAAGTTCTACAAACGACTAAAGTTTAATCAAAATCGTTAGAGCCGTTTTTGAGAAATTTGGATCTTTCATGTTTGTGGCGGTTTTTGGGGGATAAGTACCCTTAAAAATCAAAAATTCAAAAAATGAAAAAAAACGCCTGGAGATATAGTGGATTAGTACCTACATGCCAAATTTCATAAAAATCGGCCCATTGGTTAAGGCTCTAGCTCTGTACACATCCACACAGACACACACACATACACACACACACACACACGGACACACACACACACACACACACACACACACACACACACACACACACACACACACAGACAGACATCACGTAAAAACCACTTTTTTGGGTTCAGGGAGCACCAAAACGAATATTTCCACTAACAACTCAAATTCGAAAATTTTTACGAAAACAATACTTTCTCCATATACTATGTATAAGGGGAGAAAGTAAAAATGGGCTAAAATCTAGATGTGAAAAATATCGTTGGATATTATTGGATTATTATTCTTTTGAACACAAGTAAACAAATATGGAGGCATATATATAATAACTATTTCTTTAACAACGATTTTACGTTTCAAGCACATTTTTATAATTTAATAATTTGACTCTAGTAGTTTACTAATTAATTACTTTAATTTGATGATTAGAGAAGTATTTTCCTTGAAAATAAATAAACATAATTCTGATATAATATTAGTTTGTGGATATAATATTAGGTTCAACCATACTAAATCTTTTACCTGTTCGTAACATTTTAAAATTATTTAAGAAATTACTGCGGATATTTTCCATCACTTATTAGTAAAACAAAGTTTCATGACGTTTTGGGACCTGGAATCTGATCTCATTGTCAGGTGAAAAAACATGTTTTATCAATCAGTGATGGAAAATGTCCACAATAATTTCTTAAATAGCATAAACCCTCCATCACCAACAAATAATTATTAATATACAAATTTAAAATTAGTTTTATATTTCTTTAAGGTAAAAATAAATAAAAGATAGAAGGTAAAAAGTGTGTATTCCATTCTTTCAACATCAATTTAAAAGCATACAAACTAACTTGGATAAAAATGGGAAAAAATACGTGAAGGACCCGAAACCAGTTTGGTTAATTTTGTCTAAGATATTTTTAATACCATGAATGTAAATATTTATAATTTTAAAATATAACTAAATCAAACCGTTTAAAAAATATAGTCAATGAATAATGCCATTTGTAAAGTGTACTTGGTTTACTTATATTATCTATTCATTGCCAACCAATGACTTAACTACGTCTCAAGGGTAATACGGTCTAAAGGGTATAACTCAACAAGGGTATTTTGTTATAACTAAGTTTAATTATATTTAGGGAAACTATTAAGAGGCAGTTCAGAAAGTAAGAAATGCAAATTATTTTCATGGGGAATGATAAGGATTACAATCTAAAATACCCCCGTAGCAGCAAACCTGCGTACTCAGCGAATTTCCAATCCATATATATGTATCTTAATACCACATAAAGCAACATACCAAGTTTCATCATTATGCATTCATAAATAAACGATTTATGACATTTTAATTATTCTCCATGGATAACATGGCAGCTGAGTATGCAGGTTTGCTGAAGCAAGGAACACAAAAAATGGGGTTTTATAGAAATATTAATATAACTCATGTAGGTAAAGCCACATACCAAATTTCATTAATTTATTTTCATAATTAAGAGAGATAACACTTACTTATTCTCCATAAGAATAACATGGGGCTGAGTACACAGGTTTACTGCTACGGGAGCCTTTGGCAAAAAATTGTTTTTTTGAGCAAATATCAATGGTCCACAACCAGATGAAGCCGTATACCAAGTTTCGTCAGTATACGTTCATAAATAAGCAAGATATAAAATTTGTCTTTTCCTCCATAAGAATAACATTAGACAACGTACTGTGTTTAGCACTTTCAATATCTCGGTAACTAATTGACGTAGAGAAATGATCAAAATACCAAATTGTGTGTTTTTAAGCTAAATCCAATGGAAAAACTAAAATTTGACTATTTCCAAAATTATATGTAAAAAATTCAAAAAACCCAATTTCGGGGAACAAAACCCCCCCAAAATACCCCTTCGGATAAAGCGATCTGGCTGGTTTTCGAACTTAAAGTCATAAATGTTGCTTTACACGTTTATACCAAATTTCATCACAATCGGATAATTTTTACGAAAGTTATCGTGCTCACGGACACATAGATATATATATATATATCATACAGTTTCGAACGAGTGGTGTTTTTGGGGTCTGGGGACCTCAAAACGAAAAGTTATCACGGTCCCGGGCCCTAGGTCTTACCATGTCAACTACGGTAATAGCTTCTTCCCTATAGGGGAAATTTGCTAAAACTTAAATTATTTATGGTATTTTTAAATTGAAATTTTAAGGACATATTTCATTAAATTTACAAAGAATGATACATGTAAATAATACATATAATCTGTCATTATCCTGGATTATCTCCTAGAAAGATTTATATTGAATTTTAGAGGTTTGAGCTCTTCCCGTAATTCTAAAAATCCTTTTGATTTTTCAATCATTGTTTTCTTCGTCACTTATGAGATCATTTTAGAACTTGATGTTTGTTTGCTATCATTAATCCAACGCTAAACTAACAGCATGGTTATAGCGTAAAACTAATGATTTGAAACATATCAATAACAAATATATTATAGGCAAATATGAATCGAAAAATGAGCACTTGAAATAAAATCAATATGGTTTACTGTTTGGAGGTATAACTTAAATATATAGCAATATGTCTTATTTTCACATAGATGTTATCTCGAGAAGCAGATTAGGGACACTGAACGTTGACAGCGGAACTTCCGGTCCTTCGGAATGGATCTGTGACTTCCTTAGCTGCATTCGTATTTCATGTTTCCGTATTGTACCCATTTAACACTTTCAACTAATCGTAATAATTTATCAGTCGTTAATGTTTTATCTACGTTACTGCTGGTTCACATGATCCAATGCAATACCAGAAATGTTAAGCAAAATTAAATCAATTGTTTTTTAGTGTTTTTAGTGTTTAAAGTTTTTAGTGTTATTTTGAATTTATTTTTTTGAGGAGGCAGCTTAGTTTATTTTATGTTCAGTTTTTTTCTTTATATAAGATATAAACAGAGTGAACATTTTCAGAAAACCATTTCCGACATACTCTTTAACTGCTCGAATATTTAACTGGATAGTTAGTGAGTCATTTTGATTTCCCAAACTTGTAACAACTACCATAGAGATTACATTTATTGACTTTAAACACTATTGAATCGACATTTGCCTTAACATTAAAACAATACCCCCGTCGCAGCAAACTTGCATACTCAGCGAATTTCCAATGAATTATAACACATTAAGCCACTTAACAAGATGCATAAGAAATGTATTCACAAACAAGCGATATTTAAAATATTAATTATTCTCTATAAGAATAACATTGGGGATGAGTACGCAGGTTTGCTGCAACAAGGCACACAAAATAATGGTTTTCTATGCAAATATCAATAGAACTCATCTTAGTGAAGTCACATACCAAGTTTCATCCACATACATTCATAAATAAGCGATATATAACATTTTAAGTATTTTCCATAAGAATAACATGGGGACCGAGTACCTAGGTTTGCTGCTACAGGAAACATTGGCGAAAAATTGTTTTTTTGTGCAAACAACAATAAACCACAACCAGATGAAGCCATATACCAAATTTCGTCAGTTTATGTTCATAAATAAGCGAGATATACAATTTTTCTTTTTCTCCATAAGAATAACATTATACAACGTACTGTGTTTAGCACTTTCAATATCTCAGTAACCAATTGACGTAGGGCAATGATCAAGATACCAAATTATTTGTTTTTTATGCTGAATTCAATGGTGAAAATTAAAATTTGGTTTAAATTAAAATTACATGTGAAATCCCCAAAAAACACATTTTTGGGGTACAAAACCCCCCAAAAACCCCCCTTCGGATGGTGCGATTCGTCTGGTTTTCGAACTCGTTCAAATAAATGGTACTTTATACGTTTGTACCAAATTTCATTAAGATCGGACCTTTTTTACGAGAGTTATCGTGCTTACGGACACATATATACATATATATAAATATATATATATATAAATATATAAAAATTTGAACGAATGGTGTTTTTGGCATCTGGGGACCTCAAAATGAAAAGTTATCATGGTCTTGGGCTTAAGTCTTACCATGAGACCTACGGTAATAGCTTCTTCCCTATAGGGGAAATTCGCTAATAATGAGCAAACAATATACAGATTTCCTAAACTAAACTAGAACGTTTGATATGCATGTTGTAAAGAAAAATGAATTGGTTTTCTTAATGAACTATACATAAATAATGGCAATGCAACAAGAGAATTGTTTCCATCGTGTAATGTTTCTCACTGGAACATCAGATCTCACACTTAATCTTGTATGTACATTGTATTAGAACTCGTAACGTACTAGTATTTATAATCTGAATCTTGTCGAAGACTAAGTTTACCTCATTAATACAATATCAGTCTAGGACACATACTATTTTAATGTATTTATACATTTTTAAACTAGCTCTGTAAATTTGAGTGGTTTCTCAAAAATGCATTCCAATCCTAGCTGTATAAAAAAGGGACAGGCGGTTTTTTTATCCAACGATACTGAGTCAATTGACGGATTTTCGAGATTTTTTTAAAGAAAGGCAATTCTGAGTAGAAGGGAATGTCGAAGCTATAACATTTTATTTACGGTTTTAATTTTTTACAAATTTGATTTTAATTTTGAAAAAGTCATTTAGCTAATACAAACAATTTAATTTTGTTTTCAAAAAAAATCTTTAAAATCATATGGTGGTAAACCATCAGATGTAAAAAACCTGTTCCATGGAACAGAAGTGGTAGAGTGAGAATGGTTTGTACACGAATATAGAGTTAACATCGTGTGTTCATAATTCTAAGAGTTAGTTTATGCGTGCAAGGCCGCGACAAGCTGCTAGTATTTATTTAAATTTAAAAACTTGTTAATATGTAAACTTAAGAGTTAAATTAACTCGTGGTGATTATAAACAGAGTTTTTATAAATTAGTATTATTTTGCTTCAGATTTATATCCATCAAGCACCTCTATTAAAGTACTAGTTTTTCACAAACGACAGCGAGCTACTACTGTGAGCCGTCTCATGTAAATATAAATCGCGGTTATTTCCTTGCTACGGATGCAAAGGTGTACCTATATTTACTGACATTTTTTTATCTCATCTTTTTACCTATCTATCGAAAATTGGAATCGCTTTTACATTGTTGTACGTATTTTCCATAGCGGTTTGTATCGACATTTATTTCATAACACGAGGAATATTTTTGATTGTATATCTCTTTTAGTTAGTCATTCAGTTTTTTGCATTGTTTTGCAATGTATCTCGTGTGTTTTACATATACACCTGCAAACTTGTTGACTACTACAAAACAATTTTTTGATTCAAGCGATTTATATTTTGATACTAATATATTCATGTATTTATTATTACGTTAATATATTAGATTTAGACTACTGTTAAAGTTAAACCTCAGAAACGTCGCATATTTGAGTCAGTATCAAGGAAGCAATATATTAGATTTAGACTACTGTTAAAGTTAAACCTCAGAAACGTCGCATATTTGAGTCAGTATCAAGGAAGCAATTTAGACACAGAGAAATGTGTTAAATAACTTTGATAAATCGTATAACGGGCAAGTTCAAAAAGAAGTTCTGTGACAAGTTAAAATAGTGGTTTAAAGTTTTGTTACTATCTCAACAGTAATTTTGTATCGTTAAATTCATGTGATGGATATACACAACCCAAACACAATATAAAGCTCAATACACGATTTTAAATAAAATAAATATCAAAATATGTTTTGTTTGTTGCTGAAATAATACTTTAATTTTTTGTCAGCTAATATTTTTTGTAAAATTGTGTATATGGTACATATTTTATTTTTTTTTATTTTGAAGTCATACAAATGTGTTAGCAGTTAATATATTAACTAGAAGATATAATGTGTTATCAGGTTTATTTATAAAAGGTATAACATATTTATGTAAAATATAGATGTAACCCCTGGTTTTAAGGTAAAGGTTTCTTGGTAGCGCAATTAATTGTGATAATTTATTCTATATATTTTTTAAAAATATTTCTTTATGTAAATGTAAACTTTTTTGACATGAAAGAGTTTTCTTTGCTACCTCAACCTGTTCTTTGTGTGGTGTAATTTGTTTTGCGCAATATTTCAAATTAAGGTTGTATAAAATATTTCAAATTAAGGTTGTATTAAGGTTGTATAAAATAACTCGTTTCAGACCTTTAGCCAAAGGTCTGAAACAAGTTATTTTGACGTCACAAAATCACAACATGAGGCACGTCTCGTAGGTAAGCAATGACAAATTTATAAATCACACAATAATAGATTGCAATTGTAATATACTTGAATCAAGAATAAATTGGTTTAAATAGTTATAAAAACTCATGTGTGTTGTTATCTTGTAAAGTTATTTTAAAAAATTAAAAAGGATAACAGTCGATTTCTCTCTCGATACTCAATGTATTTATTTCCCAGTTTGTATTGTTATTTACTTTATTCAATCAAAAGTGTAAATATTGAACAGTAAAAATGTCCTATAGATTAATATAAAAAATGTCTCATTTATATCAATCAATTCTTATTTTTAATATACTTTTAACTATTTTTAAAAACTGAAGCGATTTAAGGAAAGGTCCACTTTTATCCTTTCATTTCAAAACATGATAAGTAAATAATGTATTTCCTAGTGGAGTAAAGGTTGTTCAAATGTTTACATCCAACACAGATCTTTTAACTTTTTTTGATTCTTTTTATTTGAAGCAATTGATTCAAAAGTATTTAATAAACCTATTCAATATTACTACTGAAACAAAAACTCGATAATTATACTTAAGTTTTGACAGAAAAACTAGGTACAGTGTAAAAACAATAAATTTGAACTGTAGAAAAGATAACACGTGACCATAAAGTTAATAGGTAAGTTAAACTGATTAAACGATTATTGCGAGGACACAGCTGTCTTGGCCGCTATTGCAATGTCACAGAAAGATTAGGTAATTTAAATGCAAAAACCTGCCAAAGCCGTGACATGAACCTATCATATGGTGGGCAGACGCGTAATGGCGTTGGGCGTATCAGCAGATGAACACGTCCCATTAATGTCCTTAAATTTATCCAACCTTAACATTTACACACTCTTTAAAAAATGTTTCCATTTAATTTTATCTTTAATAAAGTGTTATATTATAATGTAACGACTTTTGTGTATAATTTAGAGATTTTTTAAGTTTGTTTCGATTGAAACACGTACTAGGCATTAGCTTTTAAAGGTCCAATCTTAATGAAATTTGGTACAAATGTCTAAGCATGGATTTTCACGACTTATTTCGGCTATGAAGCGCTAGAATTCATTTTAAAATCAAGCTCATTCACAACTATGGTCGTGTGCACCAGTCTAAAGTAGTCAGTCCTCACTTATAACCAGCTAAGGCATTATTATTTCCAGTGCTATGATGATAATTGCCAATCGAGACTTGCTTGATACATCAATACACTTAGAAGGGATGCGAGGGACTGGAGTGGGGGAGTGGGGAGGGGGAGGGTGAAACTCTATACGTAGCCTCATGGGCCTAATGCAGCTCTGTTGACACCCTGCATACATTTGGACGACGCCACGTGTCCGCCTAGCTCAATATATTGTGGTTATAGCAAGTCTTTTGTTATGGTAGTACTAACTGGTATCATATTTTCTTGTAGTTTTAATCATTTTAAAACATTTAAAGGACATAAAACATCTAACAATGTTTTCTTGTATTTTAGAATCGAATTTGGATCGTTTATTAGTGAATTTCCTATGGAAAGTGAACTATTAGCATGACCCGCACGGTGAAACTTAAGCCCGGGACCACCATAGAAGTTCCTAACGTGACCCCCTGAACACGTTTTGGGGGGTCGTTCAAAATTTATATATATATATATATATATATATATATATATATATATATATATATATATATATGTGTATGCACTCTAGCGGTCGCATTTTTTGTCCGATTTACTTCAAATTTGGTAGGGACATTCCTTTCTATAAACTGTTGGACAAGTTTGTTGGGCAAAACAATCGGAAAACTCTAAACCCCTTTTTTGGGGATTAATTTTTCAAATTTTGAGTTTTTGGGCCCAAAAAGGGTCAAAAATGCCCCGTATGTAAGATTAATGCATGTACAAAGATGGGAATTAGTGAGGCAAAAGTTTTAAGTCCTCTCTCGTCATTCTAGCATATATATTTACCGAGTTATTAAAGAAAATGTGTATCGACTAAACACAGTACGTTGTCTTATGGGGATTTTACACTAGAGAAGCCTGTTATTCCTTTGTTGAAGTACTTTTATCATCCCCAGCAACCTCACGCTTACTTTCAAGCATGTCTGGACCTTCTCCTAACATTATAATGCACAAAATTGTATTCCCACCTTTGCAGGTAAATGAAGCCAGGACCATCAGAACAGCCAAAAAAATCAATGTTTTCAGATTTCAATAAAAATTGTACAAATGTATGTTTTTACACTGCTTTTGAGTTTTAAAAGTTTTTATGTGGAAATTCACTTCCCTCACGTCAGCGTGCTGCGTGCGAACTCGTTATTGATTTTGGACAGGTTTATCTAGATATAGCGTATATACATTTCACAAGGTATGTTAGGGAAGGGACCAAACCTTTATTTCATTGGACCCATAGTGATATTTTATCTAATTATTATTATTGGTTCACAGGGTTTATCTTAGAGCATGCGCAGGTATTCCTGCAACCGATGTGCTACAACGCGTTGTACCGGTTATTGTATAGTATATTATAACTATGTTAATACTTTTTACGCTTCTTTGCCTGTGGCAATTGTGTAATGATCAAATTAGTTTTTCCCAACTAGCAACAGTAATTTTCAAAAACTTTACCCCCTAATTTATGTTAATCCGTAATTTTAATTACAGAAGACAATATAAAATTGCCCTAACACCCTTTTTAATTTCGAAGTTTAAATCTTTATTGTAATCGAATAAAATATAACAAACTAGATTTAATGTAAGATATTAAATGACCTTTGTTCGTTTTTGTAAAACTTGACAAAGGAATTGCAGTGTATCCTGTGTATCATATGCACATTGAAGATGAACATAGTTTACATAGTGTTTTCCTAGAAGAGACCTTTTAGATAATTCTGACACCATGACATTAACTTTGATAATCCTTGATATTGCTGTTTCATTGTTCAATCAATATCTTAATATTTATACACTTAATATTATATGCTCTCGGTCTCTCTGTCTTTTAGCGAATTTCCTCTATAGGGAAGAAGCTATTACCATAATCGGCATGGTAAGACCTATGCCCGGGACCATGATAACCTTTCGTTTTGAAGTCCCCAGATACCAAAAACCCTTTTCGAACAAATATAAATAAATATGTGTGTGTGTGTGTGTGTGTGTGTGTGTGTGTGTGTGTGTGTGTGTGTCCGTAAGCACGATAACTATCGTAAAAAAGGTCCGATCTTAATGAATTTGGTACAAATGTGTGGTACAAATGGGGTTTTTGTTGTTTTCACATGTAATTTTTATTTTAATCTAATTTTAATTTTTACTATTGAATCCAGCTTAAAAAAATAATTTGGTGTTTTGATAACTGCTCTACGTCAATTGGTTACTGAGATATTGAAACTGCTAACCACAGTACGTTGACTAATGTTATTGTTATGGACGAAAAGAAAAATTTTATATCTCGCTTATTTATGAACATAAACTGGCGAAACTTGCTATATGGCTTCATCTAGTTGTGGTTTATTTTTTATTTGCACAAAAAACAATTTTTCGCCTATGGTTCCCGTAGCAGCAAACCTAAGTACTCGGTCACCATGTTATTCTTACGGAAAATAATTCAAATGTTATATGTCGCTTATTTATGAATGTATATGGATTAAACTTGGTATGTGACTTCACTTATGTAGCTCTATTGATATTTGCATAAAAACTCATTATTTTGTGTTCCTTGTTGCAGCAAACCTGAATACTCATCCCCAATGTTATTTTTATGGAGAATAATTAATATTTTAAATATTGTTTATTTGTGAAAATATTTCTTATGAATCCTGGTAAGTGGATTAACGTCCTATTAATACATATACATTGGAAATTCGCTGAGTACTCAGGTTTGCTGCGATGGGGGTATTTTAATCCATAAAGCTCTAATCATAACATTAAATAAATTAATATGTAGCTATCAAAGGAAATGTTTCTATATTTCTACTCAGGGTTGACATTAGAGTCCTGAACAATAACAGAAACTATCTACTTCATGAACGTAGCTGCGTGATGTAGATTGAAGGAGGGTGAAAACATATGATTTGTGAGCAGTAATTATGATAACAAATTAATCTGATTGAGTTAGTGAGGGGGCAGATCCTCCAGACTTAAACCAATAATAAAATAGTATATTTCATCTCTAGGACCTAAAGGGAAGCTTTTCATAAAAGCTCAAATTAGGAAAATGAGTTAGGATTGTAAAGTCACTTTCGGTCCATATTTTCGTCATACTGTAAATAACTTTAAGATAACAATTTAACAAAAACTATTGTTTTTACTTTTCTGCCATTAAAAGTAGGCTTCCATCTTTTTCTTGCTATTTTGAGAAAACAGCTGTTAGTTTTCATTGTTTACGAGTTGAATAATTAATTTAATTCTTATATAACAGCTGATGACCTTGACCGAAAAGTTTAATCAAATTATGTTTTTGTCCTAGGACGAAAAATGTCATCAAAATGATAATTTTTATCCTATGAATAAAAATAACAACTTTAGGACCTTTAAAGCATGTGTTTAAAACATATTTTTGAAGGAGGATGACGAAAATTATATTTTAAATTGTAATTTGTCCTTATGTAAAACAAAAAGGCTACAATATGTTGACAACACAGTCCCAAGGACTGTTGTGATATTGTAACCTTTTGTTTATATATATATTGTCTGTGTTGAATCGTATCATACGTAGTTATAACCTGATCAAGATAAAGTTAGGGTTAACGTTTTTACCCTCTAGATGAACCTATAAACTTTAAATCTGAGGAAACAATTAATTGTCCCTATTGTACACAGTTCTACACTGTATAATTGAAATGGCACAATCCATTTCAAAAATACGTTACATTACCCAGAATGTATAATGTAATAATAAATATTTTGTTGTAAAATCAACAGGTTTATACAAATGTTATATTTTGCAAGGGAAGAGAAAACAGCAGAATGAACTACTGCACAAATGTAACAGGTGACATGTCGGACTGTTGTCTGCTCTCTTCCTTTCAATTCGTCCAATTATGCCCCAGATTTGTTCAAGTTTTCAACGCTTCGTGTACTAACACGTAATTTACGTGGATACTCACAGTAATTTTGGTTTATTATTTTTGAGTTTCCGAATCACTGAATTACAAAATAATTAAAAAATAAAAGTTAAATTATCTTTTTGTTCCTTAAAAGTGATTGAAGCATATCGCCAGTCCTGCGTCGTCCGTTTAATTAAGATCTGTGTTTTTTAAATCGAAATGTTTTCGTACGTGTTTTGTGTTTTCCCGTGTGGTGTGAATTATTTAATATGACGAACTCAGCTTGGTAATAATGTTCTTGTGTTGGCCTGAAGACGCTTTAATGGTATGAAGCCAGTGGCAGCATTGAATATACAGAGTAGCCAGTAGGATTATCATTTCAAACAATTTTACGGGAAAAAAGGTAATTTAACTTTTTTTGTTGACTTTTTAGCTATTTTGGCTCAACATGTAATTTTGCATTCTCTTTGTCATGCATTGGGTTTATGAATTTGCTCTCAATAAAGTATTACAATGAAGTATCACTCTTCCATTTAGAATGTAGATACTTGCTAAAATGTCCGTGTATGTCTGTGTATCTCGATTGCATCGGATGGAAATACGGCGCGGTGAAGTTTCCAGCCTCCATAAATGCTTCTCCATAAATTATATCTCATGTTTATAGCATAACTGATTTTTCTTTAGAGTGTCTTTAAAGTGTATAAAATAAGTAGCGTAACATTATATAGAAAATTTTTAATTAAAACACGAACAATATTGTTGTATGTGTCACTGAGTGAATTATTAAAATAAATAAGGGGCATGGGAGTGAACTCCATGTTTACGTCTTTATTCATATTTCTTTATGGCAAATGTATACAAATTAGATTTAGTAGATTTGTTGTGTGAGTAATAGATACGGTTATATAATTATGTGCTCTGATAATTGTGAAAAATATTTATTCTTGTGGATTATTTTAACAAATGCCTCCTTTAATAAAATAAAATGTTGCGCGATTCTAAATATGGAGTACAACTTCAACGGGCCTTAGAAGTTAAATTTGTCAGCAATCGATAACAAAATTTACAACTATTAATTTGCTTACTTTTTACTAGTTTCTTTTATACTACTGTAATTATGATTACTGACTATAATTCGAGGGATAAACCAGTTTTACGAAAACATTTATTGCGAAAATATTATCCCTTCGTTATCATGTTAAAAAGGTGGACAGTTTGACAGCTTCAGATTTAGTTAAATGTTTTGAAACTGCGATGTTTTTAAATATATTTAAAGATAAAGTTGTTTTGTATTTATTATACCTTTTTTAATTCGCTTTAAATATGATCGGTAATATAATATAACGATAATGCAATGGTAATGCTACTGAATCAGTAATGTAATTTTATTTATTATAATTCTGTTTACAGTTAAACAAATAAATATATTATCTATATTATGATAGACCATGGACATGGAAATATAGACTAATTGTGTTTTAAATGTTAAAGACTTAAAATCGGAATAAATTAAAATGTCTTATGTGGCACGCTCAAAGGGTACGCTATAACTTTCATTAATAGCCATTATATTTTATGAGTAGTATTATGACATCTATTACTACAATTAAAAACACCTCTCAACTATTAAACAAGAAACATTTATACAATGTGTTTTTTCTAACTTGCAACTTTATTAATTACAAACTCCAGTAAATTAAATTCTTTGCAGTTTGCAGGAAACGTCTATTCCCATTTGGGGAATATGTTTGTGAGTCTAAGGTATGTCTCCCATTTCACCCCCTTATTTCCCACCCACTCCAACTTTTTGAATAGCAAAGTTCCCCTTGTGTCAACACTTCTCATAGTTCTACTAGAGGAGAGTAATTGCAAAAAGTATAGTAAGAAAGTAGATAAGGTGAATTCCCAGATGAATAGACATAAAAGAGATTTTTTAGCGTGCCAGTTAATCCGGCAATCACTGCAACATCATCAGTATACAATGGACGTCACTTGTTTCTCCTTTTATGTTTGGGCGTCTCGCTAGCCTAACGGTTAGCGTCTTGAACTTCGGTTCAAGGGGTCACGGGTTCACATCCCGGGATGTCCAAAAATATGTGTGGGGTTTGGACCGATTCCCATTAAAAGCGTTTATAATTTACTCTTAACAAAAATGCCTCTGGCATTGAAATACAAAAAAAAGAAAATACAATACCAACAAACAAATTTAATTTACTTTATAAAAACATGAACTAAACATAACGAAACGTCCTTTTTTTACATATTTTTATAACAAAATTAAATTGAAATATTCCTAAAGTTAATTTAACATATTTAAATTGTTTTTTTTTTCAATTTGGTTTTCCATCTTTGTTTCAACTCTCGATATTAAAATTAGCAAAATTGCAAACTTTAGCTGATTTTATAATATTATAATCTTTATGGTACATTTTGTTTAGTTCTTTAACAACAGGCACTATAGCGTTTAATTGTTAATGAAGATAACCCTTTTAAATTATGCTGATATCGTTTTATCCAATCTGAAAATAATGTCAATATATTTCAGCTACCTTATTTACTTATTATTAATATAAATTACTCTTTTCTATTATTAGTATAATTTTACGTAATGGATATTATGTTTTATTAATCTAGAGACCTATTAAGTAATCTACAAACTATATCTAACCATAAGACTTTTTTCTTATAGTTACTGTCTGCATTAGAGGTAACAGTATTTTTTACATTCAGAAATAGTTTCAAGAAATAATGCTAGAGATGACACTAGGACATATTTACTTAGACAACTGGAAATTCGTATCGACAGTTGATTGGCCAAAGTTCTTCGAGCCAAGAGCAACTGAATTTCACACAATACTATTCAGACATTCTGACTCGAACTGTAACCAACTTAGTTAAAAATTTACACCAGTTTTTGATAAAAAATAATTTTACCCAAAGAGTAAAAATCATTCGTTTTCCCAGTAATTTTATAATTATTTTAATGCTGTGTTATACTAAAAATCTAACAGTATTAGTTTATAGTATAATATAAAAATACAAATATTCCCATCAGTGTTAGCACCAGTTCAAAGTGGATGGAAACTCCCTAACTCGGTTACTTACTACCCTGGTTCAACAGCACTGTACATATGAAACTAATTAAACAAGTATTGTTAACTCTAAACAATCACTGTGGTAAACACGGTCAAAATAAGACTATGGTTGTAACATTAAAACTCCCTGTTGAAGGACCCTAATGTTGTGATATGTATTTTCCTCCTTGCAAAGAAACACCTGGGGGAGTTAGTAAAATATTATACTTGAGTAGCTCGGCGTATCCCAACTATCTGACCCGACAGCCCTGCTACTTTTCAAAATATCTTCCTTATACAATTAATGCCTCACGACCTAATTAAGAATGTTGTCAGTCTTATGTGATAACTGTCTACAATTAAACAACTCGTTGAGGGGTGAATTCACATTTGGTTGATCTATAACAAGCAGATGATGAAAAAAGATTATTGGAAATGTTTAAGATATAATTTCAATTTTTCAAACGTGCAAAGTAAATTTAGACAAATTCGGAATCAGTTAGAGAAATTTAATAATCATTTGTTGTTGTTGTTAGTCTCAGTCTTAGCTGTCAGCAATCATTCTCTCAGGATTGATGATGAATGGTGTGACTTGTTGAAATTGATCGCCATGAATCTTTTATGCGTTATTTATTTACAAGTATAAATACACATTGTAGTGTTATAAGACGCAATTTATTTTATCCTATTTGTTTAATAATATATAGCAGGAACAAAGTTTATACCGAAAAATTTGTTTTACCAGTGTGAACCTCTCCATCAAAATATGTTTGACTTGATATGTTTGAATAAGTATTTTTTCCTTAAAAAAACGATAGCATTCAGCTATCTTTTGAATTCATATATTTTTGTTCACAAAAAACTGAAAACCGACAAAAATCAGCCAAATTATTTTAAAAATTATGTAGTGTAAAGAAATCATAAATTGTGTTTTATTTGTCGCCATAAAGATGCAGACTATCGGTAAAGTAAAATTGTCGTGCAAAATATTCGTAAACTAGTGTTAGGGAACAATAATTGAGTTTTACCAAGATAAATGATGAAAATAGTTGTATATGGTTGTATATGGTTCTATATGGTTGTAACTGGAAATTTAACTGCACTCATTTAACCGCTTGAAAACATGCCTTTTTCCAATTCATGTGCAATATTTTTGGTATTGAATTAACTTTGCATCAGTAGCATCGGAGCACTGTATTAGAGTAAATGCGGCTAGACATCTTTAGAATTACGGTATTTAACTAAATAATCTTAAATTTAATAAAAACTTTAAGTTTTCGTTGTTATTTTTTTACTTGCCTTTGATTTGTTTAAAGTAACAGAACGGATTTGCATGATTGTGCCCAAGGATCATTGTGTCAAAGGATAATTCTGTCCAAAAGTAAAATTACTGTTTATTGTGTCCAAAAAGAGTAATATCTTCTGTGCATTCTGTCTAAAAGAAAATAATTAATATTAAAACAGGCTGATCATTGTGCCCGCAAGAGATTTGCGGGTCAATTGTATTGTTCATTGTGTCCAATACAATACACAATAAAATTAATCGTATTTAGTAACATTTAAAAGTGAACTACATTTAATTTAAGTACAATGGAAAAATGAATAAAACTATTTTTTTAAATCATATTGATATTGCCAACTCTATTTTAAATTAGTATACGACATCAATAAGATATTCAAGCCTGTTTACGATCAATCTTAATTTTATTGAAAGCGCAGAAACCTTCCCTTAAATTCCCCTGGCAACTGGCGGCTAATTCAGTTACTAACAACCAGGGGCGCCACCGTCGTTTTAGTTCGGATTGGGTACCCGATATTGCCAATTCGATGATTACTACGAATCCGCCTTGTAAATTTGTCCCGTTAGCATAGAATCTGTGTCCCGATCTGTGCAAAGTGTTTAATGCTTAAAGCGCGAATGCAAGCTGATGAGCATGTTTTATATGGATTTGTATTTATTTATTTATTATGTAATATGTAAAGAACCTATGATGCTTCTTTATTGTGAAAACTACTGTGTCATGGTGAATATCTCAAGAAATAAGTTCCGATCAAAGGCTCAGCGCTCGGCTCCTGGGTATAGATTTGTAATGTTTTCTATACAAGTATAAACCTCCAGTTCCACGCTACTGCTCTCCAAGATACGACTTTGGATCGACTGCGCACAAGTCAGCTAGAATCTTAAAACAATCTGATTAGGTTGCGGACCTGACATCAACTTCGGGCTGAAAAACACATCAATAATAATGTATTAATAATAATAATAATAATAATAATAATAATAATAATGTAATAATAATGTATTAAAATAGTAAGAGGGACCAAACAAAGGTCGTCCTCTCCAATTGTTGATTAAGGACCAGTTTAGTGTTGTCTTTAGTGTTGGAGGCCCAACACGTCCTTTCGGCATTCAACCAATGTTGAGCCTTTCGGGCTCAACACACAGTGCAAGGAGTCAACCCGCTATGGCCCAACTCACTCTCGGTGCTCTGCCTCCTGGTTAATGCGAGTAGTGGGGGGTGCGCGTCATCCCCCTCCTGGAGTATCTTAGAACTACGGTTTAATTTTATAACCCAGTTAATAATTATATTGACATCCTCATTTTATTTATAAACTTTTGGTATTTAAATAATAACTTTCTAACCAAATAAAAGTTGTGAAATGCAATTCATTAGAACTTTAACGTTTTTCTCATACAATTTGTACGGAGGAAAAGGTATCCCTCCCTTGAGTTTGGGAGAATGGTTTCTCTGTGTAATCAAATTTCAGTGCTCATAAATACATGATTAGCTTGTTCCACAAAGGCTAAATATCACATCATTGTTGTTCCTGAAACCATTCAATAATTCGTAACATCCTTTGTTAGCAAGCTGAATTGTTCGCTGGGTTCACAAACCTTGTAGAGTGAAGCTATTTAAAATTAACAATTTATGGGCAATATTTGACGATAAACGCTGTGTATTTGGTACATACTGTTCATTATATTTGTATATTCCAAATATGGTATTGTAACTTTATGTTTTATATTAATCCTAATACGAGTGTGTTTAACCGTCTATATTAATATTGTTTTATTGTTAGTTAATAGGCAGTAATTAATATTTGAGGTATTCAGGCTGATTTTTAAATCATGTTTTTACAAATGGCAGTTTTAAGTTATACTTAAACTTATTCCAAGTTTTGCATGTTAATCTTTAGACCCTGGCAAGCAATTTGGATTTTTATTTGATGAATTATAAGCTGCTGTTTAATTATTAACCTTTATTTTCCTTTATATAGAAACAAAATTAAGGATATATAAGGTTTAGGTTATATTTAGGGGTATATAATTTAACACAAGTGTTTCCGTATTTTAAGTATTTACAAAATCAACCTATGAATATTTACATCCAGCCTCACTTTAAAAGCGTTAATTTGTTAATTTATTTACAAGTTTATACAAAAGTTTATCTGTAAAGTCTCTTGAACTCTCACAGCCGATAATACAGATGTGATAAGAAGAGTTCTCAGTGATAATTGTATAATTTTTTTTATTTTAGGATAAAATGTACTTTACCACTCTAAACTCATATATAAAAACAAACAGCTTGTGCGAAAGATTCAGTGAACATTTTGAGATGCAAATACTAGTGCTACAAGGTGGTAGCATTCTGGTAGATAATGGTTATTATGAACATGTAAGGCATATTTATAATTTAAACTAATATAAGAGTAAATGCAAGAGTAAGTTGCATCGGCAGCTGAACCATCTGGTCTATTAACAGTGCACTGTGTTCTAGACTTTATTGCCTAGCAAGAGGCAGAGGACAGCAGAGAGGGAGCAGCACGAACACATCTTGCACCGGTCGCTAAGAACAGGTGTTGGCGATTCTTCGAATTCCACTCCTGTTGTGTTTTACATTTCCTTCACGACAACCTATTTGTTGAATATTTTTATCAAAGTTGTTTCCATCTTGTTTTCTTTGTCTCTTTGTTTGAGTTCAAACATTAGAAACATTAGTGATTTTCCGAGCTTCCTTATTAAGCTACACCTAACTTTAAATGCAATTTGTAGATACATGAATCAGTAGTTACAAATGGTGACACCAGAAACTAACGTTATACAGAATAAAGAAAAGGGCGAGGTAATGAAGCATATTGATTGTTGCTCCAGATTCACTCTGTCAAAGGATTAGCGCCTGAGAGAGCTTACGGACTGCAAACACATAACAAGCCCTTTACTCCACCTGCTCAGTCAATAGTTTGATAATATTCGTCCAACTTTACGAACCTTCAATACAAATATAGAACACTAACAAAGGCAATCAATTTTAGAGCAAATACAAATTTTAAAAATCGCGTGAAATTGTTTAACTAAAGCCTCCTAACATTTAATTGTAACTTATAACTAGACACCATTAAAAAATTAAAATGTCATAAAACTTTGTTTTTGCGGTTGTACTTCTGCAGACGCCCGTTGGAACAATCGAATGAAAATAATCTATATAAAATATTGACATATAGGTCGATATAAAAATCGATTATTTCCATTTGATTATTAACGTTTTAAAATAAATACAAGTAGATTTATCATATTTTACTTAGATTACTGAATGAAAATTTAATATATTTATTATATTTGTTATCGTGTAACAAGTAAATTATAATAAAACTCATTCAGGTTAAAAAAATAAAGTAGGAAAAAACCTGACATCATATGTCTGGTAGTAAAAAAAAAACTGGTGAGTAAAATTAGTAAATTGGACAATTTCGACAGTAACTCTCAATTTGGTTGTGAAATCTGATGGAACGCTTTAATCAGTGGCCCAACAGCGGGCAATCATGTTACCGGAGAGTAGAGGCGCCTGCGTCACTCAAACTGGGACTGGACATCCAATATTGCCACTCTAGCAAATGTGACCTGAAGCCCTTTGCAAATTTAGAGCAGCTAATATACAGGGTAACCTTGATTACTGACTGACCAACATGTGCTATTACACTCACGATATACTTGTATTTGTTTAAAATTCATTGATGACAATGGTGAGTTTAAGTTGCGGACATTTTCCATAAATTATTTAGAAAATGATCACGACACGTGGAATCTTGGATCTGATTACGTCTTTAGGTGAGAAAATACCTAAACGTAGTAGCACAATCTAGAAAAAGCTGGACAAAATAAAACTAAAAGAAACACAAAAGTCACACGAATGAAACAACACTACAACCATACAGCGCGAGTGCTTACGTCAGGCTGCCAGACTGGAGTTAGCAATGTTTGACTACTTTTATGTTTTTTAATTTATCAATTTTTACCTGATCAGGTACGATTAATTTTGCTTTCATCAGGCCTCATCAGGCATTATGAAACCTGATCAGACCTGATTAAAGATTTGCATTTGTGGTAGGGTTGTCTCATTTGTGCCTTTGACTTTTGTATTTCTTTTAGTTTTTACAGTTCTCTGTTATAACGTTTCTGTGATGTTTTCTGCTTTGCCTGAATTGTTATTTATATTTTATTGCCACTAATTTGTTATTTTCTAGGCATTCTTATTTTCAAGACAGGATAGGATAGTATTCCGGAATCGGAAACGAAAATCGTTTTTTCTCAATCAATAGTGGAATATGTGCGCAATAATTTCTTGAACTTTTTTACTGCAAAAGTATGTGTTTTTTTCTACCTGGATTAGGGGAGGTTATTTTACGATATTGATGTTTATTTCCATTCAGTACCTTTGCCACAATTTTTCTTTATACAGTGGCGTGATTTAGTTGCGCTATCGACCACTGATTTCTGTAGATAAACATCCTCCTCATTGATATATTACAAACTGTAAATTAGTTTCTTCAAATTCATACATCAGTAGTAAAAAATGGCAACAGCCAGAACTAAAGGCACCCAGACTAAAGAGGAAAGCTTGATGAAAAAAACATAAATGTGTAATATATTTTTAATAAAAATATCTCATCATTTTTTAAGATTTTTCTTCCTTATATGAATTTTAAAGAATTATTGTTCATTTTAAACGAATACTAAAAATTGGGTAAGTTGTTTATATATTTTTCTAAATATTGAACAAAAATCTTCTGAATAGTGATCTTAAAAGTAACCATCATAAACTTGATAGGGTTACTTCAACAACAAAATCATTATTTATATAGTTTTACATCATGAATCTAACTTTAAAAAACAAGGTAGTTTATTTTACAGGTAAGAGTTTCAAATAACAAGGAGAGTTATATTAAGAGAAATCCCTTTATATAACTCGCATAGAGACTTTCATTTTTACTTTCTCCCCTTATACATAGTATATGGAGAAAGTATTGTTTTCGTAAAAAATTTCGAATTTGAGTTGTTAGTGGAAATATTCGTTTTGGTGCTCCCTGAACCCAAAAAAGTGGTTTTTACGTGATGTCTGTCTGTGTGTGTGTGTGTGTGTGTGTGTGTGTGTGTGTGTGTGTGTGTGTGTGTGTGTGTGTGTGTGTCCGTGTGTGTGTGTGTGTGTGTGTGTGTGTGTGTGTGTGTGTGTGTGTGTCTGTGTACAGAGCTAGAGCCTTAACCAATGGGCCGATTTTTATGAAATTTGGCATGTAGGTACTAATCCACGATATCTCCAGGCATTTTTTTTCATTTTTTTGAATTTTTGATTTTTAAGGGTAATTATCCCCTCAAAACCGCCAAAAAACATGAAAAATCCAAATTTCTCAAAAACGGCTCTAACGATTTTGATTAAACTTTAGTCGTTGTAGAACTTTAGTTTTCCAACAAAATGGCACCACCCGCATTTCTGTAAAAATTCGGGTTCAGAAATTACAGGACTTAAAACATCAAAAATTCAGTTTTTTGGATTTTTCATAAAAAATACATAAATATAAAAAAATATTACTATCCACCATTAAAAATAGCTCAAAAAACTGAATAATTTAGTATTTTAAATTACTATTCTACGATTGCTGGTTTCGGAGAAAATTGAAATTTTCATTTTGCGGTAAACGCAGTACGTTGTCCAATGTTATTCTTATGGGGGATACAAAAATTACTATTTCTCTTATTTACTGATCAATTTCATTCAAACTTGATATGCTTGTCAAGTTAGCATTGAACAACAGAGGAAATTCAAAATATGTTGCCGCTTAATAACCCTGGGGGGGAATAGGGGGCATTTCCCCTCTTAAAACCACGAGTGTAGCAATGGATTCTGTAGTCCCTCCAAAGCAGGGATTTGGGGGATGTTTTTTTAAACAACTTGTTTACAAGATACTCTGTACATTCGACCGTGCTTTGTATTCTATATTTAGTAAATAAAAAGTAATTTATTCATTAAAGTTGGGCTAAAAGGGAGAAAGTATGTGTCAGTTTCCTGATGCCGTTTATTTGTTATATTTTAATCTGGTAAATAACTGTCGTTTAATCAAACTTACAGAATTGAGGCACTGATCAGATAAATTAAAGTAATTGGGACCAATTACTGACAGCAGCGCTACGAGTGGCCGGTAACTCAGTTACCAACAAGTTCGTGGAAGATCCTACCGACTCAAGACTCATCCTGAAATTGACAGAATACATACGTACTGAAGTATTAGTCCAGTATTGCAATTGAGAATACAGTGACGCATATATTAGCGAATTTCCCCTATAGGGAAGAAGCTATTACCGTAGTCGGCATGGTAAGACCTAGGCCCGGGACCATGATAACTTTTTGTTTTGAGGTCCCAGACCCCAAAAACACAATTCGTTCGAAACTGTATATATATATGTGTGTCCGTGAGCACGATAACTCTCGTAAAAATTATCTGATTTTGATGAAACTTGGTATAAACGTGTAAAGCAACATTTATGACTTTAAGTTCGAAATCCAGCCAGATCGCTCCATCCGAAGGGGTATTTTGGGGGGGTTTTGTACCCCAAAAATGGGTTTTTGAATTTTTTACATATAATTTTTGAAATAGTCAAATTTTAGTTTTTACCATTGGATTCAGCTTAAAAAAAACACACGATTTGGTATTTTGATCATTCCTCTACGTCAATTGGTTACTGAGATATTGAAAGTGCTAAACTCAGTACGTTGTCTAATGCTATTCTTATGGAGGAAAAGAAAAATTTTATATCTCGCTTATTTATGAACGTTTACTGACGAAACTTGGTATATGGCTTCATCTCGTTGTAGTCTATTGATATTTGCTCTAAAAAACAATTTTTTGCCAAAGGCTCCATGAGCAGCAAACCTGCGTACTCAGCCACAATGTTATTCTTATGGAGAATAATTCAAATTATATATATTGCTTATTTGTGAATATATTTTTATGAAACTGGGTAAGTGGCTTTATGTAGTATTAATATCTACATTGGAAATTCACTGAGTATGCAGGTTTGCTGTGACGGGGATATTTTTATTCTATTGATACAATTTCGTTTACATGCTCAATGTTCTCCTCTGGTTGATACGAAAGTTTTATCAAAGCAGACACCAGAAACACATTTTATAATAGTAACAAAGCATACGATTTTGAATTTACATGCTTTTTTAATAATGTTGATTTATTTTTGAACATAATAAATACAAATTTTCCTTGAGCGACCTTTTATTTGAGCCCTTTTCCATTATCCGGAAAGCTTTTATAGCATATCCTGACATTTAAAATCCGTCCACAATATATATAAATACCCCCGTAGCAGCAAACCTGCGTACTCAGCGAATTTACAATGCATATATATTTACCTTGATACCACTTAAAGCTATATACCAAGTTTCATAACTATACATTTATAAATAAACGATTTATGACATTTTAATTATTCTCCATAAGAATAACATGGTGGCTGAGTTTGCAGGTTTGCTGAAGCAAGGAACACAAAAAATAGGGTTTTATGCTAATATCAATATAACTCAACTAGGTGAAGTCACATACCAAATTTCATTAATTTATTTTCATAATTAAGGGAGATAACACAATACTTATTCTCCATTAGAATAACATGGGGCTGAGTACGTAGGTTTGCTGCTATGGGAGCCTTTAGCAAAAAATTATTTTGTTGAGCAAATATCAATGGTCCACAACCAGATGAAGCCGTATACCAAGTTTCGTCAGTATATGTTCATAAATAAGCGAGATATACAATTTTTATTTTCCTCCATAAGAATAACATTAGACAACGTACTGTGTTTAGCACTTTCAATATCTCGGTAACCAATTGACGTAGAGAAATTATCTAAACACCAAATTGTGTGTTTTTTTTAAGCTGAATCCAATAGGAAAAACTTAAATTTAACTTTTTCCAAAATTATATGTAAAAAATTAAAAAAAAAAAACATTTTTGGGGTATAAAACCCCCCCAAAATACCCCTTCGGATGGAGCGATCTGGCTGGTTTTCGAACTTAAAGTCATAAATGTTGCTTTACACGTTTATACCAATTTTCATCAAAATCGGATAATTTTTACGAGAGTTATCGTGCTCACGGACATATATATATATATATATATATATATATATATATATATATATATTATATATATTTATTTATTTATATATATATACAGTTTCGAACGAATGGTGTTTTTGGGGTCTGGGGACCTCAAAATGAAAAGTTATCATGGTCCCGGGCCTAGGTCTTACCATGCCGACTACAGTAATAGCTTCTTCCCTATAGGGGAAATTCGCAAAAATATCACGTACACTGGTTTGAGATGATGATATATCACTTGATGTGTACAAATTATGATTATATTTTTAGTATATCGTGATACCTGATTTTTGGTACGAAACAATAATTCTATATAGAGTGTGTATTAAAAAAGATTATTTATGCGACATTCAAATAAATAAAGGATTTATAACATTCTACAAATTGTTTTGAACATGTATTATTTGAGACAAGTTTTTGTTATGTAGTTATTTCTTCATAAAACTGCAACTCGAACGTATTTTTTTAACACCTTTACTAACAAAAGTTGTAGGAACATTTTGTAACATTTCAATTTCAGACATTGTAGTCAAAGAATTATAATAATCTTGGTTGACTCGACTGTTCAGTAGTATGATTACTCTTATTACAAAACTAAAATTACGATTACAATCAAATAACTCAACGGCTGTGATAGAGTGCGCATGCATGTAGGCTGCATGATTCTCTACGTTAATAGCGTAGTCAATAATGGCGGAAACACATACACGGCTCAAGCGAATTTTGAACATTATCTCTATTTATTTTCGTTTAACAAGCAAATTTATCTGCTCGAACTATAGCAAATATTTTTCCTTTTTTGATTATCCAAATTATATACCGTCATATTAGTTTATATGGTGATGTAACTCTAGAAGTTAGCTTAGCAGTCACTCTCACCGTACCGTGACTGTACCGTGTTTTTACTATCAACAGCAATTAAATGTTTAATTATGTTCTTTATATTCTATCATAACCATTGAAACTTTGGAGGTCCAGGGGGTCAGGGGGCTTTGAAGATGGATGTTTTCCAAAACCCCAAAAGGCACATCTAATTTTTAAAAGCTTAAACAGACATAAACACTCATTTAAAAGCTAATAGTTTCGCTAGTTTCCTGATCACAAAAATCGGCTTATACTTTTCATAAATATAAGTTTCCTGCAAAGTTGCTATTTGTAAATACTATACTTTTCTAGTATCACCAGAGATATTCCTATTTATTTCCTCTAATATTGTAATACATAAAACGCCATATGACAGTTCGTAAACAAAGTATGCGCCTAATCACATACGTTATTTCTCGTTTGCTGGTAACTTTTTAGAAATACTGCTTTTTTCCCCCGAGTCCCTGGGACCAAGATCTTTTATTTGAGCCGTCACCCATCATTTTGCAATTTGCCAAACTCCCACTATTTTGACTTAAAAATTTCGCTTCCAGAATTATATATAAAGATATAAGATGGCAAATTATGAATATAAAAAAGTAACGACAAATATAAAGTATATAATTATTAGTAACCCCATTTTCCTCACGTGGTTATTGCAGTTATAATTCAGACGTTTAAACAATTTACATTCAAATAATTGCTACCATGGTGATCATATAAATCAATTCCCATTTCATTGAAGCTATGACCGATAATATGGGGCAGATGACCCACGATGACTTTACATAACCAAAATCTTCCTCACAGCTACACATTATGAAAAAGGTTTAGTCATATTCGATAGAGTGACTTCTTATGATACGCGAATAAAGCTTTACCTATAAAATGTATCAGATAGACTGTGCTTTTTGGCTTATCTTTAAAATGTAAAAATTACAAAATGACAAGATTCAAGACTATCTACAGACAAAACTATAATGTTAGTTATATAGAAAACATATGACAATGTCACAGATGTTTTATACTAAAATGTAGTAACTTTCATTCAACCAAACAAGGATAGGGCCTTGACATCCCCAACCATTTCACGTTGTTACTTTTGAGCCATTCCGGAATCTAGGAAAATAAATAAGGGGGAAATACCATCAATAATCAGAGTTTTCAAATTGTATTTCTCATTATTATTTTTAAAATCACTTTTTTCTAAATTTGTTTAGATTTTGCCACTGAATCCATAAAAAAAACACCCGGTTTTAATACTATGGAAGTTTTACTTTATAATAATGATGATGGATGAATTATTATTTTATAAGGCTGAAAAATACCAAGAGATCAAACTACAAAGTTGACGTTAAAGAGAACGTCTACATTACTGACACTTTTATTGAGCAAGTACAAGTATTATACAACAGAAATGTGGGTTTATGGTGTAAGGAGGATTATGAGGCAAAAAGGTATATTTGGTGTACAAAACCTCGAGGTACTTTGGCTTTCAACAATTTATTTTGAAAATATAAAAATAATAGTAGACACATCAATAGTAACATATTTGTATCCATGCAAAAGGCTACATAAAAAGGAAAACTACAGGTAACTTAGTTTTACTATAATAAAGAATTAAATATCGTCTACGTAGCAATAATAGGACTTTCTGAATAAGAGAAATAACATTTTAAACTACGACAGTACACTATCCTTAGTATAGTTGGTTTTAGAACATGATTAAGCGAATAATTGTTTATCCCCTGAAATGTAAACAAATATTTAAATTGTGAATTATTTCCCCATAATTTTCTATAACAAAACACCTCTAGCATAGTTACAGAAAAAGATCTCATGAAAAAAGTTCTATGCTTCTAAACTAAAGAAACCACTTCAATCAAGCCAATCGAAGTCTGGGTCGGACCAGTGGGGCCAGAACCTCTCACTAACTTTGGGTAACTCAGTTAACGAAACTCGGCGTGCTTGCCCCATATTGGTGGTATTTTACTCAATCGCTCATAGTTGTTGGAAACTACCCTTAAAATAAGATGGTCTCTTATATAACTAGGAGTACGCTCAAATATTCCCGCAACTGGGTGAGCGAACTCAGATAATGATTGAATCTAAAACAAATACATGTAGTCTTGATCCAGTGGACTCGATAGAATTGGTTTGGTCCATTTTCAGTTTAGGATTTACCTTTTCGAATACCTTTTGGAAATTGTACAACTTTTAAATGTCAATTATTAAACAACGTTATTTAAGAAAGATACACGATTTAGTTGTCCACATAAATACAAATTAATTAATTAAATGTTAGTATACAATTTAGAGACGAAAGTAAGGAATTACCTGTATTTAAAAAAAGTATTTGTGTAGCTTATATCAACTTTTGGGCTTAGCGTTCTGGGCCATTTAAAATGAGAAGTTAGATTGTGTCTTCTTTGTGAACCTAATCTGACAGCAATGGAACAATGTTCAGCTAGAGTTAGCAGGTACCAAGTAAAAATAAACTAAATCGGTTGTCGATAAAGTTGCTTCCTCTTTAATATATTATAAACTAGCTGGCCTGACAGACGTTGTTCTGTCCTAATGTCATTGAATTTGTTTTATGTCAAATACTCGTTCATTTTCAATATGAGCTCGTTCGCTTCGCTTATTCGCCTCCCGGATTAGCTCGTTCGCTTCGCTCATTCACCTCCCGGATGAGCTCGTTCGCTATGCTCACTTGCCTAACGAAAAAAGAGTTTGATTGACATTCAAGTAGTTTTTTTTATTTCCATTATGAGAGTTGCCTTTCAAGTTGTTTTTTTATTTCCATAATGAACATATATTGAAACGTATTTCCTGCAGCGCGTGGATTAGTTGATGTGCTTAAGAATGATAATTTCAGGGTAAACAAATATTTTATAGTTACCATGAATTTCAGTTGTACTTTTTGTACTTTGCAAATGTACTTTTAAAATGCCAATGTCAAATTCTGTGTTTTTATACACCTATGTTTTTTGTTTTAGCGAATTTCCCCTATAGGGAAGAAGCTATTAGTAGTCGGCATGGTAAGACCTAGGCCCGGGACCATGATAACTTTTCGTTTTGAGGTCCCCAGATGCCAAAAACACCATTCGTTCAAAACTGTATATATATATATATAAACTATATATATATATATATATATTTATGTGTCCGTGAGTACGATAACTCTCGTAAAAATTATCCGATTTTTACGAAATTTGGTATAAACGTTTAAAGCAGTATTTATGACTTTAAGTTCGAAAACCAGACAGATTGACCTATCCGAAGGGGTATTTTGAGGGGGTTTTGTACCCCAAAAATGGGTTTTTTGAGTTTTTACATATTATTTTTGAAAAAATAAAATATTAATTTTTGCCATTGGAATTAGTTTAAAAGACTCACAATTTGGTCTTTTGATCATTGCTCTACGTCAAATGGTTACAGAGACATTGAAAGTGCTAAACACAGTACGTTGTCCAATGTTATTCTTAAGGAGAATAAGAAAAATAGTATATCTCGCTTATTTATCAACTTATCCTGATGAAACTTGGTATACTGCTTCATATCGTTCTAGTCTATTGATATTTGCACAAAAAACATTTTTTAGCCGATAGTTCCCGTAGCAGCAAACCTGCGTACTCAGCCCCCATGTTATTCTTATGAAGAATAAGTAACGTGTTATCTCCCTTAATTATGAACATAAATTAATGATAACCCCGTCGCAGCAAACCTGCGTACTCAGCGAATTTCCAATGCATAATATATGTCTTAATACCACTTAAAGCCGCATACCAAGTTTCATAAAAATATATTCACATATAAGCGATTTTAATTATTCTCCATAAGAATAGCTTTGGTAATGAGTACGTAGGTTTGCTGAAATAAGGATCACAAACAATTGGTTTTTATGCAAGTATAAATAGAATTTATCTAGGCGAAGCCACATACAGTACCGAGTTTCATCAAAATTCAATCATAAATAAGCGCTATATAACATTTTAGTTATTCTCCATAAGAATCACATGGGGGCTGAGTAAGCAGGTTTGCTGCAACAAGGAACACAAAATGGGTTTTTATGCAATTATCAATATAACTCAACCAAGTGAAGCTACATACCAAGTTTTAGTAATTGATGTTCATAATTAAGGGAGTCATTACATTTTACTTACTCTCCATAAGAATAACATGGGGGCTGAGTACGCAGGTTTGCTGCTACGGGGATAATCAACAAAAAATCAATTTTTTGTGAAAATATCAATATACCAGTACTACCTGGAGCCACTTACCTAGTTTCATCAATATACATTCATAAATAATCGAGATATCAAATTTTATTTATTCTCCATAAGGATAACATTGGACAACGTACTGTGTTTAGCACTTTGAATATCTCTGCAACGGTTGGACGTAGAATCACAATTTAAACCCCAAAATGATTGTTTTGTGGAGATAAACTGATTGGTAAAAGCAAATGTGAAGTTTACATTAAAATGATCTGAGGAAAAGCCAAAAACCTTTTTCCCATAAGATTAACGTGGGAGATTTTATGAGTAGGTTTTTTGGATTTTCTCCACAACCACTTAACCAAGGTTAATAATTCAAAATACTATATTATTTGTTTTTTTAAGCTCTATAACATGGTTAAAACAAAAATTGTGTGATTCAGAAATTTCAGTGTAAAAAGTGCAAAAAACTAATTTTTGGAAAATTTAAACCCCCATAAACCCCCTTTCCCCCTTCCGATTTTTCTGGTTTTCGAACTTAAAGTCATGAATGTCACTTTACACATTTGAGCCAAATTTAATCGAAATCGGACGTTTTTTACTCAAGTTATCTTGTTAATGGACACATATATATATATATATACATGTATATAAATTTGAACGAATAGTGTTTTTGGCATCTGGGGACCTCAAAACAAAAAGTTATCATGGTTTAAGTCTTACCATGAGACCTACGGTAATATCTTCTTCCCCATAGGGGAAATTCGCTAAAATTTGATATGTGGCTTTATCTACTTGACTTATATTTATATTTGTATAAAACCCCATTTATTGTGTTCCTTGCTTCAGCAAACCTACATACTCAACCGCCATGTTATTCTTATGGAGAATAATTAAAATGTCATAAATCGTCTATTTATGAATGTATATTGATGAAACTTGGTATGTGGCTTTATGTGATATTAAGATACAAGTAGGGGGCATTAGATGGGCGTGAACCAGCAGCAAACAGCAGTTATCCACTGTGGATCAACCCCCCCCCCGTCACGTGACCCCGGTCGTCGACCTCCCCCCCCCGTCACGTGACCCCGGTCGTCGACCTCCCCCCCCCCCCCCGACGCCCCGACGCGCGCGACGTTCATGCATCATCAAACCTAACTTAAACCTGCGTCGCGACGTTCATGCATCCTCAAACCTAACTTAAACCTGCGTCTGTAAACCTAACCTAAACCTGCGTCTGTAAACCTAACGCACGCATTGGCCTACCTTAAGTAGTGAAGTCGTGGACCGCGGTTACGTCATCACCCCGTGCCTACGTGACTGCCCCAGGCTGTTTACTCATTAGCGATAATTGCCGCGATTTCGAGAATTGTCCACCGCCTTCTACTGTACGGTACGTAGCTATGTTACTTAAGTGATTGTCATCGCTTCCTTCATTCAGTTTGTGTTTGAAGCTCAGTGTGCGTAGACGTTCTACTTCAGTGCTGTGCTAGTCCTTACCGCACCATACTCCGAGATCTGTTAAACGTAAGTATATGTAGTCTTATAAGTTGTAGTGTGGACCGCCTCAGGCTGTTTACTCATTATCGATAATTGCCGCGATTTCGAGAATTGTTCACCGCCTTCTACTGTACGGTACGTAGCTTTGTTACTTCAGTGATTGTCGCGCACCTTCAGTTTGTTTAGTGATGTTGCAGAGTAAACACAAACATGGCTAGTGCAATCGAAGTGGATGAATCAGTCCAGACGTTTTTGAAGGAGTTGGAAGCGATGGAAGGCTACAGCACCATGTACTTTTCTCCACGAAGTCCTGAACAACCACCGCCAGCACCATCACTGAAACGGTCAGTCGCCACACCATCGAAGCTGGCGACCTGGAAATGTCCATACTGTGAGGAGTCGTTCACGTCGCGAGATGGACTTCGTCTCCATCATCGTCAGCACCACCTCTGTGTTAGAAGGAAGCGAAGAAACAATCGTTCCTCACAACCGAGATCGTTCATACAAACCTCAGCAGGAAGAGGTCCGCAGAAAGTCAACACATGTATTGATAGCAGTTGCATAAACGACATTGAAAGTGGCAATGCTCCGGAGATATCTGAAGACTTTGCATCACCATCATCCAACCAAATAACCGAAGGGGGAGGTTCCCAGAACGTCAGCATATGCATAAACGACAACAGTAGAAGTGTCAATCCCCCGGAACTACCTGGAGACTTGGAGCTTGTGGAAAAAGATTCGAACGATTCACCACCGACTGTCAGTTGGGTAGATTCCGGTTATCAACATACAGTACAAAATCCCGCCAATCAGGGTAATGTGTTCTTGAACATCCAGTTACATCATAGAGGTCAGTATACACATGGTTGCAACTTATATTTGGATGAAAATAAAGACTATGAAATCTATATTATGATTATGAACATTATAACGCGATTGGAAAACCTTTGGGTGGATCGTTATTCAGGAGTCCCCAGAGTCACTGGTTTGACACATACAGTGAAGCCGGTGGTGATAAAGCGTGCAACTGGTAGTAATGAGGGTATCACACAATCGGTGGGGACTGCTTCCGCCCGCGATGAACACCACCCAGATTGAGAAGCGCCTGGTGGCGGTCTCTACAACAGGTATCGACTCCAGGGCTACGGTACTTCTGTTTATGACCACTACTGCCTCACCTACCTGTACTGTCGGGCGGTCCTCGGTATACCACTCAGCGACTACGTGCAGCTCTTCGACCCGGTCGCTCTCACCATAACGACGCACTGGTCCGTAGGCTCTTCTACTCCATCTTCGCTTAAGACTATTTTTGTGTAAATACCTTTTGAGTTCTTGATTGTAATATGTTTGTGTGTATATTCTTATTGTGTTTCAATAAATGTTTTGTTTCTCGTTAACTGTTGTTTTCACTTGTCTTTCTCTTTAGTATTTAAGAAAGAATATCGAATTTTTAACAATTTTGAAAGTTTTGTTTTTGAAAACATGATAGTTTTACAAATTCGGTTTGCATTAGAAGAGTCTTTTGAAAGTAAATGTCAGGGAAATGCAAGGGGTAGTAACAACACAGATGTATGCTGTAAACTAAACTGTTTGACTATATTTGCTTACGAATACTATTTACAAAATATACTTAATTATATTTAAAAAATTAGCCTAGTTCTGTTCACACTTAAATCTACACCGGGAACTCTTCATCCATGTCCTCCTCGTCCACCTCCATAGGCCCGCCTTGCTGCTCCTCGGGATTGTCTCGACTTCTTGCTGCGGGCAGTGGTGGGATGTCCTTATGCCCCCAAGGTAAGGTGTGGATACCATCAGCCAAGATGTAGCGTTTATCATCGGCCGGGCTCAAGGATAGCTTTTCTACTTGTACGGTGAAGACACGGTGCAGGTACGACTGGAAACGGGTGTTGATGGTGGTTTTCAACACCCCGTCAAACAGACATTCCCTGTAGTCGTCGGGGGTTAGGACGTTTTTAACAACCCCCTTGGCGATTCCCTTGGCTCGCTTGATCGCCTTGGATCCGTTGTCTTCGTCCTCAACGTCCATGAAGTAAAGCTTCGAGCGCAGGCCGAGGTACTCGAACAAGGATCGGCCGTTACACTCGTCCTTGAACTTGCCAATCACCTTGGCGTTGGTGGGGCTGTAGCAGGGGTGAGACCTCGGGTAGGCGCTGGTATCGAAGTCGTCCAAGTGCTCCATCATCTCCCTGTAGATGTCCCGGGATAGTATGTCGAACACGAAGCTGTCAGTGTCCATGTAGTCTACGTTTAAGCGGTCACCGTAGCGGTCCTTCATCTTCCGCAGAAAATCGTACATGAGCCACTTGCTCAGCTCCAGGACAGACATGCCGACGTAGATGGGCTTTTCCAGGACGATGTTTACCCTGGCGAGGTGCACGAGAGCTACGTCCACCGTGTAATACGTGCGGTCCAGGAAATTGGACTTGGCCACGTACTTGGAGAACTTCTCCGGAGTGCAGACCAGCTTGACGTTCAGGCGCTTGCGGACATTCTCGATGGTTTTGCCAAAGACCGCGTTATTCATTAACTTGAAAAAGTCTTGCTCGAACTTGGTCTTGGCCTTCTTCCGCAGCTCGGTGTTCATGAGGATGTAGGGCTCTAGCCACCGAGACTGGCGAAACGAGATCGCCCTGTGCACAGCCGCAAGCTCCAGTCCGTTGTTCAGCGCCTGCTGCAAGACCCTGTAATGGCAGACGTAATGCATCTTGTCATCCAGGGTGGTCATCAGCTTGGGGTATTTCCCTATCGGCGGACGCTTGGTCTCGCAGCAGTAAGGGAGGTCCTTGTGCAGGTCGTGGAGGTGGGCGGGGTAGCGGAGGTCCACTTCGAGGATGTAACCCCGTTCCGCTTCAGCATCCAGCGCGCCAATGTCCAAGGAGTCGATCTCCTCACGGCTGAGCCACTGGAAGTCTCCGGTGGGCAGGTACTGGGATATGGCCCAGCCGTAGAGGTTGTTAGCGTCCAGGTACAGTAGGTGGCGTGTCGGTTCGTCTGGGCAATAGTCCGGGCACCTGTCGTGGTTGGCCTTGGCGTAGCGGGTGACGGCCTGAGAGATCCCTCCTCGGATCCCCTGCTCCACGAACAGGTACATGTCGAAATCCTGCATTGTGTCCAGCTCCACGTCGCAGGTCTTCAACATGACGTCCCAAGCGTAGGACGGTAGGGTGTAGTAGTGGGCGGGGTCCAGTCCGTACTCGGCCAAAGAGGTGTCACGGAACTGCTCGAAGACGTCGGTGAGGAGCGCGATGTCGCAGCGCAGGTACGTGTCAGCGTAGTCCTTGAGATGGCAACACTCGAAGGCTCGCCACACGTTGAGGGCGTGTTGGTAGTCCTCGTCCTTGACGTCCTCCAGGGTCATGGTGTTCCTAAACGCCTCCTTGGGCGGCAGCTCCCTGGTCCTGTACAGCGTTTCGTACGATGTGACAAAGTCGTAGGGGAACACGCCCTTCCTACGCACCAGGTCGAACAGCCGGTCGTCGGGGAACCGCTTCCTGGTCTCGCGCATCTTGTCAGTGGGCAGTCCCGCTGCCAGGCTGGCCAGGCTCATGGACAAGAACCTGTAGGTGTCGAGGAACCGCACCGCGAAACTGGTCTGTCGTGGGTTGTCCCCGGGCTGGCCAAAGTGAAACCGCTTGGTGAAGGCGATGTAGCGCTCTTCGGTGTGCGCCAGCACGTCCACATCGCCGGGGTCGATGGCCAGCTCCCGCACTACAAAGTGAGCATCGTAGTTGGACAGGTTATGGAAGTAGCAGTTGATGACCCGCTGCTCCCTGTACCGCAGATTGCACGAGCGGTGCGCCGCTCCTCGGAACTCGTAAGGCGGGGCGTGGTTGTGGTCCCGCACCTTTACGTCCAGCTCGGTGAAATCCTTGCCGCAGAGGTAGCAGCGGGTCGCTGCGAGATACTCATCCATTTCCTGCCGGGTCAGAGAAGGGTGCAGAGCTCTCGTGCTGAACAGGAACTCCCACAGGCTCAGCACGTCCATCTTGAGCCGTTCCATAAAGACCTTGGACGCGTCAGCTCCGAAGTATACCCGCGGCTCAAACTCCTCGAGGCTGAGCGAATCCACGATCTGATAGGCGAAGGCGTACGGGACGTGCATTTGCAGGGGCGTCGTGCCGGGTGGCGGTGCTTCCACCGAGTCAACAGCGACAGGCTGCAGAGCACACTCGAAGTCCGCGTAGATGCAGAACCTCTCCCGCCTAGTGTACTCTGGATGGGTGAAGCGGATCTGCTGCTTCTTCGGCAAGTCCAGGCGAAGGGGAGCCTTGGCGTAGCAGTAACGCCTGTGCTCCTCCAGACGCTGAGCGCCCGTCAACCCTAGCTTGTTGTGTTGATTGTCGAAGTAAGCGAAGCACCGCTTACAGATGTAAATCCTATTTTCACGTTTGGTGAGCTGGGGCCGGACCAGTCGACCCAGGTCCTTGATGTATGCGTAGTGGCTGTCCCCATCGATGGTCATGTACAGCAGGTCTCTGTGGTCTTCGCGCTCCCGCTTGCATATCTTCAGCGGGAACACGCGGTCCTTGAACTCTGGCGTCCCATCGGGGCGTCTCCCCACCATCGCTCGCTCGATCCCGTAGACGTTTACACTGATGTTGTTCTTGCCCTCAAAGATCTTGATGTCCTTGAGCGTCACGGGGAAACGCAGGCCGGTCCAGTCGTAGCGGGCGATGACATCCGGTGTATACGCTGCAGGTCTCTCTGCGTGTTGTGCAACGAACTTGGCCAGGATGGCGTACATGAAACACATGTCATCAGCGTTTTGCACATTGACAACAGCGTGTATATCTGCGATAGCCTTTGGCAACTGCATAAAGGCTCTGCCTCCGAGCGGCGTATACTGGTTCACGCGGATCTCTAAGTCGCGTATACGCAGGTAGGTCCAGCCGCTACCTACCAGTTCACACTGCTCCTTCTTCTTCACGATCGTCTCGAACGTCGCGGAGAGGAAAGCCTCCAAGTCGGAGGCCTCGGTCAGTGGGACGTTCTTTGTGTTGAAGGAGCGCAGGCAGGTGGCCCCGTGAATGTTGGAGAACTCACATTCCAGGACCATGTTCGCCTTGATGCTCGGATGTTGGGTCATGACGTTCTCCATCAGGTCCAGAACCTCGTCAAACAACAGGGTCAGCGCATCCTCAACGGTCAGCAAGGCGTCTAACGGCCGGGCCAGGCGGTAGGTGAGGAGGCGACTCCGGAAGGCCCGATGCACGAGCTGGAACATGGGGCGGCCGCCACCCTCCATCTCGTCATCGATGGTCTGAGGCTCGGCGCTAGGTCCTGGGCGGGGCTGGGGCTCGGTGCTGGGCCCTGGCTGTGGCTCGGTGCTCGGTCCTGGTCGTGGCTCGGCGCTAGGCATCTGGTGCAATCGGGGCTCGGCGCTGGCTCCTTGGCGCAGCGACTGGTTGTTGTGAGGAAGAGGAGGAGAGGACAACCTAGACAGTCGGTCTTGGGTCAGGTCCCTCACAACAGGGCAGTTGTGAGACTGGTGATGGTCACGGTTGAAGCGGCGAGTAAACCCCTTGTTGCAGTACGCGCAGCGGAACTTGGATGGTTCTTGAACCAGGTTCCTCACAACAGGGCAGTTGTGAGACTCGTGCTGGTCGCGGTTGAAGCGACGGGTAAACCCGCGGTCGCAGTAGGCACAACGGAACGTGGGAGGATGGACGGTCCGGACGTGTCGTCTCAGTTCCAGGTCGCGGTCGAAGCGTCTACCACATCGCTCGCACTCCACGTGGCGATCGGGACTCGAGGAGGAGGAAGGAGCTGCTGCTGGCATCGCGGAGTGAGCCGCTTGCATGTGGCGGCGCACGTCCTCCAGGCTGGCGAAGATGGTCGGGCACAGTCGGCAGGGATGGTCCACTCGTTGCGGTTGGGGCTCTGCCGCGGCGTGTGGTCCGTGAACCGTAGCGACGTGGCGGCGGAGGCTGTCACCTCTTGTGAAGCGCCTACCGCAGACGTGGCAGTCGTGACGTCTGGCGTTGTGGGCGGAATCCACGTGTCGCCTCAGGTTTCCGAGCAGGCTGAAGGCTCGGCCGCAGACCTCGCACAGGTGTTGGTTGTTCATCTGCAACAACGGATATGATAAGTCTCTTGCATTTACAAATTAGTCGCAACGAGAACACTTCATTGGTAACATAACACATACTTTATGCTTGGTAGACAAGAGTCAAGGCCATGACAAATTTAATGTTAGTGCACGGGTTTCCTCCTTTATTAAAATTAGTTTATATAAAACGAAAGAAAAGATAGTAAGTTAGAGAATGAAAGCTTTACATTGATGCGTGATAGACATGATTTAGAAACCATGACACGTCTAACATTAGTACACAGGTTTCCTCGTTTTATGTTAGTACACTGGTTTCCTCCAAGAAATTTGGAATGACGTGTAAATTGTTCTATAGCAATAACGAATAGTTTTCCCTAAAACATAATGAAAATTATTCAACTTCTATTAACAAGCCAGACCTCTCTTTGCACATTATGACTTGAAAGTTGCTGAACGATCATACCTTAAATGAGAATCTTACTATAAAGGGGAATGTAATAGTCTTCCACACTACAACTTCAACACTGAAGTAGAACGTCTACACACACTGAGCTCCAAACGCAAACTGAATGAAGGAAGCGATGACAATCACTTAAGAAACATAGCTACGTACCGTACAGTAGAAGGCGGTGAACAATTCTCAAAATCGCGGTAATTATCGCTAATGAGTAAACAGCCTGAGGTGGTCCACACTACAACTTATAAGACTACATATACTTACGTTTAACAGATCTCGGAATATGGTGTAGTAAAGACTAGCACAGCACTGAAGTAGAACGTCTACACACACTGAGCTCCAAACACAAACTGAATGAAGGAAGCGATGACAATCACTGAAGTAACATTGCTACGTACCGTACAGTAGACGGTGAGAGCAGTAAACAGTTCTCGGAACCGCTAATGAGTAAACAGTTCTCGGAACCGCTAATGAGTAAACAGGCCCGGACGGTCACGTAGGCATGGAGATGATGTCACCACGGTCCACAACAGGGGTAGCGGAGTGAAGGGGTAGCGGAGTGGAGGAGGAGTGAAGGGATAGTGGAGTGGAGGAGGAGTAAACAGGCTGGGACAGTCACGTAGGCCCTAGCACGCACCTCGACACGTGACGCCGCGGAACCGCTCGCAGTTTTGGTTTAGTCAAGCCGGCATACAACGTGTAACGAAGTCACATCAAATTCGGTCAGCGAACAGCCGAGATCCTATAAGGAAAACGCGTTCGAAAATTACTAGCGGGCCCGTTTAACGGTGTATTTTCAATTTTCTTTCAGCGATGGTTTACTTAGGCCATGGTCCAACACGTGGTGAGGTTTCGTCAAAATCGGTCGGTAAACAGCTGAGATCCCATAAGGAAAACACGTTTAAAAATTAATAGCAAGCCCGTTTAACGGTGGATTTTCAATTTTCTTTAAGCAATAGTTTACTTAGGCCATGGTCCAACACGTGGTGAGGTTTCGTCAAAATCGGTTGGTAAACAGCTGAGATCCCATAAGGAAAACACGTTTAAAAATTAATAGCGAGCCCGTTTAACGGTGGATTTTCAATTTTCTTTAAGCGATGGTTTACTTAGACCGCCGCCTGATATGTGGTTAAGTTTCATCAAAATCGGACGGTAAACAGCTGAGATCCCATAAGGAAAACACGTTTAAAAACTAATAGCGAGCCCGTTTAACGGTGGATTTTCAATTTTCTTTAAGCGATGGTTTACTTAGACCGCCGCCTAACATGTGGTTAAGTTTCATCAAAATCGGTCGGTAAACAGCTGAGATCCCATAAGGAAAACGCGGTTATAAATTAATAGCGGCCTTGTTTGATGACGGATCTATGGGGTTCTTTCGTCATTCGCTTCCTTGGGGATAGGCCTACACTCTGGAAAAAGTCCCGTGGGAATCGGTGGATAAATAGGCTAGTTATTAATTTTCGAAAGTTTTTTCCTCATCACGAAAAGTGCCGCAGACGACCGGGGGGGGGGCGTCGGGGGGGGGGGGCGTCGGGGGGGGGCGTCGGGGGGGGGGCGTCGGGGGGGGGGAGGTCGACGACCGGGGTCAAGTGACGGGGGGGGGGCGTCGGGGGGGGGCGTCGGGGGGGGGGTCGACGACCGGGGTCACGTGACGGGGGGGGGAGGTCGACGACCGGGGTCACGTGACGGGGGGGGGGGGTTGATCCACAGTGGATAACTGCTGTTTGCTGCTGGTTCACGCCCATCTAATGCCCCCTACTGATACATATATATGCATTGGATATTCGCGGAGTACACAGGTTTGCTGCTACGGGGGTATTTGTTTACCTATGGTAAAATATGATAATGCTTCAAGCGTTGACCAGAAATAAGCTGTTGATTGTTACCAGAAACTTACACAAAATTTCTGTTTACACGACGAAAATTACCAAACAAAAATCACTGTATTATTTTAATGATAAAATAATATAGATGGATGGATACAAGTGAGGATAGGCCAAGAAGTATAGTTATACATTGTGATGTATATGTGGTCTGTATTATAGTTATTTAAGTTAGTTCTAATTTATATTCTTCTCTCACACCCTGACTATGACAGGGTATTGTCACTAACGTAAATCACTCTATTTAGCACAACAGGTTCACAATTTACCATTGAGTTAAACGTGTATATTTGGATAAAAGGAGAACGAACGAAAGTGTTTGTTTGGAACTTTCGTACCTCCAAACTCCACAATGTATAATTAAAACTAAAAAAATAAGTTTTGTTTATCGTCAAGCAATTAAAACGACAATAGATTAAAGGGATAAAGTCTCTAAACTCAACTAAAATCAACCGTTGATTCGGAGTTTGTATTCCACACGTATTAGACTTATTTTTCAAACGCTGTAGCTAGGAATTATCAATGTGAATATGCGAGTAAAAATAATATTACCGACGATAATCTTATAAGAGACCCTGTTTCCCCCTTAGAGGGGTATAACATTAGAGGGAGAAACCAATAAAAACTCGTCGATTAAAATGGGAGGGTTAGAAACCTTTTAGCGGATTAGTGGAACCCCAGCCTAATCAGATGATATTGTTGCAGCAACACAGCCAGTCCTGGAACGGAAGATCAGACCGAGGAAGATCAGATTGTAACGTATTTCCTGCAGCATGTGGATTAGTTGATGTGCTTAAGGATAATAATTTCAGGATAAATAAATATTTTATAGATACCATGAATTGCAGTTGTACTTTGCAAATGTACTTTGAAAATGAAAATGTCAAAGTCTGTGTTTTTATATACCTGTGGTAAAACATGGTAATGCTTCAAGCGTTTACCAGAAATAATTATAGTTATAAATCAATCTTTTTTTATAGCTGTAGGACTGTTAATAATCACTACTATTATAAAAATGAGTTGGTGTGTGTCTGGCTATTGTTCCACCACGGAAAAACCACTGGACTAATTCTGTTGAAGTTTTGAACAAATATAGTCTATGTCACCAGGAGTTTCATAGGCATATTGCCGTTTAGAATAGTCCTCAGGGCTCTACCCCACGGGACTTCCAAGTCCCCATGTTATTCATATGGAGGAGACTTTTATTTGGATTATGTCATATGTGTTATTCTTACTTAAATTAATTTAAATAAATAGCTGTTATAAGAATTATATCTAACTACAGACGTTGATTTGTTTACAATTTGTCTACACTCTGAATTTCCACCCCGTTGTGAAGCACGGACATAGCAGCTAGTAATATATATTTTGAATAATACAGTAATAACAGCAGAAATACTTGCTTCCATATATTCAAGAATGTGTAATTTTAAGAAGTTGAAAATAAATAACCAAATAGGCACATTGGTTATTTTTACTACCCTTGAACTCAAACTCAGATTTAATTATGATTCATTTTACTACTAAGACGTGGCATTTTTTATAAAATGCACTAAAACAGAAACATTTAATTTCGTGATGAAGCAACCCTCTTTAAGAGTCTTCATCATCGGAAGTTTCCGGACGCTATCTTTGAGTTTTGTTCCATAAGGCCAATGTTAAGGGTGCGCCCTACCCCAGATTGAATGATTGTTGTTTAGCGCCGCGCCGGCGCCTCCAACAAGCAGGGCCAAGCATATTTACGCTTGAAGACCATTTTGTTCTCCTCGATCGCACTGTTATTTTACAGATTTCTATCAAACTATTTGCAGTTTCACACTTTTCAGATTCCAATCTAGATATTGTACGATTCCATTTTTCCAAAATAATTTTTTTCCTTACGTTAGGAAGTTTTAGAAAAACGCTTATTTTGAATTAAAATAACGATTTTTAAATCGTATGATCTCTAGATGAACATTTAATGAAAGAAATAACAACAAATTATTTTTAATTGGTTGACAATTGAGCATACAATGTGGGAGATGCAAAACCCTTACTTTAGCGTGCGGAAGGCAGGTAGGGCGCACCCTTAACTCTGTGCCTCCGTTACTCCTCACCTGATCATCACAAACAATTAATTTTAGTGTCAAATTAAAGGTTTCGTCATCCTCTAGGGAAATAATAGTCGAATTTGGATTTTGTTAAAATTAATGAGAACATGTACAGTGTTTCAGTTAAAAATTAAACTATTTATTATGTATGAAACTATAATACACAAATTAAAGAAATCGACATTGTATTTCCCTAGAGGACGGCGAAACATTTAAATTTACACCAAAATTAATTGTATGTGACGATCAGGTGAAGAGTAATGGAGGCACAAAGTTAACATTGGCCTTATGGAACAAAACTCCAAGATGGCGTCTAGCAACTTCCGGTGATGAAGACTCTTAAGAAGGAACGAAAAATCCTTTAACTGTACATTGATCACAGAGTGTGGAAGGAACATAACGTAAACAGCATTATTGAATCACCCAGGAATAAGTGATCGTTTCAACGAAAATGGATGAGGTAATTTGGGCGCTAAATCTCAGTTACATCGCAAGTGGACGTAACGTTTTAATCACCCCGCATGACGGCTAATCCAGTTACCGGCTACCAGGGGGCACCACACCCTGCGTCCCTGTCGCTCGGACTGGCCATCCAAATTGCTACTTTATTAACCGTACATTTCAAATAAAATATTTCAAAGCATAAAATCATGAAACGGGGAATTTTACTGTGACAGAGAAGCTTGTTAAGATAATTAGGTTACTGAATTGCTGATTGACGATTAGGTTTACATATTTATATTTTCGAAACCAGCCCATCCACTAGACTTGATTAGTTAAACAGCCCGATTCCCAATGTGCGTAAACCTCTCGCAGAACTAAAGTACTGACGTGAACAAAAGAACTACAAATAGTACTGACGTGAACAAAAGAACTACAAATAGTACTGACGTGAACAAAAGAACTACAAATAGTACTGACGTGAACAAAAGAACTACAAATAGTACTGACGTGAACAAAAGAACTACAAATAGTACTGACGTGAACAAAAGAACTACAAATAGTACTGACGTGAACAAAAGAACTACAAATAGTACTGACGTGAACAAAATAACTACAAATAGTACTGACGTGAACAAAAGAACTAAAAATAGTACTGACGTGAACAAAAGAACTACAAATAGTACTGACGTGAACAAAAGAACTAAAAATAGTACTGACGTGAACAAAAGAACTACAAATAGTACTGACGTGAACAAAAGAACTAAAAATAGTACTGACGTGAACAAAAGAACTAAAAATAGTACTGACGTGAACAAAAGAACTACAAATAGTACTGACGTGAACAAAAGAACTACAAATAGTACTGACGTGAACAACAGAACCAGAGTTGATACAAATATTGAACTAAGTATTGGATTAACTAAGAGTTGTTTTAATAAAATAAAGGATTTTAACACATTTTCTTCTACTAGAGGAAACAAGTGTTATAAGACCCTGGAAACTAAAGTCCAAAACGTCCCAAATTTTCTCCCCGTACTTTTTATGATTTTATCAAAAGTTCCTGGATTAGTTAGGTTCCATGTGCACATACGAGTCAACACGTTATCCAATCCCTTGTATTATTCCAAATTTTGAACCACTTTTGTAAACTATCTTTAGTTAATAAAAATCAAGCTGATTGCGATTATTGTTTAGACTGTCAATAAACCATAAAACACTCCCTCTTACAAAAATTGGGGTAGTAATATCACCATTTAAGTGGAATATAATATAGTCATTATAACTATGATACATTTCCAACAGCTCACTCCATAAGTGATGACGTGGCAATGACGTAATTAACAAACACTTTGATTAACAAAATACGTTAAAGAAGTTGAAATATTCTGAAAAGAATAACTATAGAACCTATAGACATATTCATACTTACAAATTTACTTTCACAGAGAAATAGCCTTATAAGATCTTCATTTATGTTAACAAATCGGTGAATCTAAAGATTATAACTCCAAACAAATTTAAATTAAACTCTGTAAATTTATAAAAATGTTTACAGAATTGGCTCTGAAGGTCAAGCTCATAAAAGATAAAAGAGTACAGATAAAGGAGTTCGATGTTTCAACCAATCCAAGTAAGTCTAATGATTATTCTGTAATATTCATTACCGGATACTAGTATCCAGTAACTTATATTAAGTTAAAAATAATATTTAAAAATATACAAAAGATATGTATTACTTCTCATGGGATAGTATCCTATAAGTAATCATATATAAGTGTGTAATATCAATAAATATCAGTAAAGAAATTTACTTCTCCCCCGCACCAAAAGAATTGTCATTACCTCAGATTTTTTAGTGAATTTCCTATAGAAAAGTGAACTATTAGCATGACCCGCACGGTGAAACTTAAGCCCGGGACCACCATAGAAGTTCCTAACGTGACCCCCTGAACACGTTTTGGGGTGTCGTTCCAAATTATATATATATATATATATATATATATGTATGTATATATTAATAATAATTAAATGAAACATTTTTTCAACTGAGTACCCTTAAGGAATTTCTTTATTTTTATTTTTAAGACTACATGTTTCGGGACATAAGCCCATCATCATGGTCAACAAATACCTCTTTATATATATATGTGCATGCACTCTAGCGGTCGAATTTTTTGTCCGATTTACTTCAAATTGGTAGGGATGTTTCTTTCTATAATCGGTTGGACCAGTTCGTTGGGCAAAACAATCGGAAAACTCAAAACCCCTTTTTTGGGAATTAGTCTTTCAAAATTTTGAGTTTTTGGTCCCAAAAAGGGTCAGAAAAGCCTCGGACGTACAATTAATGCATGTATTAAGATGGGAATTGGTAGAGCGAAAGTTGTAAGCCCTCTCTCGTCAATCTAGCATAAGTATTTACCGAGTTATTAAAGAAAATGTATATCGGCTAAACTCAGTACGTTGTCTTATGGGGTTTTTACATTAGAAAAACATGTTATTCATTATTTGGTGTATTTGTTTCATCCCCAGCAACCTCGCGCCTACTTTTAAGCCTGTATGGACCTTCTCCTAACCTTATAATGCGCAAAATTGTATTCCTTACATTGCAGGTAAATTAAACCAGGAACATCAGAACAGCCAAAAAATCAATGTTTTCAGATTTTAATAAAATTGGCATAAATGTATGTCTTTACACTGGGTTTGAGTTTTAAAAGTTTTGTATATGGAAATTCACTTCCCTCACGTCAGCGTGCTGCGTGCGATCTCGTTTTTATTTTGGTTTGATGTGTCCTTACAAAATGTGTGGGACAAGGTAACTCATTACAAAATACTGTACATGATTTGGCAGCCACATAGGAGATTAAAACACAAATTGACGACATGTTATGCGTACAATCAGAGAAAATCCCGAGAGGGAGGTCGATCATCCCTACTTCTACCTAGAATTTAACTCGTTTACCGACCACGTGGAGCGCTGGTGTCTTTGGCCTCATGAGTGGTCTTTACTCGATTATCCGATCGAGTAATAACAGTCTAATGACTTTACCTTCCATTTATTTCAGTTAACCCTTTAATAAAATGCGAAACCTTTTATTAGTGTGCAATCAACATTCTTAATATTGCTTTTATTATATGACTAGCCGCCATAGTACCAAGTTTTACTCGGGATACAACAGTTGTTTGTGCTTCATTCTGTGGTCGATCTTATAAAATATTTCGAATAAGTAACATCTAGACATTCTAGACAAAAGAAACATTTCTATAAGAATAACAATGAAACATTGAAGACCAATTGTGTGGAGCCCTACGGTAAATTGGTATAGAAAGTAAAAAACCCAAACACTTCCTATTTTAGACCTAAAGAATCAGTGTACCTAATTTCACCTTTAGCATACCAGGAAGTTGGAGAACTTGTGAACAGCCGAGGGCTTTCGCTTTTAAATATTAACGTGCCGCCATAGTACCCGCCACAGCATAACAGTTAGTAGTGTGTGTGCTGCATTCTGTGGTCACCCTTTGAACGATTAAAAATAAATAACATCTGTCTGTACAATCATCTGGTAAAATAAATTGAATGTCCATAAGAATAACATTGAAACTTTGACGACTGTGGGGCGGAACCCTAAAATAAAATCAGGGGGATTCATGTTTCGTATTTTATACCTAAAGAGTATACCAAATTTTACCTCTACAATATTTTGGGAAGTTTAAGAATTGTTGATGACACCCCAGGACTTCACTTTATACATTAAGATTAGACGAAAAAGTATAATCAAAGTGCGTTGCCATCCATAAACACTAAATGTTGAATAAAAGGCATACAAATTGAAAATTTCGAACTAAATTTAGGTTACTGACCGTTTTTTGAATAACCTATCAGAACAGTTGTTATAAAGTAATTCCGTCTTTTTTATGTTTATACCTAATAATTTGTAAGAAAACAAAATTGTAGGCCTACCTTATATCGAAATATAAACTTAAATTAAAATTTTTTCATTCGGTAAATGATGATTATTTTTAATAAAAAGGTTTATTTTACCTGTGCATTAATTGATCTAAAGTAGTTACGGATCAAATGACACATAGGTAAAATAAACCTTTTTATTGTTTATTTATGATCCTATATTATCTAATTCATCATAAAATTATTTCAGAGTGGAAGCCAGCAGGCCCGGTGACAGAACTCTTCCAAAATAAAAGTTAAACAAATTCAAAAATAGGCGTTTTTGTGGGTTAAAGTAAGACTTGTCTTACCAGATATTTAATACATATTAAAAATACCTTAAGTATTTTGTTAAATATGAATGTATTTGTAAGCTGTTGAATTGTGTGTCCTATTGCATTTTGACAAGACATTAGTTGGATTTGATCCACACGGAAATATCTTTCAAACAATGCATATACCCCGCACTAAAAATGTTCCTCATGAAATAATGTTTTATTTAAGAATTTACTTAGTTAATTTATCCTCTAATAAACGGCAAGTCCACAACACCCTTTATCCGTTTTACAATATCTGAATCACCCCTCACCGGCAGTCTAAATGTTGGTTCGCCGTCCGAAGCGGTAGTGCTCTTAATTGTGCCCCCAAGATTTCGTTATTATTGCCTGCAATTATTAAACAATACCGAGAGATGTTTCCTTTTGTGATTAATACGATTTATTAGCGAATTTCCCCTATAGGGAAGAAGCTATTACCGTAGGTCTCATGGTAAGATTTAAACCCGAGACCATGACAAATTTTTTTTAGGTCCCCAGATGACTGAAACACTATTTGTTCACATTTATATTTATGTATATATTATTTTTACTATAGTTTTATATATATATATATATATATATATATATATATATATATATGTGTGTGTGTGTGTCCGTGAATGCGATAACTTGAGTAAAAAACGTCCGATTTCGATGAAATTTGGCTCAAATGTGTAAAGTGACATTTATGACTTTAAGTTCGAAAACCAGAAAAATCGGGCCATGGGAAGGGGGGTTTATGGGGGTTTTAAATTTTCCAAAAATCAGTTTTTTGCATTTTTTACCCTAAAATTTTTAAAACACTTAATTTTGGTTTGGACCATGTTATAGAGCTTAAAAAAAGAAATAATATGGTATTTTGAATTATTAAGCTAGGTTAAGTGGTAGCGGAGAAAATCCAAAAAACACCTGCTCATAAAATCTCCTATGTTAATCTTATAGGAAAAAGGTTTTTGGCTTTTCCTCAGTTAATTTTACTTTAAACTTCACATTTGCTTTTACCAATCACGTGAGCTCCACAAAACAACCATTTTGGTGTTTAAATTGTGATTCTACGTCCAACCGTTGCAGAAATATTCAAAGTGCTAAACACAGTACGTTGTCCAATGTTATCCTTATGGAGAATAAATAAAATTTGATATCTCCATTATTAATGAATGTATATTGATGAAACTTGGCACGTGGGGTGACGTAGTACTGTTATATTGATATTTGCACAAAAAATTGATTTTTTGTTGATGATCCCCGTAGCAGCGAACCTGCGTACTCAGCCCCCATGTTATTCTTATGGAGAAAGAGTAAAATGTAATTACTCCCTTAATTATGAACATAAATTAATAAAACTTGGTATGTGGCTTCACCTTGTTGAGTTATATTGATATTTGCATAAAACCCCATTTTTTTAGTTTCTTTTTGCAGCAAACCTGCTTACTCATCTCCCATGTTATTCTTATGGAGAATAATTAAAATGTTATATAGTGCTTACTTATGATTGAATATTGATTAAACTTGGTAAGTGGCTTCACCTAGTTAAATTATATTTATATTTGCATAAAAACCAATTGTTTGTGTTCCTTGTTTCAGCAAACCTATGTACTCATCACCAATGCTATTCTTATGGAGAATAATTGAAATTGTATGTCGCTTATATATGAATATATTTTTATGAAACTTGGTATGCGGCTTTATATGGTATTAAGACATATATTATGCATTGGAAATTCGCTGAGTACGCAGGTTTGCTGCGACGGGGTATCTCTTATTATTATGGTTCAATTTATTTTGTTTAGGTTTACATTTTCTTCCCGACAATTCCACAGCTAAAAATACAAAACTGTTACCCCATTTTGTTAACAAGTAGTAAAATAATACATTCTGAATACGCAATAGGACCTAGGAAAAATTGTTTTCACCAGGCATACTAGTTACCCCATGTGACATAATGCATGCAAGCAACTTACTTCAACAACTGTCTTAAACTTAGCAAATTATTTTTACTATAGTTATTATTTGAAAGCAAAATTAAAATTAAATAACTAATTCTTCTTAGGAATAGTGAACTTTTTACGATGCATGCATTCTGACGCCATAAGGCAAAAAGAAAATAAATCTACAGGACAGTTTGTTTAGCTATATCTTGCTATGAAAAAATATTCTCTATATAGTGTAGATATGCAGTCAAGAAAATGAGTTAAAAGTGCAAACATGACAATAACATATTTTAATTTATGTTAATAGTTATCGGTCTCTTTATTTCTATTTTAAATATTCATAAACTTTATTGTTACAAATTAAGTAATTGAATATTCAAAATCACAGATAATAATTACAACGGATCAAAACAGATATAGTTTATAAAAACTTTGAAATGGTTTTAAAGCGCTCGCTTCATAATCTGAAGTTCACCGGTTCGATCCTGAACAAAATCTAAAAGTTTCGTAAATTCTGCCACTTGTCATTGGGCTATGAATTATTGTTATTAATATATAATTTCAAGAACAGGTCCACCTTATATAATAGCAAGACTCGCTTTTGAACCGTTCCCTATTACAACATTAAAATTCTCTATCGTGTGTAAAGACGAAAAACAATATTCTACGGTATATAAAGAAGAAAAATACTTACATAACAGATCTTATTGGTTGTTTCAAAACATGGGTTCAACAGTTTTGGTTGTTTTTATTATATGTATCAAAGATGTATATTATTTCTGTTTTAGCGAATTTCCCCTATAGGGAAGAAGCTATTACCGTAGTCGGCATGGTAAGACCTAGGCCCGGGACCATGATAACTTTTCGTTTTGTGGTCCCCAAACCCCAAAAACACCATTCGTTCGAAACTGTATATATATATATATATATATATATATATATATATATATATATATGTCCGTGAGCAAGATAACTCTCGTAAAAATGATCCGATTTTGATGAAACTTGGTATACACTTGTAAAGCAACATTTATGACTTTAAGTTCAAAAACCAGCCAGATCGCTCTATCCGAAGGGGTATTTTGGGGGTTTTGTACCCCAATAATGGGTTTTTTGAATTTTTTACATATAATTTTTGAAACAGTCAAATTGTAATTTTTACCATTGGATTCAGCTTAAAAAACACACAATTTGGTATTTTGATCATTCCTCTATGTCAATTGGTTACCGAGATATTGAAAGTGCTAAACACAGTGCGTTGTCTAATGTTATTCTTATGGAGAAAAATAAAAAAATTATATCTCGCTTATTTATGAACGTATACTGACGAAACTTGGTATACGGCTTCATATGGTTGTGATCCATTGATATTTTTTTTTTTTAATTGGTGCTAAAGGCTCTCGTAGCAGCAAACCTGTACTCAGCCCCTTGTTCTTCTTATGGATAATAATTAAATGCTATGTCTCCCTTAATTATGAACATAAATGAATAAAAACTGGTATATGACTCCACCTAGTTGAGTTATATTGATATTAGCATAAAAACCCACTTTTGTGTTCCTTGATGCAGCAAACCTGCGTACTCAGCCCCAATGTTATTCTTATGGAGAATAATTAAAATTGTATATATCGCTTATTTGTGAATATATTTTTATGAAACTTGGTTGTTTTGGCCTTGGCTTTATGTGGTATTAAGACAGTTATATCTCCATTGGAAATTCGCTGAGTATACAGGTTTGCTGCGACTGGGGCATTTAATCTTTTAAGGTCAACGATGACATTTTAAATTAAATTTTATTTTGCTTGGATTCCAACCAGTAGTTAGAAGCTCAGTTACATCTAAGATATTATTTCCTCGCAATAAAATGCATCATCTTCTACGCTAGACGATTTTTCGACAACAGTGAGCAAGTTTGTTAACATTATGTAGTTTCACGAGTTAGGCTGAGCTAAAGTTTAGTGATGGAAAGGCCAAGTTAGTTCATTCATGAAGAAATCTCTTTCTTTACACACCATGGGTACAGTGGCAATCTAAAAGTATCCCTGAGACTAATTTACCAAACATTAAATCATTATGAATTAGATTATATGAGTTTTGATGAGTAGATATGAGAAATCACATAGAATGACCATAAATAACAAAGGCCTGCCTTTTCCACTTCCTTGTTCATTTTTCAACCTGCGCTTCGGTTGGTTGACCAATTTATGTATATAAAAATATTAGATTGTAGAATTGCTACTGTCTGAATTTAAGACTTTTTCCGTAACTATATTTACTCAAATTCGCCTTTCCTCACTGTAAGAACAATGATAATACCAAAACAAAATCTCTCGAGGTGTTTTCACTAATTTTACTAACTTCAGTAACTAAATTTTCAAAACAATTTTATTGGACGCCTATTGTATAAAAACCACTACCTATTTTTAAAAACGTAGATATATTGCATATATGTTTTGCACCGTACAGAAACATATCAAGGGAAATCTTCCACTGAAACCTGGGGATTCCTGTTTATAATTCCGAAACCTCAAGTTCTGCAGTTTATAAGATTTATAATGCCATTTCAAGACGTGCGATCGCAATATAGGCGTTCTGAGCTGCTTAAAAGAACGATAAATAATGAAATGTTCATATCATCGGGGAGGTGGGGGATAATATAGCCGCTCCCTGTTTATGCAGAAATTTGAACTGCAACGTTATTTCTCAGTTATGAATAAGAATGGAGGGTAACATCACGTCTAATATACTGTGCCGCATGTGCAACTCACTGAACGACTCTTCTATAAAATTATAATACACGTCAAGGTAAAATCGGAAATATGGTATGCTTGAACCTTGAATTTGTTTTAACGATTTTCAAAATTATCAGTTACACATTTTTGTAACATAAAAGTATAAAAAGTATATGTTTACTTTTAAATAGCATTGAATTTACATTTAATGTTTACTGGTAGGTCTTGTAACTTAATGTTCCTTTCACATTTCAGTAAAGAAAAACTGTTTTTGCATTTTAACTTTTTTCGGCGGAAATGTGTCAGTTTCTTAACTTTACAGTTATTTACATTTTTTTATCATCCTATAAATAACCAAATAAAAAGCCAAATAGAACAAATTAAATATCAACAGAAGTACAAATAAAATCCATATACTTTAACCCTAACACAAAGTTAGATCCTTGCACTACTATGCACCAAGCTTCATATTCAATATATTTTCAAAGATATGATAAGTGAGAAAAAAAAACATAAAATGTGAAAACATTGTTGCACTATATTCTAAACACAGTACATACATTGTAATGCTATGAAAACTTTCCGAAGGGCAACAAATAAGTTACAAAACATCAGATCACCATGATATGTACATTCCCGCGAATACATACCCGAAAAAAGCGAATACTCTTAATGAAGAAATTGGTTAAATTGAAAACGTAAGCTGGTCAAGATTAAATTACCTTAAGAGTATTTATACAGTTCAATCAAAATTAAATTGTGACAATTTTGTGTTAAATGTACACTCTACTTAATAGATAATAAATCTGGTATTTTAGTTGAAGAAAACTTTGCGATTTTGATAGTCAAGTCAAAATATATTTCCAAACAATAATCCCAACAAAAAGTAGTCTTCTTTTAAAATAAACATCTTCAATGGAGCTTTCCTGAAATACAAAGCTACTTTCACTGACTCACATAAAATATCACTCTCGTAAGATGAAAGGGGCCTGAAAACCTCGTGTTTGGTTAGTTAGGCTGTGAAACATTTCGATGGATAGATAAGACAGAAAGGTCAAAGACGCAGCAAGAGGGGAATGAGCCATGGCCAACGATACGAGCAACACATCTGGTCGCTCGTGGGAGGCGGCACTCTTCGAAGTTGTGAATTAGGTTCGTAATATCATTAGTCCCTAGTCGACACCGTTAGGTGACCGTGGTTAAAGATGCTATGTTTTGATTTAAAAATGTATGTTGACATTTGCTTAGACGACATTCAATTATCATCATTTTTTAACATTATACTATTTATGAAAACTTAGGACTGTTCTCCAAGCTGATCTATCCGGCCAATTTGCTACATTTGTTATAATACATATTTATCCAGTTTTGCTATCCTGTTTAGACTATTCTTCAGTTCCCCTTAGTCCTTCGAAGTTACCCATGTCAATATCAAAACCAATTCACTGGAAAAGATGATTACTTAAAAATATATGCATTAATTATATACAGTTACACTAAAGAGAATGCTGCAAGTGCAACTGATTTAACTACGTAAGTGTTTATTATGTTTAGTTACATTTGCTGCAGGAGATTTTTTTGTAAGATTATTCTTATGATATTTTAGTAATTTTTATTTTTATTATGTTTGATGAGCAAAGCTCACATAGATCTGCCTTATGCAAACTGTGAAAGGCAAGCGAATCAAACTTTGCACGGTTATTATGACAAACAATATAACGGTTTTAAATTAAATACATTTTATCGTAGATATATTACGTATATTACATATATATTAGTATCTTAGATTATAAACTTTATTTAACGATAGACTAAGTTATGGCTTTAATCATGTTATGTTTTAACAAAATTATGTTTCAAATAATGTAAAGTCGCAATACGGTTGATGGCGTGGAGGCGGTGACACAACCATCACATGCCTTGGTATTTTTCATGTCGTAGCCACCTTAGCAGATGGCTGGGAGTATTTTGATGGAGGGTAAAATTAACTTTGTTTACGTTCTACTTCTAAAGCAACAATTGTTATTTTTGTGTTGTGAGGGACTATAAGCGCACATTACTTTTTCCTCTCTTCTTATTCTTGTTAACTTTTTGTAATAGCTTATTTCTTTATTTTTGTATCTATTATTCAAAAATAATAATGATAATGATAATGTTTTTGTCATTGATTTAATTTTGCATTTTATTCCACATCGAAATGTGCAGTGTTAGTGCTGAAGTGCGATTCAAAAGACTGGAAACTCATTCCCACTCACAGAAGTGGAGTCTTTGTAGGAATTATTCCCATGAAAAATATGTGCATAATTGTATTTGTATTTTTTTACATTTATATATTTAGAATAAAGTGATTTTGATTTGATTACATTGCGCGCTATTGATTTACGTAAACATCGCTCTGCTCAATTTTAGGTACGACCGCATTCATAGTTTAAATTTACAATTCGGTCCTAAAATATTTTAATGTTTTTACAAACTAATGTTTCTGTAAAGAAGTCATTTTCTACATTAAACCATTTTTGACCCAGATGGTAAATTCTTCGAATGAGAGTTGTTCTTCATGATATGAGTTTAGTAGGAATAATGCTAGTATCTGTCTACTTCGGATTTTTTTAGATCGAATAGATATATTGCAACAAATTTCATATTAAAATTTTCGTTAGAACTCCTACATGTGGTCAATAACTGCCAGGATTATCTCAGGATTTCCCTTAATAGTTTAAATGTTTATCAAAGGCAGGCAATAATTTTACTTAGTCAGGAATATATAAACAAGTGCATCTAACTTTTGTCGTCAGACCTTGCTATTCTAACTAAAACTGTAAAAAACTCAAATCTTACCGAATATAATCCACACCTGAGGTCGTATCTAATTTTATACATAGTGGGAAAAACTGATTCATTTTGCTTTAATACTTGCAGGGAAACCCTCCGCTTGAAATCCAAAACATTAAGTTTACATTCTGTAAGATTTATGTAGCTTATTATTCAAGTTCACGATCGCAATAAATGCTTCCTGAGCTGCTTAAAATGGCGATAAATAAGAACTGTTCATAAAAGTGTAAAGGTGAGGGTCCGGATACTGCCGCTCCAGCGTTGGCGTTGGAGGGGATCGTTCAACGGTACCTTTACTGTATAATACATTTATACATAGCTACTCTACTTAATGCTGCGGGCTTCGACTTGATATACAGGATGTCCAAAACACGTTTCAGGACTTTGTGACGTGATTATTCACATAAAATAAGAACAAAGTTCTTATAAAGGTATGTCTTAAAACGATTAGTTTTCCAACTATTTTCAATATGGACTATCAAGTTTCTACTTTATACCATTTCAAAATGGCGGCTTTTTTGTTTTTCAAAGCTAAATATCTTAAAATCCGTAATATTTAGAAAAAATTCGTAACAATTAAAAAGTTGAATAATTTTGTCCTAAAAATTATGTATGTGTTTTTTGTTTTTTTTTACTTAATACGACATATCTTAGGAACAACTGAAGATATCAACTTCAAACTTGGTACATGTATTAAAAATAATAAGACTCATTTTGTATTGCACTATCAAGTTTCTACTTTATACCATTTAAAAATGGCGGTTTTTTTGTTTTTCAAAGCTAAATATCTTAAAAACCGTAAATTTAGAAAAAGTTGTGTCATTTTGTCCTAAAAATTATAATAATAAGATTGTAACAATAAGATTATAAACAACTGAGAAATTGTGGTTTCATAAGTTAAAACATGATTTTTTGTCATTTCTGGCCTGAAACATCACCTTTTAACAAATACAAATCCCGATTTCTTAGTTATTTATAACACTATTGTTCAAATCTTCACATCACTATATTTAGGACAAATTTATACAGCTTTTTTATTTCTACAGTTTTTTTCATAAATATTAGGGGTTTTAAGATATTTAGCGTTGAAAAACATTAAAAGACCGCCATTTTGAAATGGTACAAAATAGGAACTGTATATTTCATACAAAAATAAGTCTTATTAGATGTAATACATCTACCAAGTGTGAAGTTTATATCTTCAGTTGTTTCTAAGATATAACGTATTAAGTAAAAAACAAATACTTACAGATGGACGGAAAACTAAACGTTTTAGAACATACCTTTACATGAACTTGTTTCTTATTTTTGTAAATAATCACATCCCAAAGTCCTGAAACGTTTTTTTTTTGGACACCCTGTAAAGTATTTGAATACATATTAGTTCTTACAACACTTGAAAATATATTTACTCTTATACTATGTTATTCATGTACGAGAAGTCGTTCTCAGTAGGGTGCTATGGCCGGTTCTGGACCACTTTAGCAAACTGAGGAGCCGAGGAGCCCCCCCCCCGTGACGTCATCCCCCCCCCGTCACGTGACCTGGTGGAAACCTAACATAGGCTGGCGAGCACAGGAGTGTGAGGAGGAATGAGGACCCCCCCCCCCGTCACGTGACCTGGTGGAAACCTAACATAGGCTGGCGAGCACAGGAGTGTGAGGAGGAATGAGGACCCCCCCCCCGTCACGTGACCTGGTGGAAACCTAACATAGGCTGGCGACCACACCCACCTTTATTTTAACCTTGTTTACTCCTCTCTTGTCTTCAGTTAACGGTCGAGAGTCGCAGCACCATGTCCTCTGACAGCAGCGATACTGAGCGAGTTGAAGTGAGTGTTGGTGAGGAGGGAAAGACTGTGAAAGTTAGGCGAGTGAGATACCAGTCTGCGTGGAGACCATTTGAACCTCGGTACGAGTGGAGGAAGCGTGTTCGACGTATTGACAAGAAGTTTACGGCAGAGTGCGTTCCGAGGATCCATTACGACTTGGAACAGTATGAGAGCGACCTGCTGTGGAGAGCGGAGCGGTACAAGAACATCCATACCTTTCCGCGTGATGATTATGAGATGTGGGTGGTAGAGGAGGGCAGAAGGTACCTCGCGGAGGACTATCCATTCGAGAAGGAGTACTGGGAATGGATCCGGTATGAACAGCAGTATTTACTATTGGTGAACGATTGGAACAGATACGGGGAACAGTTTGCAGTAAATCCTTTTTTGTAAAATTTATAAGAACTAAAATGAATATTAATTGAAGTAAATAGTTACACAAAGCCCTCCTCCACATGATGTCGCCATCCCCGTTATACCTCGAGGCAAGCGCTTGTTTACTTGTGGTTTTCCTATGTTATTTAATGAGCGGTGCCTAATGATCCTCCTCAGTTTATCTGTGAATGTACTTGAGTGCTCATTTGTGTGCTCCTAACCAGTGACTTCTTCCTGCTTCGATTACCTTCATTAATTAAACGTAAGTAGAAATATTTTTATTAACTAAACCATTTTAAATTTTATTTCGGACGTACTCTCAACACTTTACTTACTAATGCAATTTAATTAAACCCTGTTTTAAAACAGCTCTTTATTAAATGTATTATGCCTTTCCAACGAATGATAATTTCCAGTTAACTGATTTCGAACCTGACATTACAATGTTTGAGGCATACATAAATCAGTGAAGCTATTCTGAGCGTATCATGGTTGTTTCTTTTTTTTTAATATTTTATTTTTCATTCCTCTAGAACGTTATTAAGTATCCTTTGTTGTTGTAGATGAACAACCAACATTTGTGTGAGGTCTGTGGTCACACCTTCAGCCTTTTCAAAAACCTGAGGAGGCATGCAGAGTCTACCCACAACGACAGACGCCATGACTGTAACGTTTGTGGTAGACGATTTACAAGAAGGGACAACCTCAATCGGCACATTACTACTGCCCACCAACAGCCTGTGGAGGAGCTCCAAGGTTAGTAACTATAATCATGACTACCTTTTTATAAAATGCTTCTCATAATTAATATTTAAAGAAATTTAAATTTTAAATTTTAAATTGGAATTTAAAAATTTACTTAATAAACTGTGATAAGTGTTCATGCTTCACATAACACTTCCCCCCCCCTCATGCTTCCTCTATCCTAACCTAACCAACCTAACCAACCAAGCAGCCCCCCCCGTTCATGATTCCTCTATCCTAACCTAACCAACTAACCAAACCAACCAAGCCCCCCCCCCGTCGTTTTATAAGTGTAGTAACTCTCGTTATATGTTGTAGACGGAGGAGCAGAGTTGGAGGCTCGGGCAGCCAGGTTCCGCTGCGCCTTCTGCGTCAGGGACTTCATGCGCCGTCATAACCGGGACCGCCACCAGACGCGCAGCTGCCCTATCGCGTTGAACCTCATCCGAGACCACTTCGGGCCACCACCATCACCCATCGCGGAGCCACGGGAGCCTCAACCCGGACCGAGCGGGGAGCCTCAACCGGGGCCCAGCAGGGAGCCGCAACCGGGGCCCAGCAGGGAGCCACAACCGGGGCCCAGCAGGGAGCCGCAACCGGGGCCCAGCAGGGAGCCGCAACCGGGGTCTAGTGAGGAGGAGGAGCCGATGGAGGGTGCCGGTCTCCCAGCGTTCCAGCTCGTGCATCGAGCCTTCCGCAGACGCCTCCTCACCTTTCGACTGTCCCAACCGATGGACGCCCTGCTGACAGTTGAGGAAGCGCTCGTCTTCCTGTTCCAGGAGGTCTTTGATCTTTTGACTGACGTGAGGAGCAGGCATCCCAGCATCAAGGTAAACATGGTCCTGGAATGTGAGTTCACCAACATCCATGGGGCCACCTGCCTGCGCTCCTTCAACACGAAGAACGTCCCGCTGACCGAGGCCTCTGACTTGGGGGATTTCCTCTCCGCGACGTTCGACACGATCAAGAATAAGAAGGAGCAGTGCGAGTTGGTGGGCAGTGGATGGACCTACCTGCGCATACGTGACCTGGAGATCCGCGTGAATGAGTACATACCGCTCGGAGGCAGGGCGTTTATTCCGCTGCCAAAGGACATTGACGCCACGCACGCAGTCATCAATGTCCAAAACAACGATGACATGTGCTTCATGTACGCGATCCTGGCCGCGTTCGTCCCGGAGCATCAGCAGAGACCCGCAAGGTACACCTTGGACATCATCGCCCGGTACGACTGGACCGACCTGCGCTTCCCCGTCACACTGAAGGACATCAAGGCTTTTGAGCGCAAGAACGCCATCAGCGTGAACGTGTATGGGATAGAGCGCGCGATGGTGGGGAGACGGCCTGGTGGAACACCTGAGTTCAAGAACAGGGTATACCCGTTGAAGATATGTAGGCGGGAGCTCCAAGACCATCGCGACCTGCTGTACGTGACAACTGAGGGTAACAGCCATTACGCGTTCATCAGGAACTTGAGCCGACTGGTCCGCCCTCAGCTCACCACCCATGACCACAGGATCTACATCTGCAAGAGGTGTTTCGCCTACTTTGACAACCGGCCCAACAAGCTCGGGTTGACGGGTGCTCAGCGCTTGGAGGAGCACAGGCGTTACTGTTACGCTAAGGCTCCTCTCCGCTTGGACATGCCAAAAAAGGAGAAGATCCGGTTCGCGCATCCCGAGTACACCCGGCGAGAGAGGTTCTGCATCTACGCGGACTTTGAGTGCTCCCTTCAGCCCGTCGCTGACGACCCTGCGGAACCACCACCCGGGACCAGACCTATGCGCATGCACGTCCCATACGCCTTTGCATACCAGATCATGGACTCGTTGGGGCTGGAGGAGTTTGAACCCCGGGTCTACTTCGGGGTCGACGCGTCCAAGGTGTTTATGGAGAGGCTCAAGATGGACGTGTTGATGCTGTGGGAGTTCCTGTTCAGCATGAGAGCTCTGCACCCTTCTCTGACCCGGCAGGAGATGGAAGAGTACCTGGCGGCGACTCGCTGCTACCTCTGCGGTGAGGAGTTCACCGAGCAGGACGTCAAGGTGCGGGACCACAACCACGCCCCACCTTACGAGTTCCGAGGAGCGGCGCACCGCTCGTGCAACCTACGGTACAGGGAGCAGCGGGTCATCAACTGCTATTTCCACAACCTGTCCAACTATGACGCTCACTTCATAGTGCGGGAGTTGGCCATTGACCCCGGCGATGTGGACGTGCTAGCGCACACGGAGGAGCGCTACATCGCTTTCACCAAGCGGTTCCACTTTGGCCAGCCCGGGGACAACCAACGACAGTCATCTTTCGCGGTGCGGTTCCTGGACACCTACAGGTTCTTGTCCATGAGCCTGGCCAACCTGGCGGCGGGGCTTCCCACGGATAAGATGCGTGAGACCAGGAAGCGGTTCCCCGACAACCGGCTCTTCGACCTGGTGCGCAGGAAGGGCGTGTTCCCCTACGACTTTGTCACGTCGTACGACACGTTGTACTCCACCAGACAGCTTCCTCCTCGGGCCGCGTTCAAAAACAGCATGACCCTGGAGGATATCAAGGAGGAGGGGTACGAGCACGCCCTCAACGTGTGGCGAGTCTTTGACTGCAACCACCTCAAGGACTATGCCGACAAGTACCTGCGCTGTGACATCGCCCTCCTCACCGATGTGTTCGAGCAGTTCCGCGACACCTCTTTGGCTGAGTATGGACTGGACCCTGCACACTACTACACCCTGCCCTCTTACGCCTGGGACGTCATGCTCAAGACCTGCGGCGTGGAGCTGGACACGCTACGGGACTTTGACATGTACCTCTTCGTGGAGCAAGGCATCAGAGGAGGTATCTCCCAGGCCATCACCCGCTAAGCCAAGGCCAACCACGAGCGATGCCGCCCTGAGGACCGACGCCTCGACGAGCCGACACGCCACCTCCTGTACCTGGATGCCAATAACTTGTACGGCTGGGCCATGTCCCAGTACCTGCCCACCGGAGACTTCCAGTGGCTCAGCCGTGAGGAGATTGACGCCTTGGACATCGCCTCGTTGGACGCGGAAGCCGACCGGGGCTACATACTGGAGGTGGACCTCAACTACCCCGCCCGTCTCCACGACCTGCACAGGGACCTCCCCTACTGCTGTGAGACCAAGCGGCCTCCAATAGGCAAGTTCCCCAAGCTGGTGACCACCCTGGACAACAAGGAGCACTACATCTGCCACTACAGGATCCTGCAGCAGGCGCTGAACAATGGACTGGAGCTTGTGGCTGTGCACAGGGCCGTCTCGTTCCACCAGTCTCGATGGCTCGAGCCCTACATCCTGATGAACACCGAGCTGAGGAAGAAGGCCAAGACCAAGTTTGAGCAGGACTTTTTCAAGCTCATGAACAATGCGGTCTTCGGCAAGACCATCGAGAACGTGCGCAAGCGCCTGAACGTCAAGCTGGTCTGCACTCCGGAGAGGTTCAGCAAATACGTGGCCAAGTCCAACTTCCTGGACCGCACTTACTACACAGAGGACATAGCCCTCATCCATCTAGCCAGGGTGAATATCGTTCTGGACAAACCCATCTACATCGGCATGTCTGTCCTGGAGCTGAGCAAGTGGCTCATGTATGAGTTCTTGCGCAAGATGAAGGACCGCTACGGTGACCGCCTGACCGTAGACTACATGGACACGGACAGCTTCGTGTTTGACATCATCTCTCAGGACATCTACAGGGAGATGATGGAACACCTAGAGGACTTTGACACCAGCGCCTACCCCAGGTCCCACCCCTGCTACAGCCCCATCAACGCTAAAGTCATCGGCAAGTTCAAGGATGAGTGCGCTGGCAGATCCCTGTTTGAGTACCTCGGGCTTCGTTCCAAGCTTTACTTCATGGACATCGAGGACCCGAGCGAGGAGACGGGATCCAAGGCTCTCAAGCGCGCCAAGGGAGTCGCCAAGGGGGTCGTCAAGAACATCCTTACCCCCGACGACTACAGGGAATGCCTGTTCAACGAGGTGTTGAAGACCACCGTCAACACCCGGTTCCAGTCCCACCTGCACCGCGTCTTCACAGTCCAGGTGGAGAAACTTTCCCTGAGCCCGAAAGATGACAAGCGCTATGTCCTGGCGGATGGGATCCACACCTTGCCTTGGGGACACAAGGACATCCCACCACTGGCTGGAGGAGGACGAGACCACCTCAATAACCAACAGCAACAGCAGCCAATGGAGGTGGATGAGGAGGACGTTGATGAAGAGTTTCCTGTGTAGGCTTATGTTTATATGTAAATAGTATTTTTTAATTTATTTGTAAATAGCGTTTATAATTTATTTGTAAATAGTATTTGTAAGCAATTATATTGTAAAAGTTTTAGTTCACAGCAGATATCTGTGTTGTTATTACCTCACCCGTATTTCCTCATTATATTTTCAAAATCATCAACATGTCCAAGTTATAACTTTTTTCAAATTAAAATAATTTAAAATGTAATTTATAAAATTTAATAATTTAAAAAAAATTTTAAATAAAAAAAAATCGAGATATTGGACATGTACTTTTCTTAAATATTGAAGTAAGGACAAATGAACAACAAGTGATTGCAATATATCGTATTTATTTCAAAAACATAATAAGAATATACAAACACACAATTAAAAAGAATAAAATAAAGTATCAGTAACGTAGTGGTGAGAAGATGGAGTGGAAGAGCCTGCGGACCAGAGCGTCGTTGACCGTGGGGGACGCCAGATCGAAGAGCTGCACGTAGTCACCAAGCGCCATACCGAGGACCGCCCGGCAGTACAGGTAGGTGAGGCAGTAGTGGCCGCAAACGGAAGTACCATAGCCCTGGAGTCGATACCTGTTGTAGACATAGCGGCGGCGCGAGTTGCGCCTCAGGAACCTCTGGTAGTCCGCCTGGTATGGGGACCTGCCGTAGCTGTCGAAGTATTCCAGCCGGTCCTCAGAGCAGTAGAATGCCACCCAGTGGTCTCCTCTCTCAGTGTGTGACATGGTGTTGGCCACTATGGCGGTCTGGGGTTGAACGGGTGAGTGAGGCAGACGGTCAGAGGCGCAGACCAGAACGCTCCTCAGTCCGGGGACTTGCGCCAGGCTCCTCTCGATCTGTGTGGTGTTCATCGTGGGCGGAAGCAGCAGCAACACTCTAGGGCTGACGAGTCCGACCTGTCATTGGCCATCAGCCAATCACGCAGGACGATACAGTTGTGCAGAGCGCAACGGTTGAGGGCGCTCTTATGGTGGCTGCAGCGCAGGGTCCGGCAGGAGGGTGGTCCGTTGAGGGACCCGCAACCCAGGTCGTCCATGTCCTGCACGGTGGTGGCGGCAGGCTCGACGATCAGGTGCCGCTGAACGAAAGTCCTCTTCTGCGACCCCTTGACGTAGACGATGGGGCGGTGGATGAAGCAGGCCCGCAGCTTGTCCAGCAGGGCGACATAGGCGATATCGCCCTGGTCCCACTCGAGCCCATGGCAGTGACGCGTGAGCCAGCCGCTCTCGCGCAGTTTCTCGCTGGTCAGGAGGTCTCGATTGAAGGGCGGACGAGCGATGTGATGCATGATTAGCGTGCCGGTAGTCACGTCCACCACGCAGACCTCCTTCAGCAAATAGTCGTTGTCGCTGTCCTTGAAGCACTGCATGTCCATCACCACGCTTCCATGATGGCAGCGCACTAGGCCGGTGGCGGTGGCGGTAGGCTCGTTGTAGATTGGTGGCGGCACGTCCATCTCGCGAGGTCGGCTGAACTGAGAGCGAGCGCGCGCTGCCTCGGCCTTAAGTAGGTGGGAGGGCGGCGGCGGCAGCGGCGGAGGAGATAACCCGTTTTACCCTCCAAAGTCCACAGTCACGTTGCGGTGACGGTCCACCTCCACGACGTTGTCCAACTCGGCATACACTATGCAGTTGAACGCCTCCGCCAAGGCTTCGGAGAACCCAATCTCTATGCGCAGGTTACCGTTGCGCACCAGGTTCCAGTGGCTGGATTGAGAGGCCGCCATATCGGGCGTCAGATCAAACGCCATCAGGCAGTATCCATAGGGGTATTCGTTGCGACTGACTTCATTACCACAGTCTGAGAAATTGATGCCGGTGCCAGTGTACAGCGTGTGGTAGGCGAGCACGCACAACTCATGACCGAACGTGTAATCCGGTTGAAGCGGCTTACATGGTACTTGCTCACCATCTATGTACAGCGCGAAGAAGTTCACGTGGCTGTGGGTGAAGTTGAACGGGTTCTTCTTGTAGTCCCCGTTGAACGCCTGATTGCTGACCAGGCCAACTATAATGCGTTTTGGCAGTTGACCCAGAAACACACTGTCCAGAGTCTTGCTGCTGATACCGGAGGGTAGCGTGAAGGATTTGACTTCCACGCGCGTAATGGGATATTTGGCTGTGCCCGACTCCAGCGTCCTGCTGTGAGCCAACAGCACGCTCGGGTTGATCTTACAGCGGCGCATAAACAGGTTGACTTCGGCGATGTCCACTTTGTAGTCTGTCACGGTTTTAGACATGATGGAGAATGAGTTCTTTGACCTGATCAGACGAAAGCGCATCTCCACACCGTTTAACATGTACTTCTCCTGGTTGCACAGGTCAACGTGCAGATGTCCGACCATGTCCACGTACCGGCTTCCCTTGATAAACTCTCTCCTTTTCTTGAGCCCGGTATAATTATCCTCCTCAGTATTGTCCATGTACCCGGCATAGTCCTCAAAGAACATCTCCGCGGTGAGGTGAGATGTCTTGGCATCACCACCATAGGAGAACAGGTTCTCCAGGTAGGCGCGATAGGCGTACGTGTTGTTCTGAGGAGACACCAGTTTGTTGTTCAGGTACAGGTCCACTTGACTGAACAGCGAGTGCAGCCAGTTGTTAATCGGACCCACCTCTTTTATCGCTTGATCACCCGTTACAGCGCCTCCATTAGCCGTTCTAATGGTAGCCTTCACATGCAGCAGCGTCTGTGACAGATCCGTGTACTCGTCCCCATGACCCGGAACTATGAACTCAACGGGTGAGTCGTCTGTCAGGGAGGAGATGGGCTTGTACTGCACCCATTTACCACTCTCTATACTGGTCTGCGTGGGCGGTAGCGAGAACAGGTCCAACTCGGTCTTGACACACTCGCACGACTTCTGATGTAGAAACGCCATTATCCAAAAATGTCCCTCACGGTACTCCTGTTCTTCTTACGTCACACAACGGTCTTGCTCCTCCTCTTCTTAGCGACACGTTTTGCAGGCTTCCTTTTTCTCTTGGGCGCAGCGCGCTTCTTCTTCCTAACTCCGAGGAGTTTAGCCAGAGACTGAGGGGTCACTCGCTGTACACGCCTCCTCTTATAGGTGCCACCACCACCACCGCTCAGCACGCGATCCAGTTTTTCATCAGCCTTACGTTTCAGCGACCCGGTAAACTGCCTGAGTCGGGCGTTGGCTGCGACTCGGGGGTTGGCTGTGCCCGCCGCCACGTCGCCCAAGAAGCCCACACCGGACCTCAGCGCCTCCTTGCCCAGCGCCGATGCACCGGATCTGATCAACGGGACCACTGTACGCATCAGCCCGCCTAGGAAACTGCCGATGCCATGGCCGCGTTGGAAAGCGGCTCCTCTGAATACCGTGGACACTCCATGTCCAGACTGCTGTTGGCGGTAGTACGCCAAATAGGGGTCGTTCAGGTTCATTGCTGCTGCTACTCTCTGCGCAGGTGAAGCTTCATGCACGTAGTCCCGAAGTGGAATGGCAGATGGCGTCCAACGCTGTCCCTTAAATCGATTTCCACACTATCGAAGGAGCTCTTCATCAGCGGCACGTAGTGAGGGTCGGTGAAATGCACGGTGATACTCGCACCGTAGATGTAGTTTTTTGCGTCGATGTTCACAATCTTTAACAAGGGCGCAACAGTGTCACCTACTAGCTGAGGTTCCACCAGGTCACAATACACGTACATGTGCGAAGGGATCCCGGCCAGTAAGTTGGGCGGTCTTATAGCTTTTCTATGTTTGATCAAATCCACATTGTGCACGTCGTATCCCAACTGTAACGCTAGAGTGGGGCTAAATTCCAGTTGCTCCACAGTCTGGTCTATCGAGATCAATTCCACCTTCCCAATCTCTTTGTCGTACTCAAACTGGCATTGGTATAAGTCCAATTTTGGAATGGCGTTGATGGCGTTGACCAGTTCATCGATGTCTTTATAGTTTCCAGCTTCCACCTTTACAGCGGTCAGTTCAGGCTTGCCGGTGTCATCCTTAGTGTAGAGATATACGCGAGCGTCCTCCCCCACTGTCACAAACGAGCATGGGTAATGGACCTCGACTAAAGCGACTTCCCATTCACCATCGCCACCCAATCGCACGACTGATGGTAGATGGGTGATGTAGTTAGCCACGGTGTTGTTTGGATAATAGTCCATTGAGCTGTTGCTGGGCAACGTCAGGTACAGCTGCCTGCGCTTTGTCGTCATAGCAGCTGTTGCACTTCAGATGCAGGTACCCACGAGTTGAAGTCCTCTCCGTAACCGACCCACTTGACCAAGTAGCGCTTACTGCGGCCTCGCCCTTTAGTGTCCAGTATTTTATCTATTTGGTACATACGGTCCGGGGCAACCGTTACCTTTTGCATCTCATGCTCGTAGAAGCGCCCTTCCAGCGGCGTCCCGTTCAGGTCTCGCAGCACGTACAATGGTAAAGGATGCGACCCGTATACGTGATCCACCACAAACAGCTCCTTACTCCAGTTGGTCTCATAACCTTTGGCGAACGTGCCCTTCTCCTTGGCTATGCGCACCGTGGCACCAGGCTTGAACCTGGGCTTGCGTCGCGGGATCGCCTTTCCATACATGTGACGCCACACCTTATACACCGTTTTTCCATCGCCGCTGTCCGCGTCCACAGGTCGCAGACCACCACCCAGGCTCTTGTGCGGGCTGCGGTTGTAGGCATCCACAAGCCTGTCCAACACGTCGATGTAGCGATACGTGTTTTTGTAGGTTAGGTAGCGCCACATGCGGTTCTTGAGCGTGCGGTTGACTCGCTCCACCACCGCCGCCTTCACATCGGGGTTCTGCGTAGTGACGTATGTGACACCGTGACTCTTGAACACTCGCTTGGTAGCGGCCCCGGTGAACTCCGTCCCCTTGTCAGTCTGTAGACAGCGAGGAGTCGCCTCGGAGAATATCCTCTCGAACGCTGCCGCCACCTCTTGCCCGCTTTTCCTCCTCAGTGGTACCGCAAACAACCGCTTACTGAATACATCGATCACAGTCAGCAGGTAGTTGACCCCGTCGTTGTGCTGGCTGAGACCGCGCATGTCGTTCAGGTCCGCCTGCCACAGCTCCTGAGGCCCAAAAACGGCGTAGCGGTTGCGGGGAAACCGCTTGCGCGCAGGCTTGTGCAGCGTGTAGGTGTCCTGGGCACGCAGCCATTCCACCGCTCTGCGTTTCGGGAGGCGCACGGCTCTGGCCAGAGCAGCCACCCCGCCGAGGGAACCGGGCTGGCTCGGGTCATAGTACAGCTTCTCCATTACGGTGAGAACGGCTCCCAGTTGTCCAATGACGATTCCTGGTCAGGTTCCTCGGTTATTATCCTTCTCCTGGCTGCCGGAAGTCGCGGTCTCAGGCGGTCTAGCATTGGTGTCAACCTCGGTGACAGGGGTGATGAGGAGGCCGTCGTGTCTCCCCAGGGGCTCGATGCAGTGTCCAGCCCCCCGTTTAGGTAACGCAACGCCGTGGGATTGCTCATGTATTCTTTAGGCACGTTCATGTTTTTCAAGGCGGTCATCACTTGTTGCCAACCGGTAGGCAATCGGTCCGCCCTTCGCGCTCTCACTATGCTGTGCGCGATGTCCACTATATTGGAATTGGGGACCTTCTCGTTGTTCACATACACCACCCCACTGGCGTCCCAGGCGATGGGGCTGCCTTGCTGGGTCATGAACCGCAACAAGTTGCGCGCCACCGACTTGTAGATTTTTGGGAATGATGCCAACACCCCCTCCTCCTCCGAGGTGCTAGACTCACGTTTCACGTGACTCGGACCTGCCTCTCCCTCCTCCTCCCCCTCGATGATTGACAGGCCTATGGGTTGACGTTTAGCCGCGGAAAAGTGCAGGAACCGCTGTAACACCTGTTGATATTGTTTCCATTTTTCCGTATCGTTCAGCCGCTTGTCGCTCAGTATGCGATGCATCTCAGCGTCCAGGCCGGCTGGCTTATTGGTACTGCCTGCTCCTCCTCCTCCTCCTGGTCCTGGTCCTTCTCGCAATCTCTCGATGAGCTCCTGCGGTACAACTACCATTTTCTTAGCGTGCTCCATTTTTTCAAATTACTTTCTGCATCAACACAGGTAACACCGCACTCAACAGCAAGGGCAGGAGGATCCCACCGCCCCGTTGTACAAGGTAGCGTCGCTTCTTGACCCAACCCTCACCGCGTTTCACCAGCCGTCTGAGCGCCTGTTTGTGCTTTCTCAACTTTCGTTTATGACAGGTGGTGAGCGGCGCGTTCCCGCGTAACACGTTGTACGCACACTCACACACTGACCTGATACGGCTATTCTCGCACGCTTTTAACAGGGCCTTGCGTTCCTTGGGTGTAGCGTGCACCAGAGCAGTCAGCAGGGCTGTGTCTTTCTTCACGCGGTGTGACATGATGACTGACACTGGCGCGCGCTCAGCCTATTTATCACTTTTTCTTGGGCAGGTACACGTAGTTAACTGGATCGTCTGGGAAAACGGCTGAACGTACCCGCATCTCCTCGGGTGTAGACTGTTTCAAGTCTATCAGCAGATATGCGTGAGGATCGCGCGTGGCGTCCGCATAAGCCTCCTCCACAAATTTGGGGTTCTCTGGGTATACTTGGCGAGCCAAGTGTTTGATCTGAGCGCGGTCCCGGGGATTCTTGAAACATACTATGTAATGAGCGTTCAGCGATATGTCGCGCTGGCCCCTACCCTGATGAAACAGGTTTTGCGTGATGAAGAACACGCTCATGTTGCGGTGATGGGAGCCCTTGGTGAACAGGTCCGCCACGCCGGGGCCAGCCTCACGCATCATGTCATCGACGATAACCAGGGAGGGCTCGCTACCATCGTAGTCGTCCAGGTCGGGCAGGCCGGCTACGTAGCGCACAGTAGGGTCATCGGCTCCTCCTCCACCGCCGCTACCGCAGTGCCAGGTGATACGGGCGAAGCGCGTATCGCACATGCGGTCGGTATGCCCTATGAAGCGAGCCACAAAGTGCGACTTGCCGCTGCCCGAAGGTCCAGCTACGATGGCGGTGAACGGGTGTTTCCACCTCAAGTCCATGGTGGCTACTAACACAGCCACGCACCGCCTCGACTCTTATAATTAATTGAGTTTTTATATTTATTTTTATATTTATTTTTATTTTTTTTTTATTTTACATTAATAAGGATAAAGGAATAAGGGTTTTTATTTATTTATTCAAACAAATTCCAGAAGAGCTCCTTTGCTGCCGGGGGGACCGCTCCTCTTGACCAAACTCATCCTCGACCCCACACCCACGTTGTACTGGCCGATGACATGGTCTCCCAAGACGGCCAAGTATCTACGAGGCATGTAGATCCTCAGCGGGTCGTCACCAGTTAGCCCCTCCAAAGTGGCCATTATCGCCTCGCCATAAGGAGTATCCACCCGCTCAAATGACCGGATGGGGTAAATTATGTTGTCCCGTAGATCGGCTATGCGGGTATAACCCCCCGCCTTGCAGCTGTTGAGGGCTGACTTGAGGTCTCCTGTTTGGTCCATGCTGCTCGTTGAGTGTCTTGATGTGGAATGGTTGTGGCTCACCACCGAGTCGTATTATATAGGCTCACTGCGTCAACAAGTTGTTTACGTCATTGTGTGTGTTTTCCGGGTCGTTGTGGTGTTTACTTCTTGCGCTTTGGGATGACGCAATTGCCTCCAGCCTTACGTTTTCCCTCGCAAACTGTTGCGCAATCGCGGGTCTTACGCCAGGCGGGTAGTGGAGTCACGATCCTACTAACTCCGTTAATTTTAGGCACTCCGGTATCGCTATTAATCCACATATTTTCTAGTCTCATTAACAGGTCCGTGAGGCATATGCAAATTTCATCGTCTCTATCCTCGTCCAAGTATAGGCCGCAACTATGCGTAGGGCGTCCGCCTTTGAATACCGACATCTTCAATAAAACGTTTCCTAAGTTGGTAGGGTTCTTTACTGTATATTGACATTCAGCATCGCTCCAACTGCATGATGGAGAATCGGTAGGTGTATTCCTGTCCACTGTCCATCCAACAACGGGCTTCTTGCTCCTCTTCTTAGTTATGGTAGGCGGTCTAGCATTCTCATCCATGGCATCAAGCTCCTCCATCAGAGAGCGGATGGTTCGATCCACCTCGGTTGCACTGTTGCTGCTGCTCATGGCGTCTCAGGCAAAACTGAGGCCGCGGTAGCGGACCTCAGGTTTATATACCGGCAGCGCGCGCAACCGGGTATGTCCCCGCCGAGCGGTGGCGGCCAAAGAGGGCGCGTCACGACAGCAAGCCGCTGAGCAATTCAAGGGTGCAACCTTGAGCGTCAGCAAACCGCTGAGTAATTCCTTCCTGGGCAACTCCTTCAGGACCGTCCCCCGACACGCGCCGCCAACCGCTCCCGGTCGGCGGGGGCTTTTTAAGCCGCATGTAGACCAACGGGGGGGGGACCTTACATCCTCGCATCCTCACTGCGCCTTTGCTGGTTTTGAATTATCCAATGGGGGGGGGACCTTACATCCTCACATCCTCACTGCGCCTTTGCTGGTTTTGAATTATCCAATGGTGGGGGGGGGCCTTACATCCTCACATCCTCACTGCGCCTTTGCTGGTTTTGAATCTACCAATGGGGGGGGGACCATATAGTTTTTCATAAAGGAATATCGTTTATTTTTATAGTTTTTTTTTTATAAAGGAAATTTTGTTTATTTATATTTATTCTTTATTTACAACTTTTTTATTATAATCTTTACCTAACCCCCGTTTACAATAACCTTTGCAAAGACCTGGTCGGATTCTAAAAGAAGTAAATTAATCACGCGTTGACAAGCAACATGCGGTTTATTGATGCCATCCAAAGCAGCTTGAACTTGTAGGCGTTTTTGTTCAGGCAACCGCTTCTTAATCCACATCCTGATGGACAATTCGGCAAAGTGACCCGTTGTGTAATACTTCACCGTCTGTAGGAATATCTCCGCATCGATTGACTCAATGTCTTCAATTGTAGATCTAACTGTAAATGGTTTTGTATGAAAATATTCACCTTCCAGTGACACATCAATTCCAACATTAAACATTTTGTTAGGTCTAGTCAGTGTAGGAGCTTGTGAGCAAATGATTCTAACATAAATAACTGGAGAACTCTCACTAATGAGATAACCTCAGGCAGTCACGTAGTCCTTACCAAAACATGTAATACTAGAAAATGATGGGGAAGGGAGTATTTTATTTATGTTTTTTTTTTCCTTTTATTTTTTATCTTTTATTTTTTCTTTATTGAAAGAAGAAAAAGAATTTAGAGTGACTAGAGCCCTCCCAAACTGTTTTTATGGTCATTGACTTTAAAATCACCAAAGTAGATAGGTAATCATTGTTTTGTGGCCAATCCGCTTCCCAAGCACTCTTACCACAGCAAAAACAAGTGTGCTGCAAATTATTAGAGTCTGAAAAGCGATACACTTTAACAATTCTTGCAGGATACAGAACTCTATTACAATAATGCTCAGTGTACTGGCAGTAGCGGCATTGATAGACTCTCTTGCCATTGTTTCTATTATACAAGTCTAACACTTGAGGATCCGTTTCGGGGTTGTTAAGCACTAACACATGTTCCCGAACATACCCCTTGAGGCAAGATGCAACGTATCGCTGTATAGGCACTGGCAATTGTGCAATCCCCTGACACAGAATGTATTTATTCTTTCTTATTACAATACACGATTGCTGAGCTAGTGACAGTGGGTTGTATGCTTCCATGACTAACTCAAGATTCAGACTGGTCAAGCACTTAGCTTGAGGAGTCTAGTAAGTAAACAAGTTATATAATGAGGGGTTTTCCTCCGTGAACATCAAGTCCACTAATGAGTAAACAAATTATTTAATGAAGGATTTTTCCTCCGTGAACAACAAGTCCACTAATGAGTAAACAGATTGAGTTTCTCTAAGTTTCAGTTTAAGTCAGAGAGTCAAACTATTGCCATCAATATGAACACTGATAATGTATGGGAGAGCAGTATTCCTGATGAGGACCTCATCAAGATCGTTGAGGGAATTGAAGAAAAGTATGCTAATAGCGTATGGGAAGGTAATATCCCTGATAAAGAACTCCTCGCTACCGTTGAGGTGATAGAAGAGGAATATGCTCTCCAACTGCGAAGGGAATATGAAACAATGTGGGAACGGATAACTACGTGTTGGTGCTCCCAACCTACATGTGATGAAGAATGGGAACAATATAATGCAGACTGGGAGAGTCTTCGTGCTCTTGAGATTGCAATGGAGGAGTTTCAAGCGAAAGAGAGGGCTGAGACTTCTTCACAAAAGTAATTTTAAGTTTTTAATTTATAATAAAGATGAAGAAAATAAAATTATAATTCATACAAAAATAATAAAATAACATAAATAATGGAATGGGGGGGGGGCTTGGTTGGTTAGGTTAGGATAGAGGAATCATGAACGGGGGGGGGGGGCTTGGTTAGGTTAGGATAGAGGAATCATGAACGGGGGGGGGGGGTCGGCACAGGGCTGATCCTCTCAATCCTCAACTAAACTTTGTCACTTTGTTTTTGTTTGTTGTGTAATTATTTTCTTTATTTATTTTAGATAAGGAAAAAGGAAATAGGTTTTTTTTTTATTTAATCTGAATCCGAGGAGTTTATATATACAACGTGGGGCCTCGGTTCCCCACTTGGCCCCGCCTCTGGCTCGGGCTCTGGCTCGGGCCTCGGTTCTCCACTCGGCCCCGCCTCTGGTTCGGGCTGCTGCTGCTGCGGCTGCTGCTGCTGCGGCTGCTGTGGTCTGCGCAGGAGCTGGGGTCTTGGGCGAGGCCGGTACTGTTGGAGGATCAACCCCCGGCGAATCTCGCGGTGGACCCTGTTGGCCTCCGCCTCCTCTCGCCGCCGCTGTTGCTCGGCGAACTCTGGGGTCCACCATCCCTGCGGTACGGCTAACGGCTTGACGATAGCTGTAAATAACGAACCAACATTAATATTCTTTTTTTTTATGAGATTTATTGATATTATAATAATGAGATTTATTGATATTATAACAATGAGAAACTGAGGATTGCTACTCACCAACTGGTTTTCCCTCCTGTGTCCTGGGGGTAGGTATCTGGGTGGGCGTCTGGGTGGCGGCGTCACCACAACGCCTCGGGCCAGAAGCAGCCAGGGCGCACGTCTGGGTGGAGGCGCACCTCGTGGCAGCTGGAGCATCAGGAGCAGCTGGAGCAGCTGGAGCAGCGGCCGGGGCATCAGCGGGGGCAGCTGGAGCAGCTGCCGGGGCATATCGGTGGGTGGCAAGGTGCCGGGCCACCTTGTCTTTTCTGCCGAATTGCTTTCCGCAAATTCGGCAAGGGTACAGTGGCGAATCCACATGCGTCAGCATGTGCCGGCGCAAATGGTCGCTACGCGAGTAACGCTTGTCGCAATACATACAAGTGTACTCCATCGCGGCTGTAGTAAGAATGATTAAGACCTGGAGAAACCGGCGGGTGAAAGCGGAGGCGCGCGCGGTAAACATCACGTAGGCGATAAACAAGGAAAGCAAACGGCATGTATTGGAAAAATATGGGGGGGGGTGTCCGGGTCGGGGGGGGGGTCCCGGTCGGGGGGGGGGTCCAAATGTGTTTACTAGGGAAGTTCCCCAACAATAACAAGTCCGATTTATCTCCTACACAAACAGGCTCTCGCTCAGTCGTTAAGCATGGCTGCTCCGTGGGAGGATGATATGACAGACTATGACTACGAGTTTGCACTTGAAAATGCAAATTTCGTAGATGAGTTGGAGCAAGAGGCTCTATTAGAACAAACGTTTGCGCAGCAAATACGGGATCTGGAGTGGCCTCCTCCATCGCCTCAGCCTGGGCCTAGCGGGCTGCAGCGGCCTCCTCCTCCTCCATCGCCTCAGCCCACACCGTCTCCATCACCGCCTCCATCGCCTCAGTCCGACTCGTCTGAGGACCCACCACCACCACCGAGGACTGCGAGACAAGTGTACCTGGAGCGACAGGCGCTTCAGGACGACGTTGACCGAGTGTGGGTGGTTGAGCCGCAGCACGAAACACATTGGCGATGGTACATGGCCGACATGGCCAGGCTGCGTGAACTAGATGAGGAATTGGACCGCTTGGAGGAACAAGAGGAGGCGGCCGATAACGAGGAATAGTTATAAGTTTTTGTTGATAAATAAATGATTCCTTTGTCCAAAAAAAAAAAACAAACAAAAAAAAAACAAAAAAACAAACAAAAATAAAACAAAAATAAAATGCAATAAACAAAATAATAAAACCGGGATGATGGGGGTCGGGGGGGGGGGTCGGGGGGGGGGTCGGGGGGGGAGGGGGGGGGCGACACAGGGCTGGTCCTCTCAATCATCAGCTTGCTAAACTTGTCACTTTGTTTTTGTTTGTTTGTTTTTTTTTTTTGTTTTTTTTTTTGTTTTTTTTTATAATTTTATTTCATTGATACAATACAATAAATGTGATGCTTAAATCTAAGATGATTCATGAATGTTATACAATATATGAAGAATGAAAACTTACAATACAATAAATGTGATGCTTAAATCTAAGATGATTCATGAATGTTATACAATATATGAAGAATGAAAAACTTACAATACAATATAATGATAAGCCTAAACTAAAGGAATAATTTTAACCCAGAGGAGGGCCACCTCCTCATTCGCAATCAGGTTGTGGAGGCGTTGCTGCACCTCCTCCAGGTGACCGGGTTGGTTGGCGACGTATCGCCGCCTCATGAAATGATTGCGCCCGTCCGGGCCCAGGCACCCCCATCTCAAAATGACCAACTGGTCCATGACTGCAACTTCCACCAGGCCAATCACGTCCTGGATGACCTGGTGGTTCCACAAAGTGTACGTGACAGTCGACATTGCCTTCTGCTTGTGGAATGAGCGTTAACGTGCGGAGGAGCAGTAAACATCCCGTAATGGGGAAAAAACCGGTGACAAACAAGGAAAGTAAACAACACGGGGGGGGGGTTTGGGTCTGGGTCGGGGGGGGATGACGTCACGGGGGGGGGCTCCTCGGCTCCTCAGTTTGCTAAAGTGGTCCAGAACCGGCCATAGCACCCTACTGTTCTCTTATTGGGCATTATAATCGATGTAGCCGTTTAAAATCGATCGCCTTCTACCATGTTTTATACGAGAAGTCGTTCTCTTATTGGGCATTATAATCGATGTAGCCGTTTAAAATCGATCGCCTTCTACCATGTTTTATACGAGAAGTCGTTCTCTTATTGGGCATTATAATCGGTGTAGCCGTTTAAAATCGATCGCCTTCTACCATGTTTTATACGAGAAGTCGTTCTCTTATTGGGCATTATAATCGGTGTAGCCGTTTAAAATCGATCGCCTTCTACCATGTTTTATGTATAGATACATAGATACAGATAGATACAGTATTCTTTTAAGAAATATACGCATTTTTATGTATTTTCACATTGTTGATACTATTTATTTTACATATGATATTGTGTTTATTTAAATTTATAGTTTTACTCAGAGTGTTTTGTTCTCTTTAATCTAAATTTGTATTTGTAATATTATATGGAAATTTTATTGCAATGTAACTATTATGTAACCACAACTCATTGAATTTTGTTTGTGTATTTGTATGCCTGTTGTGATGGAAGATTGGACCACTGCGGTCTAAATCACAGCAGGAGAAATAAAGAAATGTCAAATGTCAAATGTCTCTCTCTCTCTCTCTCTCTCTCTCTCTCCCTCTCTCTCTCTCTCTCTCTCCCTCTCTTCTCCCCCCAAATATAGGTAGCTTTTAGGAAATCAGTAAAGACTGATTTTAGGAAATCCTTTTCATAACCTAGGACTTGCGTAAACTGTGCTTTAAAAAATTGTGTTACTAATTCACACATACGCTACTTGAAACTGGCACTTTACTGTGTTGACAAAATATGTGCTAAAACGTACATAATGTGTGCAATAGCATTTTCCATAGTGGAGTAATACCATAGTACTGGAGTTAACATTCCAGTTCTGAGCTGTTTACTGTCATTAATTACATAAAAAAATTGAAAATTTCAACATTCATTATATTTTATTTATTTATTCACTTCTTGTTTCGAAATGTTCCAAACTCATTGCTAAGAAAAAGATTTTACTTTTACATATGTATAATAGTAGATTATTAGAGACCTTTGGAACTTTGCATGATTTTAAGAATTTTTCACACGCGTGTAAAAACGGAGAAGCTTATGTCTAACTTATTCCGTGAGCCGGCGATGTAAAGTACTGTACTATGTGCCACGACAAACATAACCTCCAAGGGATAAAAACTCCTTGTCTGCTGGGAGCTTAGTAAAACAAGAGGCAAATAGTACGGATGTTAGCTACTCGCTCACCGTGAAACTGTTACTTGGAACAAACAGCGTTAAATCTCGGCTGACATAAACTTCAATGGACTCTTTTCAACTTCCCATAACTAATCTTTCTGGAACTAAAATTACACTATGAGATGTTCAACCCGAGATGTACTTGATCAATCGTACAGTTATAAATAAATAATTTCTTGAGTGGCACGATACGTGTTGTTACAACTAAACAGGTTAAAATTAAATAGGTAAAATTCCAAACTATTATATTCATTATCAGATCAGTAGTACATTTTTATTTTTCTTCAAAAGTGGTTGTAAAATATTTAAGTATATCTTGAATATATACATTTTAAATTATTTATTATGTGAGATGGACCTTAACTCCAGTCGTTAATATTGTTAAAGAATGTGAAATTTGTTTAGTTGAACCTCTAAATTACATTATTAATCGCAGTTTCAGAACGGGAGAGTTTCCTAAAGCTTTTAAAATTGCAAAAGTTATTCCTTTTTATAAATCAGGAACTAAAGACGATAAATAGAATTTTAGACATTTAGCAGCTTCAAAGCTTAGTAGATTACAACAAGTAAATAGGAGATTGCGAATGATTTGGTGAAGTGTATAGTGTAATAGTATTTACAAATTTATATGCAAATATGTAAAATGTAAGGTGCATATAAGGTGTCATGTTACGATTGTTTCTGTGAAGTGTTGAAGTGTATAGACAGTTGATTCAGACTCATTCCCAAACACAGACGCGGAGTCTTCTTGGTTATTATTATATTTTCAGATTAATACTTTAGTACAGATCTTGTAAGCTATTTTTGTCGTTGCTCAGAAAAAAGTATTATTTGTTTGATTTATTTTGTTGTAAAAATAAAAGTAACAAACCTCTCAGATGTGAATGTGCGTAATTAATAGTTAATCCCACTATCACACAATAATTGTAAATTATTAATTGATCTACATGTTAGGACTCTGTTGTGAAAGGTGTGCACAACATGTATGCAAATATTCACTCCAAAAAAGTGATTTTTTTGGAGCCTTTTGGTCCAAACAGGCTTTGGACAAGAGGACGATTCACTTACAGTAACGCGATTTGCTGTGGTCAAGCAAATTCAAAGTCTTTAAGTAAAGATGGATCAAACAAATCAATAAAAAATTGTAAAAGAGAACTAAGCTTTGAGTATATATATATAATTAAATTAACATAGAAGGGCATATTGTTAAATCTTGATACCTAAACAAATCGATGCTATGCAAACCTCATGTGTTTTAGTCGCCAAGCCATCAAAATTCATTTAAATGATACATTCTGAAAATCAAGGTTAAGTTATATAGACGAAGTGATTACTGCAGTAAATGGCGAAATATAACTTTGATCACAAACTTAATTTTTAAAATTATTTTAAAGTCTGGAGGTACATTTATGTAGTGTAATTTCATGGTTAAGAAATTGGGAGGTCAATATTTAAGAAGAAATACGAAATAGTTTCCAGATGTCAAGATAGTTGATAGTTAAGGTCGTGGTATACAGGCCCGTCAACCAAGCCCAGCCAATAGTAGACGTGCTGCATTGCCAAATTGTACACCAGCTGATTGGAATAACACTCGAGTGTTATTTTTATATGGTAATACTAGATGTGTACCCGTCCTTCGTACGGGTTGTATGTCTAAATAATAGATGAATTTGAAATGAATAACAACCGAATTGATTTTCAATATTGAAATTACATTTTTTCATTTTTTTAAGTACATGAGGATGAGCACAAGGCCCTTTCAAAATTAATCTGTTTATGAACCTCAGGGAAAAAACTTTCGATCAGTAGTTCCTGTTATTCGTCGAATGTACGAATGAAGGAGGGATGTTTATGAGACAACCTGTTTTCCAATGTGCTAATCCCAACTTCTAAAACCTAGGACCTAATAAAACTCCTCAACCCCTTAATCTTATCCAAAAATAATTTTCAAATTTACTGATAAGTTGAGATACTCAGTACAGTAGACGCTCTTTTATCCGGCATTCTATGAACCGGCACATTCTATTAACCGGCACCAGGCGACTCGGGTTTTTCCAGGTATTTTCGGTCGTTTCCGTTTCGTACTGCGACTGCGCTGGACTGTTCCCGCCTTTTTCTTAGTCACCTGTTGTTTGTTTACGTCTCAAGCAGTAACGTTCAGTGATGTTCGTAAACATTGCTCAGTACACTACTGTATTCAACCTATTTTTAGACGCCGACCTTCCGCCCGGCTGTCTGTCCGCCCGTCTGTCTGTCTGTCTATCCGTCCACAAATGCAGGTGTTCCGGAGCAGTGCCAAGGTCAACCAATGCACGCGACCACAGCTCATTACTGTAGCGAGATGACAGACTCTCAGATTACTGTATTCCCATTAATAACTAAAAAGTTCTATTATCCGGAAAAATCGATTTACCGGCATGGGCGTGGTCCCAAACATGCCGGATAAAAGAGCGTCTACTGTAGTTGGCTACATAAAAGATCTATTTAGAGAGGCATAGATCTCGTCCCCCCATGTCCCAAGCATACTAAGTGTCTGTATGAAATCTCTAGAGAAGAACAACACCATGAATCCCCATTATGGGCCACCTTGTTGTTGCTGATGTTGCTGAAGTACCAAATTTCAGCTCTATTGGTTGAGTAGTTTGTGATGATTATATTAAAGGTCAGTGAGAAATAATTGTCAATCGTGTTGGGTTAGAGCCCTTCAGTATTTTTTATCTGCCTTTGTTTGCTACAGAATTTCATATGCATCGGTCCAATAGCAGGTGCAAGAATGTTAAAATAAGTATTCTGAAGGTTCGGGGGGCCCTAAAACACGTTCTTCACGAGAATAGGCTTGTGTTTGTTCTGATATATTAGGTATGTTCCTACCGAATTTCAACTTAAAAGGTCCAAACTAATGCTCATAACATTGCCAGAAATAAAAGTAAATTAGGGCAGAGCCAGGTACGATTTGGTTTCAAACTAGCCTTTTGTACATCTGCAGAATAAGGCGAACCACTATGAAAAATTTCATCTTCTTAGACATTATCAGTTTTTAGTTACAGTGATCACAATGTGAGGGAGTGAACGTGTCTGAAAAATATAGATTTAGATAATATAACCACTCTGTATACTTCTGTTATTTATTACCAATCTTCACTCAACATTTTAAATTAGAACTACAACAGCTGATTATGGAATAAATATTCTTAAGTCATCAACTGGTTCAGTATATAAATAAATGCTTTGTCCATAACAATTAGATGGTATATTGAAAATACCGTGAGATGTAGCCCTGAGGTGAATTCGAAATGTTGAAGCAGCTTATAATCTTCTAACGTACGTAGCCCTATAGAATATAGGAAAAAGTTTATCTAAATCAGTTCTCCCGTTTCCCTGGAAAAAACGAACAAACACGATCAAAACCGCGCGAAAACACGTTTTTGGACGGCCACCGTTGTTTTTCCAAAAGGCGTATAACAGTTTAAAGTAGCCTAAAACCTTCTGAAGAATGGATAGAACAAAGAAACAAAGATTCATTAAAATCAGTGCACCCGTTTTTCCGTGAAATACGAACAAAAACACGTCCTTGAGCGTTACCGCAGGACATACAGACGGACAGAAATTTATATGTAACTTGTTTTAGCTCCCCTAGGGTGTAAAACGCGAAAATATGCAAATATGTTATAATTCCAAGCAGTGTACGGACAAAACTGTTTTTATATAGACATCCTTTCTTAATACTTTTGTAATTTATTACAAATCTTCACTCAACGTTTTAAATAAGAACTACATCATCTTTTTATAGAATAGCTATTCTTAAGTCATCATCTGGACCAATGTAAATACATGTTTTGTCCATAAGAATAAAATAGGATCTTTAAAACCCCGTGGGGCAGAGGCCTAAGGTTATTTTCAAAAATCCAATGAACCTAAAACCTTCTCACGCACATAAATAACATAGAAAAAAAGGTTTATCAAAATCAGTGCAGCCGTTTCCCTGTGAAAAGCGAACAAAACGTGACCAAAATCACACGAAATCACGTTTTTGAGCGGCCACCATTCTCTTTCCAAAAGGTGTATGCCAGTTTAAAGTGGCCTAAAACCTTTTCACGCATGTATAGAACAAAATAACTAAGGTTTATCAATGTCAGTGCACCCGTTTTCCCGTGAAAAGCGAACAAAAACCCGTCCTTGAGCGTTAGCGACAGACAGAAATTGAGATAAGACTTGTTTTGGCTTCCCTAGGGTATAAAACGTGAAAATATGCAAAAATTTCATAATTCCAAGCAACGTAATGTACAGACGAAACTCTAACTTTATTTAAATATATATATATATATATCAACAGTGACAGCGTGGAGCCATATTATTGGCTGGAGCCCAACTTTCAACTATCTTGCCCGCTGGAATAATTGGAGACTCTCTTTGCTAAACTATATTTGTGTTTGAATATTTTATGATAGATTTTTCCAACCTTCATCATGTAGTACAAAAACGGATTCAATGTAAAATTACAGGAAATCTCACACTAACAGCTCGTCTGAAGTCTGTAATAGTAAATAACTTTAATCACTTAATTTTTGGAATTTTTAGAATATTTTTTATTCATCCATTTACTTGTATATTATGTTTTTAGTGAATTTCTAATACTTACATAAATTCCTTAATTAATTAACCTTAAAAGGATTTGGAAACATTTCCATGTTAATGCCCCAATAAAGGACATGAAAATGCATGCTAATCTACTGTACAATCCTCATCCCCGGGGCAAGAGGGTGAACTTACTATTGTGTTCTCTGACAGGTAAGTTAAAGCACGAGCCTTTCAAAGGAAAGTTCAAAAGGGCAATGTTGATGAACGAGTAATAACAGACGGGGAGGAATCTTTACATTTCAGGAAGGGAGTGAAGGGATTCAGGGGCCAAAACCTCCGAGCATTGCTATGCATTGTTTATAGTTGATTCAACTCCCATTGTTGGTAATAATAGGACTTATTTTAATGATTTTTACTATAAATCTATGAAACATATATTAATTAATTTTAAACTCTTCTTAATGCACTTAAGAAGATAAACACTGTAAACAACTATTTAAAACACTGTAAATCGAACATAGTGACCTATTTTAGCGAATTTCCCCTATAGGGAAGAAGCTATTACCGTAGGTCTCATGGTAAGATTTAAGCCCGAGACCATGACAAATATTTTTTTTTAGGTCCCCAGATGTCTAAAACACTATTCGTTCAAATTTATATATATGTATATATATATATATATGTGTGTGTGTCCGTGAATGCGATAACTTGAGTAAAAAACGTCCGATTTCGATGAAATTTGGCTCAAATGTGTAAAGTGACATTTATGACTTTAAGTTCGAAAACCAGAAAAATCGGGCCATGGGAAGGGGGGTTTATGGGGGTTTTAAATTTTCCAAAAATCAGTTTTTTGCATTTTTTACCCTAAACTTTTTAAAACACTTAATTTTGGTTTAGACCATGTTATAGAGCTTAAAAAACAAATAATATGGTATTTTGAATTATTAAGTGGTTGCGGAGAAAATCAAAAAAAACCTGCTCATAAAATCTCCCATGTTAATCTTATGGGAGAAAGGTTTTTGGCTTTTTCTAAGTTAATTTTAATGTAAACTTCACATTTGCTTTTACCAATCAACTCAGTTCCACAAAACAATCATTTTGGTGTTTAAATTGTGATTCTACGTCCAACCGTTGGAGAGATATTCAAAGTGCTAAACACAGTACGTTGTCCAATGTTATCCTTATGGAGAATAAATAAAATTTGATATCTCCTTTATTAATGAATGTATATTGATGAAACTTGGCACGTGGGGTCACGTAGTACTGGTATATTGATATTTGCACAAAAAATTGATTTTTTGTTGATTATCCCCGTAGCAGCGAACCTGCGTACTCAGCCGCCATGTTATTCTTATGGAGAATAAGTAAAATGTAATGACTCCCTTAATTATGAACATAAATTAATAAAACTTGGTATGTGGCTTCACCTTGTTGAGTTACATTGATATTTGCATAAAAACCCATTTTTTTAGTTCCTTGTTGCAGCAAACCTGCTTACTCATCTCCCATGTTATTCTTATGGAGAATAATTAAAATGTTATATAGTGCTTACTTATGATTGAATATTGATTAAACTTGCTATGTGGCTTCACCTAGTTAAATTATATTTATATTTCCATAAAAACCAATTGTTTGAGTTCCTTGTTTCAGCAAACCTATGTACTCATCACCAATGCTATTCTTATGGAGAATAATTAAAATTGTATATATCCCTTATATATGAATATATTTTTATGAAACTTGGTATGCGGCTTTATATGGTATTAAGACATATATTATGCATTGGAAATTCGCTGAGTACGCAGGTTTGCTGTGACGGGGGTATTTTTAAATATCTACATTATTAAAATATTTTCTTGATTTTTGATTGGCAATTTTTGACCTCTTAAACTATTATTTTGTTTACATGTTTGGTATTATTCAAAACCTCTTACTCTCTAGGTGTGCCTTTTGTTGGGTTTCAAAAATATCTACCCTCAGGGCTTCGTCCCATTGGCGTTGACAGTTTCACTGTTAATCTTATTTTATTTAAGGCGGTCCCTATATCTGACCCTATGCTTGAGAGATTCGCGTGCGGAGAACGGGACATCTTCTAGTACCCAATAACTAATATTATTCGTACATACACAATACTGGCATACACAGTTCATCAATTAACTTAAAACTATGTTCACTGGTAAAGCCTTTCCTACTTATGTTTCAAGAATACCATTACAGTTTGGCCATATCCAGCCATTTTTAGCGAATTTCCCCTATAGGGAAGAAGCTATTACCGTAGTCGGCATGGTAAGACCTAGGCCCGGGACCATGATAACTTTTCGTTTTGAGGTCCCCAGACCCCAAAAACAGCATTCGTTCGAAACTGTATATATATATATATATATATATATATATATATATATATATATATATATATGTGTGTGTGTGTGTGTGTGTGTGTGTGTGTGTGTCCGTGAGCACGATAACTCTCGTAAAAATTATCCGATTTTGATGAAATTTGGTATAAACGTGTAAAGCAACATTTATGACTTTAAGTTCGAAAACCAGCCAGATATATTCGAAAACCTACCCGAAGGGGTATTTTTGGGGGGTTTGGTACCCCAAAAATGGGTTTTTCGAATTTTTTACACATAATTTTGGAAATAGTCAAACTTTTGTTTTTCCCATTGGATTCAGCTTAAAAAAACACAATTTGGTATTTTGATCATTTCTATACGTCAATTGGTTACCGAGATATTGAAAGTGCTAAACACAGTACGTTGTCTAATGTTATTCTTATGCAGGAAAATAAAAATTTTATACCTCGCTTATTTATTAACGTACACTGACGAAAATTGGTATACGGCCTCATCTGGTTGTGGACAATATCTGCTCAAAAAACAATTTTTTACGAAAGGCTCCCGTAGCAGCAAACCTGCGTACTCAGCCCCATGTTATTCTTATGGAGAATAAGTAACGTGTTATCTGCCTTCATTATGAAAATAAATTAATGAAATTTGGTATGTGGCTTTACCTACATGAGTTATATTGATATTTGTGCGAAACCCCATTTTTTGTGTTCCTTGCTTCAGCAAACCTGCATACTCAGCCGCCATGTTATTCTTATGGAGAATAATTAAAATGTCATAAATCGTTTATTTATGAATGTATATTGATGAAACTTGGTATGTGGCTTTATGTGGTATTAAGATACATATATATGCATTGGAAATTCGCTGAGTACGCAGGTTTGCTGCTACGGGGGTATTTTTTTGTTTTAGTCATTTTTTAAATGGTTTAGACGAGCCCGCAAACACGCTCTCATACAAGTGTACTACAAGTAGTTGTTGAATGTTGGATATGAAATTTGTTGGTAGAAATTTAGTCATGTTTTTTTTATAAATTTTCTATTATTTGAGCAATAGCAGTGTTTCAGTAAATCTTATAACTTCTCGATACGTTTATCGCATTCCAAAGCCTTTTTCTCATTTATGTAATAATTTAAGACCTTATATGATGGTTCCAATAATTATGTAATTCTTGTGTCATCTTGTGTTTTGTATTTTACAAAAATGTTTCTCAAATAGCATTTTATTGTATGATGAGTATTCCACTTTCATTTAATACTTCATAACTGAAGTGAATGTGTTAAACTGTTACAATAATAAGTAAAATTAAAATGTTTAAATTTATACAAGCTTTTAAAGTTTGATATTAGCGAATTTCCCCTTTAGGGAAGAAGCTATTACCGTAGGTCTCATGGTAAGACTTAAGCCCGAGACCATGATAACTTTTCGTTTTGAGGTCCCCAGATGCCAAAAACACCATTCGTTCAAATTTATATATATATATACATATATACATATGCATATACATATATATATATATATATATATAAATATATATATATTTATTTATATATATGTGTGTGTGTGTGTGTGTCCGTAAGCACGATAACTCTCGTAAAAAAGTCCGATCTTAATAAAGTTTGGTACAAATATGTAAAGTACCATTTATTTGAACGAGTTCGAAAACCAGACAAATCGCACCATCCGAAGGGGGGTTTTTGGGGGGTTTTGTACCCCAAAAATGGGTTTTTGGGGTTTTCACATGTAATTTTTATTTAAATCAAATTTTAATTTATACCATTGAATTTAGCTTAAAAAAACAAACAATTTGGTATTTTGATCATTGCTTTACGTCAATTGGTTACTGAGATATTACAAGTGCTAAACACAATACGTTGTCCAATGTTATTCTTATGGAGAAAAAGACAAATTTAACATCTCGGTTATTTATGAACATAAACTGACAAAACTTGGTACATCGCTTCATCTGGTTGTGTTTTGTTGATGTTTGAACAAAAAAACAATTTTTCGCCTATGGTTCCCGAAGCAGCAAACCTAGGTACTCGGTCCCCATGTTATTCTTATGGAGAATAATAAAAATGTTATATACCGCTTATTTATGAATGTATATGGATGAAACTTGGTATGTGACTTGACTTAGATGAGTTCTATTGATATTTGTATAAAAATCCATTATTTTGTGTTCCTTTTTGCAGCAAACCTGCGTACTCATCCCTAATGTTATTCTAATGGAGAATAATGAATATTTTAAATATCGCTTATTTATGAATATATTTCTTATGAATTCTGGTAAGAGGCTTAATGTAATATTAATAAATATATATTCATTGGAAATTCGCTGAGTACGCAGGTTTGCTGCGACGGGGGTATTTTCTAATTATATTTTAGTCCTAAAAGTTTATTTTTTTAACCATCATAGAGGCACCTAAAAAATAAAAAATAAAATACAATGTTAATTACTGTTAAAGGTTAATGTGAACTGTGACTTTACAAGTGATCCACTTAGAGCTATTCGTGTGTTAAAGCAAGTGCCAGTTGACCAAAACGTCTGATCGTGGATTGGCAATAATTAACACATAGTTTGACCAGTGATACCAATTACACCAGTGTTGTTGCTTTTGACACAGTTGAAACAAGGACAATGCTTATCGCTGTTGTCGCGTCTGGTTTTTTCAACATAGTTTTTTTAACAACATCTACCATTATTATTATGACCTCGATGCTTAAATTTCGTATTATATCGGTTTTTAAAAAGAACCTTACATTATCAATAATTTAAAGAAAATGTGTTTGCTGGGTATAAACTAGTTTAATCAAGTACAATTTTCCGAAAATAAGTATGGTTCAGTTTTTGGGAAAGTACATTAACGGTTTTAGAATTTTTAACGCGGTTTTACGAAACTGTTGTTATAAACTTCATAAGTTTTATTAGACAGGTTTGTATCGTTTTCAGTCAAAACTTCAATTTTGCTTTGAAATTTTAATTCGTGTATTGTTATTGAATATTCTTTATAAAAGTGTTTATATTATCGTAGAATCTACATTATATTTTTTTCTATGAATCTGATGATTGAAAATCAATAAAATGAATAACTGACTCTAGAAAAAAGTTGGATTCCTTTTTTCACCTAAGTAATACAACTGGTGTTATTGGATGGTTGTTTAAATGATTTACTAAATGTCTAGATCAAATCCTTTAGACAGTGAAGATAATAACATTTAGCCTGTAAGACATTTTAGCATTTTGGCTTTGGCAATTTGGCTGTAAGACATTTTATATAATAATATAAAATTATTTTATAAAATAATAAGATAACCACTGTAATACTCATAAAAATTAATTTCCATGGCATGTTCCCTTTCCAGTGCTAAGCTGCAAAATATATATTTTGTTAACCATAGTGTTTAAGTATATTTCCACTCAATTGGTAAACATTTATAAAATAAACTTTTTTATAATAAAACCAAGAGAAATTACTGTTCATTGGGAATATTCTATGTTCGAGTGTTTCATTGAATTGACAAGATAAACACAATTGATAACAACTGTCACAATTTACCTAATTGATTGAGATTGCTGACAAGAATTAACTGACAAGCTTACTTTCAAAAAACAATTAAATTCATTTAAACAGTATATCCTTAACGTTGATTTTCGTTATATCCGTTATATTTTACACTCATGATCGGAAAAAGTAGAAGTGAAGTTTATGGCGTGCAATGTAACTTGTGAAATAGGCAGTATATTAAAACGCATGGTTTTGACCCTTGTTTAAATTTAGTTTGTTCAAACAAAAATGCTGATGTTTTTAACACTTGAAAGAGCTATATCAAGACAGGTGTTAGCATTATGAAGATAACAGGTGGCTTAAGAAGGTGAAGCAATATTCAATAGTAATTGTGCCAAACAGTAATTTAAAAATGATTTAAATAAGGTCTCAAAAATAGGATTAGATGATTTACTGTACTAAGAAATTAATTTTTTGTTGTTTAAACAATCTTGAAAATTGTTTTGGAGGAATTAAAATGCAATATTGCTGTTAGTTTAAAAGTTTGTGAAAGAGTTGTAAAACAAAATCAATCAACCTTAACTAAAGGTTCTAGTCTTATAGTTGTTTAACCATTACAACGTTTACAGCTTTTATATTCTTGACGGGTTATAAAGAGTGTACAATAAATTACAGAATATTTTAAAGAAATCGAATACGAATGTTGTAAGAATTTGAGGTAATGCGGGGTTTAATTATTTCAACTCTTCAGTTAGTATATTTTAAGTTTCAAAAATGCATTTAAAACTTCTGATTTTCTATCATAAGTTTGTTTTTTATTTTTCTATTTTAATTCTACATCTTAATTCATAAATAAAAAATGTCACTATAGTAGTTTATTATTTCACGTCTCATAACTAGAGTGTTGATAAGTGATATAAGTCCAAATAACAAAAATATTGGTTAGGTTAAACGCTACTAAGCATATTAAATCTTAAACAATTAATTCGTAATATAAAAATATTAGTTAAAGGGCACGGCGGGGTTTCACCAATTCGCTAAAAGCTTTTCAACCCTCCCCGGCAATATAATCTGGATGTTTTAATTATTTTGACCCTCCATCCTCTTTACGCACCAGAGGAGGATTCGCCAACTTACTGATGTTACATTTTGCAATAAAATATTTACATTTTTATTTCGTTGTTTATTATTGAAGATAGATACAGTTTTAGTGGTTTTACTTAACACTAGTGACTTGAAGGGGCAATAGCCCCTAACCTTGCTCTAACACTTTGCCTTATCTGATTTTTTTACTTGCTGTAGAGGAACACATATCAATTCATAAACAAAGTAAATATTTAATCACATGTTTTTATATAAACAAAGCAGACATTTTTAAATCCCCGTGCTTTTCTTATGGGGGATATTTTACGTTATTCCTAGTTTTATGGTAACTTTGTAGAAATACCGCTATTTTCCCCCGAGTGCCTGGGATCATAACCTTTAAGTCATCTCCCATCATCCTGCAACCTGCCAAACTCCCACAATTTTGACTTCAACATTTTGCTTACAGAATCTACTTATACTGTATAAAGCTAGACGGGTTCACTCACTCACTGACGTAAACTATGAGGCACTTCCCGTAATCGAATCCCCCTCGACCCCATACTTAAATTAAAGCTCTTGACGAGAAACTCCCAGAAAAATTACCAAAAGTTAACATTTTTGAGTTTTTGGGGCACTTTTGGGGCGGGGAAAATTACACTTTTTTAATTTTTCCAGTTTGAGCGCGTTTTGTACGGAAACGGTAAGAGATGGAAAAAAATGTTAAATACAAAAGTTGTAGAAAATTTGATTTCCAACTAGCGATTATTCATCAGATTTGAGATCCGATCATCCGTTTAGCCGCTATTCATCGGAGAAGAAGTAATTTTGAGTATTTTGGCCCTTTTAAATGTGTACAGTTTTGGAAAGCCGTTTAATCAAAGCACACTATCTTTGGCTAATATCACATGTTTGTATCAGCTGATTCAGAATCGTGTAGGCGATACTAATTTGCTCACATGAGGTTTATATAAATCAGCTGTTACAAAACAAGGTGAGCACATTATCGCCTACACGGGAGGTCCAATATCGCGAATATAGTTTATTTCGATATTGGAAAATGTAGTCAACCGATTGTTTGTCCTATCGAATGAATTTAGCCCAGTAGCCCAGTGGATATGTTGTCAGATGATTCAAGATCATGTGGTCACGGGTTTGAATCCTACTTTGATGCTTACTTTTTGTGGCTGCAATTTATTTTTTCTGTTTAATTTGACTTTTTTGTTTTTACAAATTTATTTATTTGTAATTATGTTGCACAACGAAAAACCACTATACATCGCTCTGCGGAGTTAGATTAGGTTAGGTTACTGTAATTTTGTCGTGAACTGAGGTCTAATTTGTTGTTTTTTACACGTAAATCCATTGTAGAACTCCAATTTAACATTGTCACCACAACTTTTTATTTATATCTAATTGACTTTGATTGAGTGAGCACTTTATTTTTCGCTTTTATTCACCTCGAAAAAAATACTTTTCATCATCGCTTTTTTTGGCTTTTATTCATCGTAGTCGATAGTTCATTTGATAAAACTAACAAGCAGCCGGTTGGTCAAATGTTTCGATATCGAACCGATATGGGACCGCCTGTGTAGGTGTTAATGTGCTCACCAAAGGTAATTTTTGTGTAGTTTTTCTTTGGTTAATGAACTACAATAGTTGAGTTTGATTTAAACTTCAATTTACTGAGGAATTCAAGTGAGCGAAGCGAACTCCAAAAGGGAGTTTGGAGGCGAAACCCCCAACCTGCGATAAGCCTAGTTATATATAAAGATTGTTATTTTTCAGCCTTGGCACTATTCAAATCAGTTGCACCTGTTTTAATGTAAACAAAACAGATGCTTTTAAATTCCCATGCTTTTCTTATGTGGGTTGATTTACGTTATTTCTCGTTTGGTGGTAACGTTTTGGAAATACTGCTATTTTTCCCGAGTCCCTGGGATCGATATCTTTAATTTGACCCGTCTCCCATCGTCCTAAGATTTTCCAAACTCCCACACTTTTGACTTAAACATTTCGCTTACAGAATTATATATAAAACTCGCTTTGCTCGCTGGGGGTTCCGCCCCCAGACCCCCGCTTGGGGTCGCTTCAGTTGTTATTATTGGTCAATGACCATTCAAGTATTTTTTATATTGTATACTATTTAGATTCATTATGGTTAAATCCACTCTAGATGTTTTCATTTTTCAAAAGTTCTATAATTTGTTTATACTCTACCATGTGAAAGTTGCTTTGACAGTTTACTGGATATTTGTTTACAGCTCTTACGATTTCTTTTGTTTTTATTTGAAACTCCATAAGCCCAATGTTAAAATATCCAATTTTCAAGATCAAAATTAGTGGTTTTAAAATAAAAAAATTGTATATTTTGGCAATTTTACCGGGGGTTTCAAGGTACAAGCTACCTGCATGCTAAATATCACTTTCTAGTTCGTCTGGAAATGGTCTAGAATTCATATGTCTGGTGTGTTACACATGGGGCTGTATATATATTAGATACGTCATAAACAATTTAAGAAACGTAGCACATGGGGTGATGGGATGACGACACAGTGCACAACCGGGTTGACTTGGTTTATCTCCCTGAAATATTTTAATTGCTGATTAAATAAATAAATGACTTTTCCCTTTTTAAGTACTGAAATAATTTAGTTAAAAGAATACAAGTATACAGAAAAATAAAGGTTGTATTACTTCAATTCCAGCTCCAATTTAATTAAACTATAAAAAAGTAATATTAAATACTAGCTGATTCACAATGCTTCGCCCCGCAAATGATTTATTAAAACTATGACAGTTGTGTGTGCTGCATTTTGTGGTTAGCCCGTGGAACTACTACGAATCAAGATCAGCTGTTTGTATTTTCATCATCTCAAACAAATTTGAATGTCCATAAGGAATACATGGAAACTTTGTCGGGGTCTCTGGCGGAGCCCTAAGGTCAGATCAGGATGAAAACCATTTAGTTTTCCTATTTTATGCCTAAAGAATCAGTGTACAAAATTTCAGCTCTCAATCAGTCAGTCAGCCAGGGCTTTGCCTTTTTTAGATATATATAATGAAACATATGATTTGTTTTAAATTAACATCACATGATAACTTGATGAATAGTCACTTGTAGTTGTCACTACACGGCAGTTTTAAACGGTAGTTCCTATTACATGAATCCGGTGTAATTTAGAGAGGTTGGGTGTAAAATAAATTTGTTGTAAGATGTATGTTTAACGTGTAGAATCGTTAAACGCATACGAAATTTACTACCAATTACGTATCGTATCGTATCGTAATTCGTACGTTACGTATCATAATTACTATCAATGTCAGGAAGATAACGCCCCCGTACGTAAATAAGGTGTTAGGGGTAAATTATTAGTTTAAAACAAGTTATACGTGTACTTTCCTTGCTAAAGACATATCAATAATTTTTAACCCTATTAAATCTGTAAATAAAACAAAATATTATAAGGGATGAAATTTCGAGACATGTCAAGAAAAATCAAGACCAACCAGATAGCAGAGACATGTCGTTTGTGTCAGATGTAACATCTTCACGGATCTCAACCTCGAGACGTTCCTCACACTGAAGGCCTCGTAAATCACCTGAAGGCATTTTTAACTCAAACCAGATTTGCGAAGATTGTTGACTTGACTCATCTACCAAACTTAAGAAGTTTACTCTGTAAACAAACAACAATATTTTAAAGTAGTTAGGAAAATTGTATTACCGTATTCATCAAAAGAACGACTAACAACTGAAATTTAACTAACAATGATTTTGTAGAAGAAACTAAGTTATTATGTTTTAAGTGGAGGTAACTTACTCGTGGGTAACTACCATCCAAAACGAATGGATATATGCCTGTACTTAACGGTAATATTTTAAACATTTACTTATGATATTAAAAATAAGATAAATTATAAGCCCAAAAAGATGGTATAGAAGTGTTAAATATCACTTAATACAGAGCAGAGTAATTGACATTCTTTGAAGGATTAATTTACTCAGAATTTTGCCGCTTTAATCATAAAGGCTGTAATTGCTCAGCTATGAGATAAATGACTTGGATCGTTTTACCATTGGGTTTTGCTTAAAATTTCACATTTGTTTAGTACCTAAATGAAGTTTTCAAAAATGTGCCGTAATCAAGATGTATTTGATAATTTTAAATGGCCGCTATTTTGAAACTACAAAAGTTAGAAACGTAAAATTCAATACCAAATTAGCCCTAAACTAACGCCCCAAGTTTCAAGCCACCTTGAAAACCAAGGAGTGGTTCCTTGGGTAAGATTTTTGTAATAAAAGACACAGATTCACAGGGGGTTAACAAAGCGAGATAAGTACTGTATATAACCTTTTTAATCCAGGAACAAGTTCCTGAATTAAACCATTAAAGTCCGGAAGAGTTTGGAACCACGCTTAATGTAAGCTTGGCAGTTATTATGTGTGCGTGGTTTCATATACAAATTAAACAGTTTACGGAGGAACTCGAAGATCCATTCTGCAAGCCAACAAAGGGTTGCCCCCTCCTTTGTCGGTTTCTGTTTATTATTGACGACACCGGGCAAAGCAAGCGCTCGCGGCGTTTCTGGCTGTTTAATTATATCGGAGTGTGAGCAACAATGAACGCGATATTACAGTACTCAGCTGTGCTCCAGCGATGTGCGGGACAACCGTGATTGAAGCTGGCAATAATAACTGCCTTTCACACTATTAGCCTCACTGTGTTCAGTTGGTACCCTAGCACAAGGTACTCAGGGCGTGTAAATGCAACCGTATAAACCAAATGGTACTTGTCAACTTCTAACTGTGTATCGGTTACACATTTAGGTTGGTGAAGTCTTTTGACAATCTCATACAAATGGTAGTAGCAACTCTTTATTTAATCCCTTATATTCGTTATTTTTATATTTGTTAACCGATTTATACAGCAGATTTTGGGGTTGTATAACCTAAATTATCTTAAATTGTGTTTAATAAATAGAATTTACAACACTCAATTTGTAATACAATTGTTTACAGTAATTATGCAATCAGTTACTTGTAACACATAAATTTAATGAATTGGTTTATTGTTTATTACATATATAAACACATACATGGCTAGATGAGATCTTTAGGATGATAAATTAGGATATGATAGGTTCCAACGATTGATTTGATATTTTAATTCTTTCCTAGATGTTAAAGTTTGGAAAAAGTATTGTATCATATTTAGAGATTATTCTCATAAATTTTCAATCTTGCCAGAAAAAGTAAGTTATGTTTATGAACGTTTTTTTTCTGTGTATTTTAGCAAATTTCTCCTATAGGGAAGAAGCAATTACCATACCGGGACCATGATAAATTTTCGTTTTAAGGTCCCCAGACCCCAAAAACACCATTCGTTCGAACTGTATATATATATAACTGGGGACCTCAAAACGAAAAGTTAACATGGTCCCGGTATGGTAATAGCTTCTTCCCTATAGGGAAAATTCGCTAAAATACACAGAAACAAACGTTCATAAACATAACTTACTTTTCCTGGCAAGACTGAAAATTTATGTTTTTCGTGAAGAAGAACGCGTTCAATTATATATATGTATATATATGTATTTATATATATACATATATATGTGTGTGTGTGTGTGTGTGTGTGTGTGTGTGTGTGTGTGTGTGTGTGTGTGTGTGTGTGTGTGTTTGTGTGTCCGTGGGTGCGATAACTCTCGTAAAAAAGGTCCGATTTTGATAAAATTTTGTATACAAGTGTAAAGCAACACTTATGACTTAAGGTTCGAAAACCAGACTGATCGATCCATCAGAAGTGGTATTTTGGGGGGGTTTTGTACCCCAAAAATGGGTTTTTTGAAGTTTTTACATGTAATACTTCAAAAAGTCAAATTTTAGTTTTCACCATTAGATTAAGCTTTAAAGAACACACAATTTGGTGTTTTTATCATTTCTCTACGTCAACTGATTACAGAGATATTGAAATTACTAAACACAGTACGTTGTCCAATTCTATTCTTATGGGGAATAAGAAAAAATTATATCTCGTTTATTTATGAACGTAAACTAACGAAACTTGTATAAGGCTTCATCTGGTTGTGGTCTATTGCTATTTGCATAAAAAATCAATTTTTACCAATAATTCCCGTAGCAGCAAACCTTCATACTCCACCCCATGTTATTCTTATGGAGGATAAGTAAATAGTAATGTCACTCTTAATTATGAACATAAATTAATAAAACTTGGTACGTGGCTTCACCTTGTTGAGTTATATTAATATTTGCATAAAAAACCATTTGTTTTGTTCCTTTTTGCAGCAAACCTGCGTACTTTTCCCCCTTGTTATTCTTAGGGAGAATAATCAAAATTGTATATATCCGTTATTTATGAATGTATATTGATGAAACTTTGCATGTGGCTTCTCCTAGTTGAGTATTATTGATATTTACATGAAAACCTATAATTTTTGTTCCTTGTTGCATAAAACCTGCGTACTCATCCCCAATTTTATTCTTATGGAGAATAATTCAAATTGTATATATCGCTTATTTGTGAATATATTGTGTTGAAACTTGGTATGCGGCTTTTTGTGGTATTAAGAATTATATTATGCATTGTAAATTCGCTGAGTACGCAGGTTTGCTGGGACGGGGGTATTTTCATTTACTTTATCACGTACCACTAAGTAATTCAATTTCCGAGTGACTACAACACCTTGTGAAGACCAGCTCAGTTACATTAGGGTGTGGAGTTGGTAATTAATAGGTTTGCAGCTTCCAAACAAGAAGTGTAATTTAGTGTTTAAATTAGCTGAACCCTGTTGTGCTGAACACTGCTTTACCCTTCGTTAAATCACTTATAATACGGTAATAATGAACCAGTTTTACCCAACTCCTTATTTAAAATATTTCCTTCCTTACGGATTTCTAAATATTTTCCTTATAGTAGTAGGATGAGATTTAGTTGTACTGGTAATTGGTTAATTTCCTCTCTACGTGCTCTATTAAATTGTTTAAAACTATTTCAAGTGATAATTAACACTACTTTATGTATTCGTGCCGTAACATGTTGTTAACTTAAAATCTTGAAATAAATTGTAGAAAAAAGAGTTTTCAAGATTTCGAGCTAACGTATTCAATTAAAATAAAAAATATTTGAAATAGCTGATGTATTAAAATCATAGTTAAAGTTTTAACAGTAATTTATAGTCGCTCTGCTTTGTTATTTTCGGTTATTGAAATAGTTCACTCACTCACTAGCAAATGAATAGAAATCTGTAGTTTTTTTTTCAATTAAAGTGTTTCGATCTAATGGGTGGCCATATTTTTGCATGCCAATTTCCTGTAATTTTGTAGTAGTGTTGTTTTTTTATTTAAATAACTTAGTACAGGAGATTTTCTTAAAATTTGATTTATGAAATTATTCTGTAAAAATATTGAAATTTGTTAACACAAAAAACTCGATTTTATAAATAATATTACTTTATGGTGTTCCACTAATCCACTAAAAGCTTCCATCTCCTCCCAGCAATCTAATCCCGACGTTTTTAATATTTCTCCTCTCTCCACTCACTCCTGCAGTAACTTCGCCACAGGCAACATGCACGTTTAGCGATTTAACATTCTGTTATGCTTAGTCACAGTAACATCTACATAAAAACAGTGTTCAGTTGAAACTAAATTATAATTTGTTCTTAAAATCTTACAAGTTTATTTATTATTTACCATTACAAAATGTATTACGAGATTTAATGTGGCGTATTCAAAAATGATGCCTAACGATATTTTATCTTGAATTGGTTAAGAAACCAATACGTTACATAGAGATCGTTAGCTTTGGGATACATGCACTATTTACAATCTTGAGCTTAACCTCTCTAAAAGAGAGCTACGCTTCTTCATTCAATTTGTAATTAATTTGTTTTTTATTTTTATTTTGTTAGGAACTCAATTCATGATTAGCCCTGTTAAAGTTTAAGTCGGAATTATGTCATGGACTTTAAATATTTAAAATCTTTAACGTTTATAATTCTTGAGTTTAAGTAGTTTTTTTCTGAAGTAACCTTTCCACTGAAATAGGTCGAGCAGAGAAAATGTATTCTTTTAAATAAATAAAACGAGAAATTGTTAAACCCTATAATCTTTCCAATTCTTTCTTTGGTTCAGCTGTCGTCATTAAAAGCTTCTTCTACTGTCACTTTCATGTTATATGAAAGAACAGAATTCACAGTTTATATTGCTCCAGAAAGTTTTCATACTGCTGTTACGCTCAAATATGTGTATATCGAAAACAGAAGGTTTGTTCAGCTTCTTCGAAAAACTTTCGTAGCATCTGTCAATTCTATTGTCTAACAATGTAATATAACTAGTCTTTTAAAGATAATTTGATTTTTTTTACTATTAAGATAAAGGTGTTTTCCAATTCGAAATATATGTGTTTAAAGTGTTATTATAATTTCATAATGATTACCAAAGTGAAACAGCGTTGTTATTTATTTACATTTTGATTGTTGCTTAAATATGATCAATCAAAAACCTTTTACAGATATTACAAAAAAACTTAATCTGTTATTCAATCTACTAAATTTACTAGTATAATATGTATATATATATATATATTTGTTTATATGTGTACATGAGTTATAAATCGCTACATATTTTTAACTTATAAGGATTTTTACTTTCTCCCTCTATACATAGTATATGGAGAAAGTATTGTTTTCGTCAAAATTTTCGAATTTGAGTTGTTAGTGGAAATATTCGTTTTGGTGCTCCCTGAACCCAAAAAAGTGGTTTTTACGTGATGTCTGTCTGTCGGTCTGTGTGTGTGTGTGTGTGTGTGTGTGTGTGTGTGTGTGTGTGTGTGTGTGTGTGTGTGTGTGTGTGTGTGTGTGTGTGTGTGTGTGTGTGTGTGTGTGTGTGTGTGTGTGTGTGTGTGTGTGTGTGTGTCTGTGTGTGTGTGTGTGTGTGTGTGTGTGTGTGTGTGTGTGTGTGTGTGTGTGTGTGTGTGTGTGTGTGTGTGTCTGTGTGTGTGTGTGTGTCTGTGTGGATGTGTACAGAGCTAGAGCCCTAACCAATGGGCCGATTTTGATGAAATTTGGTATGTAGGTACTAATCTACGATATTTCCAGGTATTTTTTTTCATTTTTTTGAATTTTTTATTTTTAAGGGTAATTATCCCCCAAAAACCTCCAAAAACATGACAAATTAAAATTTCTCAAAAACGACTCTAACGATTTTGATTAAACTTTAGTCATTTGTAGAACTTTACTTTTCCAACAAAATGACACCACCCGCATTTCTGTAAAAATACGGGTTCAGAAATTACAGGACTTAAAACATACAAATTCAGTTTTTTGATTGTTCATAAAAATCTGTAAATATAAAAACATATTACTGTTCACCATTAAAAAGAGCTCAAAAAACTAAATAATTTAGTATTTTGAATTACTATTCTACGATTGCTGGTTTCGGAGAAAATTGAAATTTTCATTTAGTGGTAAACACAGTACGTTGTCCAATGTTATTCTTATGGGGAATACAAAAATTACTATTTCTCTCTTATTTACTGATCAATTGCATTCAAACTTGATATGCTTGTCAATTTAGCATTGACCAACAGAGGAAATTCGAAATATGTTGCCCCTTAATAACCCTGAGGGGGGGAATAGGGGGCATTTCCCCTCTTAAAACCACGAGTGTAGCAATGGATTCTGTGGTGGATTTGGTTGGATGTTTTTTAAAACAAGTTGTTTACAAGATTTTCTGTACATTCGACCGTGTTTTTTATTCTATATTTAGTCAATTAAAAGTAATTAATTCATTAAATTTGGGCTAAAAGGGAGAAAGTATATTTCAGTTTCCTGATACCGTTTATTTAAATCGGTCAACGATATTATTACATATTTTGGTTTTATATCACTATATCCCTCAGAAGAAATTTAATTTTGAGTTAGTGGATCAAGTTGAAAAAAAAAGGAAACCGTATTTTGTTTTTTACAAAGGTTTATTGTAACTACTGTCCCCATTTCAGAGTGAATACAAACCACACAACAGACAATAAATATCTCGCAGCAACAAAAGGTGAAAGACGTTTTTGAGGGAAGAACTTTCTCTAACTTATTTACTGACCACTCAAACTCTTTCTGGGCCTTTCTTTGATTTAGGTAATGCAACTTTTAACCTGATAAATGATGTAAGAAAAATATCAATTGAATGTAAACACCCCTTGTTGCATTATCGAAATAAATATAAGACACGAGTTTAATATATATTATTCATTTTATTTTAATATGTAAAAATGAACGTGTTAAGAACGATATTAACTGAACGCTGATCTAAACAATAGAATTTAACTCAACAAAGAGAACATAAATAAACACCATACAAAATCTCAATTTCAATTTAGTAGCTATGCACTTAATTATAATAACACATCAAAGTCCTTTATAATATTAAATTATCATAAGCTAATCATAAAAAATGTAATACTCAAGGTTTAAGTTGTAAACAATACTAGTTTAAAAACATCTATATTTTTAGTTGCGACATAATCAAAACAATTGGTTACGGAGATTTTACGTAGTTTTTTTGTATTATACATAAATACATATCGGAAGCAGCATAAGGTACCAGGGTAAGCGTCATGTTGACTGAGAGATGTAATACTTACCCGGATCACCAAGACGCTGCTACTGCGAGGGCGTCATAAATCACTGGCAACGTCTTCCAGCCTCAACAGATTTTATAGGTTAATTTTTCACACATAACGTTTTACTTTTACACTGAAAATATTACAATTTTCATGATAACAATGTGGAAGTATCTGTAAATACCCCCGTCGCAGCAAACCTGCATACTCAGCGAATTTCCAATGAATATATAACATAACACATTAAAACACTTAACAGGATTCATAATGAATATGTTTACAAACAAGCGATATTTAAAATATTAATTATTCTCCATAAGAATAACATTGGGGATGAGTACGCAGGTTTGCTGCAACAAGGCACAAAAAATTATGCAAATTATGGTTTTTATGCAAATATCAATAGAACTCATTTTAGTGAAGTCACATACCAAGTTTCATCCATATACATTCATAAAAAACCGATATGTAACATTTTAAGTATTTTTCAAAAGAATAACATGGGGACCAAGTACCTAGGTTTGCTGCCACAGGAACCATATAAACAACAATAAACCACAACCAGATGAAGCTATATACCAAATTTCGTTAGTTTATGTTCATAAATAAGCCAGATATACAATTTTTATTTTTCTCCATAAGAATAACATTGGACAACGTACTGTGTTTAGCACTTTCAATATTTCGGTAACCAATTGACATAGAGCAATGATCAAAATACCAAACTGTTTGTTTTTTTAAGCTGAATTCAATGGTATAAATTAAAATTTGATTTAAATAAAAGTTACATGTGAAAACCCCCAAAAACACATTTTTGGGGTACAAAACCCCCCAAAAACCCCTCCTCGGATAGTGCGATTCATCTGGTTTTCGAACTCGTCCAATTAAATGGTACTTTACACATTTGTACCAAATTTCATTAAGATCGGCCTTTTTTACGAGAGATATCGTACTTACGGACACATATTTATATACATATATATATACATAAATAAATAAATATATATATATATATATATATATATATATATACAAATTTGAACGAATGGTGTTTTTGGCATCTGGGGACCTCAAAATGAAAAGTTATCATGGTCTCGGGCTTAAGTCTTACCGTGAGACCTACGGTAATAGCTTCTTCCCTATAGGGGAAATTCGCTAAAATGAGTTACTTTATTTTTTGTTGAATTTTAATTCTTAAATTATTTATGACAACATTTTCGTCAATATTTAAAGAGGGTAACTGCTATGTAAAATTGAAAAATGTTCACCGCAGACGGTAAGTATTTTAACTGATCAACCAATCTAAGTAATTTCAAAATAAATAAGTTGCTGCCACAAACCAATTGATAAGATAAATTAATGAAATAACCATTTATTGTTTGTTTTGAGTTTTAAATAACTGTGTCCTTATTGTTATATGCATTTATTATTTCATCCCAACCTTAAGCGCTGAAAAGCTACATTTATATATCTTCTCTTAAATGATAAAAAATAACTATTATTAAATTCAAAGACTACTCTGGTGGTGATTAAGTTGGTTTCTCTCATTGTCAACAGCATATAAAGCTTCGAAACCAACTGTCTAATATTAGTTTTAACAAGTTTGTAATTTCCGTAGCTGAAATTCATGATATCTGCGCTTGCAAAATGTTTGGTGTTGTTGGTCAAATTTAAGGTCGTATTAAACTGCAAATAAGATAAAATAAATGGACCTATTTTTAACATGTTGTATCAAGTTGTAATGATATATTTCTTGACAGTAGTCTGAATGTCAATATGTTGAAAAACTAAGGTTAAAAACTTTTTTTATATTATGGACAGTCAGCTTCCTGGTTGTCTGGATTAAGTTTTCTGCACTATGACTTAACAGTGTTACATATTTGTATACCAAATATTACATTTGAAACAATTTACAAGTAATAAAGATAGGACTGAGGTTTCAGTCAGAAATAATTAAATTACGTATGGACTATATACACCATATATATCAAGAGATATCAACAAAGATTTTCAACTGTTACTTTCTTGGTACCGGTTTATTAAAACATGTTACGGCAGATTTAACGTAAGGGGGTCAAGGGTTTCGCAAGCTTATTAAAACCACGCCGCAGGACGCTGACCTGCTTAGTTGTTACTTTACTTGGTGTTATATAGTTCACTTTTTATTGGCTAGTTTTTAATATTGAATTAAATCCCAATTGTATTCCTTTATTTAATCTTTTACTGGCGATTTTGTTATATATATATTAATACTGTAGTTTGAAGTTGCGTTTTGGTGGGATACAAACGTATTCAATTTTACTTAAACATTTCTTGCTTCACTTACGGTATTCTATAGCTAAATAATATATCTTATGGATAACTTTATAACTCTTTTTAAGTTAATATTAACAAAATAATATTTTTAAGACATGATGATGATGCCGAGCTTTTTAAAAACCTATCATCGTAATAACGTATTTAGGGTTTAAAGTAGTAATATGTATTTAAGTGAGGTACTTCTCAAATAATTTGATCATATGACCCTATTGTAATTACTTTCTTAAATTCAATGCTTGTACTACTTTATTAAAACAATGTTTATATAATACAAAGATGGGTACGTCAATGTCAATATGTAAGATAATTTGTTTCTTACGTTGGGTTTCTGATTGTCAATAACGGCCAAGGTAACATCAATCAACTATTGGAGTCTACTTAGTACTGTTGTAACTAGTAAATGCGCAATACTGGTTACCGAGATATAACGTTAATTACGCGGTCGATTAATACCAAAGAATGTAAGAAGTTTAACGAGTTCGCACGCAGCACGCTGATGTGAGGGAAGTGAATTTCCACATAACAACTTGTAAAACTCAAAATAAGTGTAAAAACATACATTTGTCCAATTTTTATTGAAATCTGAAAACATTGATTTTTTGGCTGTTCTGATACTCCTGGTTTCATTTACTTGCAAAGCTGGGAATACAATGTTGCGCATTATAAGGTTAGGAGAAGGTCCAGACAGGCTTAAAAGTAGGCGTGAGGTTGCTGGGGATGATACAAGTGCTCTAACAAAGGAATAACAGGCTTTTCTAGTGTAAAACCCCCATAAGACAACGTACTGTGTTTAGTCGATACACATTTTCTTTAATAACTCGGTAAATAATTATTCTAGAATGATGACAGAGGGCTTAAAACTTTCGCCTCTCTAAGTCCCATTTTTTTACATGCATTTATCTTACATCTGGGGCTTTTATGACCCTTTTTGGGCCCAAAAACTCGAAATTTGAAATAGTAATCCCCAAAAAAAGGGGTTTAGAGTTTTCCGATTGTTTTACCCAGCGAACCTGTCCAACTGATTACAGAAAGGAACATCCCTACCAAATTTTAAGTAAATCGGACAAAAAATGCGACCATTAGAGTGCAAAAACACACACACACACACACACACACACATATATATATATATATATATATATATACTGTATATATATATGTCTATATATATATATACAATTTTGAACGACCCCCCAAAACGTGTTCAGGGGGTCACGTTAGGAACTTCTATGGTGGTCCCGGGCTTAAGTTTCACCGTGCGGGTCATGCTAATAGTTCACTTTCCAAAGGAAATTCACTAAAAATACTGTAGTACCAATATTAAACATGACTTATTTTCTATCATTCAAATAATTTAAGTATTACGGAATGCTTTTTAATTTAGTTTTTTTAATGTCCTACTTGTAACACACCGGCCTGACTATACCTGGCCTGACGACATAATCTTTAAAATTCAGACTTTACAACCAACTTCAAAAACAAAAGAAATAATTTATTGCCTTGAGGTACATATACAAAGCTTGTAGGTACAGCAGAATGTTGAAAATAGCTAGATTTTTATGCATGTTAGATTTATAAAACGTATAATTATTACGTAACTGTTATTAACTTTTTGTTAAAATGTAAATATATCACAATCAGGGTTCAAGTTAGGGTTGAATAGATTATTTTACATGATACAAAAATTCTACTAAAACTTCTTTCGTTGTTTAATCATCATTAGTAAGGATAATTATATTGCTACTTTTGGGATGTCGACTACTTTATTAATTTTTTCTATAAGACAAAAATGCAAATTGACTAAAAAATAAAAATGGTTATTTAACTCTACGATTAATCTAATAAAAACTGTTTTCAGCTAAAACTGTAATTGTTGCTCAACTGAAAAGGCAAATTGAACAAACTGTAGAACTGGTTGGAGTAGTAGTGGTGACAATTATGAAAACATTGTTCAGAGCAGTGGCAGCAATTACATTTGTACAAAGGCTCTCGTCACGAGTGTAAATGAGACTCCCGTCTCTGTTGTTGCGTCTGGCACTTTTCTCCTTGTTTCTTGTTGAACAAAAAAAAACGATAGTTTGTAAACTATTTATGAGTTATGTTGGGAGATTGACTAATTTCATCGTCTAAAAGATGATGCAAGTTAATGTTTGCATCTGGAGCGGAGGTCTTATTAATGCTCATAAATATTAAATAGTTTGTAGTAACATTTTTGTGGATGAATATGGAAATAGTTGTGTTTAGTATTCTTCTAACTTACCCAGTAGGCCTATTATCATAGGTTATTAGTTATATATGAAATCAAATGTTTCCAAATCGTTAAAAAAATGTCAAAGGTTTTAATACACAAAAGCAACAGAACCAAACTCACTGGTTACATTGAAACCGTTATACGTTTGTTTGCCCTGGTTCACCCCTTGAACTATATTATTTAACAGTTTTTTTGCATAGGAGTAAATAGAGCTACATATTTACTTTACAAGTAATATTTGACATACTTGTTGTTTAAGTTTATGTTTATTTTCAAACTGACTATGATTTTACAATCGGTGACAAACGTTTCTGTACAAAATTCCTGCCTCGCTGTTGATAAGATATTAGATTACGTTGTTACATGTGTTCTGTTAATGAACGGTTTAAAATTGTGGTTACGAAATATTTTTTAAATAATTAAAAACCTCGTTTTCACTTAATTTTCAAGCATGTTTTTGGGACCAAATAATGTAGTCAATAAGGGTTTTGAACCATTTATTGTTAACAGATATTTTAGTTTGTATTAATTTTATGAAATCTAGGAATTGCTACTTTTACCGTAAAAGAATTATTCACGCATTCCAGGTTGACAGTTTTCAGTCCACAACACTGTGTATTGCAATTATCGTATAGAAGCCATCTATGAGGATATCAATTTCCAGCGACATCATGATATTATTCTCCTTCAATTAATAAACTTTCAATTAAATTAACATTCATAATTTACTTCATTTAATGATCTTAAATGTTTTTTTAATAAGTGTATAAATTCAAAGATGGGGGCCTCAAAACGAAAAGTTATCATGGTCCCGGGCCTAGGTCTTTCCATGCCACCTCCGGTAATAGTTTCTTCCCTATAGGGGAAGTTTGCTAAGATCATTACAAATAAATATGCAAAGTTGGTTTATATAAATACTTAATTGAGTTGGATTAATTTTGTTCACAGAATAATAGAATTAATTTCATCAAATAAGACAAAAGTCATGGTCACTAAAACAACGGATGCGAGGTCCTCCACAATCTTGAAAACATCTTAATATATAATTAATGCAATAATAATAATAATATAATATTTAAGGCAAAATATTAAAGCCGCATCTAAATGTTACCAAATCCCAAATAATTCGCTAAAAGCTTCCACTGCCTTACCAGCACCTAATCTGGACGTTTTCAATATTTTGATTCTACCTACTCTTGTTGGCAGTGTTGGTCGAGGTGACTTGATTTTAAAGATTACTAAAATGTAACAATAATTCAAAACTATCCAATTTTACAGTACTTTATAAACATTTTATTTGAATACAAATATTTGTATGTTTACATTAAAGAACAGTACATCAGCAAACAAAATATAGAGATGGTTTTCATTTTTAATTAATTTTAAATTCATATATTTTAAACTAAAGCCAGCTTTCACCTGAATATTTAGTGATGGACGTTCTGATCAACCTCTTACTCTTAAATGTTTGTAGTTTTATGGTGTCCACAGTTTTATGAGCCTATATTATTGCAGTCAAACGAGTAGCTTAGATCGAAGACACGAGTTTTAGAAAACGACAATAACGGGGTTCAAACGTTTTCATAGGAAGGGAATATTTATCATTTAAATGTACCACTAATCGAATTCAGAAATAAAGCTTATAAGCTAATATAAACCAATCTAATAAATAAAAAGGGGTAACTTTCTTCGACAACTTAATTTTACACCAGCCAATAAATATCTCGGCCCTCAAGTTAAAACTTGCACTAACTTAGTTACCGACCACTCAAGTTCTTTTTCTTGGCCTTTATTTAATTTTTAAGTTAACAGTTTATCCGGCGAACGCGTTTTACCTAGTCAACGATTGATTCCTCAACAAATTCAATTGTTTCAGACATCTAATATTTTACTGTTTTTAAATGACCTATTCAATAATAACAAAAGCAGCCAGATAGTATATATATTTTGACTGTGTGGTACCTAGTACTTTCACGGGGTGTAACTATCAGATGTTCCTTACAACAAAATCACATAACGCACCCTTTATACACCGTAATAAATTTTAATTTTATTATTTCACTAAATCTTCTTATGAAAAGACCCTCGTAACCTCAGAAGATTTCTCGTTATAAATTTGTTGAATAAATAAACCTTCAAATTTCTCTTCATCATATTCACCAGATGAACGAACAATAAGAAAGACTTAGCCTGGAGACCAAGACTGTTAGGAGGTCTGTCGGTAGAGACTGTCGTATATATATAGGCTTGCGTTTTAGTAGTGTGCATTTGAGGCTGCTGGGGCGGAAGTGACGTCATCCGGTCACGTGACCGGATGCGCTGAGTCATTAAACACGTCATCTGAGCCTCAGCCAGTGACATAGGCGGTTTTGTGACGTAATGAGGGAAAGTTTAAAGGTCAAGGTCACTGGGAGGTAATTTTAAAAAAGTACTACCTCGCACGCGTAAAATCCGATTGTGATTCGATAGTTTTAATTCGATAAAAATATCGAATGAAAAAATCGAATGAAGCAATCGAATGATACGAGTGCGAGGTAGTACTATTTCATTTATTACTTTAATGTTTACATTTCTTTTTATTTACAATAAGTTATGTTTACAATAATTTATGTTTACAATAGTTCCCCGTTGTTCGTCGTCATCGATGTTATTGATCCGGACGAGTTGCGGCCATCACTTCGCTTTCTGATGAAAGACGGTAGATACTTCGATTCCTGCGCAGAGTCCATGTTGTTTTTTGATGCGTAAAGTTCCAAAGATAAATCGTAGCCGGACGCAATTAGAAGTCTTAACTCTTCATTAAAAACCTCGAGGTCTTGGAAAGTTGCCAGATGAATAGAGTCATAATGAATACACCTAATTTTGATGGACATTTCAACAGAGAGCTCGATGTACACTGGTCAAGAGCCGGAGATGTACTGACTATTCGCTAGCTAGCGTTTTGGTATCAAACAAAATGGTGGGGGTAAAATTGTGGTGGGGCGGAGCAGATGGCGGACGGCAGATGGCAGGCGGCAGGTGGCAGCTGGTGCGAGGCAGATGGTTGCTACTACATCCACCATCATTAGTCAAACCCTATTAGGGATGACATTATTGCTTCTGCATCAGAAGATATTGTGCTAGAAACTTCATGTACTTGTATTTCATCATTTGTATTGTCAGCTTGCTCAATATTAAAAGAAGAACATGTGGAAGAAACAGTAGTGCCTTGTATTTGCGAATCCATGTGAACTATGCAAGAGCCGCAGGTATACTGAAGTGATACAAGCATGTAGGATAGGCACTCGCCTTTACCCCCCAGTAGTGGCGAAAGGGGGCTGCTGGCTCACTTGATTTATGGCTTCCGGTCACGTGACCGGAAGCGCTGAGTCATTAAACACGTCATCTGAGGCTGAGCCAGTGACGTAGGCGGTTTTGTGACGTAATGAGGGAAAGGTTAAAGTTCAAGGTCACGCGGAGGGTGTTTTAAAAAAGTACTACCTCGCACGCGTAAAATCCGATTGTGATTCGATAGTTTTAATTCGATACAAATATCGAATGAAAACAATCGAATGAAGCAATCGAATGATACGAGTGCGAGGTAGTACTATTTCATTTATTACTTTAATGTTTACATTTCTTTTTATTTACAATAAGTTATGTTTACAATAATTTATGTTTACAATAGTTCCCCGTTGTTTGTCGTCATCGATGTTGTTGATCCGGAGTCGCGACCATCACTTCGTTTTCTGATGAAAGGCGGTAGATACTTTGACCCCTGCGCAGAGTCTATGTTGTTTGTTGCGATCAGTTCTAAAGATAAACTGTAGCCATTCGCTAGGAGAAGTCTTAACTCCTCTTTAAAAACCTCCAGGTTCGTAGAAGTTGATAGATAAATAGAGTCATAATAAATACATCGAATCTTGAGTGACATGATAATGTTATTTTGTGAAGAGCGCGGAGAGAGGATGATGTTCACCAGTCGAGAGCTGGAGGTGTACTGACTATTCACAAGCTAGCGTTGCAATCGTACTAAATGGTGGGGGTAAAAGTGTGGTGGGGCGGAGCAGATGGCGGAGCAGATGGCGGACGGCAGATGGTAGGCGGCAGATGGCAGGCGACAGGTGACAGGCGACAAGTGCGCGGCAGATGGCAGCTGACGTGGGGAGGAAGACCTCGAATAAAATATCCATTAGTTACCCATCAAAATATTTGTGGTTCCATGTGCACCGCGCAAAAGTTGGTCTGCTCGTTGAAGTTCCTCCTCTAGTTTAGTAACCAGCCGAAAATCCGCTTCCATTTCATCCTCCTGCTCTGGACATTGCGGCTGCGCACACCACCTCTTGCAAGCATAATCATACGCGTTCTTATATTCCTCCAGGACTTGTTCATATGTCCTAGGCTGCTGGGATATAGTTTGCATCGCCGCTCCTTGCTTAACCTCGGTAGTCTCAAGAGTTGCCACCAACTCCTTCTCACTAATCGCACCTCCCCAAATAATGTTATTGCCACGGCTTATGACGTTGCTTGTTGGCTGCTGAGATGTAGTTTGCTCAACCTCGGTAGCGTCAAGAGTTGCTATCAACTCCTCCTCACAAACCGCATCTCCCCAAATATTGTCGTTGACGCTGTTCATGGTGTTGTCTGTTCCAATGATAGTATAGTAATGCAGCGTTTGAGTGTAGGTTAGGTACTTGTCCCTTCCCCCACCACATCACTTCCCCCACCACACCACTTCCCCCACCAAGTTTTTACATCGCGCACTAACTAGCGTACACGCATTAGTTAGGGTCTGACTCTTACACTGTCAAGACCGTAGCTCCTTAACTGAAAACTTCAATTAATTTGTCTCAACACTATATGTGTATAAATATTACAGTCACTATGATCTAAACTAGTGCATGTTTCCATGTGTTGCTTCTTGTGCAGCAGACAACTGGCTAAGAGTGTTTCAACCTTGGCTATTCTACGATGGAACCGCTCATTGTCCGCTAAAAGCGTAGACATTCTATCTTCATCGTCGGAGAAGTAGAAGGTGGTGGCAAGCGGGCTACTGAAGGACACCTTACTCATATTCCTGTAAAACTGTGACATGTTCAGACGTTAACACAAACTATATAGGTAGATGTTCATCCGACAAGAGCTGGAAGTATAATGATGTACCGCTAGCGAATAGGATAGACACCTATCCCCACCACAACGTTACCTTGTCCTTCAAACAGTTGTTTTTCGCTACAGTTGCTATACCCTTGGTCGGATCTGAAGTCTGTTTGCACTAACTTGTTCGTCTGATCAATCCGCGTAGTTTGAGTACCCACTTGATATATTTTAAACCGCAAATAAAGAAGTTGTGTAGGTTTGACCTCTAAAATAGCTGTTTTTTAGCTATTACTGCTATGCCCTTGGTCGGATCTGAATTTTGTTTGCACCACCTTGTTTGTCTGATCAATCCGCGTAATTTGAATACCCACTTGATATATTTTAATCCGTAAATAAAGAAGTTATTTAGGTTTGACCTCAAAAATAGTTGTTTTTAGCTATTACTGCTATACCCTTGGTCGGATCTGAATTCCGTTTGCACCAACTTGTTCGTCTGATCAATCCGCGTAATTTGAGTACCCACTTGATATACTTTAATCCGTAAATAAAGAAGTTATTTAGGTTTGACCTCCAAAATAGTTGTTTTTAGCTATTACTGCTATACCCTTGGTCGGGTTTGAATTCTGTTTGCACCAACCTGTTCGTCTGATCATTTCGCGTAATTTGAGTACCCACATGACATACTTTACACAAACTTTGCACCCCCCCCCAAAATGGGTCATGTTCAAGGTCAACCCCAAGGTCAAGGACCTTAGGACTTAGAAATTTTCACAAAGTGGGCTGCACACAAACATGAGACTAACAGTCTCCTGCCTATGTACAGGCCAAGTCCCTAACTTGAAATGCTTAAGGTGGTCCTGAAAAGGACCGTTTGTGTGTGATAGGACAGTGGTCAGGGAACGGTGGAACGGCGGTCAGTTTGGAGGTCAGTGGTTTATTCTTTTACCACCCACTTTACAAGCCCCTTCTGCTTAATTAGAAGCATTTCCTTCTCTGTCTTAGGAGGCGGTGGAATACACCGCGGCATATCCACCTCGATGTATCTTTCACTGAAGTGGTGTTGAAGAAGACAGGTGTTCTCGTTTTTACATACAAATATGTAACCCGTCTCCAACTTCAGTTTTCTGAACTTCGTCTTCACGACCTCGAATGGCGTCACTACACTGTCGATCTTCATCCGCTTCAGCACCTCATCGGCAGTTAGAGGCGGAGTCAATGGTTGAGTCGTTGCAGAAGATGATGGTTGAGGCGTAGTTGAAGGTCGAGGCAATGGTCGAGTCGTGGCAGAAGTAGATGGTTGAGGCGTAGTTGAAGGTCGAGTCTCAGGCTGTTGTTTAAAATATAGTGGGTGGTTTCGGAAATTCTTTTTGATACAAGACTTAAAAGAAGTTGGTCTTTTAAACCCGCTTCGTTTCTCTGAAGTCTTCTTCAAACTGTCCTTCACACGTTGCAGTTTCTCGATTGTCAGAGGAGAAGTCATAGCGATGTAGGTGGTTACAGTTCGCAAGGCAAAGCTGGAATGAGCTGACAGCCGGAGTAAAGCGGGTCATAAGTGAAACCATGTCCTATCCATATATGGGTAGAAAGTTGGGGACTGGTTTGACCTAGACCGGTTAACATCCGGGACCCCCTCCGCCAAGGTCAAGCCAAGGTCACGTCAAGGTCAAGTCAAGGTCAAGTCAAGGTCACGCCAAGGTCAAGTCAAGGTCAACTCAAGGTCAAGCCAAGGTCACGCCAAGGTCAACTCAAGGTCAACTCAAGGTCAAGCCAAGGTCACGCCAAGGTCACGCCAAGGTCAACTCAAGGTCAAGCCAAGGTCACGTCAAGGTCAAGCCAAGGTCACGCCAAGGTCACGCCAAGGTCAACTCAAGGTCAACTCAAGGTCAACTCAAGGTCAAGCCAAGGTCACGCCAAGGTCAACTCAAGGACAAGCCAAGGTCACGTCAAGGTCAAGCCAAGGTCACGCCAAGGTCACGCCAAGGTCAACTCAAGGTCAACTCAAGGTCAAGTCAAGGTCAAGTCAAAGTTGACCCCCTTGTGACGACACAGGCGTGGTTGCCCCCCACCACTGTCTGCCGCCTTTATAAGCGGGAGCAGCCCGCAGTCTCTTCGCAGTAGCTTGCCGCCCGTTGTTTGGATATACGTCCCAGTGGGTTGCACTCTGCTGCAGCGTAGGTCTGTTAAGTGTGCGTTGGGCCCGACGCACCATTAAGAGATCCGCGCCCTTGCATGTTTAGTTAGTTTGTTAAGCATGTTAGATAACGCTTGTAGTTTGCTGCTAGGTAATGTAGTTAGTCTAATATATGTTAGTGTTTGGTATCTGTTTGAAGTGTCTTATTTACTAATGAAATATGTACTCCCGGCCCTACAGGTCCCTCAACAACCTTGGTCAAAACTTGGGTTCGCAGCAGCCTGACGCCGGGTGTTTGGATCGAAGTCCCACCGGGTTTCAGTGATACTGTTGACCTTTGCAAAACCGACCTCGGCTGTTCTTGTAAAAGTAACGTTAACTGATTAATTTGTTTCTTTTACATAGTTGCTGGTAAAGTCTTTATTTTCAAAGTAATGTATCTTGTTTCTCATCCTTTTCCTAACCCCCTGACAATAAGGTTCGGCCCTGAAAACCGGCCTTGTCAATAAGATCAATACGGCCATGCAAACCGGTTGACACCACCTATCTCACCCATGAGAAACGTTTGTGAAATATAAAATCAGTCTCTTGTTTAAAATCAGTCTCTTGTTTAAAATCAGTCTCTTGTTTAAAATCAGTCTCTTGTTTGTTGTCTTTTGTCCCCTTCCCCAATACAGAGCGGGGAATAGAGCAGTATGTTATGCTCTATTCCCCGCTTTGGCATTATGTCAGATGACCTTGACCTACTGACGGGACTTAGAAAAACTTTCGTTTGATCAAATATTGGAAGAAATATACTTTTAAAATAACCTTTCTCAATCACCTTCACTCCCACCACTTACATCTCCCCACCATTTACATCTCCCACCACTTACATTGGGTATAAAAGAGGTTCCCCATCACTGGTAAAACATTCTGCTGTTTGTGTTTAACCATGGCGCATATCAGGAAGCAGACCAAGCCTAAGAAGATGGTCGTAGCAAAACCAGCTCTTGTGTCACCTACTACCTCTTCTACTGCTTCTTCATCATCTACACCAACTACTTCTGCACCGTCTCTACTCCGCCAGGTTTTATCTTCGCTAGCTTCTTCATCGCCTGCTTCTTCATCGCCTGCTTCTTCATCGCCTGCTTCTTCATCATCCGGTCCTGCGTCCATACTCCGCCAGGCATTACTGATGTCCTTGATAATCCCGGAAGAGTCGCAACCAAGGTCTCCATCTTCTCCACCACCAAGACCCAAGTCACCAACACAATCATCTTTATCTTCCCCATCACCAAGGTCAAGGACAAGGTCTTCTTCGTCATCTTCTTCTTCGTCATCTTCGAGCTCGAGGTCCTCTTCTTCTTCATCTTCGAGCTCGGGATCATCATCACCGAGTTCAAGATCTTCAACACCCACTATACCGCAGATCATTTCTCCAATCATCACTCCACCTTCCACAAGTTTTCGTCCGTCAGTAATCTGCATAAATGATCAAACTCCTTCTGAGAAATTTAATGAATTAAAATCCTTGAGAAGGAAGTGCTTACTTCCTGCACAACAATGTAAATACAGTTTTAAAAAAGGTGCAAGGAAAGGGGAACGTTGTGCTAAATCTTGTGTCTTAGATGAAGAATTATGTAGTTTTCATTTAAGACAAAAACACAAGGGTACCGTTTCTCTTTCCACACCACATCCAACAGTGAAACCAGCCAAAACTCGGATTAATAGGCTTTGTAAAAACAAACAATACTTCTTTGTCAAAATAATGGGTTTCTTAAAGGTCATGTTAAAATGTGGAGACCAACTCTACATTTTAAGATTACCTAAAGCCATGCGTCATCCCTACAAACCCACGAAAAAGCACTATCTAATCAGAGACAATTCAGGAACCACTGTGTGGAAAAAATTGTAATAACCTTTTTCCAAATTAAATCAAGTCTTTCTTTTTCCAAATTAAAAAAAAAAGTGTGGACAACCTATTTACATTTTGTAGCATATGCTGCAGAGTGTAAATAGGTTGTCCACACTTTTTTTTTTACAATGTTACAACGACCTTGACCTAGAAAACGGACTTAGAAACATTTCGCTCTGTTTAAATTCCTTTTCAAACCAAAACATTGACCTGTTCACCAACCTTTTAGGTGGGGGTAAGCGGGTATATAAGCGTGGCATCGTAGAACATATTCATTAGTCAGCTATGGAGACTCCAGCAGGTTCATCCAACTCATCAGCTACTGATATGGAAGTAATCTGGAAACGTAGAGCGAAACAAAATAGTGCACGTTCGCGAAGAAACGAAAATAAAGTAAGAGAAGGATTCAAAAGATTACAAGTCGCTGTACCATTTGCTAATCCTAGTGATTCTAGGATTTCAAAAATTCGACAGGCAGTACAATATATTAAGTTCCTTCAAACACAGCTTCAAGAACCTTGTATAAAAGCTGAACTGCCTGAGGAACCGCTGCCCCCCTCAATCTTACAAAAAGAATTAGGGAACGTTTTTGTCGAACCTCCGACCCTTAAAAAAGAAGATGACTAAACAATGAGAGGGGTTAAAAAAAACAAAAAAAAACAAAAAAAAAAAAAAAAACAAAGCGGGGAATAGATCAGTTTGTGGTCAAAGTGAGAATCACTTACTGCTCTATTCCCCGTTTTGGCAATATGTTCAGACGACCTTGACCCACTAAAAAGACTTAGAATATTCGTGTATAGTAGTGACTTACACTCCGTGTGGTAAAATAATGGAAGATATATTTATTTCTTAACACGATATACCCCTTCCCTAACCCTTGTACTCCCACCACTAACCCCCACCATTTAAACGTAGTATAAAAGGGGTTCCCTATCACTGGTAAAATCATTCTGCTGAAAATGAGTACACCCGCTCTCCCTATCGCTGCAGCAACACTAGTAGTAAGCAGAAAGGTTGAAAATCACGATCAGTTAATTGTCTTAAGAAGATTACTGCACAAGTTTCTCGATTGGGAGGTTGGTTGTGATTTGTATATGTGGAAGCCTACGGCTCCAGTGTATAATAGTGAACAGGAAGCATGGAAAACAAGCTATAAAAACAATGTAAAGTTACTTAAAATGATTGGTATAATGGAAAGGTTACTCCGGCAGAAATGGATCATCAATCCAACATTTTATATTAAACCAAACCATTGTTGAATCAATAAAAAGGAGAGAGATTAAAAACAGAGCGGGGAATAGATCAGTTTGAGGTCTAAGTGAGAACCACTTACTGCTCTATTCCCCGTTCTGGTGGTATGTTCAGACGACCTTGACCCACTTACAAGACTTGTCATTCTGCGACATCGTTGTTTGATATAAAATGTACTTCCTACAATAATATCCTTGACATTTACCCCCACCACGTAAACATGGTATTTAAGCGACCGCATCGGAATATCCCAGTAGTTAGCTATGGATTCCCAAGCAAGCACATCCAAAGAGTATAAAGATGAACTATCAGAGTTTTTGAAGTTCAACAATTGCTTGCGGAACCGAAGAGCCGAAAACACATTAAGAACAAAAACATATAAGCTGACAATGCAAAAAGCCTACCGGAGATTATCAAGTAAAGTCCCGGGCGTTAAATCTACTACTAAAACAAAGGACATGATATATCGGGCAATAGAATACATAAAACATCTGCAGGAAATAGTTGCAGAAGTTCCTTCTGAAGAACCAGTCTCTCTTGAACCGATAGAATGCGTGTTCCTGGTGGAAGATAGGTTGGCGAAACATCATTTTCTTGAGGAAGAACCGTCAGCCTACAAACAAATCTTCCTCATGGATGAAGACCAGGATGAATAACTGGGTTAACAAAATTAAAGACGTCTGGAATACAAAGCGGGGAATAGATCAGTTTGTGGTCCAAGTGAGAATCACTTACTGCTCTATTCCCCGTTTTGGTAACATGATCAAACGACCTTGACCCACTTCAGGACTTGGAAACAACTTTGTTTAGTACTAAATATATATTTAACAACAATATCCCCTCCCCAACGCCCCCCCCCCTCTAAATATTGTGGTATAAAAGGCGAGTTTGTATCAATGGTTGAATCAGTCTAGTCATGGCACCAAGAGACATCATCTTTCCTCATCCACGTTAGAAGATGAAGATGAAAATGAAGATGCGGTGTTGGAAGATGAAGAAGTTGATTCCGTAGAGATGGAAGCCGTGAGTTGGATGGAACAATTGGAGAGTGATGAGGATATCTCTAGTGTAGCGGATGACGTGGAGGAAAACTCGAATTCGGACGATGCGGAGTGTTACCAACAGTCACTCTGTTTGGAACACATGGAGGCAACTCCGAGTGGTAGTAGGACCCTTTTTGAGGGTACCTACGTCACTAGCTTTCTCCCCCGTCGCTTATTTCCGTTTGATGAGTCGGATGTGTCAGATGAGTCTGATTAGTTTTCTTCGTTAACCTTCCAACTACAAATACAGAGCGGGGAATAGATCAGTTTGTAGTCAAAGTGAGAACTACTTACTGCTCTATTCCCCGTTCTGGAAATATCTTCAGATGACCTTGACCTATATCTGGACTTGGAAACAACTTCTTTTGATACAATAATTATTACTAAATCAAACATATGCTCCAAGAGGGGGGTACTCTAATGGTGGGGGTAAGCAGGTATTTAACCATGCACTTTGGAATACACGTATTAGTCAGCTATGGATTCGCAAGCAAGCACATCCAACTCCAGATCTGGCTACAGTCAGAGAAACGCTGAACACTCAAAGAAATGGAGAGTGAATATTAACTCTGGATATGAGAGATTACAAAGTGTAATCCCATTCGCCAATCCTCGAGATGCAAAAATAACCGTTTTGTATAAGGCCATGGAATATATCAAAAGTTTACAGTTAAAACTCCAAGAACCGCTGTCAGCTCCCTCAATCGACCAAAAACTGTTGGAATCATGTCCTCTGACTGAAGATGAAAAACTCCAAGAACCGCTGTCAGCTCCCTCAATCGATCAAAAACTGTTGGAATCATGTCCTTTGACTGAAGATGACTTGGCGGTTCAACATTTCTTTGCTGAAGAACCCTCATACAAACAACTTTTTGAAGATCAGGATAATTAAAAGAAAACTTAAAGATCTGTTAAATAATACAAAGCGGGGAATAGATCAGTTTGTGGTCCAAGTGAGAATCACTTACTGCTCTATTCCCCGTTTTGGCAACATGTTCAAACGACCTTGACCCACTTTGGGGACTTGAAAACATCTTGGTTTGATGCAAAATGTACTTCCTGCGTAAAATTTGGTATTTCTTCACTAACACATATACTCCGGCATGTATACCCCCCATCACTGTTCTTATTCGGGTATAAATAGAGGTGCATTTTGGAGTGTTATTAGTTGCTGGTTAGCCTTTGAGGAAGACACAGTTATAATATGTATCGGTGCGATATTTGTAAAGCCTCATTTAGAGATGATTGGCTTTTAGCCATTCATAAAGAACTAAAACATAATTCCAACACAAATACAAAAGAAGAACAAAATGAACAAGAATTAGATTCAATCGATCATCAATTAGCACAACATCAATTTGCAAACCTAAATCAAAAAGAACAAAATGAAGTTTTAAGACCGAGTGTCATTCATTATGCACAATCAACGTCATCAACATCGACTTCTACGCCTGCTATGTCTACACTTCACCATCCTTCATCATCAACACCATCAACATCGACTTCAACGCCTGCTATGTCTACACTTCACCGTCCTTCAACATCAACAGCTGCTATGTCTACACTTCACCGACCCTCAACATCAACAGCAGTAGATGTGGAACTACACGCTCAAGCACTACCTGGTAAGGTAGTAACACATTTTAAAATTGACAACGTAAAATTACAACTTGAAAACTTTTTACATAACGCCAAAGAATTAGTAGCCAAAACACTAAAGAATGAACAAAAAAGATTAAATTTTATCAAATTTGGACTGTGGCTAGATGCCATATTCACTAACATTCAAAACGAAACATCACCAAGAGGATTCATGACAAAAAACCGAACCATCATGGCTGCGTCAGATATTGAAAAGATCGTAACAGAATGTTTTGAGGAACTTTTGACGAAACTACAAGAGCATGAAGGAAGAGGATCTGGATGGACTTTATTAAGTATAACAAGTCTGGATGTTAGAGTTCATAAACACGGTTATGGAATGAGAGGAAGTAGTTATATTCCTCTTCCGAAAAAAGTAAGTGATACAAAATCCTGTATTAATGTGCAAAATGAAGATAACGAATGTTTTAAATATGCCATGTTGACCAAATATGTAACAGACAATCCGATAAGACCAAGTCACAAATACGAAGAAGTACAACATAAGTATAATTTCCAGGGAATGACTTACCCTGTTGCAATTACTGATATATCAAAATTTGAAAAGCAAAATCCGTCAGCTTCTGTCAACATTTTCGGCTTAGATTCGTCAAACAATGCATACCCCTTGCGCATAACACCTATTGAGCGCAGAGATCATACGGATTTGCTATTGATCACTAAAGGGGACATATCCCACTATGTCTACATAAAAAACTTTGGAGCTCTTGTTTCTAAACAAATATCAAAAAAACGCGTTGAAAAAACCATCTGTAAAAGGTGTTTTTGTCATATAGGCAAGTCATTAAGAAGGGGAGGTTCAGAATGGCTAGTAGAACATCAAAGGTTATGTAGTGGAAACTATGAGGTAAGAATTAAATTGCCACATCCCAGCAGAGCGCAGATAAAATTTGACAAAGTAAATCAACAATACCCTGTTCCATTTGTTGTGTACGCGGACTTCGAAGCATCTTTACTTCCTATTGAACAACAAGAAGAGGATATCACAAAAAGAAGCAAATATCAAAAACATGCACCAAACAGTTATTGTATACTAACAAAATCCACGCTGTCTGAAGAACATCTTCAAGAATTTGGACTATCATCTGCTCCGAAGATTTATCGTGGTGAACAAGCAGCGAAACACTTTGTAGATGAGTTGTATTACATTGCCTCTAAGGTGGAAGAAATCTACAAAATTAAAATACCGATGCAACCTATGGATGAACACCAACTTCAACATCACAATTTGGCAACAACATGTTATCTGTGTAATAACCTATTTACACCAGATAACGTTAAAGTGCGTGATCACGACCATCTTACAGGAGCCTACAGAGGTGCAGCCTGTAACGCTTGCAACTTAAATTACAAAGTACCATCTTTTATACCCGTTGTTCTACATAACCTTTGCGGATATGACTCTCATTTCATAATCCCGGAGTTAGGAAGAGATGATGGAGCAATAGATGTTTTGGCAACAACAATGGAAAAATTTATAAGTTTCTCTAAAAAGGTTGGCAAAATAAAACTTAGATTTATTGATTCGTTTCGATTTATGCCTTCTAGTCTAATGAAATTAACTGATAATTTAAAAAGAGAAGATCTGATAGAAACAAGCAAAATTGTAGCCAGTAGTAAAATGGATCTGGTTCTTCGAAAAGGAGTCTTCCCCTACGATTACATCGATGGACTTCATAGATTTAATGAAACATCACTTCCTCCACCAGAACAATTTAACAACAAACTTAATGATTCGGAGATTTCACTTGAAGACTATCAACACGCATGTCGAGTATGGAACGAGTTGGATATGAAGACTTTAGGAGAATACTCAGACTTTTATGTAAAACTTGACGTGACTCTTCTCTGCGATGTTATGGAAGAATTCCGAAGAACCTGTTTTGCAGCATACGGTTTAGACCCTCTACATTCATATACATCTCCAGGACTAGCTTGGCAAGCAATGCTGAAAGAAACAAAATGCAAACTCCAGCTGTTAACAGATATAGATATGGTTTTAATGGTTGAGTCGGGTGTTAGAGGTGGATTAACTCAAAGCGTGACGAGACATGTTAAAGCCAACAACAAATATCTACCTGACCATGATCAAGAGAAACCTTCAACGTACTTGAGATATTTCGACGCGAATAATCTGTATGGATGGGCCATGTCGAACCCACTTCCATTTGACAACTTTAAATGGGTTGATCCCGACTGTATTAGCGATATTTCACAAATTCCAAAACAAGGAGATACCGGATATATTTTGGATTGCGACTTTGAATATCCAGAACATTTACACGATCTTCATTATGACCTTCCACTCCTTGCAAGAACAGAAATTTCACCAACTGGAAAACACCCAAAATTAATGATGACCCTTAACAATAAACAACGATACGTAGCTCACTATTGGGTTGTTCAACAAGCTATCGAATTAGGTTTACGTCTTACTAAAATTAATAGAGCTGTAGAATTTTCCCAATCGTGCTGGTTGAAACCGTACATTGACTCGAATACTACCAGAAGAGCAGCCGCTACATCAGCCTTTCAAAAAGACTTTTTTAAATTGATGAACAATGCGATATTCGGTAAAACATTGGAAAACAAAAGAAGACATAAAAATGTTAAACTTGTTACAGATCCGAACAAACTACAAAAACTCGTACAACAGCCAAACTTTGGAACATCTATAATTATTAACGAAAATCTTGTAGCTGTATCTATGAAGAAAACAAGTGTGAAGATGGATCGTCCTTTGTATATAGGTATGACAATCCTGGATATCTCCAAGACTCATATGTACGATTTTCATTACAAAAAGATGGTCACCTTTTATGGACGAGAAAACATCGGCATCTCCTACATGGATACAGACGCTTTTATATATTGGATAATTACTAACGATATGTATGAAGACCTTCGAACATTTGATTACAAAAACGACTTTGACTTTTCCGACTATCCAAAAGATCATCCAAACTACGACAATGACAGAAACAAAAAAGTGCTTGGCAAATTTAAAGATGAAGCCAATGGTGTTATACTTCAAGAAATTGTTGCACTAATGTCAAAATTATATTCTTTACAACTAAATGAAAACCAAGTCATTAAGAAAGCTAAAGGAGTAAAAAGTTTATATTTAAAGAAGAATGTGCATTTTAATCACTATAAGAAATGTTTATTTGAAGATCAAGATATAACAGCAAAATTCAACACAATCAGAAGTTTCAACCATCAGCTGTACAGCGTGACGGAAGTAAAAAAAGCTCTCTCTTCAAATGATGATAAACGACACATCCTTGCAGACAACATCCACACTCTACCATTCGGCCACTATTCCCTCAACCCTATTGACGAGTAACCCTTTCATCGTCCTACATCCCTTTTCCTTTTCCTTTCCGTATAAAAGGGGGAACACAGCAGTATTTTGCTGTGTTCCCCCTTTTATACATTAGTTTAGAATGACCTTGACCTATATAAGCAGATTTATACAAAAGAATATTTAATATCATATCAGCTGTCTTCGTGAAACCATCATGTCAGACCTGAAGGAGAAGATTATTAATGAACTACACAAACCTGCAAGAATAAAGTTTCCAAGAAGAAATACTGTTATAAAAGGGATAAATGATCTATACCAAGCGGATTTAATTGAAATGCGACCGCATAGCAGAATAAACAAAGGATTTAAATATATACTCACAATTATTAATTGTTTTACAAAAGTTGCAGACGCTTTGCCTCTAAAGGACAAGACTGGTAAAAGCGTAACAGAAGCCATGGAAATAGCCATAAAAAGAGATAAAAACAAAATTAAACATTTACAAACTGATGATGGAACAGAATACTTTAATACAAACTTTGCACAGTTAATGAATAAATATAAAATAAATCATTATTCTACAAATTCAGAGAAAAAAGCAGCTATTGTAGAAAGATTCAATAGAACCTTAAAAGGAGCACTGTATAAACAATTTTCAAAAAGAGGTTCTTACGTATGGTATGATGTTTTACCACAATTAATAAATGATTATAACAACAGGTTTCATAGAACTATCGGTATGAAACCTAACAAAGTAAATAGAAGAAATGCAAAAGATGTATTAAAACGCATAAAGAAAAATACAAAGCCTAAAGTAGAAAAAATGCAGCCAAGAAAATTTAATGTAAGTGATAAAGTACGGATTAGTAAATATAAGGGAGTGTTTACCAAGAAATACCTTCCCAATTGGACGAATGAAGTTTTTACAGTGTATAAAGTGCAACCGACTGTACCTGAAACGTATATCCTAAAAGATAACAAAGGAGATTTGTTGCAAGGTGCATTTTATGGACATGAAATGTTAAAGTCAACAGTAGGTGATGTATATCTTGTTGAAAAAGTGTTACAAAGAAAAAAGGACGCAGTTAAAGTGCGGTGGTTAGGGTTTAACAAAACTGAGGATTCATGGATACCTATAAAGGACTTGGTTTAATGCAAGCAACTCATTTCATCGTTAACCCTTGAGCAGGATGGAGATTATTAACCATAAAGATCGATTCAATATTAATAACATAGATGATTTAACTGTGGATAACGTTAAAATTAACAATGGTAAACATGGTAGTTTACTTCCAAACACTGTTCGATGTATAGTAAGTGGCCCCTCAAACTGCGGAAAGACCAATGTTGTCTTTAATTTGATCACTAATCCGCAGGGATTAAGGTTTAATAACCTATATATTTTTTCAAAGTCTCTACATCAACCAAAGTATCAATTGCTGGATAAAATCCTATCTGATGTGTCTGATGTTAATTTTTACAAATTTAACGCTAGTGATAGTATTATGCAACCAAACGAAGCGAAACCGTATTCTGTATTTATATTTGACGATGTATCTTGTGAAAATCAGGATACTATTAGAAACTACTTTGCCATGGGAAGACATAATAACATCGACAGCATATATATAGGACAAACTTATAGCAAAATCCCAAAACAACTTATCAGAGATAATGCAAATATTCTAATTGTATTCAAACAAGATGATACTAACCTAAAACATATATATAACGATCATGTGAATGCGGATATGCCATTTGAAAAGTTTAAAGAGCTTTGCGGAAAAGCATGGGCGGAAAAGTATGGATTTTTGGTTATTATGAAAGATCAAGCTATAAAAGATGGTCGTTATAGAATAGGTTTTGATAAATTTGTTTTAATACACTGATTAGCGGTATTACTGTACAAGTCGTCAAGGTGTGAAGATGGTTAACCAGGAAAAGCTATTAAAGGAAATAAAATCACTTAGTGATTCTATTAGACAAAAAAACCGAGCTTTAAAATCAGGTATAAATGAAAGAGAGCAATTTTTAGAAACAACATTCAAACCTGTTACTGAACCTTTAAAGCGATTAGCACAAAATATGGAAAAACCTTCAATTCGCTTCGAAGGAGACAAAATGCTACCAATTTCCAAATATGAAGAAGAATTTCAGAATGATGAAAGTTTTGGTCAGTTACAAACATCTGAAGAAAGCGACGAGTATGAAGAAAGCGGAGATATAGAGGATTTAAAGGAAAAGGACATTGCAGAAGATACAAGTACAGAAGATACAAGTGTAGAAGATACAAGAGCAGAAGAAGAGGATATTAACCCATCCAACTTAAGCAAATTAGGCACGGATATTATGTTTAAAGGAACACTTGGAAGAACATATACGTTAAAAATGTTACACGCCGCACATGCTAATCGAAATTATCATACCTATGGAGCTAGAATAGAGGATAAAGGATTAATGATTGGAGATAGCAAGTTAGATATAAACGAAAATGATGATATAGTTATTGAAGATAAGAAATATAAAGGTACTAAAGGTTTGTTTGAACTCATCTTTAAAAATAATCCTGGTAAATATACTAAAAGGGATTTACAATTGTTTAAAAATATATTAGAGTATACAAATGCACATAGAAAGAAGTATTCCAAAGACCTACCTATTCATAGAAATCGGTCAATAAAATATACAAGTATTATATCTAGTCTTTTCCCCTCGAAATCAAAAAAAGCTCAAATTAAAAGAAGAGCTTTATCTTCTGCTGAATTAAATGTTTTGCATAAAAAGAGAAAAACAACTGATCCTACCACATCTGGAAGGGGATTATTGAAAAATTTGTATAAAACTAATATAATATATTACAACGATATAAATAAGTTAGTTGATCGAATGAGGTTATTACATGAAGCTATGGAAGCCGGGCACACTGGTTTAGAAAACGAATGGGTAGCTTTGGTTGATGAACTGCGAAAACAAGGAATAATTGTTCAGTAGACGCATATATATATATATATATATATATATATATATATATATATATATATATATATATATATATATAATAAGAACCTAAACGATAGCGATTCAGTTACATCATGAGTGTGGACAAGTTTGGACGGTATTCCGAGTTTGGAGTAAAATCTGGATATAGTGAAAAAAAGCTGGGTTTCCGTTAACACCTGACGGCAACTATAATTTTGAAGGAAAAGTAATTCAAAATGTTGGTGATCCGCTTATGTCGTCTGATGCGGTTACAGTACAGTACATGAAAAAAAGAACCCCAACTGTACACGAAGATCATTGGGGGTTTTCCGGTAAAAGGTTAAGCGATATACAATATCCCATTTATGATGGTGAAGCAGTAAATTTAGCTACTCTAAAATTGTTAACGATTTACAAAAGGAATAAAACTGACACAAGCTATGATGTAAAAAAATTAAAATTATCAAATGTAGGTGATTGTGAGCAGGATGGAGACGCTGTAAATAAGAAAATGTTTGATATTGTACACAAGAAATGGACTACGGAATATGAAAAACATTTGGAAAGGTTTGGTGCAGCTCTATTCCATTATATCCATCGGGCTTCAGGAAGAGATGCAGCTTCAGATGTTGACAGTCACAATTATTTAGACTGGAAAAATATACACAATCCAGAGAAACCTAATCAACGAGATAAACCGTCTAAGCCTTCTAAAGTCAAGACATTAGGAAAGGAGGATAAAGTGAATGTGATTAATGAACCAACAGAAAACAATGAAGATTACATAAGAGAAAAAAGAATTTAAAATACCCCCCATGATAAGGGATAAAGCATCAGTCATATTCGAGAGACGATACAGAGAGGATGATGGAATCCAATATTACTGCGTGGAGTTTAATATCTCAAGAGCCGAGATTTCCCCAAGGAGTGTTGACAGATGGTTTTGTTCAACGGTTTGATAGATATATGGATTGGGAACAACTTTCCATACATTACCTCTTTACAATGACTATGTTAAGAATTTATTTTCACAGAGTTAACTGGATCCATATTTTACAAAGACAACAGTTTTCAGAAGACTTCCTCGTAGAGATGACATCGAATTTTAATAACTGTTGGGAAGTAATAAGTAAATATCAAAATCTCTCTGAGAATTACATTGACAATTTTAAAGATAAACTAGACTGGGATGTGTTATTCAATTATCAACGATTAAGTGGCAAGTTTCTAAGGGAACATGACAAATATTTAAAGTTTATTCATTTTACCGAAGACAACGATACCATCACCAGCGGAGAAACATCTGGAACATCTTCAATTACACCTTATTTCTATTTTTACTACTTTTATTTAATATGTCTACATTTAATTAATAAATCCATTTCGATATAATAAATGGATTTTAAACAGTATATAATACAAGAAACCAAAACTGATATTACATTCATTGTAAAACATTTATAGAGTGCACCTACTGATTGTAAGTTTTGCTATAAATAGCCATGTCCAGGGTTAAACGCATCAGTCATAATCGAGAGAGATTACAGAGAGGAAGGGGAATAGCATCAACAGCATTTTCTCTATTGAGTAAACCGGTTGGAGCTATAGTTAACAAGGCGATTGATTTATTACCTGTGGAATTACATTTACCTGGAGGATATCAATATTGTGGTCCTGGAACCAAATTAGAGAAACGTCTTGCTAGAGGAGATCCTGGAATAAATAAGCTCGATCAGGCTTGTAAACAGCACGATATAGCGTATTCCAAATTTGGTGATACTAAAAATAGATCAATAGCGGATAAAGCACTTGCTGAGAAAGCTTGGCAAAGAGTAAAATCTAGTGACGCGAGTATTGGTGAAAAAGCAGCGTCTTTAGCAGTAACAGCAGCAATGAAAGCAAAAACTACGTTTGGAGGAGGAAAGAGAAGAAGGCGTGGGAAAAAACCCGCTAAAAAACAAGGAGGTAATATCAGAAGAAAACGTCGATCTACCAGTGGTAAAGCTAAAAAGAAACCAACAATATGGTCAATGATAAAAAAGGGAGGAGGATTATACCTAAGACCGTATCGTGTGTATTAAATAAGAAAGAGCAATTAATAATTAAAAACAAAGAATTGACCAATGAAGAACTGATTACATATGCTTCTTGTTTGAAAATCCCATTTTTTAGAGGAGTATTTATGAAATATGAGTTACCGGTTAAAATGTGGAAAAATGAGACTGGTATTGTAAATTTGGATAATAGTGAAGGATTAGGCACTCATTGGGTGTGTTACAAAAAACTTGGTAAAACCATTTATTATTTCGACAGTTTTGGAGACCTTCCACCACCGAAAGAACTTAAACAATACTTTTGTGCGGCAGAAAATGTTTTTTACAATCATACAAGAAAACAACCTGATGATACATCCATTTGCGGTCATTTATGTTTAGACTTTTTAGCTAAAAGTGTTAGTCAACTTTAAGATGTCCTCGTATACAGTGTCATTAACCGGTAACTCATGTACTTTGCGCAGTATTCTGTTTCCAGCGCTACGTTTGCAAAAAGGAAGACTATGGGAAGCCGCATTATTGGATTTAACAACATATAACTCTATTCCAAACGTTAGTGAAGGAATTAATAACAAAATACATTATTACAAGACAAAAGATGATAAAGGAAAGTATTCAGCTTTGGAAGAATTCAGTTTACCAACAGGAGCTTATGAAATTGATAATATAAATGAAGTTATACAAAAACATATGGGAAAAGAAAATATAACGATAAAAGGCAATAACAATACAATGAAAGCCGAAATTACGTCTAAGTATTATATTGATTTTAGTCAAGAACATTCAATTGGTAGTTTATTGGGGTTTTCTAAGGAAACAAAAGTATTAGAACCTAATAAAACTCATTCTGGGAATAAAACTGTGACGATCATCAAAGTTAATAGCATAGACATTACATGTAACATTATACAAGGATCCTACAGAGATGGAGAGAATCGTCATATATTACACACATTCTACCCATCAGTTGCACCGGGTTTCAAGATAGTAGAAAAGCCTCAAAACCTTGTGTACCTACCGTTAAACACCAGTTTCATTTCAGACATCGTGCTGAACATAGTGGATCAAGACGGAAACCTTATTGACTTTAGAGGAGAAGCTATTACTGTAAGAATACATATAAAATCATCCGCTTAGACAATGGGGTTATCATTTAAAAAGAGAGAGCCAACAAGCAAAGAGGTCAGTAGCTCATCAGCTGTAGAAGGGTTAACAAGTGACAACATTCGTTTTCTAGAAGAAATTGGATTAAAACTCATTAACAATGGATATACTGGATATAGCGCAGGGTCCAACATTCGACGAGACCTTATGGGAAAAGGAATATCACACGCACAACCCTTACGCTTCGTCCAAATTAAACAATAACGATGAAATTAGGATTCCTATACAACAACAAGACATTTATACTCTTCCATGCGAAAGTTATTTATATATTGAAGGAAAAGTAACAAAAAATGATGGTACTGCTGGAACCACTGTTCCGTTCATAAATAATCCTATGGCATTTTTGTTTGACGAGATTAGATATGAAATTTCAGGAGTTACAGTCGATTCAACAAAAAAGGTTGGAATTTCCAGTACATTGAAAGGATTAGCGTCTTTAACACCAAATGAGAAGAATCTGTTAGCTGTTGCAGGATGGGTTGCACCAGACAAAAGTACAATCGCTCCTGACTCTTCGGGAAACTTTGATTTCTACGTACCTTTAAGATTACTCCTAGGATTTGCTGAAGACTACAGAAGAATAATAATAAATGTAAAACAAGAACTAGTTTTATTAAGATCATCAAACGATAAAGATATTATTAAAGCACCTACTGGAACAACTGATGCCAATTTAGACTGGAAACTAACATTAGACAAGATTGTTTGGAGAGTACCACATGTGCGACTAAATGATGAACACAGGATTACATTATTAAGAAAGTTAAAATCAGATCGAGACATTGTAATGCCATTCAGAAGCTGGGAGTTTCATGAATACCCCGTTTTACCTACAACACAACGACATACATGGACTGTAAAAACTTCTACTCATTTGGAAAAAGCGAGATATGTAATATTTGGATTACAAACGAAGAAGAAAAGTATAATAACTGAAAATGCTGGTGAATTTGACCATTGTAAATTAACAAACTGTAAAGTGTTCCTGAATTCACAATTCTTTCCCTACGACAACTTTAATATTTCTTTTGATAAGAAAAGATACAGTGTTTTATACGACATGTACGCTAGGTTCCAAAATTCATATTACGGCAAAACAAATACACCTCTACTATCTCCCGTTCAGTTTGAATCGAAAGCTCCGATTGTTGTAATTGATTGTTCCAAACAAAATGAATCTGTAAAATCGTCTAGTGTTGATATAAAAATAGAAATGGAATTTCAAGAAAACGTACCTGCAAATACATCTGCGTATTGTTTAATTTTGCACGATAAAATTGTTACATACACACCGTTGACCGGTATTGTAAAGACAGTATTGTAAAACGTTGTACCACCACCGGCACCGCCACTGTCGCTAACCTATAAATAGCGGAGCAGCAATGCAGGTCTTCAGTTGATCGTCTATCGGCGCATGGGTAACATCTTCTACAAAATGAGTTCTCCATCTGTTGTACAAGGTGATGCAGAGGTAGCACCGTTATTGGAACGTGATAATACTAGTGAAGCAGAAATCATCAAGGAAATAACTGCATTTTTAAAGTTTGGTAAAAGAGATAGAGAGGAGGAAATTAATGCAGACCCATCAAAGGTAGTACCAAAGAGGAAGAAGAAAGTTGAAGAAAATATTCCTCCTCACATTTTAACTGAAGTTTTTCTGCGAATCTTTTACCCCATCTCAGCATGCATCAGTAAAAGTGTATCAGTTGGATTGATGAAATCATTGGATTATTCCCCTACAGTAATACTACACCATGGAACAAAAAAGGTTTTATTTTCGCAAAATGCTTGGGAGTCATTTTTGAAACATGTACATTTAATAGAATGTTATTTAACTAACAGTTTGTGTGGAAGGAAAACACATATTCGACTTTTGGATTGTGACAATGAAATCGATATTGTTAAACATCGCGGACAACTACAAGTGCGAATTAGAGACTTGACTCAACATGAAAATAAGATTCTACTGTCACGTGAAGAATTCTACGTTTTAAAGTACGCAACAGAACCTATTACAAGGTACATGAGACAGTTGGTATTTGCAAGCGCTATTATTAAAGAATATTTGGTCGATACTTTGGAAAAACAACCTGATAGCACCATCGTGTACGGACCTGTGGATACATCTATTTTTAATAGAATACCTCATGAAGTTTGCATGTGGAGAAAGTTAAAGGATTTTGAACCACTTGTAGAAATCGCTACAGAAGCTACAGAAGAAACAACACAGGAAGAAGAAGAAACGGAGAAACAAGAAGAAGAAGAAGTTAAAAAAGACTAAAGTTTGACTTAGTAAAGAAGAACACACGTGGGGTAGGCCTATTGGGGACGGTGCCCACGTTAAATATACACCAACGCGCCTGCAACTGTACGGCCTGGTATTTAACCTACCGTGGTGTGGAAAACAGTTTAGTTGATCGCTAGGTGCCATGATGAGCGGAGGGGATGAAGAAGTGAGTGTAAAGCCTTGTGTAATAGAATTTCAAGCATTTCGAAATAATGACGATAGGTTTATTATCAAGGAATTAGTAATTTTAGACTTGCTTACATTTGTAGCCTACCCATTCACGTTTGAAGCTCCTTTTTCTTTTAACAAACTTAACACCAAAGCAAAAAGTACAAACAAATGGATAACAAACTACTTTCATCACATACATTGGTATGAAGGATTTATAAGCTACAGTAATCTGCACAGTATTATGTTTAACTTTTGCAAACAATATTCACATATATACACAAGAGGATTAGAAAAAAAGAACTGGATACAAAAGTATACGCACGGTAATGTTTTCGATATAACTATCAGTAAGGACTTTAACATTAATCTCGGTAATATTTGTGTCGCTGCAAAAGATCTTAAACACGGTCAAACAAACTGTGCATTGTACAACGCATATCGTTTGGCTGCTTACTTGAAACAAACGCAGGAATGTGGTGGGGGTAGCGGAGAACAGAAATGTGGTGGGGGTAGCGGGGCCTATAAATACGAGGAGACAACACCGCTTCAGCATGAGTATTATTCGAGACTCCGAAGAGGCAACATCACAGAAGACACCACCACTGACGAAGATGGCATCACAACAATATCTACAAACATTGGTTGATCAATTCAACACTCACTCAAAATCGAACCTTCTGCTAACTAAAAAATGTTCAGAACTAAAAGAACAAAGACATTACATTATTCATAGCATCAAGAAAGTGGAAACCACACATGGAGAAGCAATTCTAGTATCATTGTGCGAAGGACCTATGACTCCAGGAGATGAGCCGAAGTTTCAAGTATTTCTTCCAAAACGATTTGTTCAACTGCTACAAAATGAAGACTTGCGAGATATTCAACCGGGGACGTTGTATTTGGTATCACACGGTGTAAGCGGCAACAACTCGACGGAACTCACTCTGCACATCATGCATCATTGTACATAATGTCTCTATTTGTTTTTCTCTGTTTGTATTTCTAGTCATCAATGTTAGACTTAAGCTTATTGTATTGTAGAATGTTTGTTTAATAAAGAAAGAAAAATAAAAAAAGAATAACATTAAAAGAAAAAAAAAAACAGCAACATAGCAGTATATTATTTTATATACTGCTGTGTTGCTTTTTTTTTTTTAAATTCAAATGGTTGACCTTGAACTTTCATTCAGGGTTAACTTATGAAGGGGTATAAAAGAGAGGGAGCAGTGAAGTTAGTCTCAGTCTTGTCTAACACACGCTGCAGCTAACATGTCGGTGCCACCGATGAACAATTTATTTTTCGATAACAATTTGAAGACATATTGTTGCGAGTTGCAATGTTTTAAAATACCAGGCGATCAAGTTGACGGGAAAGCTTGTCGTAAGTGCAGGTGTTTCAGCTATTGCATATGTCGATGTAAAACATATCAAATGAACCGTCAAGATAAAATACAAGAATTACGGCGACGGCTTGCATTACTTTGGCGGCGAATGGAGTAGCAACCATCTGCCTCGCACTTGCCACCTGCCGCCTACCATCTGCCGCCTGCCATCTGCCGCCTGCCACCTGCCGTCCGCCATCTGCTCCGCCCCACCACACGTTTACCCCCACCATTTAGTACGATTACAACGCTAGCTTGTGAATAGCCAGTACACCTCCGGCTCTCGACCGGTGAACATCGAGCTGCTCGTCCCGACTGTGTGTTCCCTGCGGTCACATAAATAGGCGAGGAACACACAGTCGGGATGGACCGATTGGACAAACAAGCGCAGCACTTGAAAACTGCGTCTGACGGCCGCGACTCCGGATCAACAACATCGATGACGACAAACAACGGGGAACTATTGTAAACATAAATTATTGTAAACATAACTTATTGTAAATAAAAAGAAATGTAAACATTAAAGTAATAAATGAAATAGTACTACCTCGCACTCGTATCATTCGATTGCTTCATTCGATTGTTTTAATTCGATATTTGTATCGAATTAAAACTATCGAATCACAATCGGATTTTACGCGTGCGAGGTAGTACTTTTATAAAACCCCCCTTCTCGTGACCTTGAACTTTAACCTTTCCCCCATTACGTCACAAAACCGCCTACGTCACTGGCTCAGCCTCAGATGACGTGTTTAATGACTCAGCGCTTCCGGTCACGTGACCGGAAGCCATAAATCAAGTGAGCCAGCAGCCCCCTTTCGCCACTACTCCCCCCACCACACCAGTTTCCCCTACCAAGTGTCCACATCGCACAATAACTACGGGACATGCATTAGTTAGGGTCTAGCTCTGACTCTGTGAGGATCGGAGCTCCGTAACTGAAAACATTAACAATTCTTGATCGACACTGTTTTTGCGCAATCATAACAGTCACTGTGATCTAATTTATTGCATGTACTCATATGATGCATCTTGCGTAGCAGACAACTTGCTAAGAATGTTTCAGCCTGGAGTATTCTACGGCGAAATCGCTCACAATCCACTAACAGCGTAGACCTTCTATCTTCACAGTCGGAGAAGTAGAAGGTGGTGGCAGGCGGACTGTTGAAGGACACCTTCGTCATATTTCTGTAAAACTGTGACATCTTTAGAATAACACAAACTCTATAGGTAGATGTTAATCCTGCAAGAGCTGAAAGTATAATGATATAGCACTAGCGTGTATGATACCCACCCGACCTACCCGCACCACAACGTTACCTCGGTATACTGTAAACTATAAATAACTTGTCGTAGGTTAATCCATAAACAAAGTATTTATTTATGTCAGGCCTTGAAAGTGTTGTTTTCGCGCTATTTCTTCCCTACTCTCAGTCGGATCTGAATTCTATTCGCACCATCTTGTTCGTCTAATTAACCCGCGTAATTTGAGTACCCACTCGCTATACTTTAACTCAATAATAAAGAAGTTATTAATATGTAACCTCGAAAACATTGGTTTTTTCGCTATTTCTGCTATACCGTTGGTCGGATCTGAATTCGGTTTGCACCATCTTGTTCGTCTGATTATTCCGCGTAATTTGAGTACCCACTCGCTGTACTTTAACCCAATAATAAAGAAGTTATTAGTATGTAACCTTGAAAACATTGTTTTTTTCGCTATGTCTGCTATACCGTTGATCGGATCTGAACTCTGCTTGCACCATCTTGTTTGTCTGATCAATTCGCGTAATTTGAGTACCCACATGACATACTTTGGACAAACTTTGTACTTTTTTCGCTTCTGCTGCTATACCCTTGGGTGGATCAAAATTCTGTTTGCACCTCCTTGTTCGTCTGATCAATTCGCGTAATTTGAGTACCCACATGACATACTTTGGAAAAACTTTGTACCCCCCCAACATGGGTCATGTTCAAGGTCAAGGTCAAGTTCAAGGACCTTGGGACTTAGAAATTTTCACAAAGTGGACTGTACTCAAACCGGAGACTAACAAAATCTCCTGCCTATGTACAGGCCAAGTCCCTAACTTGACATGCTTAGGGTGGTCCTGAAAAGGACCGTTTGTGGAGGGAGGGTGGGATGGTAAGGGATTTTACTTTACAGTCCACTTCACTCTACTCTCTTCTTTAACCAAGGACAAGGTCTGCTTGTATGACACTTCTGGTGGTGCCGGAATTGATCGTGGCAATTCCACCTCAAAGAGAACTTCACCGGCAGTTAAGTAGTAGGTGCTTCCGTTCTTCAGCACCGCTCTGTACGGGAAGTTTCTTCTCAAATGTCTGAATTTTGTTTTGGTAACTTCAATGGGAGATACCAATTCGTCTTCCGTCAAGGTCTTCATCTTCTGCAACACGTGCAGATGATCCCGTGTGGCAGAGTGTCATTCCGTTGTTGATGAAGAGTGTCGTTCCGTTGTTGATGAAGAAGTCGAACCAGAAGAACCTTGTTTGTAGTAAAGAGGGTGGTTTTTAAAATCCCTCTTTAGCCTCATTCTGAGGGAAGAAGGTTGTTTAAATCCGCTTGTCTTTGGAGCCGTCTTCTTCAAGGATTCCTTAATCCTTTTCAGCTTCTCGTTGGTTATCGGCGAAGTCATTTTGTAAGAAGAGAGAGAGCGAGAGCTGTGAAGTGTACCAGTCAATGGTTGAAGCTGGAATGAGGTACCAGACGGAGCAAAGCGGGTCGTCAAGTGTAACCGTGACATTTCCATATACGGGTAGAAAGCTAAAGACCGGTCTACATCCTGTTCCCCTTCCACCGTGACGAAACCCCCCCCTGACGTCACGGGGAGGAGCCCCCCCCCCGACGTCACGGGGAGGAGCCCCCCCCCTTGACGTAACCCCCCCCCCGATTTGGGTCATGTTCAAGGTCACCCCCCCCCTTCGACCTCCCCCCTTCCGCTTCGGTGACGTCACTTTGCCTTTATAAGCGGGAGCAGTCCGCAGTCTCGTCGCAGTAGCTTGCCGCCCTTTGTTTGGATATACGTCCCAGTGGGTTGCACTCTGCTGCAGCGTAGGTCTGTTAAGTGTGCGTTGGGCCCGACGCGCAATTAAGAGATCCGCGCCCTTGCATGTTTAGTTAGTTTGTTTATGCATGTTAGATAACGCTTGTAGTTTGCTGCTAGGTAATGTAGTTAGTCTAACATATATGTTAGTGTGTGGTATTGGTTTGAAGTGTTTTATTTACTAATAACATATGTACTCCCGGCCCTACAGGTCCCTCAACAACCTTGGTCAAAACTTGGGTTCGCAGCAGCCTGACGCCGGGTGTTTGGGTCTACGTCCCACCGGGTTTCAGTGATACTGTTGACCTTTGCAAAACCGACCTCGGCTGTTTTTGTAAAAGTAACGTTAACTGATTAATTTGTTTCTTTTACATAGTTGCTGGTAAAGTCTTTATTTTCAAAGTAATATATCTTGTTTCTCATCCTTTTCCTAAACCCCTGACAATAAGGTTCGGCCCTGAAAACCGGCCTTGTCAATAAGATCAATACGGCCATGCAAACCGGTTGACACCACCTATCTCACCCATGAGAAACGTTTGTGAAATATAAAATCAGTCTCTTGTTTAAAATCAGTCTCTTGTTTGTTGTCTTTTGTCCCCTTCCCTAATACAGAGCGGGGAATAGAGCAGTATGTTATGCTCTATTCCCCGCTTTGGCATTATGTCAGATGACCATGACCTACTGACGGGACTTAGAAAAACCGTCGTTTGATCAAATATTGGAAGAAATGTGGACTTAGAGATATTTCATGCGGACAAGGTTGACACAAAAATGTTGTATTAAAAATAAAAACTGGAGGGGGAAATGTTTTATATACTGCAACAGCGTGGTAAAAATCATCATATCGCTATGGAAGCTGTAGGTGTAAACACTTGGCTTGTTCCTTCCGAGCTTGCTATTTCAGAAGCCTTTCTGTCCATCCTTACTTATGAGTTCCGAGGCATTAAATTAAAAGTAAAGATAGAGCTGAGACCGTTGCATAGAAATGATATGCATTGTATTTTGGTGGAATGGGAATCGCCCTCCGGCATTAATCTTTTCCATTTTATCAAAAGATCGTGCAAGGAGTTTTATGTAAAACGGATAATAGTCTCCCTTGTTTAAACGTAGTACAGCTTGCTTCCAAAGTAAAATGGCAAAGGTAACACCTTTGCTATTTTACAAAATATTTTAACGTGTCCTTGACCCAGTTACCGGACTTGGAGCAATTCAGAGTATGCGATACAGTGTTGGAACAAACTACTGTCGAAGTCCTTGCCCCCCCCATGATATATTCCTATAAAAGCGGGAGCAGCCCGCAGAGGGTTCGCAGTCGCAGGCCGACAGCCTAGCTAGCTGTTTGCCCGCGCTGTCCGCAATAGTATCTCTAGTATAGAGTTGGTCCCACTGTATATTAGAGATGCTACCTTAGCTTAAGGCATGTCTGTTTATTATTAAGCATGTTAGAATAACGCTTGTAGTTTGCTGCTAGTAAATGTAGTTAGTTTAACTGTAGTTAGTTTGGTGTTGGTTTTAAAGTGTCTTTGAAGTGTTTTTATTTACTAATGAAATATGTACTTTTCTTTCACGCTTTAAAACTGATCTTGGTCAAAACTTTGGTTCCCAGTTGCCTGGCGCCCGTTACTGACCAACGTCCGACTGGGTTTCAGGATGTTGTAGACCTTTGTAAAACCGACCTTGGTTGGTATGTCCTTTTCTTACACGCTATAACTAACCTTGGTCAAAACTTTGGTTCACAGTTGCCTGGCGCCCGTTACTGACCAACGTCCGACTGGGTTTCAGGATGCTGTTGACCTTTGTAAAACCGACCTTGGTTGGTCTTTGTAAAATTAACTTTAACTGATCAGTATGTTTCTCATCCTTTTCCTAACCCCTTACAAAAAGGTATGGCACGAAAACCGACCTTTGTCAATATGGCACGAAAACCGATTGACATTACCCATCTTACCCTCGAGAAACTTTTGAAAATACTCCCTGCAAACCATTTGTAACTTCCTTTTGTTTGGATAAATTAATAAAAGGTTCTGTTATCAGGTTTATTGCCTATAACTGTGACCTTTCTTCAAAATTCACTTCCCTAATACAGAGCGGGGAATAGAGCAGTTTGTGGTCCAAGTGGGAATCACTTACTGCTCTATTCCCCGTTTTGGCAACATGTTCAGATGACCTTGACCCACTTCGGGACTTAGAACATCTTTGTTTGGTAAGATTTTGGAAGATGTATTTATTTCTTACAACAAAACACCCCCCCCCCCACTCAAGGTCAGAACCATTTCGGTGGGGGCTCAACTGGTTTGGCTGACTCGGGTATAAAATAAGTTCCCCATCACTGGTAAAATCATTCTGCTGCTTGTGCTTGCTCACACAGGATCATGGTGCATATCAGAAAACACACCAAACCGATGAAATTTAACGTGAAGAAAACGCCGCTGGTTTTACCCACTACCTCTTCAGCATCAACTTCTTCTGCCCCGTCTATACTCCGCCAGGTTATATCATCGCCTCCTTCTACATCATCCTTCGGCCCTTCAGATATACTCCGCCAGTCATTATTATTATCTTTAATTCTTCCGGAGAAGATGACTGATTCACCGCACGATTCTACATCAAAGTATTCGCAGTCTTCTCCATCAAAGTTCTCGCCATCTTCTCCATCAAAGTCTTCACCATCTTCCCCATCACCAAGGTCAAGGTCTTCTTCTTCATCGAGTTCGAGGTCATCACCAAGGTCAAGATCTTCTTCTTCATCTTCATCGATTTCGAGGTCATCTTGTTCATCATCAAGCTCAGGGTCTTCTTCGACATCGAGCTCAAAGATATCTACAACACCCACCAAGCCTTTAACTACTGGACCAAAAATCATTTCTCCAATCGTCACTCCACATTCTACAAGTCTTCGTCCTTCAGTAATTTGCACAAGTATTAACCGTCCTTCAGAAAGATTTAATGAGCTAAAATCGTTGAGGAGGAAGTGTATGCTTCCTGCACAACAATGTGGTTATGTATTTAAAAAAGGTGCAAAGAAAGGTCAACGTTGTGCTAAATCCTGTGTCTTAAATGAGGAAGTGTGCGGTTCTCATTTAAAACACAATGCTAACGTTTCTCTTTCTTCACCACACCTAACAGTGAAACCATCCAAGATTCGGATTAATAGGCTTATTAAAAATAAACAATACTACTTTGTTAAAACAATGGGCTTTGCAAAAGTAATTTTAAAGTGTGGAGATCAACGCTACATTTTAAAATTACCTAGAGGCATGTTTCATCCTCCACGCCCAACCAAAAAAGACTATTTAATCCGAGTTGATTCGGGGACCACTGTGTGAAAAACATTACAGAAAAAAAAAAAAAGTTCAAACAGTTTTTCTAAATTAAAAATTAAAGTTTTTTCCAAATTAAAAAAAAGTGTGGACAACCTATTTACATTTTGTAGCATATGCTGCAGAGTCTAAATAGATTGTCCACACTTTTTTTACAATGATACAACGACCTTGACCTAGATAACAGACTTTAAGGTGACCCTGACCCACTTACAGAACTTTATACTCTGTTAGTATTAAATTGTTCATATATTGTTACAATAATACCCCTTCCCTATCACTAATTACCCCCACCACTTAAATCGGGGGGTATAAAAGAGGTTTTTCATCATTGCTTATCTCATTCTGCTACTTGTGTTAGCACTAGGATATATAGCAGCTATGTCACCAAAGGATAATATATTTCCTTCTGCAAAATCAATCGTGGGAATTATAAAACATATTGTGATTGAAAGTGAGGATGAAAATGAAGACGAATTGGAAGATGTTGAATTATTAAGTGATATGGATGCAATGGAAGATCTTGAATTATTAAGTGATATGGACAGTGATGATCTTGAAGCAGGATATATGGAACAAATTGAACCGTTAAGTGACGTGGAATCTGAAACCTATAGAATCTATCAGCATCTTCTCTATTCTGAAGAAATACATGATGAAAGCCCAACCACTAGTAGTAGTTTGGATGGGTTATTTTTAGATAGCGCACGAGGGGTATATCATATTCGTCGACGACTATTTCTTTCCGATGCTTCTGATACAACTGATTCCGATTCATAAAATGAGTCTGATTAAGTGTTGTTTTTTCTTGTCAACTGTCAAACTTTAAATACAGAGCGGGGAATAGATCAGTTTGTAGTCAAAGTGAGAACTACTTACTGCTCTATTCCCCGTTTTGGTAATATCGTTGTATAACCTTGACCCATTTACAAGACAGAAAATATTTACCAGCTTTCAATTTTTGTTTGTTTTGAAAAAGTGGGGGTAACTTATACATTTAATGGTGGGGGAACGTCTATTTAATGTCGATGAAACAGTGTATATTTATCATATCGGCATTATGAACCCACCAGCAAACTCCGTTTGTTACAGCTTTCCCCTCATCGATATCGATGATGTGATAAAACTTACATCAATAACAAAACGGTTTGAAATGGAAAGGCGACTAATAAAAGTCGACGTAATTCCACAAGATCTTCGTTCGGCAATGTTGACCATCGAATATGTTAAAGATGAATCTACAACTGAAGATCCCTATTGTTTTATGAAATTTTTAGTTGATCGAGATGCAATGTGTACAATCCGATTTCACATCCGAGTTTAAAATATATTAAATCTTCCTGTTGGAGAAAATTGTCCTTGTTAAATACAAAGCGGGGAATAGATCAGTTTATGGTTTAAAATGAAATCATTTACTGCTCTATTCCCCGTTTTGGCAAATATGCTCAATGTCCTTGACCCAAACACAAAATTTTGTAGCCTCCAGCTACAAACTTAAACTTAACCTAAAACGTACCCCCACCACTTTTTCTAGGGTATAAATAGAGGTGCATTTGCAGTGTTTTTCATTATTGCGTTGACCCTTGTGAAGAGCACGCCTACATTATGAATCGCTGCGATATTTGTAAAGCTTCTTTCAGAGATGAATGGCTTTTAACCATTCATAAAGAATTGAAACATAATACAAATACAGAAGAACCAAATGAAGAAGAATTAGATTCAATCGACCAACAACTAGCAAAACATCAAGAAGAACAAAATGAAGAAGAACACAACGAAGAAAAGAAGAAAATGAAGAAAAAGAAGAAAATGAAGTTTCAAGACCGAGTGTCATTCATTATGCACAATCAACGCCTTCAACATCGACTTCTACGCCTGCTATGTCTACACTTCACCATCCTTCATCATCAACACCATCAACATCGACTTCAACGCCTGCTATGTCTACACTTCACCGTCCTTCAACATCAACAGCTGCTATGTCTACACTTCACCGACCCTCAACATCAACAGCAGTAGATGTGGAACTACACGCTCAAGCACTACCTGGTAAGGTAGTAACACATTTTAAAATTGACAACGTAAAATTACAACTTGAAAACTTTTTACATAACGCCAAAGAATTAGTAACCAAAACACTAAAGAATGAACAAAAAAGATTAAATTTTATCAAATTTGGACTGTTGCTAGATGCCATATTCACTAACATTCAAAACGAAACATCACCAAGAGGTTTCATGACAAAAAACCGAACCATCATGGCTGCGTCAGATATTGAACAAATCGTAACAGAATGTATTGAGGAACTTTTGACGAAACTACAAGAGCATGAAGGAAGAGGATCTGGATGGACTTTATTAAGTATAACAAGTCTGGATGTTAGAGTTCATAAACACGGTTATGGAATGAGAGGAAGTAGCTATATCCCTCTACCTCAAAAAATTATGAATACCAAATCCTGTATTAACGTGCAAAATGAAAATAATGAATGTTTTAAATATGTTATGTTGGCCAAATATGTAAAAAACCATCCGGAAAGACCAAGTCAAGCATATGAAGAAGTTCAACACAAGTATAATTTCCAGGGAATGACTTACCCTGTTGCAATTACTGATATATCAAAATTTGAAAAGCAAAATCCGTCGGCTTCAGTCAACATATTTGGTTTGGATTCGTCAAATAATGTGTATCCCTTGCGCATAACATCGAATGAGCGCAACAATCATACTGACCTGTTATTAATCAATAAAGGAGAGATATCACATTACGTGTATATAAAAGATTTTGAAGGGCTCGTATGTAAACAGTTAACAAAACATAAAAGTAAAATCACAACATGTAAGAGATGCTTTTGCCACGTGAGCAAACCATTAAGAAGAGGAGGTACAGAATGGTTAGTAGAACATCAAAGGTTATGTAGTGGAAACTATGAGGTAAGAATTAAATTGCCACATCCCAGCAGAGCGCAGATAAAATTTGATAAAGTAAATCACCAATACCCTGTTCCATTTGTTGTGTACGCGGATTTCGAAGCATCCTTACTTCCAATTGAACAACAAGAAGAGGATATCACAAAAAGAAGCAAATATCAAAAACATGCACCAAACAGTTATTGTATACTAACAAAATCCACGTTGTCTGAAGAACATCTTCAAGAATTTGGACTATCATCTGCTCCGAAGATTTATCGTGGTGAACAAGCAGCGAAACACTTTGTAGATAAGTTGTATTACATTGCCTCCAAGGTGGAAGAAATCTACAAAATTAAAATACCGATGCAGCCTATGGATGAACACCAACTTCAACATCACAATTTGGCAACAACATGTTATCTGTGTAATAACCTATTTACACCAGAAAACGTTAAAGTGCGTGACCACGACCATCTTACCGGAGCCTACAGAGGTGCAGCCTGTAATGCTTGCAACTTAAATTACAAAGTTCCATCTTTTATACCTGTTGTTCTACATAACCTTAGTGGATATGACTCTCATTTCATAATCCCGGAGTTAGGAAGAGATGATGGAGCAATAGATGTTTTGGCAACAACAATGGAAAAATTTATAAGCTTCTCTAAAAAGGTTGGCAAAATAAAACTTAGGTTTATTGATTCGTTTAGATTTATGCCTTCTAGCCTAATGAAATTAACTGAGAATTTAAAAAGAGAAGATCTAATAGAAACAAGCAAAATTGTAGCCAGTAGTAAAATGGATATGGTTCTTAGAAAAGGAGTCTTCCCCTACGATTACATCGATGGACTGCATAGATTTAATGAAACATCACTTCCTCCACCAGAACAATTTAAGAACAAACTTAATGATTCGGAGATTTCACTTGAAGACTATCAACACGCATGTCGAGTATGGAACGAGTTGGATATGAAGACTTTAGGAGAATACTCAGACTTTTATGTAAAACTTGACGTGACTCTTCTCTGCGATGTTATGGAAGAATTCCGAAGAACCTGTTTTGCAGCATACGGTTTAGACCCTCTACATTCATATACATCTCCAGGACTAGCTTGGCAAGCAATGCTGAAAGAAACAAAATGCAAACTCCAGCTGTTAACAGATATAGATATGGTTTTAATGGTTGAGTCGGGTGTTAGAGGTGGATTAACTCAAAGCGTGACGAGACATGTTAAAGCCAACAACAAATATCTACCTGACCATGATCAAGAGAAACCTTCAACGTACTTGGGATATTTCGACGCGAATAATCTGTATGGATGGGCCATGTCGAACCCACTTCCATTTGACAACTTTAAATGGGTTGATCCCGACTGTATTGGCGATATTTCACAAATTCCAAAACAAGGAGATACCGGATATATTTTGGATTGCGACTTTGAGTATCCAGAACATTTACACGATCTTCATTATGACCTTCCACTCCTTGCAAGACCAGAAATTTCACCAACTGGAAAACACCCCAAATTAATGATGACCCTTAACAATAAACAACGATACGTAGCTCACTATTGGGTTGTTCAACAAGCTATCGAATTAGGTTTACGTCTTACTAAAATTAATAGAGCTGTAGAATTTTCCCAATCGTGCTGGTTGAAACCATACATAGACTCGAATACTACCAGAAGAGCAGCCGCTACATCAGCCTTTCAAAAAGACTTTTTTAAATTGATGAACAATGCGATATTCGGTAAAACATTGGAAAACAAAAGAAGACATAAAAATGTAAAACTTGTTACAGATCCGAACAAACTACAGAAACTCGTACAACAGCCAAATTTTGGAACATCTATAATTATTAACGAAAATCTTGTAGCTGTATCTATGAAGAAAACAAGTGTGAAGATGGATCGTCCTTTGTATATAGGAATGTCAATCCTGGATATCTCCAAGACTCATATGTACGATTTTCATTACAAAAAGATGGTCACCTTTTATGGACGGGAAAACATCGGCATCTCCTACATGGATACAGACGCTTTTATATATTGGATAATTACTAACGATATGTATGAAGATCTTCGGACATTTGATTACAAAAACGACTTTGACTTTTCCGACTATCCAAAAGATCATCCAAACTACGACAATGACAGAAACAAAAAAGTGCTTGGCAAATTTAAAGATGAAGCCAATGGTGTTATACTTCAAGAGATTGTTGCACTAATGTCAAAATTATATTCTTTACAACTAAATGAAAACCAAGTCATTAAGAAAGCTAAAGGAGTAAAAAGTTTGTATTTAAAGAAGAATGTGCATTTTAATCACTATAAGAAATGTTTATTTGAAGATCAAGATTTAACAGCAAAATTCAACACGATCAGAAGTTTCAACCATCAGCTGTACAGTGTGACGGAGGTAAAAAAAGCTCTCTCTTCAAATGATGACAAACGCCACATCCTTGCAGACAACATCCACACTCTACCATTCGGTCACTACTCCCTCAACCCTATTGACGAGTAACCCTTTCATCGTCCTACATCCCTTTTCCTTTTCCTTTCCGTATAAAAGGGGGAACACAGCAGTATTTTGCTGTGTTCCCCCTTTTATACATTAGTTTAGAATGACCTTGACCTATATAAGCAGATTTATACAAAAGAATATTTAATACCATATCAGCTGTCTTCGTGAAACCATCATGTCAGACCTAAAGGAGAAGATTATTAATGAACTACACAAACCTGCAAGAATAAAGTTTCCAAGAAGAAATACTGTTATAAAAGGGATAAATGATCTATATCAAGCGGATTTAATTGAAATGCGACCGCATAGCAGAATAAACAAAGGATTTAAATATATACTCACAATTATTAATTGTTTTACAAAAGTTGCAGACGCTTTGCCTCTAAAGGACAAGACTGGTAAAAGCGTAACATAAGCCATGGAAATAGCCATAAAAAGAGATAAAAACAAAATTAAACATTTACAAACTGATGATGGAACAGAATACTTTAATACAAACTTTGCACAGTTAGTGAATAAATATAAAATAAATCATTATTCTACAAATTCAGAGAAAAAAGCAGCTATTGTAGAAAGATTCAATAGAACCTTAAAAGGAGCACTGTATAAACAATTTTCAAAAAGAGGTTCTTACGTATGGTATGATGTTTTACCACAATTAATAAATGATTATAACAACAGGTTTCATAGAACTATCGGTATGAAACCTAACAAAGTAAATAGAAGAAATGCAAAAGATGTATTAAAACGCATAAAGAAAAATACAAAGCCTAAAGTAGAAAAAATGCAGCCAAGAAAATTTAATGTAAGTGATAAAGTACGGATTAGTAAATATAAGGGAGTGTTTACCAAGAAATACCTTCCCAATTGGACGAATGAAGTTTTTACAGTGTATAAAGTACAACCGACTGTACCTGAAACGTATATCTTAAAAGATAACAAAGGAGATTTGTTGCAAGGTGCATTTTATGGACATGAAATGTTAAAGTCAACAGTAGGTGATGTATATCTTGTTGAAAAAGTGTTACAAAGAAAAAAGGACGCAGTTAAAGTGCGGTGGTTAGGGTTTAACAAAACTGAGGATTCATGGATACCTATAAAGGACTTGGTGTAATGCAAGCAACTCATTTCATCGTTAACCTTTGAGCGGGATGGAGATTATTCACCATAAAGATCGATTCAATATTAATAACATAGATGATTTAACTGTGGATAACGTTAAAATCAACAATGGTAAACACGGTAGTTTACTTCCAAACACTGTTCGATGTATAGTAAGTGGCCCCTCAAACTGTAGAAAGACCAATGTCGTCTTTAATTTGATCACTAATCCGCAGGGATTAAGGTTTAATAACCTATATATTTTTTCAAAGTCCTCTACATCAACCAAAGTATAAATTGCTGGATAAAATCCTATCTGATGTGTCTGATGTTAATTTTTACAAATTTAACGCTAGTGATAGCATTATGCAACCAAACGAAGCGAAACCGTATAATGTATTTATATTTGACGATGTATCTTGTGAAAATCAGGATACTATTAGAAACTACTTGGCCATGGGAAGACATAATAACATCGACAGCATATATATATAGGACAAACCTATAGCAAAATCCCAAAACAACTTATCAGAGATAATGCAAATATTCTAATTGTATTCAAACAAGATGATACTAACCTAAAACATATATATAACGATCATGTGAATGCGGATATGCCATTTGAAAAGTTTAAAGAGCTTTGCGGAAAAGCATGGGCGGAAAAGTATGGATTTTTGGTTATTATGAAAGATCATGCTATAAAAGATGGTCGTTATAGAATAGGTTTTGATAAATTCGTTTTAATACACTGATTAGCGGTATTACTGTACAAGTCGTCAAGGTGTGAAGATGGTTAACCAGGAAAAGCTATTAAAGGAAATAAAATCACTTAGTGATTCTATTAGACAAAAAAACCGAGCTTTAAAATCAGGTATAAATGAAAGAGAGCAATTTTTAGAAACAACATTCAAACCTGTTACTGAACCTTTAAAGCGATTAGCACAAAATATGGAAAAACCTTCAATTCGCTTCGAAGGAGACAAAATGCTACCAATTTCCAAATATGAAGAAGAATTTCAGAATGATGAAAGTTTTGGCCAGTTACATACATCTGAAGAAAGCGACGAGTATGAAGAAAGCGGAGATATAGAGGATTTAAAGGAAAAGGATATTGCAGAAGATACAAGTACAGAAGATACAAGTGTAGAAGATACAAGAGCAGAAGAAGAGGATATTAACCCATCCAACTTAAGCAAATTAGGCACGGATATTATGTTTAAAGGAACACTTGGAAGAACATATACGTTAAAAATGTTACACGCCGCACATGCTAATCGAAGTTATCATACCTATGGAGCTAGAATAGAGGATAAAGGATTAATGATTGGAGATAGCAAGTTAGATATAAACGAAAATGATGATATAAATATTGGAGATAAGAAATATAAAGGTACAAAAGGTTTGTTTGAACTTATCTTTAAAAATAATCCTCGTAAATATACTAAAAGGGATTTACAATTGTTTAAAAATATATTAGAGTATACAAATGCACATAGAAAAAAGTATTCCAAAGACCTACCTATTCATAGAAATCGGTCAATAAAATATACAAGTATTATATCTAGTCTTTTCCCCTCAAAATCAAAAAAAGCTCAAATTAAAAGAAGAGCTTTATCTTCTGCTGAATTAAATGTTTTGCATAAAAAGAGAAAAACAACTGATCCTACCACATCTGGAAGGGGATTATTGAAAAATTTGTATAAAAATAATATAATATATTACAACGATATAAATAAGTTAGTTGATCGAATGAGATTATTACATGAAGCCATGGAAGCCGGGCACACTGGTTTAGAAAACGAATGGGTAGCTTTGGTTGATGAACTGCGAAAACAAGGAATAATTGTTCAGTAGACGCATATATATATATATATATATATATATATATATATATATATAATAAGAACCTAAACGATAGCGATTCAGTTACATCATGAGTGTGGACAAGTTTGGACGGTATTCCGAGTTTGGAGTAAAATCTGGATATAGTAAAAAAGAGCTGGGTTTCCGTTAACACCTGACGGCAACTATAATTTTTAAGGAAAAGTAATTCAAAATGTTGGTGATCCGCTTATGTCGTCTGATGCGGTTACGGTACAGTACATGAAAAAAAGAACCCCAACTGTACACGAAGATCATTGGGGGTTTTCCGGTAAAAGGTTAAGCGATATACAATATCCCATTTATGATGGTGAAGCAGTAAATTTAGCTACTCTAAAATTGTTAACGATTTACAAAAGGAATAAAACTGACACAAGCTATGATGTAAAAAAATTAAAATTATCAAATGTAGGTGATTGTGAGCAGGATGGAGACGCTGTAAATAAGAAAATGTTTGATATTGTACACAAGAAATGGACTACGGAATATGAAAAACATTTGGAAAGGTTTGGTGCAGCTCTATTCCATTATATCCATCGGGCTTCAGGAAGAGATGCAGCTTCAGATGTTGACAGTCACAATTATTTAGACTGGAAAAATATACACAATCCAGAGAAACCTAATCAACGAGATAAACCGTCTAAGCCTTCTAAAGTCAAGACATTAGGAAAGGAGGATAAAGTGAATGTGATTAATGAACCAACAGAAAACAATGAAGATTACATAAGAGAAAAAAGAATTTAAAATACCCCCCATGATAAGGGATAAAGCATCAGTCATATTCGAGAGACGATACAGAGAGGATGATGGAATCCAATATTACTGCGTGGAGTTTAATATCTCAAGAGCCGAGATTTCCCCAAGGAGTGTTGACAGATGGTTTTGTTCAACGGTTTGATAGATATATGGATTGGGAACAACTTTCCATACATTACCTCTTTACAATGACTATGTTAAGAATTTATTTTCACAGAGTTAACTGGATCCATATTTTACAAAGACAACAGTTTTCAGAAGACTTCCTCGTAGAGATGACATCAAATTTTAATAACTGTTGGGAAGTAATAAGTAAATATCAAAATCTCTCTGAGAATTACATTGACAATTTTAAAGATAAACTAGACTGGGATGTGTTATTCAATTATCAACGATTAAGTGGCAAGTTTCTAAGGGAACATGACAACTATTTAAAGTTTATTAATTTTACCGAAGACAACGATACCATCACCAGCGGAGAAACATCTGGAACATCTTCAATTACACCTTATTTCTATTTTTACTACTTTTATTTAATATGTCTACATTTAATTAATAAATCCATTTCGATATAATAAATGGATTTTAAACAGTATATAATACAAGAAACCAAAACTGATATTACATTCATTGTAAAACATTTATAGAGTGCACCTACTGATTGTAAGTTTTGCTATAAATAGTCATGTCGAGGGTTAAACGCATCAGTCATAATCGAGAGAGATTACAGAGAGGAAGGGGAATAGCATCAACAGCATTTTCTCTATTGAGTAAACCGGTTGGAGCTATAGTTAACAAGGCGATTGATTTATTACCTGTGGAATTACATTTACCTGGAGGATATCAATATTGTGGTCCTGGAACCAAATTAGAGAAACGTCTTGCTAGAGGAGATCCTGGAATAAATAAGCTCGATCAGGCTTGTAAACAGCACGATATAGCGTATTCCAAATTTGGTGATACTAAAAATAGATCAATAGCGGATAAAGCACTTGCTGAGAAAGCTTGGCAAAGAGTAAAATCTAGTGACGCGAGTATTGGTGAAAAAGCAGTGTCTTTAGCAGTAACAGCAGCAATGAAAGCAAAAACTACGTTTGGAGGAGGAAAGAGAAGAAGGCGTGGGAAAAAACCCGCTAAAAAACAAGGAGGTAATATCAGAAGAAAACGTCGATCTACCAGTGGTAAAGCTAAAAAGAAACCAACAATATGGTCAATGATAAAAAAGGGAGGAGGATTATACCTAAGACCGTATCGTGTGTATTAAATAAGAAAGAGCAATTAATAATTAAAAACAAAGAATTGACCAATGAAGAACTGATTACATATGCTTCTTGTTTGAAAATCCCATTTTTTAGAGGAGTATTTATGAAAGATGAGTTACCGGTTAAAATGTGGAAAAATGAGACTGGTATTGTAAATTTGGATAATAGTGAAGGATTAGGCACTCATTGGGTGTGTTACAAGAAACTTGGTAAAACCATTTATTATTTCGACAGTTTTGGAGACCTTCCACCACCGAAAGAACTTCAAAAATACTTTCGTGCGGCAGAAAATGTTTTTTACAATCATACAAGAAAACAACCTGATGATACATCCATTTGCGGTCATTTATGTTTAGACTTTTTAGCTAAAAGTGTTAGTCAACTTTAAGATGTCCTCGTATACAGTGTCATTAACCGGTAACTCATGTACTTTGCGCAGTATTCTGTTTCCAGCGCTACGTTTGCAAAAAGGAAGACTATGGGAAGCCGCATTATTGGATTTAACAACATATAACTCTATTCCAAACGTTAGTGAAGGAATTAATAACAAAATACATTATTACAAGACAAAAGATGATGAAGGAAAGTATTCAGCTTTGGAAGAATTCAGTTTACCAACAGGAGCTTATGAAATTGATAATATAAATGAAGTTATACAAAAACATATGGGAAAAGAAAATATAACGATAAAAGGCAATAACAATACAATGAAAGCCGAAATTACGTCTAAGTATTATATTGATTTTAGTCAAGAACATTCAATTGGTAGTTTATTGGGGTTTTCTAAGGAAACAAAAGTATTAGAACCTAATAAAACTCATTCTGGGAATAAAACTGTGACGATCATCAAAGTTAATAGCATAGACATTACATGTAACATTATACAAGGATCCTACAGAGATGGAGAGAATCGTCATATATTACACACATTCTACCCATCAGTTGCACCGGGTTTCAAGATAGTAGAAAAGCCTCAAAACCTTGTGTACCTACCGTTAAACACCAGTTTCATTTCAGACATCGTGCTGAACATAGTGGATCAAGACGGAAACCTTATTGACTTTAGAGGAGAAGCTATTACTGTAAGAATACATATAAAATCATCCGCTTAGACAATGGGGTTATCATTTAAAAAGAGAGAGCCAACAAGCAAAGAGGTCAGTAGCTCATCAGCTGTAGAAGGATTAACAAGTGACAACATTCGTTTTCTAGAAGAAATTGGATTAAAGGTCATTAACAATGGATATACTGGATATAGCGCAGGGTCCAACATTCGACGAGACCTTATGGGAAAAGGAATATCACACGCACAACCCTTACGCTTCGTCCAAATTAAACAATAACGATGAAATTAGGATTCCTATACAACAACAAGACATTTATACTCTTCCATGCGAAAGTTATTTATATATTGAAGGAAAAGTAACAACAAATGATGGTACTGCTGGAACCACTGTTCCGTTCATAAATAATCCTATGGCATTTTTGTTTGACGAGATTAGATATGAAATTTCAGGAGTTCCAGTCGATTCAACAAAAAAGGTTGGAATTTCCAGTACATTGAAAGGATTAGCGTCTTTAACACCAAATGAGAAGAATCTGTTAGCTGTTGCAGGATGGGTTGCACCAGACAAAAGTACAATCGCTCCTGACTCTTCGGGAAACTTTGATTTCTACGTACCTTTAAGATTACTCCAAACGATAAAGATATTATTAAAGCAGCTACTGGAACAACTGATGCCAATTTAGACTGGAAATTAACATTAGACAAGATTGTTTGGAGAGTACCACATGTGCGACTAAATGATGAACACAGGATTACATTATTAAGAAAGTTAAAATCAGATCGAGACATTGTAATGCCATTCAGAAGCTGGGAGTTTCATGAATACCCCGTTTTACCTACAACACAACGGCATACATGGACTGTAAAAACTTCTACTCATTTGGAAAAAGCGAGATATGTAATATTTGGATTACAAACGAAGAAGAAAAGTATAATAACTGAAAATGCTGGTGAATTTGACCATTGTAAATTAACAAACTGTAAAGTGTTCCTGAATTCACAATTCTTTCCCTACGACAACTTTAATATTTCTTTTGATAAGAAAAGATACAGTGTTTTATACGACATGTACGCTAGGTTCCAAAATTCATATTACGGCAAAACAAATACACCTCTACTATCTCCCGTTCAGTTTGAATCGAAAGCTCCGATTGTTGTAATTGATTGTTCCAAACAAAATGAATCTGTAAAATCGTCTAGTGTTGATATAAAAATAGAAATGGAATTTCAAGAAAACGTACCTGCAAATCCATCTGCGTATTGTTTAATTTTGCACGATAAAATTGTTACATACACACCGTTGACTGGTATTGTAAAGACAGTATTGTAAAACGTTGTACCACCACCGGCACCGCCACTGTCGCTAACCTATAAATAGCGGAGCAGCAATGCAGGTATTCAGTTGATCGTCTATCGGCGCATGGGTAACATCTTCTACAAAATGAGTTCTCCATCTGTTGTACAAGGTGATGCAGAGGTAGCACCGTTATTGGAACGTGATAATACTAGTGAAGCAGAAATCATCAAGGAAATAACTGCATTTTTAAAGTTTGGTAAAAGAGATAGAGAGGAGGAAATTAATGCGGACCCATCAAAGGTAGTACCAAAGAGGAAGAAGAAAGTTGAAGAAAATATTCCTCCTCACATTTTAACTGAAGTTTTTCTGCGAATCTTTTACCCCATCTCAGCATGCATCAGTAAAAGTGTATCAGTTGGATTGATGAAATCATTGGATTATTCCCCTACAGTAATACTACACCATGGAACAAAAAAGGTTTTATTTTCGCAAAATGCTTGGGAGTCATTTTTGAAACACGTACATTTAATAGAATGTTATTTAACTAACAGTTTGTGTGGAAGGAAAACACATATTCGACTTTTGGATTGTAACAATGAAATCGATATTGTTAAACATCGCGGACAACTACAAGTGCGAATTAGAGACTTGACTCAACATGAAAATAAGATTCTACTGTCACGTGAAGAATTCTACGTTTTAAACTACGCAACAGAACCTATTACAAGGTACATGAGACAGTTGGTTTTTGCAAGCGCTATTATTAAAGAATATTTGGTCTATACTTTGGAAAAACAACCTGATAGCACCATCGTGTACGGACCTGTGGATACATCTATTTTTAATAGAATACCTCATGAAGTTTGCATGTGGAGAAAGTTAAAGGATTTTGAACCACTTGTAGAAATCGCTACAGAAGCTACAGAAGAAACAACACAGGAAGAAGAAACGGAGAAACAAGAAGAAGAAGAAAACGAAACACAAGAAGAAGAAGTTAAAAAAGACTAAAGTTTGACTTAGTAAAGAAGAACACACGTGGGGAGGCCTATTGGGGACGGTGCCCACGTTAAATATACACCAACGCGCCTGCAACTGTACGGCCTGGTATTTAACCTACCGTGGTGTGGAAAACAGTTTAGTTGATCGCTAGGTGCCATGATGAGCGGAGGGGATGAAGAAGTGAGTGTAAAGCCTTGTGTAATAGAATTTCAAGCATTTCGAAATAATGACGATAGGTTTATTATCAAGGAATTAGTAATTTTAGACTTGCTTACATTTGTAGCCTACCCATTCACGTTTGAAGCTCCTTTTTCTTTTAACAAACTTAACACAAAAGCAAAAAGTACAAACAAATGGATAACAAACTACTTTCATCACATACATTGGTATGAAGGATTTATAAGCTACAGTAATCTGCACAGTATTATGTTTAACTTTTGCAAACAATATTCACATATATACACAAGAGGATTAGAAAAAAAGAACTGGATACAAAAGTATACGCACGGTAATGTTTTCGATATAACTATCAGTAAGGACTTTAACATTAATCTCGGTAATATTTGTGTCGCTGCAAAAGATCTTAAACACGGTCAAACAAACTGTGCATTGTACAACGCATATCGTTTGGCTGCTTACTTGAAACAAACGCAGGAATGTGGTGGGGGTAGCGGAGAACATAAATGTGGTGGGGGTAGCGGGGCCTATAAATACGAGGAGACAGCACCGCTCCAGCACGAGTATTATTCGAGACTCCGAAGAGGCAACATCACAGAAGACACCACAACCACCACTGACGGAGATGGCATCACAACAGTTTCTACAAACACTGGTTGATCAATTCAACACTCATTCAAAATCCGACCTTCTGCTAACTAAAAAGTGTTCAGAACTAAAAGAACAAAAACACTACATTATTCATAACATCAAGAAAGTGGAAACCACACATGGAGAAGCAATTCTAGTTTCATTGAGCGAAGGACCTTTCACTCCAGGAGATGAGCCGAAGTTTCAAGTATTTCTTCCAAAACGATTTGTTCAACTGCTACAAAATGAAGATTTGCGAGATATTCAACCGGGGACGTTGTATTTGGTATCACACGGTGTAAGCGGCAACAACTCTACGGAACTCACTCTGCACATCACGCATCTTTGTACATAATGTCTCTGTTTGTATTTCTCTGTTTGTATTTCTAGTCATCAATGTTAAACTTAAGCTTATTGTATTGTAAAATGTTTGTTTAATAAAGAAAGAAAAATAAAAAAAAGAATAACATTAAAAGAAAAAAACAAAAAAACAAAAGAACAACAGCAACATAGCAGTATATTATTTTATATACTGCTGTGTTGCTTTTTTTTAAAATTCAAATGGATGACCTTGAACTTTCATTCAGGGTTAACTTATGAAGGGGTATAAAAGAGAGGGAGCAGTAAAGTTAGTCTCAGTCTTGTCTAACACACGCTGCAGCTAACATGTCGGTGCCACCGATGAACAATTTATTTTTCGATAACAATTTGAAGACATATTGTTGCGAGTTGCAATGTTTTAAAATACCAGGCGATCAAGTTGACGGGAAAGCTTGTCGTAAGTGCAGGTGTTTCAGCTATTGCATATGTAGATGTAGAACATATCAAATGAACCGACAAGATAAAATACAAGAATTACGGCGACGGCTTGCATTACTTTGGCGGCGAATGGAGTAGCAACCATCTGCTGCGCACTTGCCACCTGCCGCCTACCATCTGCCGCCTGCCATCTGCCGCCTGCCATCTGCCGTCCGCCATCTGCTCCGCCCCACCACACTTTTACCCCCACCATTTAGTACGATTACAACGCTAGCTTGTGAATAGCCAGTATTTCTCCGGCTCTCGACCGGTGAACATCGAGCTGCTCGTCCCGACTGTGTGTTCCCTGCGGTCACATAAATAGGCAAGGAACACACAGTCGGGATGGGCCGATTGGACAAACAAGCGCAGCACTTGAAAACTGCGTCTGACGGCCGCGACTCCGGATCAACAACATCGATGACGACGAACAACGGGGAACTATTGTAAACATAAATTATTGTAAACATAACTTATTGTAAATAAAAAGAAATGTAAACATTAAAGTAATAAATGAAATAGTACTACCTCGCACTCGTATCATTCGATTGCTTCATTCGATTGTTTTCATTCGATATTTGTATCGAATTAAAACTATCGAATCACAATCGGATTTTACGCGTGCGAGGTAGTACTTTTTTAAAATTACCTCCCAGTGACCTTGACCTTTAAACTTTCCCTCATTACGTCACAAAACCGCCTACGTCACTGGCTGAGGCTCAGATGACGTGTTTAATGACTCAGCGCATCCGGTCACGTGACCGGATGACGTCACTTCCGCCCCAGCAGCCTCAAATGCACACTACTCGTTTTGTTTTCATGTCCCTACCGAATTTCAACTTAAAAGGTCCAGTAAATACTAATACTCAGATGACTGCCATAAAAGTAAATTAGAGCAGAGCCCTATAGGATTTTTTAAAAGTATTATTGAACATCTGCAGCATAAGGGGAACCACCATGATAAATTTATCTTCATAGAAATTGTCGTTTTTTAGATAAAGTGATCATTGTCATTGAGTGCATGAGCCTGACAAATATAGATTTAGATCACATATATACTCCGTATACTTATTTTATCTATTACTATTCTTCACGCGACGTTTCTAATAAGAACTGCAACAGCGGTTTATGGAATAAATATTCTTAAGTCATATCCACTCTGTATACTTATGTTATTTATTACCAATCTTACTCAAAGTTTTAAATAGGAACTATAACATCTGTTTTCAGAATAAATATTCTTAAGTCATCATCTGTTTCAATATAAATAAATGAGTAGGGGGCAATAGCCGATAACAAACCAGCAAAGGCCCAGGTGAGGATGCGAGGATGCAAGGTCACCCCCCCCCATGACCATGACCTTGACCCCCCCCGTGACGTCCCCCCCCGTGACGTCATCCCCCCCGGGACGTCATCCCCCCCGACCGAAATTAGCATGCAAGTGAGGAGGAGCCCCCCCCCGGTCGTGAGGGAAAAACTTTCGAAAATTAATAACTAGCCTATTTACCCACCGATTCCCAGGGGACTTTTTCCAGAGTGTAGGCCTATCCCAGAGGAAGCGAATGACGTAAGAACCCCATAAATCCGCCATTAATCAAGGCCGCTATTAATTTATAACCGCGTTTTCCTTATGGAATCTCAGCTGTTTACCTACCGATTTTGACGAAACCTCACCACATGTCGGACAGCAGTCTAAGTAAACCATCCTTTAAAGAAAATTGAAAATCAACCGTTAAACGGGCCCGCTATTAATTTTTAAACGCGTTTTCCTTATGGGATCTTAGCTGTTTACCGACCGATTTTGATGAAACTTCACCACATGTCGGGCGGCGGCCTAAGTAAACCATCCCTTAAAGAAAATTGAGAATCCACCGTTAAACGGGCTCGCTATTAATTTTTAAACGCGTTTTCCTCATGGGATCTCGGCTGTTTGCCGACCGAATTTGATGTGACTTCGTTACATGTTGTATGCCGGCTTGACTAATTGACCCCCCCCCGTGAGCGGCTCCGCGGAGTCACGTGTCGAGGCGCGTGCTAGGGCCTACGTGACCGCCCGGGGCTGTTTACTCATCAGCGGCCTTCCAGACCTCTCACTCCTCCGACAAGTGCGTCGCATGAGGCCTCCTCCCGACTGGAGTGCTATTTATGAGCACATCCTCAAGGGTTTCGTCAGTTTGTCTTTGGAGCTCTTGCTGTGCGGACGAAGTATTGCTGTTTCTGAGTTAGTCTTGACCAGAGCCCCTTTCACGATGGATATCGCTACGGTGGAGGTGTTTGTTGATGAACCCAACTTCCACCGCTACCTTCTGCTAGGGCCAGAGTTCCTTACCCCCACGAGGATTAGGGTCGAGGAGGCGATGAGGAGAGGTGCACATATCTTCCTCAGGCCGGGGTGGTGGGGCCCAGCTGGACCCTTAATGTCCTTTCGTCGTTTCGACCCGGGCGATCCAGCGCAGTGGGACGAGGTTTTACAAGGGTTGCAGTTCACCCTTAACCATGGTAGAATGGCAGTGCTGGATGTCCAGGAGAATGTCAGAGGACCTGGACAATAACCGATTACCTTTAACCCACTACATGTTTTTCCGGTAATAAAGACTTCTTTTACCCTTAACCTCATTCCTTAAAAAGAAATAAAAATAAAAAGTTTACTTATAAACTTGAACATGAGGATCCCCCCCCTCGTCAGCGATAGACCACCTCTCACGTTTCTGGAAGCTTCTAGAAGGTTCGCTGAAGCGTGCAACCTGAGTATAAAACCGAGGCAGAGCCGCGCGCGTGACCTCAGTGTTGTTTGAGACGTCTCCATGAACGGAAACGGAGTCAGTGCAGCTGAAGTGGACCAAACGATCCGCTCCTTCCTAGAGGAGCTGAACGCAATGAACGATGAGAACGCCAACGCACCGCCAGTACAGCAGGGATGCGCGTCAAAGAAGAAAAAGCTCGATGGGTGGACTGTAAAGAGGAAGGAAGTGCCTATCGATTCCCCGACACCGTGCTGGTCCGCTGGCGGATATCAATACACTGTGAAGAACCCTACCAACAGCGGTAATGTACTGTTGAAGATGAATGTGTTCAAAGGAGGTCGCCTCACGTTCAGTTGCGGCTTGTACTTGGACGAGGAGCGAAACGATGAAATCTGCATATGTCTAGAGGACCTACTATCCAGATTGCAAAACCTATGGCTGGCAAATAGCGAGACGGGAGAGTCAAGATACGACGGGATCACTAGGACTGCTACTCCTCTACCCACCTGGCGAAAGACCGATTGCGTCATCTCAGGGAAAACCAAGAGGAGCGCACACTCCAGGCGCGCTACCCAGTAAACGAGAGAGCGTGGAAACTTCCACTAAGCAGTTGATAACCGAGATGCTTCTAGAACAATCCACTTGTTTACGCAGTAAAGCTTTCCATTACATCACCCTTCCCGGAATTGAGCGTGGAAACTTCCACTAAGCAGTTGATAACCGATACGTTTCTAGAACAATCCACTTGTTTACGCAGTAAAGCTTTCCATTACATCACCCTTCCTGGAATTGAGCGAGTAACTATGACATCATGTTGTTGATACGCGCGAGTCGGCACGTAGACACCACCAATAAAAGGTGACTCGGTGGCGAGAGCCGGTCATTCTGCATCCAGCCGCTGTGCCATGCTCAACACGGACCTGAAGATGGACCTCAGGACAGCCCTCAACAGCTGCAAGGCCGCGGGTTACACCCGCATCGTAGACCTACAGGATAACGTGGTGCATCCCATTCGCTCGTTTGAGCGAGTGGACACACCGTACGGTGAGGCGGTGATGGCCACCTTGGAGGGTCTTGTCGGCGATGATCCGATTCGCATTTACATGCCTCGGCGGTACCTTGCAGTCCTGGACGATAACACCATAACGCAGTATAACGTTGGCGTGAGGCCGAGGATGAGCCTTGTGAAGAGGAGCAGCTCTCCAGGCAGTAAAAGTCCTCTCCTCGAATTTGTATAAATAAATGGTATTCCTTATTCCCTTATTTCCCTTCAATATTAAAAAAAAAATTTAAAAAGAAATCAAATAAAAAAAAAGCAAGAAAATAATTTAGTTTTAAGAGCCGAGGTGGCGGTGCATGGCAGTCAGTAGACGCCATGGACTTGAGGTGGAAACACCCGTTCACCACCATCGTGGCCGGGCCCTCAGGCAGCGGCAAGTCGCACTTCGTGGCTCGCTTCATAGAGCACGCTGACCACATGTGCGATACGCGGTTCGCCCGTATCACTTGGCACTATGGCAGTGGTGGCGGTGGTGGTAAGAGCCGTGCGGACTCTGCCGTGCGCTACGTAGCCGGCCTACCAGACCTGGACGACTACGACGGTAGCGAGCCCGCCCTGGTCATCGTCGATGACATGATGCGCGAGGCTGGTCCCGGCGTGGCGGACCTGTTCACCAAGGGCTCACACCACCGCAACATGAGTGTGTTCTTCATCACGCAAAACCTGTTTCATCAGGGCAGGGGCCAGCGCGACATATCGCTGAACGCTCATTACATAGTGTGTTTTAAGAATCCCAGGGACCGCGCTCAGATCAAACATCTGGCCCGTCAAGTATATCCGGAAAACCCCAAATTCGTGGAGGAGGCTTACGCGGACGCCACGCGTGATCCGCACGCCTACCTGCTCATAGACTTGAAACAGTCCACGCCTGAAGAGATGCGCGTACGTTCAACCATTTTCCCAGACGACCCGGTAAACTACGTGTACCTACCCAAGAAGAAGTGATAAATAGGCCGAGCGCACGCCAGTGTCAGCCATCATGTCACACCGCGTGAAGAAAGACGCAGCGCTGCTGAGGGCCCTAATACACGCTACGCCCAAAGAACGCAAGGCCCTGTTAAAAGCGTGCGACAAGAGTCGCATCAAGTCATTGTGTGAGTGCGCGTATAACGTGCTACGCGGAAACGTACCGCTTTCTCCCTGCCTCAAACGCAAATTGAGCAAACACAAACAGGCGCTTGGACGGCTGGTGAAACGCGGTGAGGGTTGGACCAAGAAGCGACACTACCTCGTCCAACGGGGCGGAGGGATCCTCCTACCTCTGCTGTTGAACGCTGTTCTTCCCGTTCTAGCGCAGAAGCTAATCGGACATGGAGTACGCTAGGAAAATGGTGGTTGTACCGCAGGAGCTCATCGAGAGATTGCGAGGACTGGGACCAGGACCGGGACCAGGACCAAGAGGAGGAGCAGGTAGCGCCAATAAGCCAGCCAGCCTGGACGCTGAGATGCATCGCATATTGAGCGACAAGCAGCTGGACGATACGGAGAAATGGAAACAATATCAGCAGGTGTTACAGCGGTTCCTGCACTTTTCCGCGGCTAAACGTCAACCCATAGGTCTGTCAATCATCGAGGGCGAGGAGAGGGAGGAGGAAGCGGCGGAGGGTCCGAGTCAGATGAAGCGCGAGTCTAGCGCCTCGGCGGAGGAGGACATTGTGGAATCGTTCTCAAAAATCTACAGGTCGGTGGCGCGCAACTTGTTGCGATTCATGACCCGTCAAGACAGCCCCATCGCCTGGGACACCAGTGGGACGGTGTACGTGGACAAGGTGAAGATCCCCGATTCCAATATAGTGGACATCGCGCACAGCATAGTGAGAGTGCGAAGGGCGGACCGATTGCCTACCGGCTGGCATCAAGTGATGGCCGCCTTGAAGGACATGAACGTGCCCAAAGAATACGTGAGCAATCCCACGGCGTTGCGTTACTTAGGCGTGGGACTGGACTCGGCATCGAGCCCCTGGGGAGACACGACGACAGCCTCGTCGACACCCCTCTCACCGAGGTTGACGCCGATACTGGACCGCTTGAGACCGCGACCTCCAGCGGCCCGAAGAAGGATAATAACCGAGGAACCTGACCGGGAATCGTCATTGGACAACTGGAAGCCGTTCTCACCGTAATGGAGAAGTTTTACTACGACCCGAGCCAGCCCGGTTCCCTCGGCGGGGTGGCCGCCCTGGCCAGAGCCGCGCACCTACCGAAACGTCGGGTAGCCGACTGGCTGCACGCCCAGGACACCTACATGCTGCACAAGCCGGCGCGCAAGCGGTTTCCCCGCAACCGCTACGTCGTGTTCGGGCCCCGGGAGCTATGGCAGGCGGACCTGAACGACATGCACGGTCTGAGCCGGTACAACGACGGAGTCAACTACCTACTGACTGTGATCGACGTGTTCAGCAAGCGGCTGTTTGCGGTACCGCTGAAGAGGAAAAGCGGGCCCGAGGTGGCTGCCGCGTTCGAGGGAATATTCGCTGAGGCGACTCCTCGCTGCCTTCAGACCGGCAAGGGGACGGAGTTCACCAGGGCCGCGACCAAGCGAGTGTTCAAGAGTCACGGTGTCAACTACTTCACCACGCAGAACCCCGACGTGAAGGCGGCGGTGGTGGAGCGAGTCAACCGCACGCTCAAGACCCGCATGTGGCACTACCTAACCTACAAAAACACGTATCGCTACGTGGACGTGTTGGACAGGCTTGTGGACGCCTACAACCGCAGCCCGCACAAGAGCCTGGGTGGCGGTCTGCGACCCGCGGACGTGGACAGCGGTGATGGAAAAACGGTGTACAAGGCGTGGCGTCACATATACGGAAAGGCGATCTGGCGGCGCAAGCCCAGGTTTGAGCCGGGCGACACGGTGCGTATAGCCAAGGAGAAGGGCACGTTTGCTAAAGGTTACGAGACCAATTGGAGTAAGGAGCTGTTCGTGGTGGACCACGTATACGGGTCGCATCCTCTGCCATTGTACGTGTTGCGCGACCTGAACGGGACGCCGCTGGAAGGACGCTTCTACGAGCACGAGATGCAAAAGGTGACGATCGCCCCGGACCGCCTGTACCAAATAGATAAAATACTGAACACCGAGGGGCGAGGCTCCAGTAAGCGCTCCTTAGTCAAGTGGGCCGGTTACGGAGAGGACTTCAACTCTTGGGTACCCGCAGCGGACGTGCAACAGCTGCGATGACGAGGCACGACCAGTTTTACCTGACGTTGCCCAGCAACAGTTCAATGAAGTACTATCCCAACAACATGGTGACAAACTACACGACTCATCTACCCTCGACCGTTGATCTGTCAGACGGCGAGTGGGAGGTCGCTCTGGCGGAGGCGCACTATCCCTTCTCTTTTCTGACCGTCGGTGAGGGGACCTACATCAAACTAGTGCTGGGAATGAGGGACTCGAAAGGTGGGTTGGCCGTGGTGGACAAGTTGACAATCAAAGTGGAGCCGGGCAATTACAGTAGTACCGAGGAACTCGTGCACGCGATCAACATCCACCCTCAAATGAAGAGTAACCTGTGCACCTTCTCGTATGACGAGAGGTCCTCCAGGGTGGTATTGCTGTCGACGTCTTCGGCCGTTCAGAGCCTCAAATTGAGCCCCGGTTTGGCGCTACAGTTTGGCTACGAGGTGGATACGGATATCGTCAAGCGTCACAGGTCCGTGAGGCCGGCTAACCTCTTCGCCGGTCTGCCGTCACACATGTACGTGTATTGCGACCTGGTGGAACCCCAACTGGTGGGCGACGCTGTGGCGCCACTACTGAAGATCCTCAACATCGACATCAGGAATTACACGTACGGCGCCCACACGACAGTGTATATAATAGACCCGCACTACGTGCCGGTGATTAAAACCTCGTTCGAGAGCGTGGAAATCGATTTAAGGGAAGACCAAGGGCGATACTTGCCATTCCACTTCGGGACTACGTGCATGAAGCTTAATTTCAGGAAAGAGAGGCAGCGGCAATGAATCCGAGCGATCCCTATCTGGCGTATTACCGCCACCAGCAGGCGGGCCATGGCGTGTCCTCCGTGTACAGAGGGGCCGTTTTCCAACGCGGTCACGGCATCGGCAGCTTCCTGGGCGGTCTGATCCGCGCGGTGGCCTCGCTACTCAAGTCGGGCGCGTCGGCGCTGGGCAAGGAGGCGCTGAGGTCTGGTGTGGGCTTCTTGGGCGACGTGGCGGCAGGCACGGCCAACCCGCGAGTCGCGGCCAACACCCGGCTCAGAGAGTTTACCGGGTCGCTGAAACGCAGGGCTGATGAAAAACTGGATCGCGTGCTGAGCGGTGGTGGCACCTATAAGAGGAGGCGTGTACAGCGGGTCACCCCTCAGTCTCTGGCCAGACTTCTGAGAACAAACGTCAAGCCAGTGAAAAGTAAGTCGGTGAAACGCAGAAGCGGCAAAAAGAAGCAGGCCGTGAAGAATAAGAAGAAGAGGACGAGTAGGGCGGTGAAAGACATCTTCACATAAACCGCCCCGCCACGATGTCGTTCATACATCAGAAATCTTGCGAGTGCGTCAAGACCGAGTTGGACCTGTTCTCCCTGCCTTCAACACAGACCAGTATCGAGGGCAGCAAATGGGTCTGCTACAAGCCGATCTCGTCGCTGACGGACGACTCGCCGATAGAGTTTGTAGTGCCCGGTCACGGGGACGAATACACCGATCTGTCGCAGACGTTACTGTACGTGAAGGCAACCATCAAAACGGCCGCTGGGGCCGCAGTGATGGGGGAAGATACAATCAAGCAGGTTGGCCCGGTGAACAACTGGCTTCACTCGCTGTTCAGTCAAGTGGGACTGTACCTCAACAACAAACTGGTGTCGCCGCAAACATCACGTACGCCTATCACGCCTACCTGAAGAAACTGTTGACCTATGGCAAGGACGCCAAGAGCACACATCTCACCGCGGAGCTGTTCATGGAGGACACCACCGCTAAGATGGACGATTGCGAGGAGGGAAACGTGGGGCTCGTAACGCGGCGGACGTGGATCGTGGGCAGCCGCTTGGCGGACATGGTGGGACATCTGCACGTCGATTTGTGCAACCAGGACAAGTTCATGTTGAACGGTGTCGATATGCGGTTCCGTCTGATCAGATCGCACGACTCGTTCGCCATCATGTCCAAGACCGTCACTGACTACAAGGTGGCGATCAGCGATGTTAGCCTGTTCATGCGCCGCTGCAGGATCAATCCCAGCGTACTGTTGGCACACAGCAGGACGCTGGAGACCGGCACAGCCAAATACCCGATCACCCGGGTGGAAGTGAAAACCGTCACGCTGCCGAGCGGTATTCGCGGCAAGACTATGGACAGCGTGTTCCTCGGTCAACTGCCGAAACGAGTCATAGTCGGGCTGGTGAACAACCAGGCGTTCAACGGAGACTACAAGAAGAACCCGTTCAATTTTCATCATTATAAGGTGAATTTCTTCGCGCTGTACGTGGACGGCGAGCAAGTACCCGGCAAACCGCTGCAACCGGATTACTCCGTGGGCGGAGAGCTGTGCGTGCTTGAATATCACACGCTGTTTAGCGGCACCGGCATCCATTACTCGAACATCGGTAACGATATAGACCACTCCCAATACATGTACGGCTGTACGTTGATGGCGTTCGACTTGACGCCCGACCTGTCAGCCGGTCAAGCGAGCCACTGGAACCTGGTGCGCAACGGCAATCTGTGCATAGAAGTCGGGTTCGCGGAAGCCTTGACGGAGACAGTCAACTGCATAGTGTATGCCGAGTTGGACAACGTAGTGGAAGTGGACCGCAACCGCAACGTCACAGTCGACTTTGGCGGTTGATTCCGCTTCGTCCCGCCACCGCTAGGCGGTGCGCGCGCACCCAAGGTTATCCCGCTAGGCGCGCTCCCGCCAGCGCTCAGTCGAGTTCTGTCAGCCGTACGGGATGGACGTGCCGCCACCAATCTACAACGAGCCACCGCCAGCGCGCTGTCATCACGGAAGCGTGGTGATGGATATGCAGTGTTTTAAAGACAGCGATAATGACTTTCTACTAAAAGAGGTTTGCGTGGTGGACGTGACTACCGGCACGCTGCTCCTACATCACATCGCCCGCCCACCCTTCAGTAAGGACCTCCTGACTCCCGAGAAACAGCGCGAGAGCGTCTGGCTTACGCGCCACTGCCACGGCTTGGAGTGGGACCAGGGGGACATTGCGTACGTCGCCCTGCTGGACAAGCTGCGCTCCTGCCTCATCCACCGCCCCTTGGTCTACGTCAAAGGATCGCAGAAGAGGGACTTTGTACAACGCCACCTCATAACCGAGCCCGCCGCCACCACCGCTCAGGACATGGAGGATCTGGGCTGCGGGTCGATCAACGGTCCACCCACCTACCAGACCCTACGCTGTCGCCACCATAAGAGCTCCCACAACCGTTGCGCCCTTCATAACTGTATCGTCTTACGGGACTGGCTCGTGGCTAACGACAGACTGGACTCGTCCGCCTCGAGCTGTCTGTGTTGCTTCCGTCCACGATGAATACCGTCCAGATCAGAGAATGCCTGGTGAGGATCCCCGGACTGAGGAACGTTGCGGTCTACGCCTCTGACCAACTACCGGACGTGCCAGTCAAGCCTCTGACCGCCATCATATCCAACACAGTGGCGCACACCGAGGGCGGTGAACACTGGGTGGCGTTTTACTGCTCGGAAGAGGACAGACTCGAGTACCTGGACAGCTACGGAAGGCCGCCATACCAGGCCGACTTTCAAAGGTTCCTGAGGCGCAATCCTCATCACCGCCACTACGTTTACAACAGGTATCGACTCCAGGGCTACGATACTTCTGTTTGCGGCTACTACTGCCTCACTTACCTGTACTGCTGGGCTGTTCTCCGCACGTCACTCAGCGACTACGTCCAGCTCTTCGACCCTGCCACTCCCGCCGCCAACGACGCTCTGGTCCGCAGGCTCTTCCACTCCATATTCGCTTAAAACTAGTTCGTAAGGTTTTTTTTGTAGTATGTGTATGTAACCTTATTACTGTACAATACATGCCTCATAATGATAAAGCTTGTGTTTTCATTTCTCCTTTCTCCTTACTAAATTTAAAAAAAAATAAATTAGCAAAACTGAGGCAGCGGGGCTGGACCTCAGGTTTATATACCAGCGGCGCGTGTCACTGGCTGAGCCCCCACCAAGCGGCAGTGAAGGCCGCCAAAGAGGGCGCGAGACCCCTCGGACATCAGCAAGCCGCTGAGCAATTCGAGGGTGACCCCTCGGACATCAGCAGACCGCTGGGCAACTCCTTCAGGGTCGTCCCCGACACGCGCCGCCAACCGCTCCCGGTTGGCGGGGGCTTTTTAAGCTGCACGGCTCGGGCCAAACGGCCCATAACGCCTTTCTCTCTTACACTTGAGTTTTTTCTGAGCCTAACGGCTTGTGACTTTTGAGTGAGCAAAGGGAGGAAATAAACAACTCGGGTTCATGCTGTACATAAAGCTATTATATTTTCTTACAAATACTATTTACAATTTTTTCTTAAAATTAATAATATAACTAGACCGGGAATTCCTCTTCTTCCTCGTCTTCGTCCTGGCGCTGTCCCTCCTCCTCCTCCTCGCCGTCCACCTCCATCCGCTGCGGTCGATCTTCTCCTCCTCTCCTGGCTGGCGGTAGCGGCGGGACGTCCTTGTGTCCCCACGGCAGAGTGTGGATGCCGTCGGGGAGGACGCACCGCTTGTCGTCGGTCGGGCTGAGGCTCAGCTTGTCCACTTCCACGGTGTAGACCCGGTGCAAGTGGGACTGGAAACGGACGTTGGTGGTGTGCTTCCGGACCCCGTCAAACAGGCACTCTCTGTAGTCGTCGGGGGTGAGGACGTTCTTGACAACGCCCTTCGCCACCCCCTTGGCCCGCTTGAGAGCCTTGCTGCCGCCTGTCGCCACGTCGTCGATGTCCATGAAGTACAGCTTGGACCGCAGGCCGAGGTACTCGAGTAAGGACAGGCCATTGCACTCGTCCTTAAACTTTCCGATGACCTTGGCGTTGACGGGGCTGTAGCAGGGGTGGGACCTCGGATAGCCGCTGGTGTCGAAGTCGTCCAGGTGTTCCTTCATCTCGGCGTAGACGTCCTGGGACACGATGTCAAAGACGAAGCTGTCCGTGTCCATGTAGTCCACGGTGAGGCGGTCACCGTAGCGCTCCTTCATCTTGCGCAGGAACTCGTACATGAGCCACTTGCTCAGCTCCAGGACTGACATGCCTACGTAGACGGGCTTGTCCAACACGATGTTGACCTTGGACAGATGCACCAGGGCCACATCCTCCGTGTAGTACGTCCGGTCCAGGAAGTTGGATCTGGCGACGTACTTGGAAAACCTCTCCGGGGTGCACACCAGCTTCACGTTGAGGCGCTTCCGTACATTCTCGATGGTCTTGCCGAAGACCGCGTTGTTCATGAGCTTTAAGAAGTCCTGTTCAAACTTCGTTTTGGCCTTCTTCCGCAGCTCGGTGTTCATCAGGATGTACGGTTCCAACCACCGCGACTGGCGAAACGAGATCGCCCGATGCACCGCGACCAGCTCCAATCCCTTTTTCAGTGCCTGCTGTAAGACCCTGTAGTGACAGATGTAGTGTGTCTTGTCGTCCAGGGTCGTCAACAGTTTGGGGAAATTCCCTGTTGGCGGACGCTTCGTTTCGCAGCAGTAGGGAAGGTCCTTGTGCAGGTCGTGTAGGAACGTGGGGTAGTGCAGGTCCACCTCCAAGATGTAGCCTCGTTCGGCCTCCGCGTCCAGCGTCGCTATGTCCAACGCCTGGATTTCCTCACGGCTGAGCCACTGGAAGTCTCCGGTTGGCAGGCACTGGGACATGGCCCAGCCGTAGAGGTTGTTGGCGTCCAGGTATAGGAGGAAGCGCGTGGGCTCGTCCGGGCGGTAGTCCGAGCACCCGGCGTGGTTGGCCTTGGCGTAACGGGTGATGGCCTGTGAGATCCCTCCCCGGATCCCCTGCTCCTCGAACAGGTACATGTCGAAGTCCTGCAGCGTGTCCAGCTCCACGTCGCAGGTCTTGAGCATCACGTCCCACGCGTAGGACGGCAGGGTGGTGTAGTGGGCGGGGTCCAGCCCGTACTCGGCCAGCGAGGTGTTGCGGAACTGCTCAAAGACATCGGTGAGCAGGGCGATGTCACATCGCAGGTACTTGTCCGCGTAGTCCTTGAGGTGCCGACACTCGAAGGCTCGCCACACGTTGAGGGCGTGCTCGTACTCCTCGTCCTTGATGTCCTCCAGGGTCATGGAGTTCCTGAACGCCTCCTTGGGCGGCAGCTCCCTGGTCCTGTGCAGCGTGTCGTAGGACGTCACGAAGTCGTAGGGGAACACGCCCTTCCTGCGCACCAGGTCGAACAGCCGGTCGTCGGGGAACCGCTTCCTGGTCTCGCGCATCTTGTCGGTGGGCAGTCCCACTGCCAGGCTGGCCAGGCTCATGGACAAGAACCTGTAGGTGTCGAGGAACCGCACCGCGAAGCTGCTGCTCCGTCGCGGGTTGTCTCCGGGTTGGTCAAAGTGGAATCGCTTGGTAAAAGCGATGTACCGCTCCTCCGTGTGCGCCAACACGTCCACGTCGCCGGGGTCGATGGCTAGCTCCCGCGGTACGAAGTGGGCGTCGTAGTTGGACAGGTTGTGGAAGTAGCAGTTGATGTGTTGCTGCTCCCGGTACCTGAGGTTGCACGAGCGATGAGCGGCTCCTCGGAACTCGTAAGGCGGGACGTGGTTGTGGTCCCGCACCTTGACGTCCTGGTCCGTGAACTCCTTCCCGCAGAGGTAGCAGTGAGTCGCCACCAGGTATTCGTCCATCTCCTGCCGGGTTAGAGAAGGGTGCAGAGCTCTCGTGCTGCACAGCATCAACACGTCCATCTTGAGCCTCTCCATAAACACCTTGGACGCGTCAGCCCCGAAGTAGACGCGGGGCCCAAACTCCTCCAGGCCGAGCGAGTCCACGATCTGGTAGGCGAAGGCGTACAGGACGTGCAATTGCAGGGGCCTCGTGCCGGGCGGTGCTTCCACAGGGTCGGTGGCGACGGGCTGCAAAGCACACTCGAAGTCGGCGTAAACGCAAAAGCGCTCGCGCCGAGTGTACTCGGGGTGGGCGAAACGGATCTGCTGCTTCTGAGACATGTCCAAGCGGAGGGGAGCCTTGGCGGTGCAGTATCGAATGTGCTCCTCCAGACGCTCGGCACCGGACAGTTGCAGCTTGTTGGGCTGATTGTCAAAGTAGGCGAAGCATCGCTTACACACGTGGATGGCGTGGCCATGAGACGTCAGCTGGGGTCGCACCAGCCTGCTGACGTTCGCGATGTAGGCGTAGTGACTGTCCCCACCGGTGGTCACGTACAGCAGGTCCCGGTGATCCTCCAACTCCCGCTTGCAGATCTTCAGTGGGAACACGCGGTCCTGGAACTTTGGCGATCCGTCAGGGCGTCTCCCCACCATGGCACGCTCGATCCCGTACACATTGACGCTGATGGGGTTCCTCCTCTCGAAGACTTTAATGTCCTTCACGGCCACGGGGAAGCGTAGACCGACCCAGTCGTAGCGTGCCATGACGTCCGGTGTATACGATGCGGGCCTCTCCGGGTGTTGCGTGACGAACTTGGCCAGGACGGCGTACGCGAAGCACATGTCATCGACGTTTTGCACGTTGATAACAGCGCGCGTGTCGCAGATGGTCCTGGGAAGCTGGACGAACCGGGCTCCGCGTTCTCCCAACGGGGTGTAGAGGTTGACGCGGATCTCCAGGTCGCGTATCCGGAGATAGCTCCACCCTCTGCCCACTAGCAGGCACTGCTCCTTCTCTTCCTCCAGCTTGTGGAAGGACGCCGACAGGAAGTCCTCCAAGTTGGACGCGGCGGTGAGAGGCACGTTCTTCGTCTTGAAGGCCCGCAGACAGGTGGCTCCGTGAACGTTGGCGAATTCGCACTCCAGGAACATGTTGACCTTGGTGTTTGGGTGTCGGGACCTGACGTCGGTCAACAGGTTCAGGACGCTGTCGAACAGCAGCACCAGCGCCCGTCCTCCACGGCCAAGAAGTCCTCCATGGGTCGAGACAGGCCGAAGGTCAGGAGCCGTCCGCGGAACCCCGTTGGATGGTGCGGAACGCGAGCAGTCCCCCACCCACCATCCCGTCGGGTGCCGTGCTTGGTCCGGGCTGGGGCTCACGGCTGGGTCCGGGCTGGGGCTCGCGGCTGGGTCCGGGCTGGGGCTCGTGGCTGGGTCCGGGCTGGGGCTCGCGGCTGGGTCCGGGCTGGGGCTCGTGGCTGGGTCCGGGCTGGGTCCCGGGCGGGGCTCGGGTGACAGGACGGGTAGGCAAGGCATCTCGTCCACAACGAGGTTCCTCACGACGGGGCAGTTGTGGGCCTCGTGCTGGTCCCGGTTGTAGCGCCGGGTGAAGCCTCGGTCGCAGTAGGCGCACGCGAACCTCATGCCGCGGTGGGCGCTCGCCACGTGCCGCTGGAGATAAGCGGCCCTTCGGAAAAGGGCGCCGCAATCGGGACAGCGGACCTCGTTGGCGTGCACCAGCTGCACGTGACGCCGGAGCAGATCCTCGCGGGCGAATCGCCGCCCGCACGCGTCGCACTCGGGCCGTGGGTCTCTGACGGGTGGCGTTGCAGCGGAGGAAGAGGAGGAGGTCGAAGCTGACGGGCTCGCACCGTGGACCGCTTCCATGTGATGGCGCAGATCCTCAGGACTCGCCAGGGCAACGGAGCACAACGGACACGGACAGCCTGTGAACAGGAAAACCACTCCTATTAGTTACCCTATAAACACGAGGATGAGTAACTATACAGAAGGCTGACAACCTCTTGTTTTTTCTCCTAGAGTCTGTTTCCTCATCTCGATCGCCAGTTACCCAAGCCTGTTAAATACAAGGGTGAGGAGGTGGCGGTGAGGAACTATACAGAGGGCTGGCAACCTCTTGTTTACCTCTCGAGTCTGTTTTCTCGTCTTAATTGCCGATTTACCCAGTCAGGGCCGTTTACTCTCTCTCATAAAAACAAGTCATTAGTTATCAACCTCTTGTTTTCCCCTAGAGTCTGTTTCCTCATCACGATCGCCAGTTACCCAAGCCTGTTAAATACAAGGGTGAGGAGGTGGCGGTGAGGAACTATACAGAGGGCTGGCAACCTCTTGTTTACCTCTCGAGTCTGTTTTCTTGTCTTAATTGTCAGTTTACCCAATCAGGACCGTTTACTCTCTCATAAAAACAAGTCATTAGTTATCAAAGTCCACGGGCGCGCCGTGACGTCATGGGTGAGGATACTGGAGAAGAAAGCATACTTAATAAATCTACTGGCGGTTTCTTATTTAACCTAAAACTGTACCTGGTGCTTGGTCGTGAGGAGTAGGAGGATGAACTGTGGTGAGGTGGCGTTGCAGGTTGTCACTTCGCCCGAAGTGTCTACCGCAGACATGGCAGTCGTAATGGCGGTCGTTGTGGGTGGATGCAGCGTGACGAGCCAGGTTTCCAGCGTTCGCGAAGACGCGACCGCAGACCTCACACATACGAGGAACAGCCATATGATTGAAAAGCAAAACCTAATTTAATTTCGCTTAAACATTTTTTTAAAAAAAGAGTGGTAGTGAATCTATTTTGCTTTTTAAGTTTGATTCATTAATTTTAATCGTTATAAAACACAACTTTTTCATGGCCATTACAATTCCACTCATCTCCACCGGAAAAAGAAACAACGACAAGGCTCAGTGTACTGGGATATGTAAAAGATTAATTATTAATGTTAGCTAATAAGATTTTAGAGCATTGGTAAACTTGCTGATGAAAAAGTAAATTACATGTTACTTACATTTTAAGATATTCAAAGAGAAAGTCGTAACAGTCGCATAAGTAATCACCGCGATAGTAACGAAAATTAAAAATAACGAATAATTAAAATAGAAACGCTAATTAATAAATATGTTGTTACTTACGTTAACTTTTACGGGAATCCAAAGGTAATGAACAGCAGGTTGTGTAGGTGTATCGCAGAGACAGCAATACTTCGTCCGCACAGTAAGAGCTCCAAAGACAAACTGACGAAACTCTTGAGGACGCGCTCATAAATAGCACTCCAGTCGGGAGGAGGCCTCATGCTACGCACTTGCCGGAGGAGTGAGAGGTCTGGAAGGCCGCTGATGAGTAAACAGCCCCAGGCGGTCACGTAGGCCCTAGCACGCGCCTCAACACGTGACTCTGCGGAGCCGCTCACGGGGGGGGACTTAATAGCGAGCTCGTTTAACGGTGGATTCTCAATTTTCTTTAAGGGATGGTTTACTGAAGCCGCCGCCCGACATGTGGTGAAGTTTCATCAAACTCGGTCGGTAAACAGCTGAGATCCCATAAGGAAAACGCGTTTAAAAATTAATAGCGGGCCCGTTTAACGGTTGATTTTCAATTTTCTTTATGGATGGTTTACTTAGGCCGCCGCCCGACATGTGGTGAGGTTTCGTCAAAATCGGTAGGTAAACAGCTGAGATCCCATAAGGAAAACGCGGTTATAAATTAATAGCGGCCTTGTTTAATGGCGGATCTATGGGGTTCTTACGTCATTCGCTTCCTCTGGGATAGGCCTACACTCTGGAAAAAGTCCCGTGGGAATCGGTGGGTAAATAGGCTAGTTATTAATTTTCGAAAGTTTTTTCCTCACGACCGGGGGGGGGGGCTCCTCCTCACTTGCATGCTAATTTCGGTCGCGGGGGGGGGCTCCTCACTTGTCCATAAGGAAAACGCGTTTAGAAATTAATAGCGGGCCCGTTTAACGGTTGATTTTCAATTTTCTTTAAAGGATGGTTTACTTAGACTGCTGTCCGACATGTGGTGAGGTTTCGTCAAAATCGGTAGGTAAACAGCTGAGATCCCATAAGGAAAACGCGGTTATAAATTAATAGCGGCCTTGTTTAATGGCGGATTTATGGGGTTCTTACGTCATTCGCTTCCTCTGGGATAGGCCTACACTCTGGAAAAAGTCCCCTGGGAATCGGTGGGTAAATAGGCTAGTTATTAATTTTCGAAAGTTTTTTCCTCACGACCGAGGGGGGGGGCTCCTCCTCACTTGCATGCTAATTTCGGTCGGGGGGGGATGACGTCACCGGGGGAGGGGGATGACGTCACGGGGGGGGGGTCGAGGTCAAGGTCAAGGTCATTGGGGGGGGGGGTGACCTTGCATCCTCGCATCCTCACCTGGGCCTTTGCTGGTTTTGTATCGGCTATTGCCCCCTACTTAAATGCTTTGGCCATAAGAATAATATAGGATCTTTAAAACCCGTGGGGCAAAGTCCTAAGGTGATTTAAAAAACTCCAGTTAGCTTAAAACCTTCTATTGCACATATAGATCATAGAAAAGAAGTTTCGTCAAAATCAGTGCACCCGTTTCCCTGTGAAAAGCGAAAAACGACCAAAACCACACGAAATCACGTTTTTTAACGGCGGCCAATATTTTTCCAAAAGACGTATGCCAATTCAAAGTAACCTCAAACCTTCTCACGCATGAATAGAAGAAATAAACATCGTTCCATCAAAGTCGGTGTACCCGTATTTCCGTGAAAAGCGAACAAAAACCCGTCCTTGAGCGTTACCGACAGATAGACAGAAATTGAGATAAGACTGGTTTTGGCTTCCCTAGGGTGTAAAACGTGAAAATATGCAAAAATTTCATAATTCCAAACAATGTACAGACAAAACTCTAATTTTATTGATATAAATTGTATTTTTTATTTTATTGGACTTTGTAAAGATATCGATTGATTGACTTCGAACAAAGTTACTGATTGGCTAGCTTAAAAAAACATATATACTTTTATGTGAGGTGTATTCATTTATGTTTAATGTGTCATATAACATTACACATTATTTATAACTCTAATTTAACCTTAAGTTGTAAAACATTCTAACTAATAAAAATTATTCAGTTAACTGCAAATCATTAACACGTTCTCTATCTGCTTAAAAGTTTGTTCCAAAAAACAAAACAGCATTAAATACTTTTACCTACATAGTGTGTTAAATATACAAACAAAGTTGCTTAGTTATTATGCGTACTATTTATACAGAATTATTATTTTAAAATATATTTCTTTATGTTAACGAAGTATCCCCATTCTGAATAAAATTGCTGTAGAATCAAACACCCTACATGTAAGGTTGATGAGTAAATTCTCGCTTAAGGTTTAAATCAGTAAATGATTGAAATACAACTTTAATAAACATTTTTTATATATTTAGAAAAAACTTTCAAATTTATTAATAAGATTCATGAAAGTGTTGTGTAACGTCCAGACGTAATAAAACCAGCGAAGGGTCAATGGTCCTCCAAGCTTATTAAAAACCGAGAGGCAAGAAACCCCGCCTTGTGGTGTTTAACTTTGTATCGCACCTCAAAAATGTCTGTATAAACATAGTTACCACGAATTAAATAAATTATTACATTATACACAAATATTTGTTAAACATTTTATTTATTTTTTGCTGACGTATTTAATTTTCTTATGTTGACTGTTTTAGAACGTAAATACATTAAATACATTTTAGTAGTACGGGTTTTTAAACAAGCAGTCTATTTATTTCTGATTGTCATCTGTTATATAAGTGTTATTGAAAGATAGATTGTAAATTTATTGAATAATAGTAGAGTATGTGGTGAACTGAGATATAATAATTTAAATGAAATTGATCCGTCTAATAATGATTAGTAATGGTTTGATCTTCAATTATTTCTTGTGTTCGTCTTTTTGTTGTTATGTCTCATTATGTATTTTTTTCTTACTTTTCTATTCGATGCAATATTCATAAGACCTGTTTAAGAGTAGAATGATATATTAAAGTAGTATTTACAAGGATATAAAATAAAATCCTAGCATTGTAGAGTTAGTATGTTTTCCGTAACAAAATTAGCTACGTTAATTTAATTTTGTATATTATTATAGAAATTATCGAATATTCCTTATTCCTAAATTGATTTTTAATCATGTACCTATTACCTTTACCTGCAAGGGTTATAAACGGAAAATATAAAGCAATACATCCTTAATTTCAAGTTTTTATTTGAAATTCTCTTCAAATCCAAAATTTACAATCATCTCAAATTTAAAGTTTAATTGATAATTATATTGGGAAATTTACATAAATTACCAACTAGAGAGATAATATAGCTAAAACATCTGTGAATTGATCCTTAAAAGTTACAAGAGTGTTGTAGAGCGCTAGATATTGTTAACTTCTTCAACAACCTCATCAGTCTAATCCTCTAAAACACTCCTGATCTAAACTTAATCTTTGATGTCGTGTCTTCAGTCATATTATAATCCATGTCTCATGCAGCTCATTAACAAGTCATTTGCATTGTACCAAAATTCCTTCACAAGCACCAATATTAATTTACTTAATTTATTTTTGGTTAATATTTTGTATTTAATTTGTGAGTTGTTTCATAATGTTAATAACTGTATTGCATTTTTATGTTCCTTCTTAAGCAAACACACGGTCAGAAATAAATTCTTTATGCATAAATCAGTATTATATCAGTTTTCATACATACATCTTGCCTACAAAAACAACCGGTTTTTTACCACAGGAGCGTTACCGCGTGAATCTAACGATTGACCTGCAATAGTAGGGAGGATGGTATAAATCGTCTCAACATACAAGAAAACGTAATAAAATATTTACGGACTTTATATACAAAATATTAAAGACGTTTATTTATTTTACCCTATATGCTAAATTAATTGATTAATAAAAGCGTACCGATAAAGGTATAGCCTAATATTTCGAAAATCATAAATGTAGGGCTTTAAACCAAAGCTTATTAAGGGCTGCAATATATCAATTGTTGTTATTGGGTTATTAAAGCTAATCATTAAGAAAGAACAACTACAAACTGATCCTTAAGTGTAACAAGTATATTGCAGAGCGTTTGACGCTAACTTCTTCAACAATCTCATCAGTTTAATCCTGTCTAAAACTCCTGATCTTAAGTTAAACTTGATGCCGAGTCTTTATTCATATCTGAACGAGGTCTCATAGAGTGAAGTAAAAAATATCTCATAATTTCAAACGTCACTATAAAGCGTATCAAGATCTAAACTATAACAACTAAGATTGTATTGGGTAATCAAAACGCACTGATTGATTATTAATCCAAATTTGAGTTTTATTTAAAAAATACCAAACCGTTTTTTTCCCCAATGAGTAGGTATAAAGTACAATAATTGGTATAAAGTACATTATTTTATTCAAACAAAAACTTACCTGGTACATAATATACAAGAAAAATATAAATAGTATTAGTCTATGAATGAACAGAAAATGCAAAAACTCTTTTAAAAACGACGTGTTCTATTTCAAAGCACAATACAGGGTTTTCAAAAAAGAATGGCAAAGTTTTTACATTAGATACCAAATGAACCCAAGGACCAAACATTCATTTTAAAATACACATTTGTAAAATCTCTATGAGAAATACTGTTTAATATCGATGACTAGAAAGTTTCAATATGTCTGTAATTTACAGTTCTGTAGACATCTAAACGATAGTAATTCAACCTATTCACAGTGCAACGTGTCCCTTATTACGGAGGATACTGCCTCGTGCACTGTATTTTTTAAATGAGCCACAATACAATTCTTTTGTTACTGAACAATGTTTTTCACACATATAGAGTCAAGTAGGAGGCCAAGATAAGGGATCACCTCTACCTATCCCCCTTGAAAAGGTAAACAGCTGAAATCTAAACATAAATATTATTACATAACACAATATTACCAATCGAAAAGCTTTTATTAAAGTATTTTTTTTAAACTATTAAATCTGTAAAATCCACTGCTACAACCTGGGTTTTCTACTAATTCTCCTAGTAGTTTTGTAATAAGCAGTTAAAACAACACCATTCTTTTATGAAAACACTGTATTGTTATTCATTAAGAACAATGTTTGAACATGTCTACATTATTTTATAATTTGAATAAAAATTGAAAAAATTATTAATTTGTATCAGAAGAATCTTAAATTAGAGTATATAACGATCGAGACAGGAGAAATCCTCTGGTTGGCTCTACATGCAATATAAAGTTTCTTGGTTTTGAAACATTTAAAAAATTGAAAAAAAACCGCAATCGACAACGTATCGAAAGCGTGATTTAACCACATCAACCAAACTGCAAATGGCGATCTAATATCAACATGTCAGATATGACTCGCTGTATGTGAGTTGTATGTTGAACAGATGCGATTGGTACCACTGTTTATGTGTCTCGCCGCTCGGTTGGCAACTGCTCCGGAAATTGCTTTATCGACGGTTAAATCAAATTATTCTCTTTCCTTACATAAACCCAACGTTATTTCTACTTAACCTTATTTATAATAATAAATGGGGTTTACATATCTTTATAACAGCTTTATAGCTTTATTAACATGATAAAAATCGTTCGTTCGTCATAACAATCTCTATTTAATACTCTTGTTTCTCTGTATGGATGGATTTAACTGATAATTTTTAATCCTGTAATACATAAAATAAAATAAATAAAGGATCTCTTGAATGTTTATGCTTCATCAGTCCTTGCTTATTATTCTGGTTTTTTTATCTTAATTTTTTTCAACGTAGAAAAGCGTTAGCTTTATGGTTTACAACATATTGCAGAATGTAAGAAAGGCCTACCTTATTGAAATAAATCGATCAAAAAAGGTTTAAATGTATAGTTGATAAGTTGTAGGATTGAATACTTACTGATCTCTTTGACATAAACAGTTCTTATTTACCTTACATCACATGCTGATATCGCCATGTTTATAATAATAGTTCTAACTCTAAACAGAGATTGGTCATAGCACTTATCAGTAAGAGAGGGAGGATGGTCTCTAGAGTTTATTTTTCGGTTTTGCAAATCATGGTTAATAATGCAACTTAAATCGATAACAATAAAGTTGGCTTGTTTCCAAAGTAACAATAGTCTCTTTCCCTGAAGACATCAACTTACTCTTGACGCAGAATATCTTGAACAGTTGGAGTAAAGCAAGATTTAGACATCGGTCTAAATCTGTCATCTGTTGTTTCAATCATCTGTCCTCGTAATTACTCGTAATATTGTTGGTATGTAAAATAAATATCTGTTCGTCAGTATTCCATGTTGTGACATACTTAATAACTTTCAAAATGCCCCTGTGTCGTCAGAATTGAAAAAGTAAAAACAACTGATGCTCGAGATGGCCCAGCTGAAAACACAACAAATTAGAGGTTTTAAATTGTAAAGGAAAAATATAACCAATACTAAATAACATTAGTTTTGGTATACAAAATTGTGGTTTACGAAACGGAAAACATTCCATTTCGATTTTCACCCTTCAAATTAATCAATAATCTCCAAAACAGTATTGCGGCGCGTCTGGTCCTTCAGTATTAAGTGGCGTTTCGTGTTCTTGGTCCTAAAATCGAATTCGGTCACATGTGGCCGACCACCCTCCACATAAACTCGTTGCATTCTCTAACCATTGGTTGAACCAGAACAATTCTAATTGTTAGTATGATACAATAAATTATGAATTGTTAAAATATCTATTGATTTCATTTTCCAAATGATACTTTTGGTCATATAGGAGTACTAATGTTAGTTCAACTTTATCAGTTTTACCGGGTAAATTATATCAACTGCTATTACCACACTATCAGCTGCTATCCACCATATTTACTACGTTAGAAAATAGAGCTAATTAAAATAATATACAACAAAATAGTCTTCGTCTTGTTTTATAGTTTTACAAATTTACCCTTATATTTAATATTGTTACTTATGTTTAAGTAGTAAGGTATTTTGATCACATCATTAGATACACTGTTTTTACTCCCTTTACATTATTTATTATATATTAACTTTTAGCTGGTATATGACATTCTTTACACAAACACCACTAGAGGTTTTAAGTTTGAATTTATATCCTCTATTATATTATATCCCCTTTTATCCTCTAAGGTTTTCATTTATAAATGGGAAACAAACTATTTTTCTTTCAATGTTGAGGGTCTATTAAACATCAGAACTTCTTAACTGTTACTGCCAGCATTTTAACACGTTCAATGCTGACAAACATGTTTAAGCATTAAAATCACATAAGTTTCAAAGTTAATTAGAGGGCGGGAATTATCGTCCTCCGCATCCAACGTGTTAAAAGGCGTTCGGAGTTTTAAAATTACTATTATACCAGCAATGGAAACATCTATTAACACTTTATATAAAAATTCGGCAAATTATATCAGTCTAATACATTAATATGAAATTTAAATGACAAAACGGATAACATCAGAAGTAATTATGACCAATTTTACATTGTATACGAATTTTATTGACAATTTTCTTTTTTCATTGTGTATTCTTAAGGGTAAAGGAATAACAAACATTTTTTAACCAATTATGAAATACAGTTTCACTTACTTGACAATCATTGACAAGGCGGTGAATATTCATCATATATGATATCGGACACGCATGAAGTCTGTGTTTAAAACATATATGTATAGCTGGGGGTTGAAAGATATAACTTATTGCTCCCTGGTTATTAAGGATGTTTTTCAAATACAAGTTTGTCTAGTAAAACATAGCACTTATTTTATATGCATTTTATAATTATTTTTGAATAGATCTATGCTTTAAACATTATAAAAAGATGGTATTCTACTCATACCTAATCATTAATAGTTAAATAGTAGGTATTAATTGGCCTGTAATAATGAAATAATTCTTTGTAGGAATTCAAATATATGGCGTCTATGTTTGTATGCCTCACTACACCTAGCGTATTTTTTAACATTTCGCTAAGGACGATCCAAATACTCCAAATACTGGGATTTTTATTACTTAAGGTCAACCTGTTCTTAGAAATAATCATTAATTAATAGACAAATGACAAATTCCAACTGGGTTCAGAATAGAACATTCTGAAAATATTCAGATATTGGTTAGAATCTGGAAAAACTTGGATTACGAGGAGAGCACTCTAACCCCTACGTTACCCAGCCAGTCAGTTGCAGGGTGTTTTTTGCACAGCTCTAACTAAAAAAAACTGGACTGTTTTTGAAGAAAGACATCTGGCCGAGTTTGAAATGTTTCAAAAGTGGCACCAAACACAGCTAGATTGAACACCCTCATCCAAACTTCTAGCTTAGGGTGTGCTCCTTGTTAGCACTCAGCTCAGTTGGCTTCTGCCAATTTGAATCCACATTTTTTTATTTACATTGTGCCAAAACTTGAAATATGAGGGGATGATTAACGATGACGTAGCGCGAGGAGGAAGGGTTGTCAAGATAGGGGAGGGAGATCCAGTGTTTAACACTTGGCTGCACATTTAAATTTGCAACGGGTCCTGTTAAATGCCCATTGTCTGTATGAAATTCCTTCCAATATATTATTTACTCGTTATCACGGGTCGAATAGTACATGATATTTAAAAATAAATTGGGAAGGATTTAATATGTTTTCTCGTGCTCAACATTTAAAAAGAATAAATATTTTCATAACTATATTTATCACTTTGATTGTCCATAACACTAATATTAAAATACAAACACTCAAGTAGTAGTGGTAGTAGTTGTGGTGTGACTATTTACTATTATGTTAGTGTAATAGTAAAAATTCTAATATCATGTAAATTCATCAAATTGTTTGATTTTTTTAGTTTTTATTTTCGGTTTTCGCTTTTACTACTGACAAATAAATCATAAATCACAATTTAAAAATCACTTTAACTTGTTATTCATGTAAATTTAATAAAACTAGATAACCTTTATGGACATGTTGTCATTTAAACAGTTACACCTTAAGTGTAGCGATTACTTAAAGGTAGACAATTATTTATATAAATTGTATATATTGTGTTATACTACAATACAAACAAAAACTATATTATAGAGTTTATAGTTTATTTACCATATATTTATGACTGTCTTTAATATGATGAATCCGTTGTAGTATATTACTTAACAGATGAAGTAATACACTAAAACAAACTTTAGTGGTTTTTGTTTTGTTTTTTGTTTTGGTAGTTTTGATAATAGATTTATATTATTCTATTTTATTGCAATGCCCAACATGAATCATTTGCAACACAGTTCCAACTCATTGCGTTAATTACCATGAGGAACGCTCCACGGTGTAATTCTTCTCTCTTTGCTTCCAGCACGTTTTGCGTTTCATTTTAATGGATAATTCATAACTGCGATGTCAGTCAGTGGAGAAAAACACCTGAGCTATTTTAATACTCTAGGGAATAACTATGTTCAATGTTAAACCAATATTACTACTATTCCTAGAGTTATTTAAACTAACGTTCATCCAATAAACTTTATCAGAAAACTGACATTCTTCCTCCCTTTTAAACCTCTTACTGTTATTATTTCCTTTATATTTGTTATATTGAATATAACATGTATATGCCAAGTTTTTTTTACAAAACTATTTTTTTCAGAAGTTTTCACCAAATTCCGTTGCTTAAAGGTAACGTAGAGTAATTTTCTACAAAAAGTGGTATTAAAAGGATAAAATCCGTCTACTGTGCTCCAATTTTCAGTCATAGTTCAGTTAATTTTAACCTGATTTTAAATGTGAAACAGAACAGGATTGTAATTACATTTTATAATTTAATAATTATTTAATAAATAATAAAATAATTTGATTTTATTAAATTTTGATTTGTTTATTATATTTTTATTTTTATATTTACTTTACACAAATAACCTAGATAAATAACATTTAAAATTAGGTAGTCAACAATTCACGATTCAGAAAACTGACTCAAATAACAGTAGGAGACTACTCTTGCAGCTGTCGCTTGCCAGTCTCGCCAGGGTCACATGACTCAACTCGCCAACTCCCCCTTCATCAACATAACCACCTTTAGACATTCCATTTTCTTCATTTGTAAGTGATGACAACTCCGCCATTGTCTGTCACTGCGCCAACGAGACGCTACAAAACTGTTAGTTACTTAGACTTAACTGGTTTGTGTGTGATTGTGGGCCAGTTTATTATATCATATGGTTTCACGAAAGGTTTTTAGGAGCCAGCTCTATTGCATGGTGATAGAAAGTGAGCTTATCAGCTTATCAGCTGAGTTCAGCCATCAAAAACACATTTCACAGCAGCTTTATCAATCTGGCTTAATGTGTGACGTGGCTGTGAAGGCGGCAAATGCTATCCAGCATTTTCAAACAGCTTTTTTTATAGTAATCATTTGATAAATATTGATCATAACACACTTCAAATTGTAATATTTGTAATACAAATTTATTTTACCGGTAAATTTCTATTTAAGAGGAATAATAAATGGTTAAACATTTACAGTTGAGTGATTATTGTGACTTTTCATAAAATATAATAATATGTTCTTCAAATTATTGGGGGGAAAACAACCCCCCCCCCCCCACCATTCCAACCTCGAATTACGCCTATGCGACATTGACAGTGTTTTCTGTATATTTTAATTTGTATTAGGAAGAAAAATAAATGTGTAATTGAGATATTACATATTTAACAATAATAACAATCATGAGTGATTTACGAAACTTGTGTCGTCGTATTATGATGCTTACAACAAAGATTCATGAGAATCCTCTGGATCCTTCCTATGAAAAACTTTGGTTTTATTACCTTACAATCCAAAATGGTTTTGCTTCAGTTTGAAAGACCAATGTTAGGCTTATAAGTAAATATAGTACGAGGATTTTTAATTTATTGCAAGCAGAAAAAACTATTTCACATACCATCCAACTTTCGACATTAACTTTCACACGCTTGTAATATGCTTCATTAATAATACCGTACATACGTGTGTACCTTATGTACGTGTGAGTAATCATTTTCTGAATCCCACTCTCTACCCTTGAAGTAGTCGTTTACGTTGATTGGCTACTATTCTAATTTTATTTCAGTCGGTGTATAAAATTGTATAATTTTGTGTATAGTTGTGTATACTCGGTGTATAATATAACACCACACTAGGGCAACAAGTCACATTTATATATAGCTAAGCTTGAACTGAAACCTAATATATATATATATATATATATATATATATATATATGTGTGTGTTTTTGTGTTTTTGTGTGTTATATATATAACAGACAATAAAGATTAGTTTATGATGCTCATTTATGCGTGCAGACAGTGCAACAAATAAAATCTTTGAGTAAGTCTGCTTCCTTACTACTGTGGGGTACAGTTGAGAAGCATCATACATAAATTTATGGATTTAAGACCGAGCTTAACATATTAACCGTAACTCAGCTCATTTAAAAACCCCGCGGGCGAAATTAAAATTTAAACAATCACAGTGTAGTATACTTTCAGGATAAAGATTTTTTTATTCACAAAAACGTAAGAAGATTGAAAAATTATAACACAACATTGTTTATGTTGTAAAATACCGTGTGTGTATTATTATTAAAAGCTCTACGATACACACCCCACACATCCACACGTATGCGGCTAGGGTGTGCAATTATTAATAATATACGATACAATATTATCTAATGTTAATTAATAATTACGTAAATAATTGTAATAATAATACGCTTATACATACTAATTTAACGATTCACTTCTTTGTTTAAATTTTCAAGCTTATAAAGTGTTTGCTGCCAACGTGTTATGGACGCACAGTGTTATGATGTCGGCAGAGGTGGAAAGCAAGTAAGGGTCAAGGGTCCTCCAAGCTTATTAAAAAAACGCTAGGCTGCCAACTCGCCTTGTTGGGGCTAACTCGGTCCGGCGCGCGGCGTCACCACTTTGATTTATTTAGTATCTCAAAGTTAATGTTAATTTAGCGAAAATAATGCTGCAACTCTTTACAATTTATAGTCTATCTTTGACGTAAATATTAACGTTTTCAAGTAAGGTATGGGTTTATATTCCTATTAAATTTGGTAACAAGTAGTTGTTTCATTTTTGTCTACTTCCTGTTAAAAATACAAATTAAAATTAAAGTGCTTCAAGTATATATTCAACGTGAAACTTATCTGTAATTTACATTAACATCACACTGCCCTAAATTCTAAAAAAAGTCTCTACACTTTGTAAGAAGGGGAGAGATTTTTAAAAATCTCAATAATTATTTACCCTCTTTGTAGTAACACACTGTTATTAATCCAGTCAATCTTAGAAGCTGTTATCTATGTTTATCTTTAGGCCCCAGTCTGCGACAACCGCGCCGTGCATTGTAAGTGATTGCAAGATCACGCTTAGCAATGACGTAAACTCTGCAATTAATGTCATAGTAGTATATTCAACCGGAAGTAATAATTTCCTCTTGCCGATGTTTAATTTTTATATTTTAAACAAGACTTTCAAAACGTAGAGAAATATATTTGTTGTAATAATTTATGTTATTAAAAAAACTAAACTGTAATATTAAATTACAGTAAGCTCTTTTTTCGACTTGTTTGCGACTTGATTCGAGGTTTTTAGCAGAAGCACTTTCGGCTTCATTGAGATTGGTGAAATTCCGGAAGCGCTTCTGCGAAAGTCCCGGAACGAGTGCAGCCTGACGGAGCACGGATCGCTTCGACATCGAAATATTTCTATAAAACCTCTTGCATTTGTTAACGATTTCTGGTATTTAATTTTAAAAAAGACAATCAAGAAACATATCGAGTAATATTGTCATACGAAATATTAGTAGTAACACAGATGTGCTGAGCAAGATAATGAGCAATACCTCTTTGTGGTAGGTTGCGGAACTTACAGAGAAATTATCTGAGTTAGCTGTTTCCATTGAGTAGTAAATTGAGGAACATTGTTGTATATATGTATTTTGATAGATATTTTATAGTTCTGAAATATGCACTTTTAAATACATATTTCATAACTATGACAAATACACTTAGTTCTCAAATTTGTACGAGTATTGTGTACGCATGTTTACAAGAATAAAATCGTAGTTTTGAGAAATTTTATTAACACTGCACAACTTTGATTATCTAAATTTTAAACATAGAACGCACCCTTACCTTTATCAAAACTGATAACGCGGTTTATTATCCCCTTATAATCAATTGACAATGCATACTTTCCATTACTATTGTGACTAACTGAAGGTTTTCCGTAACAGTTTTAAAGTTCACCTACATAAGAGGAAGTAATATATTTTGCAAACGCACTAATTAACGCTTAACCACACAAAGTTCCGACGACAAAAGCTGGGTTTGCCGCAACCCCACAACTACTTTGCACAACTTACACCATCTGGCACTTAATTTATTGGAATAAATATTTGTATAATGCGGTAAGAATTTGGATGAATCTTACTCAATTATGTCACAAACGCTTTTTTATATGGATTTGTTATTCTCTATATTAGTAACGTAATATTTTCTGTTTTTCTTTTACACACCAGAATGACGACTGTATGTTTCCCGACTACTGGGTCGGTTTATATTAATTAATTTTAACACGGTGTTACGATATAATAGACTACCAGAAGGATATGAAAAGGGGAATTCTCGTCAGCTAACCCTAGATTGAACTGGTACTTGTACAATTTGTTACAAAACTATGTTATATTTACTATGGTACAATTATAGCATACCAAACATCCGAATGGTAGTACCAGTACCAATCAACACCATTCAAGTTCGAAATTCAAATCTTTATTTGAAATTCATATTTACTATTTACTTCTGTGCCATAGGAATGTAACGCTTTGTCTCTTCGTAAATTCACATACTCATTTTGAGCACGGTAATGAATTTCTTTGACTGGAATAACATGGCCCTACTATTGAAACGTTTTAATTTTTGACCTCTTCACGCCTGAATTTGTTATGTAGCTGAAAGAAAATATCCTGATGACAACCTTTTAAAATTGTAATATCTAGACAACATATTAATCTATCAGTAACTGGGGGGCGAGCTTTGCTCGGGGGAAGGACAGCCAGTTTATTTAGATGACTTGGAGTAATATTTCACCACTTCTCCCTACTAATAATCAGATTTGTATGACTCATTTGCCTCTTTTCTACATTTTTAAGGTCACTCCAGTTTTTATTTATAGCTCAATTCCCCTTTGATTTATTTTACTACTCTATTTATGTAATATACCTGGGGGGCCGAGCTTTGCTCGGGGGAAGGCCAGTCAGTTTGTTCAGATGTCTCGGAGTAATATTTCACCACTTCAGATTTATATTATTCATTTGCCTCTTTTCTACATTTTTAAGGTCCCTCCAGTTGTTATTTATAGCTCAATGTCCCTTTGATTTATTTTACTACTCTATATTTGTAATCTTAACTCAAATCTTTGAATCTCTCCTATCAGGAAACCACATGTTAATAATCATAAACAACATTAGTATTACTTTGACAGTTCTCTGGTTGATTATGAACAGCTGTTACAATTCTATTGTTTTGATTTGAAACTCCATAAGCCCAATGTTAATTTTTTTAAATTTTAATTTTAGTTTTTTTACATTATTTGATTTTTCCTAGGGTGAGGCCTGTCTAGAACGTATTTTTATCCCAGAAATTAGTTATTTCGAACATTTGAAGGAAATCATTGGAGCCGTTTTTGAGATCCGTGTCGCAAGCAAGCAAACAAGCACGCAAGCAAGCAAGCAAACCTTACTCATATTAGAGTATAGGATATTAAAAAAAATTTACTCAAAAGTTAATAAAAAATCTGGCATCACATAATGCCAACATGCACTGGAGATATATGTACCTATAACATATGTGGCTTTAAATTATGCCATTTTGCTAGAGGAAAATTATGGACGTATCGAAAAATAATTATTATGTCACTCATTAAACATTTTTTATTATTTTAACAAACTATTACCTTAATAAAAACACACTGGTATACTTTAATTCTATACAGGTAGTCTGTATGGAACCGCTCCATGCACTCAGGGCGCACAGGTTCATCACATTTGTTAACTCCGTTACTGACGATATCTTTGAAACTTAAATTTCACTCAATCAAAAGTTATCAACAGTTTCAACAATTTCAAATTATTTTTATAGCGTCGTGCGTTGTAAATTAAATTATCATTACTAAGGATTATTTGGCTACTTATCCCAAAAGACAAATTTGAAATAAAAATTTTAAATATATATTACAAATTAATACTTATATCAAGAGTTACTTATATCAAGAGTTTAAGTATATTACATCAAAGAGTTAACAATAAGAGTAAAACTTACAAAGAGCTAAATTAATGAAAAGGAAACATATTTTTAGTTTAGGTAATTTAATTTCAAATGTTCTGTGTAAATCAAATAATATTTTTTACTTGTATTTTTAACGCTGGCACAGAATAAAGGCAAAATGTTCGTAGGTAATCTGGAAACTGAATCAGTTATATTTCAACATGGTGTTTGGATATTAACTTCCTTTAGGAAATGACAACAGAATCCTTGTTTCATACTTTGTTTCCCGACAGTTTTATTCACGCGGTTTTCGTGGCGATGTTTTAAATAGAAGAGACATGGAGAATTGGAACGCTCACTCACTCGAGTTATATTTCCATCCAGGAAAATTGGTATGGGCAAATGTCTAAAAATAATGGAAAAATAAAATATGGCTAATCTATTTTATGATGATATTTTCTAAGTTATTACTAGTACATGTAATCATATCCTTAACATAAGATAGAAAATTAAATACAAATTTGCTTGCCAGTTCGTTAAATTTGAATTTTTAACCTTGAACGTTTGTTGACCGAAAGTTTATATGTGATTGCATTTTGTTTTTGTTTTATTGTCTTTTCTATTATTATACATTATTCCAAAATATCAACATTTTTGGTAGTTTTTCAATTATTTTAGCGAATTTTCCCTATAGGGAAGAAGCTATTACCGTAGGTCTCATGGTAAGACTTAAGCCCGAGACCATGATGACTTTTTGTTTTGAGGTCCCAGATGTCAAAAATACCATCCGTTAAAATTTATAAATATGTATATATATATATAAATTATATTACTAATGTCAATTATACAATTATATATCCCAAAAAACACACACATATAATTTGGCTCTAATGAGTAGAGTGAAATGGTGTTATTCATGACTTTTATGTTCGAAAACCAGAAAAATCAGACAATGGGAAGGGGGGTTTATGGGGTTTCAAAATTTTCCAAAAATCAGTTTTTCGCTCATTTCACCCTGAAATTTTAAAAACACACAATTTTTGTTTTGAGCATTTTATAGAGCTTAATAAAACAAATAATATAGTGTTTTGAATCATTGACCTAGGGTAAGTGTTTGCGGAGAAAATCCCAAAAAAAGTGTTCATGAAATCTCCCATGTTAATCTTAAGGAAAATGGTTTTTAGATTTTACTCAATTAGTTTTACTGTAAACTTCAAATGTTATTTTACCAATCAGTTTAGCTCTACATAACAATAATTTTGGTGTTTAAATTGTGATTCTACGTCCAACCGTTGCCGAGATATTCAAAGTGCTAAATACAGTACATTGTCCAATGTTATCCTTATGGAGAATATTTAAAATGTTATATCTTGATTATTTATGAACGTATATTGATGAAACGTGGTATGTGGCGTCACCTAGTACTGGTATATTGATATTTGCACAAAAAATAGATTTGTTGTTGATTTTCCCCGTAGCAGCAAATCTGCATACTCAACCATAATGTCATTCTTATGGAGAATAAGTAAAGTTTTACATCTCCCTTAATTATGAACATAAATGATTAAAACATGGTTTTTAGCTTCACCTGGTTGAGTTATATTGATAATTGCTTAAAAACACATGTCTTATATTTCTCAATGCAGCAAACCTGCCTACTCAACCCTAATGTTATTCTCATGGAGTATGAATAAAATGCTTTATATCACTTATTTATTTATGTATTTTTGTAAGTGGCCTTATGTGGTAGTAAGAAACATATGCATGGGTTGGAAATTCGCTGAGTATGCAGGTTTGCTGCGACGGGTGTATTTACCATTTTCTGAACAATACATAATTTGTAATGCGAACAAAGAGTTTTAATTAAAAGACACTATGTTTTAGAATTATCCTGCCACAAAAACTTTATAAGTTCGTGAGATAAAAGTTCCAATTTACAAATGGGAATAATCTTCTTGACACATTCAGAAGAACGCTTCTCTTCTCTTGTCAGTCACGTAGCGACGCCGGGACACTCAACTCAAGCATCGGATTTCCCTCCAAAACCCCTCCCCCAATAACTCCCCACTGTTAGTGTCATTTCCAATATCTGTACGTGACGGTTAAGTTATGTTTCCTAATAACCCAAAAGAAGATGTTTACACAACATTTCGATAATACCAGTTAGTATTCTGATAATGACTGTGATAACATTAATGACGGGATAGATTTAAATTTAGTTAGTAAACATTATTAATCAATGCGACATTTAAGAAACCTTAGGTTATTTATTTTTATGAGTAAATTCAGCCAGAAATACTTTCTATTCTAATGAAAAATATTACAGAGATAAACGCAAAACTAATTATTATTGATAAATTATCTTCATAAATTGTTATTAATTTCTGAAAAATAGAACCAAATTTCAGTTTGTCAATAGCAAAGCCAACTGCTAAGTTGAAATAGTGCGACACCAGAAGCCATTTAAAATGAGTGTAGACTCTGCAACATTGACGGATTGGTTTTACGGTTTATTAACCATTAAGGAGATATTAGTATATTCCACCATTAGGTAAAACTTAATAAACAAATGTCAACTCAATTACAGTTATTGAAAAAACCTCTGCTCACTTTACACGATCCAAGTAAAAGTTTAGAATTTATAAATCAATCTCTAATTTGATAGATTTGTGAAAAACTGTTAAAAGAACCTTGTGTATAAAAAATTAAAAAAACAAATAATTTCTGTACTGTATTGAAACATCAGCTGGTGTTACGTGATGATGAAGGCAACGAGACTTATCAGCTGAGTTCAGGCCATCAGAAACACATTTTACAGTGTCTTCGTAAGACCAAGCTTACTCTATAACGTTGATGCTGAGATCCTAAATGTCAGTTTTCATTTTTGCATGATTGGAATTCCATAGATTTGAAATTGTTTTTATCATGGCTATTTGAAGTAGGTATATATAGTCTATCTAACTATCAACATTAACATATACTCCATGAATTGTTGAATTTTCATACAATTTGAACATTTTACATTATAAACACCCCTTGAGCCGAAATTAGTTTTAAAATATATGGAATGATATACTGTAATTATCTAACTAAACAAACTGAACTTTCAGTCGGCACAAAGTGATTCCTTCACTAAAACCAAGCGCCGGTACTTTCAAAATATTTTGCTGCTTCTAAACATTTAATTAAATAAATCACAAACACATAAAATAGCTAAAACTTTTTTCAGAAACCTTGTTCTCCTGAGAAGATATTTAATATGATTCCACTCCCTCTTTTACTGTTAGCAAATTGTTTACTTGAATGTTATATATACTTAAAATTGTATATGCTAAGTAGCTTTAAGTAAACTTTATAAATACTAAAACTAGTATACAGTATTTGAATTGTATTCAAACGAGATATACTAGGTGTACGCTCATTCTTCCCGTAAGAGGATGAACGAAGACTGAATTTTTAAAGATATGTAGGCAGGTACTGGATTGGTAACACTCTTCTGTTATCCGTTTTAACTTCTCAACAGCAAGAACAGATAATAAATAAACCAAACATTTTACTAATGGAATGGTAACACCATTCCCATATCCGTTTTAACTCCACAACGGCAAGAACAGATAATTTAGGACTAATGTAAATAAAAAATACTACTGACTACTGGAGTGGTAACACCCTTCTCATATCCGTTTTAACACTACAGTACCTGGGGGGCCGAGCTTTGCTCTGGGGGAGGCCAGTCAGTCAGTTTAGATGACTTGGAGTAATATTTCATAACTTTACCCTACTGATAATCAGATTTGTATAACTCATTTGCCTCTTTTCTACATTTTTAAGGTCCCTCCAGTTGTTATTTAAAGCTCAATGCCCCTTTGATTTATTTTACTACTCTATATAAGTAATCTTCACTCAAATCTTTTAATCTCTGTTCTCAGGAAACCACATGTTAATAATCATATACAACATGAGTATTACTTTGATAGTTCCCTGGTTGATTATGAACAGCTGTTAAAATTCTTTTGTGTTGATTTAAAACTCCTTAAGCCCAATGTTAATTTTTTTAACTTTTCATTTTAGTTTTTTACATTATTTGATTTTTCCTGGGGATGAGGCCTGTCTAGAACTTATTTTTATCCCAGAAATTAGTTATTTTGAACGTTTGAAGGAAATCGTTGGAGCCGTTTTTGAGATCAGTGTCGCAAGCAAGCAAGTAAATATACAAGCAAACCTTACTCATATTAGAGTATATGATACCTGGGGGCCGAGCTTTGCTCGGGGGAAGGCCAGTCAGTTTGTTTAGATGACTTGGAGCATATTTCACCACTTCCCCCTACTGATAATCAGAATTGTATAACTCATTTGCCTCTGTTCTACATTTTTAAGGTCACTCCAGTTGTTATTTATAGCTCAATATCCCTTTGATTTATTTTACTACTCTATATATGTAATCTTCTCTCAAATCTTTTATTCTCTGCTCTCAGGAAACCACATGTTAATAATCATAAACAACATGAGTTCCATGTGGTTCCATAAAATCAGATAATAAAACCTTTGAATGAAGATTACATGTAGAGTGGTGATATCCAGAATGACTCAAAGGTACATTATAATAACAACTGTTGTGACCTCAAAAATGCTTGTTAGTAGGGTACATGGTGAAAAACTACTCCAAGTCATAAACAAGATTGACCTTTCCCTAGCAAATCTCAGCCCCAGGTAGTACTTAAACTATATGAGTATAACTTTGAGAGTTCGCTGGAAGATTTTGAACAGCTGTTATGACTCTTTTGCTTTTATTTTAATCTCCAAAAGCCCAATGTGATTTTTTTTAATTTTCCATAGTGGCATTTTACATTATTTGATTTTTTTGGGGAATGGGACATTTCTAGAACTTATTTTTAACCCAGATATCAGGTTTTACAACACAAGTAGTTGGAAGGACACATTAGCTATTTTTCAAGAAAATCGTTGGAGTCGTTTTTGAGATCAGAGTTGCAAGCAATCAACCAAGCAAGCGAGCATGCAAACCTTACTCATACTATAGTGTAGGATTGGATTGAGTCAAAATAATTCAGCATTTGTATTAATTGACTATAACATATTTTTACTCTTAGACACATAGAATGTACACGAGACAGGGACAATGATTCTGGATTCTAGCATGTTTGAAGGTCTGCATACAGACGGCCAGGGCTGAATTTAGGGTCTGTACAGGCTCTGGTCTACACCCTAAATGCAAGTTCGGGCCCTTACCAACCCGGCCAACTTTCCTGTTTGATTTATATAATATAACCGACGCTTATATCAGGCTCTACAGATGGCATTGTGCAATTACTTAAATTTCAAATTGCCAAAATCCGTATTGCTGCCTAGTGTATATTAACGTTGTCATGGCAAGATATTATTAAGTGATTTTCATTATCTAAATACATAAAACAAAGTCGGGATTGTATGTTAGTTATTTAGTTTCATCAAACAGCTGTTATAAGGATGATATCTAAACATACTTGAAAAGCATACAAACATATGTTTATTATAGAAATAATAAATCTATTCGAATAGCAACTCATTTTCAATACCGAAGCAAGCTCTATATAAAAATAGGCAAGTGAGCGTAGCTAACGAGCTCATCCTGGAGGTGAGTGAGTGAAGCGAACGAGCTCATCTTGAAAAAGAACGAGAATCTTTGACATAAAACAAATTCAGTGACATTACGACAGAATAATGTCTGTCTGACCAGCTAGTAGTACTCAACCCGAACGCTGACCCGAACTCCCGAACGCTTACCCAAGGATCATCTTTCCTCCATAAATTTAACAAGGCTACTTTTAAAGCCAGTGAGGTGGAGCTCTAAGGTCGGGGTTAAAAAAATAACAATTTTTGTATTATTGAAAATTTTCTAAAATTACTAAAAAAGGCGTAAATAATAACATAGAAAATTTTCCTGTGCGGTGGAGGTCTATGGTTGAGTAGGGCGGCGTATCAAACGTGGGGACATCATTCAGGAGATGCTGCTTTAACAAAATAAATCCAACGAATCATACGTTAAAATTAAACGTTGGGAGTGATAGTAAAGGCAGAGCCCTGAGGTAAGAACAAAGAGGTATCCATAATATGTTGGTACCCAACAACGTAGTATATAGGTCTGGAGCAGTTTTGAGGTGCCGCTTTCGAAATCTTTGGATTTTTTATTTGGTGGTTTATATTAGGTTTCTAATAAAATATACCACCTGATTTTTTAGACAAATTTGGGTTCAGAAATTACAGGGCTTAGCCCTTTCAGTGCTATGGACCGATATATCGTCTTTTGAATCTGTTATCAATAAACACTGTTACTGCTTCATAAGCGATTGTACCATTAGGCGCTCAGTCTGCAGTCTGAGTCTGACATGTGGTGAAACCTGGTAGACACGAATTGAACTACCTCGTCCAGCGCCTAGTCACTATAATACCAACTGATCCACTGCAGCTGCTAGCTTGACCAGTGGCTGTGCGGTCTAAGGCGTTACCTTCCCGGCCGGGGGTAACACTTGGATCGAGGATTCGAATCCCGTCAGAGTCGGTGGTTTTTATGTGCAACTCATGGAGAGTTCACCTGTCTGTGGCAGAGTTGAAGGGGAGGGCGGACCTTAAGCAAACGGTGGACGGCTCGGGTCCAAGCTGACGGGATGGGTGGATTCTTTGTGAGTTGCACATCTGATCAGAGATCAGAGTTGCAAGCAATCAACCAAGCAAGCGAGCATGCAAACCTTACTCATACTATAGTGTAGGATAGGATTGAGTCAAAATAATTCAGCATTTGTATTAATTGACTATAACATATTTTTACTCTTAGACACATAGAATGTACACGAGACAGGGACAATGATTCTGGATTCTAGCATGTTTGAAGGTCTGCATACAGACGGCCAGGGCTGAATTTAGGGTCTGTACAGGCTCTGGTCTACACCCTAAATGCAAGTTCGGGCCCTTACCAACCCGGCCAAATTTCCTGTTTGATTTATATAATATAACCGACGCTTATATCAGGCTCTACAGATGGCATTGTGCAATTACTTAAATTTCAAATTGCCAAAATCCGTATTGCTGCCTAGTGTATATTAACGTTGTCATGGCAAGATATTATTAAGTGATTTTCATTATCTAAATACATAAAACAAAGTCGGGATTGTATGTTAGTTATTTAGTTTCATCAAACAGCTGTTATAAGGATGATATCTAAACATATATTCCAAAACCTATTGTATTAATTTATCATCACTAGTCCAAACACTTAGCTTTTACATCGAAGTTTTCCAGTAAAAAATAAACTGATAATAAATCTAAATAGATACAAGCATTGTTTTAAACACGACAAAACACTATTCATTTACATAACACTCACATTTTAAACTATTTCGAAATAAAAAAAATTGATGGAACAAAACATAACCAAATCCATAGTTTTGGTTATGTTTACATTTGAATAATTTATAAACAAATATGCAGTGTTTCCACTCTACGGTAAAAATATGCCACGCACTGATACAAAAAATCCCACTTTATCCCAGACTCTCCCTTATAGTATCCCTCGTCATATCCCACACTTTCCCACTGATTTGTTAAACATTGCAACACAATTCATGTTAAATATTATATGATTATTGAATAATGTATTAATACAATATTTATACCGTTAGATAGAGCTTATTTATATCTACTAATTACCTATAGGTATTTTACATTTTAGTACCTCAAAGGATTTTGAGCAATGCGACATAGGTTAAATGATACGGTGAATTAACTAAATTAAATAATTTATTTACGTGAGAGGTACTAATATTTTTAATGGTAGTACTAAAGAGTACGAAGTAGGTACTAAATAATGGCAAATAGTTTGCTTGTTAATTCCAACATGGCTCGGCCAGCGAAATTGACATGATTCAGTGTTCGTTCTGTGACGTTTATAAAAACATAATAGGTGCGGACAGCGAGGTTAAAAATGGGAAACCCCGCAACTGCCAGTACGGCGAGAAAATCCACTAGAAGTGCTACTGCTAAGGTGCTCTAGTCGTAAGTTGTAAGCAAACTAGCAGACGTAATGCCGATTTCAAAAAAATCCCACTTTATCCCACAATCCCATTTTATCCCACAAGCAGTCAAAATATCCCGTATAGGGGATAAAAATCCCTCAAGTGAAACACAGACAAATCCCAGCTGACATTTCAAAGACAACCATAGTCAATAGCTTACTACGAAAACCAATTCAACTACTGAATATCAAACATTAAAATTAGTTTTAATAATTATTATTAATCCAAAATAAAATACAATTTCTGTGTCAAAACATCCCTTTGGTATCCCAAATGACTCCTTCAAAATTTCATTAAGAAATGTTTTACAGTTATTTAGTATTTTGATAACACACCCACACACACACACACACCCACACACGGCCACTGAAACTTCTACATCAATACAGTGATTCACTTCGTTCATCAATTATAGACTATCAGTATTAGTACTAAATAAAATTATATAATGCGTATACTTGGTATTATTAATTTAATTGTTGTGTTTACCTGACGTTTAAACAGGTTGTTGCACGAAACGTAAACAATAATTGCCCTCCAAATATAAACAAATTGTTATCTTTTTTCATTATTATTACCTATTTTTGAACAATCTATCATTTTGTAACACAAAAATAAATAAAATTAAAATACATAAGTATTTTCCCACGAAAACTTTACAGTGTCGTGAGATAACATATACACATGTTTTAAGACCCGTAACCAAGTATAATAAGTATATCTTTACTTAAATAAAACATGCTTTCTATTAATAATTTATTGAGTAGTATGATACGAGTTTTTATAATTAAAGAGGATATAGTAAAATATGGAGTTGTAAAACTATCCACTTGCAATATTATCGAGGACCCAACTGATATGTCAAAAGTAAATAATATATCGGGATATTCACAAAGCAGCTTACCCCGAGCAACGGTAAACGGTGTTTGTTTAAATGTGTAACACGACGACGCGACGCACGGCCTGTGTTACAGTGAGGTTGGGGTTGACCGCGCTCGTAACTTGTTTTGTTTTTAGCTCAGACTCACGTTATCTGCTCAGAGAGAGGTGGTTTCACTGTATGATACTCGTTGTCAAAATACTTGTTTCGCCTCATTTCTATACACTATAAAATATGCAATATAAAATTCTGGACAATATGATAAAACTGGCAACAGTTTCATAATTATTATTATTATCATCATTATTATTATTACCGGTTTACGTTTAATACATAAATGTTTTAATGTAAGATGGAAAACATTATATTTTGAAATTATCCTTCACGCGAAAACGTTACAGAACACTCTAATATGAGTAAGGTTTGCTCGCATGCTTTTTAGGTTGTTTGCAACTCTGATCTCAAAAACGGTTCCAATGATTTCCTTCAAATATTGTTAAGGAATTTATGGGATAAAATATGTGCCTGTATGTATGTAAAAAATAAATATATCTAGACAACGCTCGTCCCCAGAAAAAATAGGATAGTGTAAAAACACGAATTTAAAACGTTAAAAAATTGGCATTGGGCCTATAGATTTGAAAATCAAAATCAACTATTCATAACAGCTGTTTATAATCACTCTGAGAACTGAACTGCCTAAGTAATACTCATTTAGTTTAAGTATGGACTAACGAGTTAAATATATATAAAGGTCTAGTCTGGGGTTAAAAATTAAGCCAATGATAACCAATCAGATCCTCTATTCACAAGTTATTAATAGGTTAGTTATCAAATAGGTTAGTCAGCTGATCCTCTCTTCAGTAAAGAGAGGATTTGATTATTTACCTGAGGAAAATGGCGATCAAATTTGCGGGTTCACTTTTTTAAACGAAACGAGACCTGTAGATTTATTTCATTCGTTGGTATGGACATGTTGTGGTTTCCTGAGAACAGTGACTAGAACCATTGGATGAAGATTACATATAGAGTGGTAATATCCAAAATGAATCAAATGTCCATATATAGTAAAAATACTACTTACTGAAGCGACATTGAGCTCTAACATCAACTGTAGTGACCTTAAACATGCGGAAAAGAGGCAAATAAATGAGCTAAGAACATCTGCTCGTCAGTATTGGACATGGTGAAAAATTACTCCTAGTCATATAACGAAACTTACTGATCTTCCCCGAGCAAAGCTCGATTTCCGAGGTATTAGGATTCTACGATCCAAGCTCAATTTTAGAAGTCTACATAATATTTGAGATCAATTCAGAAGAACGATTCTTTCCTCTTCAACGCCAGCCACCAGCCACTCGACTCAAGCTCCACTGATGCCCTCCCTCCCAATAACTCCACTGCCAGTTCCACTTCCGATATCTGTTGAGGTCCGATATGTAATAATCAAAGTAAATATGAGTAAACAGGGCATAAACATGTTTTCAATACTAAAACCCTCTACCCGATACTACTAATTATCCTTTTATGGAACCACACTCAATCAAGGTGAATAGATGAAAAATGAATAGGTTTTCAATTCACATTAAGACATTAAAAAATACCCCCGTCACAGCAAACCTGCGTACTCAGCGAATTTCCATTGCATATATATATATATATATATATATATATAATATAATACATGATACTTAATACTTCATAAAGTCACTTACCAAGTTCACAAATAAGCGATATAACATTTTAATTATTCTCCATAAGAATAACATGGGAGCTGAGTACGCAGGTTAGCTGAAAAATGGAACTCAACAAATTTTTTTTATACAAATATAAATATAACTCAACTGGGTGAAGCCAAATACCAAGTTGAATTAATTTATGGTCATAATTAAGGGATACATAATATTTCACTTATTCTCCATAAGAATAACATGGGGCTGGGTACGCAGGTTTGCTGCCACAGGAACTATCTCGGTAAATTTTTTGTGCAAATAACAATAGACCACATATAGATGAAGCCATATAGTAATTTAGATTGGTATACGATCATAAATAAGCGAGATATAAAATTGTTCTTATTCCCCATAAGAATAACATTAGGCAACCTACTGTATTTAGCACTATCAATATCTCTGGAACTAATTAACGTAGAGCAATGATCAAAACACGAAATTGTGTATTATTTTAAGCTGAATTTAATGGTGTAAATTAAAGTTGGATATAATAAAATATTATACGTAAAAACTCAAAAAAAAAACATTTTTGGGGTACTAAACCCCACCAAAATACCCCTTTGGATGGTGCGATCTGGCTGGTTTTCTAACTTAAAGTCATAAATGTTGCTTTACTCGTTTGTACCAAATTTCATCGAAATCGGACCATTTTTACGAGAGTTATCGTGCTCACGGACACATATATTATATATATACCGGGTGTCCAAAAAGTCCCGGGTCGGTCAAATATTTGTCGAAATATTTAAAATAGAGCTTCAAAACTTTGCACAAAGTTACTGGACATAAAAATCTATTTAACACATATTCAGTGATCCGCTACTTCCTCAAGGGGACGGCCCGCTAGGAGTCAGAAGAAAATCTTAAATGTAAGCATAGGTTGATATGCATATCAAATAAAAGGTCTGTATTAGTAGAGTACAGAGCCGCAAACCCGACCTCAAACGGAGAAAGGAGTCAAAAATGACAGCCGTTCAAAGATGGCTTGAGTTTGCAACTTAGGTTAATGTAGAAAATAAACTGACGAGCTTTTTGATTTTAACATTACTAACCCAAAACTGTTTACAATTAATACTGTTGTAGAATTATAAGTTTCATTATTTCTGAGAGGGATCGAAAATAAAACAAACAAAGAAAATGAATGAGCCATGATAAACCTAAAAGAGAAAGTTATTTGTGACTGATAGTGTGTTCCATGAACTTGATTACATTTACCTAAGTTGCAAACTCAAGCCATCTTTGAACGGCTGTCATTTTTGACTCGTTTCTCCGTTTGAGGTCGGGTTTGCGGCTCTGTACTCTACTAATAAAGACCTTTTATTTGATATGCATATCAACCTATGCTTACATTTAAGATTTTCTTCTGACTCCTAGCGGGCCGTCCCCCTGAGGAAGTAGCGGATCACTGAATGTGTGTTAAAATAGATTTTTATGTCCAGTAACTTTGTGAAAAGTTTTGAAGCTATATTTTAAATATTTAGAAAAATATTTAACCGACCCGGGACTTTTTGGACACCCTGTATATACATTTTTGAACGAATGGCGTTTTTTGCATCTGGAGACCTCAAAACGAAAATTTATCATAGTCCGGGGCCTAGGTCTTACAATGCCGACTACGGTAATAGCTTCTTCCCTATAGGGGAAATTCGCTAAAATTACATTCATTTTGGTTATTTTGGCATAAAAGTGATAGTATTTATATATTTTCTTTAATGCTAGGAACATTTTTAGAGCTATCACCATTGAAACTGTTTAGTTACTTCGACCACAGTATGTCAGTGTGACAAATATAAGTTTGATTCTAATTGTTTAAATTGTTAGTTCAAGTCCCTATTTAATACCGTAAATAAATCCGATTACTTTACTACAGAACAGGATTATATATTGGTAGTATAATCTGCAGGCCTTCTATATTAAAACATCAGCTGGGTTTTATGATGATTGAGGATGACGAGACTTGTTATCCGAGATAATGGCATCAGAAACCTCTTTTAACAACGCCTTTATAAAACAAAGCTATAACTATTATTATAACCGCTATACGGTGAGATATAATTAAATGGGGACCAAATCAACTTTGTTTTAAGGTAGAAGGATATTTAATTACTTCTTAACTAAATATGATTTATGTGTGATCGAAATACAATATTTTTGAATGGTTTGATCATGATTGTTTTAATGATATATGTTGTTTATTTTATTACGACAATTATTTTGTTTCTCCTTAAATACAGTAGGTGAATTTTCTTACATTTCCAACTGTATGTATATAACCGTCGACAGTGAAACTCCTTGAAACCAAATGGAACCTCACTACAAGAAATTTGCTGGTTCTAAAGTCGTGCTTTGTCTGCAAAACGAAACATTTTACAGAGCTCTTAAACACAATCAATCAATGGTGCAGACATCTAAAACATTTTTAGGAACTGCGTTTAGCAGGGAGAGCTTTTAATTGGTTTCCACCCCTCGTTTTACAAATAAGAGGCTTAGTAAAAATATACATATTTGTATACATATATATTATCTAACAATGGAGAGAATAGAAACATCTCAATAACACCCAAGTAAAAAAAACACATCGACGGGTTTAAATCGAACCTTGTGGCACTCCCTTTATTTGATTTTAGGTTATATCTCTATTTAACTAAAAATATGCTTTAAAGTTACCCTATTTTTAGTTTTTATTTTCTTCAACAGAAAATGTCAATGTTGGAGCAAAGCTTTCCTAAGGCTCTCTCTTAGCTTTACAATCAATGCTAACATTAGTAAGAATTGTTAATCAATTGGATTATTTAATTATTTACAGTTTAAAATAATTCTTATAAACATAAAAAATAAATAGAAAATTCCTTAAATAACAAGACTCTATAGAGAGGAAATAGCACCCCCCCACTCCGTCGCAACCGAACGTTCACGAATAGAGACGATGACACCCGAGCGAAGAGCTCTCAATAGTTGCATATGTTTTGAAGTTTTTACGGCGTCTTTTTAGTTTAAAAAATTCATTTTGCAACACATTGTAAGTCATATAAAACCAAATTAATAAACAAGTTTGCACGCAGCACGCTGACGTGAGGGAAGTGAATTTCCACATACAAAACTTTCAAAACTCAAAACCAGTGTAAAATCATACATTTATTTCATTTTGATTGAAATCTGAAAACATTGTTTTTTTGTTCAAAACAAATTGTCGTCTTCAAAAGATAATAGTGTGCAAATTCGAACTGGGAACCTTCATCGTACCAAATTCCCACCTTAACCACTGAGCCATTTCGCCATATGTGTGTTGATATTAAACTTGTTACAAATGAAGTGATAGAACTGACTCTAAAGCAACAGCTGTTTTTATGACGTTGAAAGGCTAGGAGTGGGGGGTGCAATTTCCTGTCTGCAGAGTATTTTCCATGGTAACTGTTATTTATCATTTTCTCTTCACGTCTAATAATTTCCGCTGTGACTGGTCAAAACTGGTAGCCTTGTACCGCTTTCGTGTATTTTTACAATCTTAAGTAGATAATGTTTAAGTCTGAACATGTTTACTATTGTTGTAAGATGTTAAGTATGTGATTTAAGTTATCATCGAGTTGTTTTGAACTATGTAACTTTGTGTTAAACAAACTAAAAATACATTCAAGTTACGTATGCCTGATTATGTATAGTTTTCAACAAGTAATCTCGTCAACAATTACGTCATTTCCGGTCCCCTATGGAATAAAGTTACGATATAACCTGGATAAATCCTGGTGGTTAGATATGCACTTGGATTGCCTATCTCGCGTTGCACAATACCATTTAGCAACAGCTTAGAGTATAAAGAACTTTAAAAGTAATAATTAAACGATAAAGGAACAACTTTATAACATTTATATACGTATATGTATTGTTCAGGGTGGCTGAAAAGTCACTATCTATTTTCATATGATAATTTTCATGACTTTTTATGGTTCTAGAAAAAAATCTAAACATCGATTAATACCATTTATTATGTATAATATCAAATATCGACATATGCACCTGCATTGTCAACACATTTTCTTAATCTAAAAGATCCATTTTGAAAAGATTTTCGGATTAAAATCTTGTGGAATATTACCAAGAATATTTAAAATGGAAACTTCCAATTCATGGAGCGTCTCTGGATTCCTTCTGCAAACCTCTTCTTTTGTTCACGAATCCTCCAACATGATGAAATACAGCTTCGTCTGACCATAAAATGTTATTAAAAAAATTTGGGGATTTTCCTTCCAAGCTAAAATTACTTCACAGAATTCCATGCGGATGTCACAGTCCTCATCAAATAGTTGTTGCACATAATTTGATTTCCAAAGTCTGAAATTCAGAGTTTTCTCAATATTTTATTCACTGCACACCTGGTAAGTCCGCTTTCTCATGCTCCTCGTCTTACTGATTTTTGCGGGCTCCGCTCAACCATAGCCTGAAAGTTGACGTTTTCTTCTCGATTTGCTGTTGACCGCCTTCGGGATCTCTTCCTGTCTTTCACACTGCCACCATTGACTATAAATACTGAAGTAGACTTCTCATTGCCATTATAAAATGTGTCCCTAGTTTTTGGTCTGCCAGGATTGAAAGAGGTCGTAGTTTACACCAATCACCAACAGAGTGTACTACTGTCAACTATTACTTATCCTCTCAAGGAGGGGATAATACAACAGTTGGTGTGGCAGGAAGCAAACATAAGTTGATTATTACTTGCTTTCTGGGGTGAAAATATTTTAAAAGTTAACGTAAATGACTAAAATAAATAGTTGACAGCAGCACAATCTGTCGGTGACCTAATCAAACTACTTCAGTTTTATATTCTAGCATACACTAAATGTGGGACAGCTGGACCATATGGATGGGATGTCTCCTTCAGTATTTATAGTCCATGCTGCCACTTTCAAACAGTTTATTATGGCAATTTGTTATTGTTCTCGCATTAAGAGAGGCATTTCTTCCATTCTGTGCTCACCCACACCTCTGGACCTGAACAAGAGATTGTCATACTTCTTATCGTGAGGCAATTTTTGCCCTTTCCTCAGTATTTAAAACACCAGCCATTATATCAGCAATAATAAGCCTCAATCAGATTATAATATGAACTATCAACAATGGTATTAAATTAGCTTTAATCAGCTGACAATATGACCTAAGAAAACCACAAGGGGTTTTGGTGATTAAAATTTAAAATTAAGTAGGGACTTTCCAGCCACACTTTATATCAATTCACAACTACCATGGTTATTCTATGTCTTTCTTTTACTTTGTAGTTCTACAATCTTCCAAGAACTTGATTCAACTCGAGCCATCTGCAGCCCCCTTATTGACGATCAGTTGAGTTACAATGGTGTTGAGGTAATTAATAGGTTTGTTCTCTTTCATACAAGAAGTATAATTTAGTACCGAAATTAACTGAACAGAGCGCTGATTCACCCCTCATTAAATCACTCTGTAATGAGGAATTAATGAGGCTCCGTTGTTTTCAGTTTGTTCTTACATACTTAGCCCTTCCCTTGAATTATGCGGATTATTTATTACAGTTGATGTTTATTAAGTTTAATTTAAGAATTTGTAATTTTCATAATATTTTTAACGGTATAAAACAATAAAATAAAATGATAATAATTCAGCATATTGATCGTATAAGTAAAAGTACTGTAATGATTTGAATATCACACAAAAATTGTCGGTATAATACATTTAAAAAAGTTTTTGTAGCGTACTATAGTCATTTGAAGTACAATAATGATCAGATGTTTATTAAAAGAGTAGTTTATTATTTGTATTACTATTTTATACGGCGAATAAATAAAATGTAGCAATAATAATATAACAAAAATAAATATAAAGTAGAGTTAAAAATGTATAAAGACTGTATTGAAACATGAGCTGGTGTTTTGTGGTGATGGAATATGACGAGCCTATCAGCTGAGTTCAGGCCATCAGAAACACATTTTACAGTGTCTTCTAATATCAAGCTTACTCAATAATGTTGACACTGAGTTGCTAAATGTCATCATGAATTTATGCATGCATACATTATTATATATATATTATTTAGAAAAGCCTATAGTATGATGTTTATTTATAGTCTATTTATAGGTCATACAATTTTAAGAAGATATTCCTCTACAATGTTTGGAATTCGCCTATAATGTTAGCGGTTTTTGATAAAGGCCATTCATTACCAATGATTTTCAAAATATTGACTGATACACTGTAAATCTGTACGGAAAACCAATGTAACTCTCGCCAGAAACAAAACAGCTCTCCGTTAAACCTGAATTGCTGGCACTTCCAAAATGGTGTGTTATGTATTTACCACTCAAATTGCATACAAAACACAAACTGCAAATCATGAACACAAACAATTAGAAACGCATCAAGCTATAACATATTTTAGAAATCTTGTTAAACGAGAAGTATTTATCATTGGTTTCAACCCATCGAGTTCATGGGATTTCAGTCAAACGAGACATATTGAGATTAATTGATTTATAAGTATATCATATACTTTTACATACTTCAGAAATATAAGTATATACAAATTATTCTGGACAATACTGAGTACAGAAACATCTAAATGACATAGAAGTAAACGAACACATTGACTGCTTTGAGCCAAACTTTTAGACACTCCCCTCCTTGGAGTAGCTAACTCAGATTTAATATTTATTTTAAGAAGTTGGTAGCCCCTTTTTGCCATACTTTGCCTAACCACATAGACTTCAGCTCTGAGCATGGAACGTATCCAGTAAAGCATCCAGTAACGTATCCAGGTTTAATCTTAGTTAATCCTCAATCAGAAATATGTTGTAACAAATGAATATTTAATTTGGAGTTTTTCCTGGTAAAATTAATGTTGATGGCATGTGCCACTGTGTATTAGACTCAGAATTGATGGCTCTACGAAAAACACACGCCATATTTCATCAAAATACTTTTTCCTTTTTAATCAGATCTAAAGTTTTGTATATTACAACTACATAATATAGAAAGATTACCTAAAACACATTTTTGTTTACTTAACTAATTAAAGCGGAATATTACATAGGTTCGCTAAGCACAATAACTCGTCAAAAAATGTATCAATAATGATACTCTTGGGAAAATTAGTACAGTTAATATAATTGCCCCGGATTATATAACTCATATACAAGGAACATCATTTAGCTATTACTCTATAACATTGGTACGAGCATAAATATTTTACAATTTAAATGTATTATAGTTAAATTATGTTAGTTTGATCGGTATGCAATGTAGCAAGGTCCCATGTAGCTTCAACCGTCTGCAGCACTCCTGGTGACGAACTGTTGAGTTACCATGGTGTTGAGATAATTAATAGGTTTGTCCACTTCCAAACAAGAAGCATAATTTAGTGCCCGAATTAGCTGAACAGAGCGCCGATTCACCCCTCATTAAATCACTCTCTAATGAGGCAATAATGAGGCTCCGTTGTTTTCTATTTGTTCTTACATACTGAACCCCTTCCTTAAATCATTACTGATTACTAATTATTTGTTTTAGATTGTAGACGATGTCTAATATTTTTCAATCTCAACAAATATAAGACGCTGTTGTAATTATTTCAAAACTTTGTTTATGTCGCTGCGAATGTTACAACGGTCTGAATATCCGAACTCAGTTTCACACAATGATAATAATTCAGTCACTACGATTTTTATAAACTGCGCTGTTGTAAGTTCTTACTAAATTTCGACAACACGATAAAACATTTTAAACCTCATTTTAAAACGGTTGTTTATAACCTACAAGTCATGTATTTAGACGTAAATACGTTGTAGGTTGTACGTTCTCAATTGCGTATCAGAGAAATCCCATATCCTGCATGCTATTCCTAAATTATTTGACTTTAGAATACACGACGACTAAAACCTAAGATAGTTCTAGAAAGAAGTTAGATAAAAGGCATTCTTGATGGCAATTTCTTATGTACTATACTGTCAACAATAACTGTATATAGTGAGCTAAATACGTGCGATGTATTAACTACCAATACATGCCATAAAACAATTGTTATGACATATATTATATCACTCATAAATTAAGATAATAAACTTTGAGTACAGTTGACATGTTATCAAATATATATATATATATATATATATATATATATATATGTGTGTTTTAATCGAAAATCGTGTGAAATAAGACGGTAACATTCTCATATATTGAAGTTTTATAAGCCTTTCTCCAAAGCTAAATATACTCATGAAGTATGTTTCACCAAAGTATCTATAATAATTGTTATACCAAGTACAAACACTTTGATTTTTTCTAACATATTTCTCATATACCCTTTGTTTTAGTGTCGGGGAAAAATATAATTGGTCTCTTTAAAACGTGAAAATAGCCAAATAATTTTTATTCGAGTCAATTATTTTACCAGAATTCCATGTAACAAATAAAGAATAATTCACAAAGCAGCTTACCCCGAGCAACGGTAAACGGTGTTTGTTTAAATGTGTAACACGACGACGCGACGCACGGCCTGTGTTACAGTGAGATTGGGGTTGACCGCGCTCGTAACTTGTTTTGTTTTTAGCTCAGACTCACGTTATCTGCTCAGAGTGAGGTGGTTTCACTATATGATACACGGCTATAGACAACATTATCTTTAGATTCTTACTTTATTTTAAGGTATTTTCAAGCTTTAACTGGAGTGGAGAAAAGATATTCAGACCATTCGCTATATATTTTTAGATTAATGGTTAGTTTTGACAATTAGTAGCTAAGAATATTTGTTTATTTATTGATTATTTTAATTAATGTATTCTAATATTTAAATTATGTCAGGCATTAGAACAAGAGATAGAACATTGGTTAATTACTCCACCTAGTCACAAAATTAAAAGTCATAGGGAAGTTAAAAAGTGGAGGTCGTGCAACCTTCTGGCCAAGGCCTGTTGTCAGGGTTTTCAGATCGCACTACTCTAAAATGATCTGTCGACTACTTATGTAGCCGGGACCAACGGGGCAATCTGAGTTTCAAAAGTGAACCTTGTGGGTGCTAGGAAGTACTCATTCCTCTCAGCAATGACTGCCTCATAGGGAAGTTGAATCGTGTTTTGTTATAAGTTTACATATTGATTATGTAAATAAACGTGGTTTAATTTCAAACAATTTTTTATAAACCTACTTTTCAGAGGGTAAAAAAAGGTCATTACGTCATCAGTTATGTGATCAACTCTCGTCCAATCAGAGACCTATTTCACCCCCTCAGCAGGTCTATAAATCTATTAGGTAACCATATTATAAGCTTGTTAAATTATCGAAACTATTTATAAAATCGTGAATGTAAGAAACAATTGTTTGTTTAGCTCATTTGTTAACTAACCTCTCAGTCAACTAAACTTTCGCCAACGGAAGCTGGGTTAACCGTACCTCTACAATACGGTATATTTCCTCCGCCAGCCCGAGCTCAGCTTCATGTGTTTGTTGCAGTTAAATGCTAATATTAATTGTACTTATCCACAGCCAGGATCTTTGTTGGAAATGTTTTACCTTAATTTTTTCATTAGTTATTAATAACATATTGGGAAATAAAAATATTACTCAAATATTACTAGCAACAACGTAACAATGAGTTCGCACGCAGTACGCCGACGTGAGAGGAGTGTTTCAATATTTTATGGCTTATTTAGTACCCTAAATAAGCCATAAAAACACTCGAGTCATTTTTGTGAAAATTCGATAGCATCTAATTTGTTTGTGTTCTGATGCACCTGGTTCTATTAGTCTACAGTGAAATGATGACTATGCTAATAGTTTGTCATTTCATAGCATATTCATTGAAAAGCCAAAAATAAAACACCATTCTATTGAAATATGTTGTTTTTTTTTAGTTATGAAGGTAAAATTTGTTCCTTTTTGAATGATTTTAAATGTGTAGTTATTAATTGTGGTAAAGGTTTATTTATTTATTGTTAACTATGATAAAAATTGTTTTTGCCATGGTGGTATTGTGTTAATATTACTAACAGATTATTTTATATACGACATTCAAAAATGTATCCATTTTGAATCCGACTTATATATGGTACACTTTTATAAACCACTGAAACGGCCACATTAGAATTCTCTGTATATGTAATAAATTGCAAATAAGTTTGCCTAATTACCGTATTGACTATTAATTGGCTTGTTAGCCCTTTTATTTATTAACAATTTTGCGAAAGAATTAAAATCAGACTTATTTTTTGAAACTCTTACAAAATAAAATAAAATCCCACAATTCAAACCAAGTAAATTGTATTAATCTCGTAGAAAAAACAGTGATGGATCAGTGGAAATAGGTCATGATTTACGCAGTTCACTTGGCTGGAAATATCAATATTACATTAACGCAACATTATCTGAGAACTGATTACTATTAATTGTGGTTTAACCTGGGTTACTAAATATTTCCCGATCATAAAGTAGAGTACCATGAAGCTTGAGTTCTAGTAAATTCTCCTGTTCATTCTCGACCCCGTGTTGTGTTGCAGTTTAATTAATCACTCAACACCGCAATATTCGTCGCTACAATTAACCGTAGTGGTAATTGAATGTTTAAAAAAGCTTGACAACCACCGCTAATGGTTTGTTGTTCTTGTGTGAAAATGTTCAGAATGTGTGATATTATTTTGAGCGTTTATAAATATACATGATCTACACCAACAACTGAGTATAAACATTAACACGATTTTAGTTTATTTCTGTTGCATAGTTTAGTGTCAAGGCCATTATAACATTTCCTATACAAAATAATGAATCTTAATTAGTTAAATAATTAAAGTTTGTGGTGGTATTTATAAAGAAAAATTAATATTATTATCTGAAACTCGTAGAAACTGATTAAAATATCACAATTCAAACCAAGTAAATTTGACAGGTCTCGTTGAAGAAACAGTGATGGATCAGTGGAAATCTGATATTATATATATTCAGTTCTCTAGACTGTAAATATCCATATTGTGTTGCTTATAACACCACATTATCTGAAAATTAATCAGTGTTAAATGCAGTTCAGCATGTATTACTACAATATTACCCATCATAAAGCAGATACAATGAAGCCTAAGTTGCAACAAATTCTGTCATTCTCGACCACGTTTTGTGTTTCGGTTTATAAGTTGCTCAACACCGCAATATTGGTCGCCACAACTAAACGTAGCGGCAATTGAATTTTTTTTTCAGAAAAATGTTTGACAACAACCGCAAATGGTTTGCTGTTGAGTGAAAACGGTCAGAATATATGATTACATCAATAACTGAGTACTAACCCTAATGCAACTTTAGTTTAAATTCGTTATGTAATTTAGAGGTTTTTTGTAAATTACTTGGCAACAAATTATTGTTTATTAACTTGTGAAACAAAGTGTGTGTAGCGGTATTTATTTATTTACTAACTAAATTATCAATTTAAATTTTGGGATAGTCATAAGTGCGGAAGTAATCGGAAAGGTGCTAAAACGTTCAGTCAAGGACTGAGGCACTAGGCAATACCAGTAACCAGTTGGAATACCAAGTGGAACTAAGGCAATACCAATAACTTTGCACAATTTCGTTTACTAATTTTTAAATTTTAAGTTATGATAAAAAGGTATCCTTCCTATATAGGTTGTAAACACTTTACCGCTAATCCGGCTATTTAACAAAGTTGTTTATTTATTTATATATTTTTACAATAATTTTCTTTTGTAACTTCGTATCGTGATATTATGAATGTCAACTAAAAACTAAAAACCTAACTAATATAAATATTAATTTTGGAATACAAGAAAGGCTGCACGGTGTACGGTTTATCTTATGAGCAACTCCATTTTTAATTAGTCTTATGTGATTTTAAAAAAAGGATCTTCAAAAGTTCAAAATTAAAAGTAATATAAAAGATTAGTTTATCTTCACAGTGACACGATTTTTTACAAAACTATTAAAAATTGTAATTCGCCATATGGTAAGATAATGATAATTACACTTATAAATTTGGAACTTTAAATCCTTAGATTTACGGTCCAGAAATTCACGTAGAATGGAATCAGCTTTATCATAGCCTTACAATAACAATAAAATTTTGTTCGTTGGCGTTTTTGTTTTTGCTCAAAGTGATAAGCTGTAAAAGTAATTACATAAAATGCCTTTTACCACCCCTAAGTTTTAATTGCTTGTTTACAAGAGGGGATCCAATTCCTTAACGCATACATCACCCCCCAATGACACCAACCCCCTCCACCACCACTGTTAACACCCCCCCCCCCACGCGCCTCTTCACCACTGTTATCATGGCGACTAGGCGGGACACGTAGCAGTCTAATGAATAGTATTAAGTAAGTAGTCACTTGGTGTATTAGGTACATTTTTCTTTAGATTCCAAAACAGTCAGCTAAATCTTAATATTGTTTATTTAAAAAGTTTGTTTGGGCGGTTAACACAGTGACCAATGGTGAATTGCTTGCTGGCCAGAGCAATTTCACTAATTCCTGTTTTTGTAAAAATGTTAATAAATTCAAATAGTGAAGTAAACATATCAATATCTATATTTCTTGTGTCTGAGACAGTTTAAATATAGTAGGAAACAAAATTTTAAAAACGGGTTTTATTAAAAAGTGAACAAAGAAAATTAAAGTAAAACAGAAATTTCAAAACTATTGACTTACTATAAGCACATATTTTTGTCAGAAAAAAATGGGTAAATACTAAATCTGGGCAGTTCAATTTCCTTGGAAGAAATTTATAACACTCATAAAAAATATACTTATAGGCCTACTTATGTCTAGAATAATCATAAATTTGTACTTAATTTGACATACATATTAAAATAAACTCCATCACCACAAAACAACTAGATAAGACCCTTGTTTTCTTGAAGATAGTGATACTACAAATAGAATAGTATCATTACAAAATACAAAATTATACTTTAAAAAAATATAGGTTAACATGCTGATCATCTTTTAAGGACAACGGTAGAACCTTACACCGAGAGAACGGTACAACTACTATGAGAGAACAATTGTGTTGTTTTAAAGTCGTTTGAGTGGACACTGTACAAAGGAACATACAGCAATTACCTTCTGACATACAGTTGTATCAAATGCTGTTGTATAAAATTGCATAATCAAAGAAACTAAAGTATTTTAAACTATTAAAAAAGTTAATTTTACTAATGTTAAAATGTTTAAAAAAGCTTTTAATTTTAACAGTTAAAAAATTTAATGTATATCTTATTGTAATAAAACCTGAACTCTACGTTATTGAGTAGCCTTACTATCTGGTATATTGATAAATATTATGAACTGGCTGGACATCTTAGTCGTTAGAGACGTTAACTCGTAATCTGAAGATTGCCTGGTCGATCCAAGTTGAATCTAAATAATACCACCGTCGCAGCAAACCTGCGTACTTAGCGAATTTCCAATGCATATATATATGTCTCACTACTACATAAAGCCAATTACCAAGTTTCACAAAAATACATTCATAAACTAGTGATATAAACATTTTATTTATTCTCCATAAGAATAACAATAGGGTTGAGGACGCAGGTTTGCTGCAACGAGAAAGATAAGTAACGTGTTTTTTGCAATTATCAATATAACTGAGCCAGGTGAAGCTACATACCAAGTTCTATTAATTTAGGTTCATAATTAAGGGAGATATGCAATTTTATTTATTCTCCATATAAATAACATGGGGGCCGAGTATGCAGGTTTGCTGCTACGAGGACCAAACAAAAAACTTGTTTTTGTGCTAATATCAATATACCACAACTAGTTGAAGCCATATACCAAGTTTCATCAATATAGATTCATAAATAATCGAGATATGAAATTTTATTTATTCTCCATAAGGATAACATTGGACAACGTACTTTGAATATCTCTGCAATGGTTGGACGTAGAACAACAATTAAACCACCAAAATGTTTGTTTTGTTGAGCTAAACATATTAATAAAAAGAAATGTGAGGTTTTTAGTTAAATTATCTGGGATAAATCTAAAAACCTTTATCCCCAAGATTAAGATGGGACACTTTTTTTTGAATTTTTTCCGCCACTTAACCTACGTTAATGATTCAAAATATTAATTTTTTTAATCTCTATAAAATGGCTATAACCAAAATTGAGTGTTTTTAACATTTTGGGGTAAAATTTGCGAAAAATTTATTTTCAGGAAATTGTAAACCCCCATAAAACCCCCTTCTCATAATCCGATCGATCTGGTTTTCGAACTTAGAGTCATAAATGCTACTCTCCACATGTGTGCCAAATTTCATCAAAATCGGGCGTTTCTTTCAAAAGTTATCGCGGTAACGGACATATATATATATATATATATATATATATATATATATATATATATTTATATATTTATATATATGTCTCACCACTACATAAAGCCAATTAGCAAGTTTCACAAAAATACATTCATAAAAAAGTGATATAAACATTTGATTTATTCTCCATAAGAATAACAATAGGGTTGAGGACGCAGTTTTGCTGCAATGAGAAAGATAAATTATGCCTGCTAAATTATGTATATATATATATATATATACATTTGTATAAATTTGAAAGAATAGTGTTTTTGTTTTTGGCATCTGCGGACCTCAAAACGAAAAGTTATCTTGGTCTCGGGCTTAAGTTTTACCATGCCACCTACGGTAATAGCTTCTTCCCTATGGGGAAAACTCGCTTAAAGTGTTGAAGGTTCGAACAAGACCCAGATGTCATTTAATTAATGATGCTCTCTCACAAAAGGTCGACGTTAGATGGTAGCAAGACCAGGGTTTGGACCGTTCCCTATCTACATTTTTAAAAATTCCATTGGCGTTTAAAGACACAATACATATTTTTGGTAATAAGTTTACTTTATTTCAGTGTTTAGTCTTGAACTGGGAGTAGTTTTCAAATACTTTAATTTTATCGCCTTATATAAGGAAAACTAACCTACAGATTTAATTTAACGATTTATAATAAGTGAGACCGAATTTTCATTTTCATGTGGGTAAGATTATTTGGTAGGTACCTGAAGCAATGTAAATGAACGAATTTCAATCGAATCTGTTAAAACAAATTTTAAGAGATTTATAATTTGTTTAAATACAAAATTCGGGAAAAATAAAACTGAGTCATTTACCTTAACAGAGTTTTATAAAATCGGACAATGAAGGTTTATAGTTCCAGTAAAAACAAAAAGATAAAGAAAGAATTTAAATTATCTATTCGTTGGGCCCAAAATCCACCACCACAAGGGCATTAACTGTTGTAATCAGAAGAGGCTGATCGTTTTTAGTGGCTCGTAGCATCTCACTTACTGAAATTATTGCGTAAAGGGGTTTATTAGTCTTTCTTAAATGTGTAAGTGAAAACTGTTTATTTATTAATTCATCTACATATTGGCAAAGTAAAATGCTTATAATAACGTACAAGCAGAACTGCATAATGAAATTGATGTAATTTATGCATAATTATAAAAATTGTATCAACGATAAAAATAGGGAAACTGTAATTTATGCATAATTATAACAATTGTATCAATAATAACAATACGGAAACTAACATTAAATAACAATGCAACTACAAGAGTAAATGTAGGACCAAAATAACAAATGGTAATAATTATCCCAAAAAAGAAACGAGTTTGCACGCAGCACGCTGACGTGAGGGAAGTGAATTTCCACATAAAAACTTTTAAAATTCAAAATCAGTGTAAAAACATACATTTGTACAATTTTTATCAAAATCTGAAAACTTTGATTTTTTGGCTGTTCTGATATTCCTGGTTCCATTTACTTGCAAAGCTGGGAATACAATTTTGCGCATTATAAGGTTAGGAGAAGGTCCAGACAGGCTTGAAAGTAAGCGTGAGGTTGCTGGGGGTAATAAAAGTACTCTAACAAAGGAATAACAGGCTTTTCTAGTGTAAAACCTCCATAAGACAACGTACTGTGTTTAGCCGATACACATTTTCTTTAATAACTCGGTAAATATTTATGCTAGAATGACGAGAGAGGGCTTAGAACTTTCGCCTTTCTAATTCCCATCTTTTTACATGCATTAATTTTACATCTGGGGCTTTTCTGACCCTTTTTGGGCCCAAAAACTAGAAATTTGAAAGATTAATCCCCAAAAAATGGGTTTAGAGTTTTCCGATTGTTTTGCCCAACGAACTTGTCCAACAGATTATAGAAAGGAACGTCCCTACCAAATTTGAAGTAAATCGGACAAAAAATGCGACCGCTAGAGTGCATACACATATATATATATGTCTATATATATATTATATATATAAAATTTTGAACGACCCCTCAAAACGTGTTCAGGGGGTCACGTTAGGAACTTCTGTGGTGGTCCCGGGCTTAAGTTTCACCGTGCGGGTCATGCTAATAGTTCACTTTCCAAAGGAAATTCACTAATAACTATAACTAGCAAACCATATGTTTGTATCTTTAATCCCAGCTGTTCCGCTTCTTTTGTTTTGATTTGCTGTCCAATGTCAATTAAATGGGCAAAAACCGTACTTTGAGGGCTTCCCAAGGGTTTCTAGTTCCACGCACTGACTTGAGACCCCCAAAAGGCACATCTAGTTGTTAAGGGCTTTCAAACGACACGTAAATCATCAAAATCGACCCAGTAGTTTGGCCATAATCTTCTGCACAAAAATCGCCTTATTCTTTTAATATAATGATAGTGTAAAACTAGAGAGTCAGTTGAACTTCATGAGTCTAGCTAATTAGTAATCTTGCTCCTAAAAAAGACAATGACCCGAGAAATAGTTGACCCTTAACAACATATTGTTCCGTCCAGTGTTGAAACCTTTACTGATGATGTTATTTAAAATATATTACATTGCATTGTTTAAAGTAATTGTATTACTACATTTGTACACTAGACTAACACCTATCATGACTGCCCTAACATAGTTAAACGAGTTCGCACGCAGCACGCTGACGTGAAGGAAGTGAATTTCCACATAAAAAACATTTAAAACTTAAAATCAGTGTAAATCATACATTTATTCCAATTTTTATTGAAATCTGAAAACATTGGTTTTTAGGCTGTTCCGATGCTCCTGGTTTCATTTACCTGCAATGCTGGGGATACAAGTTTGTGCATTATAAGGTTAGGAGAAGGTCCAGTCAGGCTTTAAAGTAGGCGTGAGGTTGCTGGGGATGATAAAAGTACACCAACAATTGAATAACAGGCTTTTCCAATGTAATACCCCCATATCAGACAACGTACTGTGTATGGTCAATACACATTTCCTTCTATAACTTGGTAAATATTTATGCAAGAATGACGGGAGAGGGCTTAAAAGTTTCGCCTCACTAATTTCCATATTTATACATGGATTAATTTTACATCCGGGGCTTTTATGACCCTTTTTGGGCCCAAAAACTCAAAATTTGAAAGATTAATCCCCAAAAAAGGGGTTTAAAGTTTTCCGATTGTTTTGCCCAACGAACTTGTCCAACTGATTATAGAAAGGAACGTCCCTACCAAATTTGAAGTAAATCGGACAAAAAATGTGACCGATAGAGTGCATACACACACACATATATATATATATATATATATATATATATATATATATATATATATATACAATTTTGAACGACCCCCCAAAACGTGTTCAGGGGGTCACGGTAGGAACTTCTATGGTGGTCCCGGGCTTAATTTTCACCGTGTGGGTCATGCTGATAGTTCACTTTCCAAAGGAAATTCACGAATATGTCAAATGTCGAGTGTTAAATCAACATTACTTTTTATTCAGGAGTATAATGGCTTGGTAATAACAAATTTATTTTGGTTATCAAAAGTTATTTTGGGAACCGCTAACTCGGTGTAATCTGTTTTGACAAGTGTTTGAATACAAATTACATCATTGTCCAGCACTATGGGAGGGGGTGGGGGAGGGTTGGGAGAGGGTGGGGGATGGTGGGGAGGCTACATGGGTAAGGGGATCATTTAGTTTCTATCGTGTAAGATACCCTGTTACAGTTAAAATTGGACCGTAAGAGTTCAACAATCCAATGAATGTTGAAGACTAATTTATGTTATTAATAGTTGATGTACCCTTTCTTCGCACAGGTTAGAAAAGTTGAGGTCTTGAAACAGCTGTTCTTGCTCCTGCTCTTTAAGCTGTCAAATAGTATCCACAGCTGTCCGCATTACAGTTTCTGAATGCTTACTTTATTCTGAAATGTAAACATTGAAACTTAGGACGTTCACGGGGCGTAGACCGAGAGGATTTTTAAGGAAGTGAATAGGCCTATGTGTAGCACGGGTTCAAGATCTACCTTTGTGTTTTTCAGCCCAGTCGGTTCAATAGTTTTTCCGTTTGCCCAGAACATTAGACACACAGACAGACAGACAGAAACCACCTCTTCTTTATAATATATATAGGATATAGATTAAAAAATATGATGGATGTTTTAAAAAAATTGTTTGAGACTGAAATTCAGCACGATAATGATTTAATCGTCTTCTGCAATCAATAATGGTTTGATATATTTATACTTCTATTTTGTTAATAAATATTATGATGAGCTAATATCGTAATAATGTTATTAATATTACCAGTGATTACGTATTTTATTTTCTCTAACATTTTTATGCCAAAATATTTGTAATAAAATTCCAAACTTTACTTTATATAATCAATACATATTAGAAATAGCTTTATAAGTTTATAACGACTTCACCATTTTCAGTGAAAGCCAAAATTTTCATGTATGTGACAGTATTATTAAGTATGCTAGCCATTAATTAACGTTGCATGAACCTTCACCCAAATTTATTGGGCCAAAAATATTTAATAAAACTGCAAAATATTTGAACTTATCTCTTTCTTATTAAAATGGAAAAATATTGAATAATAGTTGTTAACAATGAAATTTTCCTATTAGGATTAAACTTATTGTGAGGTGGTGTTATATGACAGGTAGATTGGGCTATATGACTTGTAAAACGAGTTCGCACGCAGCACGCTGACGTGAGGGAAGTGAATATCCGCATACAAACTTTTAAAACTCAAAATCAGTGTAAAAACATACATTTATTCCAATTTTTATTGAAATCTGAAAACAGTGATTTTTGGCTGTTCTGATGCTCCTGGTTTCATTTACCTGCAAAGCTGGAATATAATTTTGCGTATTGTAATGTTAGGAGAAGGTCCAGACAGGCTTGAAAATAGGCGTGAGGTTTCTGGGGATGATAAAAGTACTCTAACAAAGGAATAACAAGCTTTTCTAGTGTAAAACCCCTATAAGGCAACGTAGTGTGTTTAGTCGAAACACACTTTCTTTAATAACTCGGTAAATAATTATGCTAAAATGACGAGAGAGGGCTTAAAACTTTCGCCTCACTAATTCCCATCTCTCTACATGCATTTATTTTACATACGGGACTTTTCTGACCCTCTTTGGGCCCAAAAACACAACATTTTAAAGATTAATCCCCAAAAAAGGGGTTTAGAGTTTTCCGATTGTTTTGCCAAACGAACTTGTCCAACTGATTACTGAAAGGAACGTATCTACCAAATTTGAAGTTAATTGGACAAAACATGCGACCGCTAGAGTTCAAACACACACACACATATATATATAATTTTGAACGATCCCCCGAAACGTGTTCAGGGGGTCACGTTAGGAACTTCTATGGTGGTCCCGGGCTTAAGTTTCACCGAGCGGGTCATGCTAATAGTTCAATTTCCAAGGGAAATTCACTGGCAACAATATGTGTTTTATTTTACCAACAAATGTCCTGTCTAAGTTTGTTTTAATGACTTTCTGTTAAGGAATAAATAAACATATATGCTTAGCCAAGGCTTTTTTATGCATAATTTTGTTAAGAAATGAATGAAAATAAAAATATAAATTGAGTGCTCTAAAAATAACGTCTCCTGTCAATGCAATGCCCGTCGTCAGTAAAGTGACGTGAAGTGTCACGTGATTTTTCTGATCGATTCTGAGTTTTAATAACCTCATTTGTTCTGTGGAAACACGGAGCGAGAGAGGGTAGAGGCCTCTTGATACTGTAATCGACTTATGCGCTGTTTCACTTTTTAATTAAAAGTCATATGAACATTGTACATATGACGCCATTGACCTTTGTACGTTGCTTGCAAATCTGTAAACGTAAAACACATAAGGCGAGTAATAAACACAAGTACAGACTAATAGAAGAAGTGGTGACAATTACCCTGATGATGAGCTATGCAATCAACTCGAAACGTCGGTAGCTGAACAGCAACCGTCTAATTCACGGTGTGACCCAGTAATTGAAAACTATAGTGATTTATGGAATTGTGGAAGTTTACAGCCTAAAAACGAAAATTGACATACACCTTCTACCTTTTAACTCTCTACATGTAGAATATGAATGTTGAGAAGGCTTCTATTAAACTAATCTTTCATAAGTGTTTATCCAATTCCTTTTCTTGGAGGGGCATTACAGAGTCATTTGCTATATACTTATGAGTTGTCTGTACAAATTTTAAACTTGTATAAAACTATGTTTTAATGTATGTGCTGTTCTTAAAGAATATGTCAATAAAGATCATTTTTTTATTGCCTATTGTTTAAACAGTGTTTTTAGGGGAACATTCCTCCCCTCCATACCCATCACCAAGGTTAGTTGGCAACATGCTCCAAATATCCTCTATTTCACAATGTTAGCTTAACCTATATCCCAAGTTTGAATTGTTTTACCTTTAACTGAAAATTCCAGCTTCCTCTGTTACGACTAGGTGGTAGAGTAACGATGAAAGAGACAAATTCACTCAGTTTATGAGCACTTTTTCAATAGTGATGAATAATTTTATTTATATTTAATAATTTGAGACCAAACAAAATTTAGGAAGCTTTTAAGCTTTAGAATTTTTTCTTAGATTATTCAGGTATGCGGATAGCGTAATCTTTTTTAATACTAAAATATGCCAAATTTTAATCAAGACCATTACAACCAATTTTAAGAAATATTGATTTTCTTATTTTACAGCGAATGGCCCTAATAATCCTTCTACAAATATAAATAAATAAATAACGCCTGCAAATTCGGCAGGAGTATACATGCATTGTACGAAATTTCATAATAACCAGGGTATTAATTTGTCTCTAGGTATTTACACAATCAAATAGGCAGACAGACATAACCTCGAAAGACACCTTTTAATGTTCAAGGATTATCAAAAGACAATTTCACCAGCAACTCAGATTCGATAATTTTGGCAATTTTGGTATTTTCTTCATATATTAGAATAGGAGAGAAGGGGTAAAATGTTGCTCACTTATAAAATGGGTAAGTAAAACATTCGTGTTTGTTTTAAATGTTAAGACTATTATTCGTATTAACTTACCTTTTTCCCCCCTAGATAACAGCTCCGTGAGGGTCGGTTGAAAAGGGGTCAACCAAACTGTGGATAGAGGGAGCAAGTAAATTTTAAAACCTCTTAAACCTCTTAACCTCTTTAACCTCTTTAACCTCTTAAAGAAATAGGAAACCTTTTCTTACAAAAATGTCATGACCCTTATGACGGTGTGCATCGGATATGACTCGGTACACAAAGGAGCGGCAAAGATCCATTAGGGTTAATATTATGGGATATTTAGTTAATATCATCAAAGATTATCTTAATCTATGATATCATATTTCACCATGTGTATTGATGGTTCTGCGTTCTGTGGGCCCGGACGTGAGGGTTTAATAGGGGACTCCAGTCAGGAAATATTACAAAAAGAAAAGATTATAAAAGAAAAAGGTAAGAAAAGCTTTGATTTTGAGATTTTCATTTGTGTAGAAAGATATCACATTTTCAACATTTAAGAACTTTGTAAATAACTGGCTTCTAAAGAATCCGTTTTATACAACTAAAGCATTTTTAGATGTACCTAAATTAGTTGAAATGCAATTTTTGATAAACAAAATTAATTGAATATTTCTTTTGTCTGAATATTCCTCTGATTATCCTCAACTGATTCTCTTTGCTGATCCTCAGGTCTGTGTTTATGCCAGAGAGGACAGAGTAGAATAGAGTGGACACTGGGGGCTCGCCGGTGAGCGAGCCCCCAGTAGGTTTGTCTGCTAGCCGCTCAAGATGGCGGCTACTCGGCCGTGACCTTGGCCATTTAACCAACTATTTGATATTTTAAACTCTCGGATTTTTAATGCCAATTACTCTGATAAGGCTTTGTTGTCATCATACTTTGCCATATCTAAAGACTTCCTGCTAAAGGCAAAAACCTACATTTTTGGCCTAAAGGACAAACATGGCTCACTTATTCTAAAAAAAGTCAAAGAAAAATAGGGTTTTTGGGATTTTGTATTTGTATAAAATACAAAATCGTGACTTTAGCCATGTACGATGGATATGTAGTAAATGTTTTTTTTGCAAACATCCTTTTCTCTCTACAAAATAAGCCAAGACTACATTGAAATGCTATTTGGCTACAGTTTGGAGCTAAAAAATGCGCAAACAATGAGTGGAAATGCTGATGTGCATCAAAGACTGGTATTGTGACAAGTAGCTTAAATAATGTCAAAATAAGGGTGGGCTAGTTCAACCGTAAATTTGTTTAATTTGTGAAGTTGTTTTTAGAAGGGTTTTTAAAATGCACGGTACTTGTGAAAAAACTCAGCACTGAAAAGATGACTCAAGACTCGGTCTTAAAGTGTGTAGGTAAAACCATTTTTAGTGAATCATATGCAGATCGTTTGAATAGTGGGGAACCTGAACTTTGCCATTTTTTGTTGTTAATAAAGTCAGTTTCACAAAAGTTTCTAAATTTACGGTTTAAGTACTACACTTAAACCGTAGTAAAAAGTTCAATGAGAAAATGCATTTTTCAAAAGTGAGAACCCATCTTACAAAGACGATTACTTTTATGGGATATTAAACACGTTGTGCATTGTAATAAAGGCATTTCACTCTGAGTATTGAAATTGATTAATGCATTAAATAACTCCAAAATGAACACTGAACGTTTATAATTATTGTAAAAAAATTGTTGAGCAATCAATTCCAAAATATACGGTATTTTAAGGAGATACGAATTTAGAACATTTGTTTTACAGTTACCCAATTAAATGTTTTGTTGATTTTTATGCTAAAATAAACCTAATTGCACGGCATTTTAAATAGGATAATATTACAAAATATATTTTAAACAGTTATACAACAATCTAAATTAACAAAACTATTTACAAAAATAATAAAATACTTCTACATAACATACACCGTTAACTAACAAAATCACTCCTTGCAATAATAGTAGGCTATTATTTCAGATAGTTATAGATAAATAATGAGATATACGATTCCTAAGTAACTACTAACGATAGGTGAAAATAGCTTTCTGATATGAACAATTTAACTCTTTGGCAACATATCTCAACAGATATTTTTTTCTCTGACCAAACAACAAAGATTTTCCTCGCATGTCGAAAATTTCATGTTTGTTTGTTTTTGAATTCAATTTATGTTTCAGAAAAACATTTTTCCAATTCGGAAGTGTCAAGTTTTATTCATTTAAAGCACACTGTTGTCTTCAACGATGTTTGTTCCTTTTAACTGTGAAGTTTCATAATTTTTGAACGATGTTTAGAGGTGTAACTGACGTGATATGTTAAGCGAGACAAGAGCAGCGGTCTTGCCGGATTTTGACCGCTGAAGGCGGCCTCTACCGGCCTCACTGCCCCGTATGCATTCAGTAGATAGGCAAAGCCACTCTATACTCTGTCCTCTCTGTGTTTAAGCTAGTTTAAGACCTTAGCCTGCATTATACTACATTTTTTGACGTTGCCTATTTCACTGAGAGCAATGGTAATAAAATTCCTTATTTCGTATTTGGCGTTTCTACCTGCTATCGCCACAAGGCCAGTGTTAACCTTCGAAAACCATCCTCCTCAACAGATTATCTGAAATATTTGATTTATAGTTAATTTTAAGAGCAAAAACCTACCTAGTGATTTCAGTGTGTTAGTTTCCGATATAACAAATAATCCCAAATGATAATGGTTCAATACAATTCCAAAATATTCAATATTTACAATTGTATCGCCATTCTAAGCACTGAAATCGCTAGGCAATTTGTGTTCTTTGAAATTAACCATGAATCGACTACATCGATTAATCCGTTGAGGAGGGAAGGGCTTTGAAAGTTAACATCGGCAAAATTGGAAAAGCAGTATAACCATAACCGCGAATTGTTGCATAATTGAATCTGAAGCGGTCATGTTGGGGACACGACAAGTGGGTCCTCCCAGACAGTCGAACAGGTTACTATGTAACAAAGATATCACAGCTTGCGTCACTGAAGTATAGAGTGGTTCGTAACTGAGGTACCATTACACCGATAAACGCAACCTCATTGCTATTCATTCTCCGTGACCTACAATCCAGATATTCTTTCGTTGCTAGTAGTACTTTTCACTGATTGTAGGTGAGTAGTAAAGTAACAAAGGGAGACTTTCTACCAGCCTTACGATACGTCCAGAGTGCACGCCGATTCAGATTCCGATTCAGATTCAGTTTCCCGGTGCGTGTTTCATCTGAGTCAGATATCTTGGTGGTGGCCACAGTGGAGGCAAGAAATACGTCGCTGACTCGGGAAGCAGGGATAGGGTCAGAAAGGTGTTGTGAAGTTACAGCCAGAGAAAAAAGGTGTTCATGATATTAATAAGTGTAGGGGTGAATTTGGTGAATACCATACTCTTTTCCCTCAGCTAAGAAAATACAGAGTACGATTCTTTGAAAATTGTAGAATGGAACCGACGGTGGACTGTTTCTTCTACGGTAACTAAAGTTTGAGAAAGAAATTACTCATAGAAAAGCTGTAAAATTGCAATAAAATATAATGTAGCTTAGACGTTGTATATGTACAGGCACCACATGTAATAGATCATGTATTTATTGCATATTCATGGTGTTGTAGCCAGTTATAGCAGAGTCGTACGAGCACTATCTGAAACGGAATCTGAAACCAGAATGAAGAATTCATTCCGGTTAGCAGATACCTGCGCGCGGGCTCGGCTTCCGGCGGCCACTATGGCCACGTCCGTTAAAATACAAGTGCCATTCCTGCCGTCGAAAATCTGAATCGGAAACGGAATCTGAATCGGCCTGCACTCTGGACGTACCGTTAGTCGTGTTACTTGTTATAAATTGTAAATATTGGTTAAATTAGTATCAATAGTAACGCATAGTAATTTCTTTATTACCATCCAGTCCTTCATAGGATAATTCACTTCAACTATCAGAGATCGGTGAATGTATCTTGGTCTAATGCGATGGATGTGGACAGGCTGATGCGTATTTAAGTAAGAGTATTTGATTCAAATATTCCTGAACATGAAAATATTATTCCATTACAACAATGTTATTCTTTACATTGCGGTCTCTCGAATTTTCCTAAAGTTTATTTTTATACCAACCAAGGTTCTCTATTGGTTTCAACGGCAGGGGTTGATGATGGGGAATGGGCGGTCCAGAATCCAATCACATCGGCGTGACGTCACGGCCTAATTGTGTTCATCACAAGTTGATTAAAACTTGCAGACACCACTGACTCCGCCGTCGACAGCCTGAATGTTTGATAACTCTGTTTTGGGTTACACGGACACTAATAAATTGTAATAGATAGTGTTACAAATAGTGAAATCGTTATGATAACAACAAAATGTATATAGATGTTTGAATGTATTGTTGGAGAATGTATTGTTGAAGTTTTTAAATTCAACTTTACTTTTAACTACAATATTTCATATAAAATAGATATTAGTCGATTTTACAAGATACAATCTTGTGTTGAAATGTATAAAACTTTATATGGGCAAAATCAAGTGGTAACAATCTAATTTTATGCGAAAATGTCAGGTTTTAAAAATCATATAAACAAGTTTGTACTTTGTGTTTATTTCAACGTTAATATGCATTCCACTTTTAGATTAAAATTAATCAGTAAAACAGCCATATTGGGTAATGTATTAGTTTACATAACAAAATAACAACTACAACAGTTTAAGAAGGTTGAGAAGAGCTTAAGTAAACCCTAAAAATTTACCATACAGGTACTGAATAATTGAAACCCATAAAATCCGAAAACAATTTTCTTGAAAAGGTTCTTGTAATCAAAATTGTTTAAATCCCTCAATTTTTTTATATTATAATATGTACGCGTTTCTGATGCAAAGAACATATTTACATAATCGACTAACTCATATCTACGAGGTCCTTTATTATATTTCACGTAGCATATAAACAAAACAAAACACATAAAACATTTTTTATATAAGAAAAGTTGTAATCATGAGGTTCTTTAAAAAAAATTGTACACAAATATTTGTGACCTAATTATCCGTTTGACAACAATTTATTACGAAGTTTTCGCCAACTACATAATAAAGTTCAGAATTGTATAAATAGATTATTAACATATTTTCGTGGTCTCTTACTATTGGTGCGTAGCAATAGTAGCAAACCAAATAAAATTATTCTGTAATGGGTATTGTGCTGAGTGCAGTATTACTAAAACCAACTTTATCGCTTCACTGTGTGCTTGGTGCAGCAAACCTTTAAAGACGTTGTCAGCGCCGGAGCAACAAGTCTGCAACTTGATATTGGAAATGTTGTCGAGGGAATCAAGTTGTTGAAACAAGACATCTCCAGTGTTCTACTTTTCATCCTATCTTATAAACTTTGCAGTTTGCATGGTTGTTTCCTAAATTATTGTTGAGATGTAAGATGTCAAGTTTTGTAGCTTTTAGGATGATATCAGTGGTATAAGAATGTAGCATAGTTTTTTTTTTTTTTTTTTTTTTTAAATAATCAATCACGCATTTTATTTAAACGCAGTTGTTTATAATAAAATTTGATCCCATCAGCGTACTTAGTTAACAATACTGTTTAACTAAAACATTGGGTTTTAACCTTTTTGAAGAGAAAACGGAAGTCTGATTAATGTACAGGGTGTATAAGAAATACACCAAAAACCTTTGGGATATTGTTCCTGAGGTCAATAAAACAAAATATTTACTATAAGTATATAGCCTATCGTTTCCGTCTGTCAGTCTGTATGTGATTTTTGCAAAAGAATTCATAATTTACAAACCGCTTTAGATATGTTTTCCAAACTTACAACGAATATTGATGGGTATGAGGTATATTTCCTTATGAAGTTTTGGTTTTCCAACCTTAACCGTTTCAAGATGGTGGCCATTTTAATTATTCGTTAAACAATAACTCCGAAATCGGCGCGAAGCGCACGCGGGCGGCACGGCAGTGTTGTGACCTGAACACTTAAACAATCACAGCTCAATCATTTTTCATAAGGTTAGAAAACCAAAACTTCAAAGGGCAATAGACCTTATATCCATCAATATTCGTTGTAAGTTTGGAAAATATATCTTAAGCGGTTAGTAAATTATAAATTATGAATTGCATAAAAATGTCTTACAGACTGACAGACGGAAAACGAAGCTAGAATAGCTAGATAGGCTATATACTTATATGTCATTTTTTGTTCGTTTTAACCTCAGGAACAATGTTCAAAAGTTTGTCGGTGTATTTCAGATTCACCCTGTAGACAGTTTGAATCAGCAAAAATATTATTTTAAACTGTATCAATGTTTAAAAAAATAGGAAAATATTATGAAAATGTAACAACTTTTTGAAGTCTCTCATCTGAAGTGGGTGATCCGATGGTAATTCGATCAATGAGGTCAAATCATACTAGTGAAAGTGTGGTTGTTCCAAGGAACAATATAGTTTTAAAATATCCCAATGTAATTGTCTTGATTTACAAAAACGTCATATCATGCAATGTTACCCATTTTGTAAAAACACACATAAATAACCATCTATCATATCCGGCTATTATGTAAGATACAGGCTCATACTTATTTTCATACCATCCTTACCAACAGCCAAGAAGTTTTTTATCCACATTTTAAAGAATTTTGGAAAGAAAAACTATTACCTAGTTGTTTTTTAAATCATAATACAGAGAGGATTTAGAATAAACAAAAACAGATGGTTGACAAATTCAATATTTATTTATATGATGTAAGAAAATAAGAAAGAAGAAAAATAAGTTCAATAATTTAGTTAGGAAATATCAAGGTCTATAAGGCAAAAATTAAGTATGGAAAAGAAAACTTGAATAAAAAATCAAAGTGAAAAAAATTGGGAAATGAAAGGGACGTGTGTTGTGCCCAGTCTAGTTACTGTTTTTATCTTTAACCATGTCATCCTCTTCATTAACTAAACTTTCTTTAACTAAAGTGAACAACGATTCTCTCACTGGGTCTGATGACGATCGGCGTGACCGGTCGAAATCGATTGCCTTGGACTATATTTTAAATACCATTTTCCGTTTTATAAGCGACCATGTTATAATTGAAAATATATTTTGAAGTAGGCCTATTATAATAAATAATTAAAATCTTGAGAGAGATAATTATTAAATAATCCTATTTTCAAAACATTGCTATGGTAATACGTTGATTGGCCGGAATTGTGTTGGTGTTTGGTGTAGGAGCCTCGCATCTCGGCCCGGGTGGTGGAATACAAATTACTTGTTTGACCATCGAAGCGTAACTATTGGTAGAGCAGGGGGCGGGGGGGTGAAAAGGGTTGAAGGGGGATAATGAGCTATGAATGCTTAGGTTATAATTAAGACATCTTTAGTCACATTTTTCTTACATTATGATAGATCAAGTTTTCCAAATAATTGATTACACTGTAATAATAATAGTTTAAGTCACAACAGCAAATCGATCAACTTTAGCACGCAGTCTGTCTTATAGTTTTAATTAATCTTATAGACATCCCTGTAACAGATTTACGACAATTCTTAACCTAACAATTACTATACCTCCCAATTTTTTCCAACAGAAAAACGTTATTTAATTAAAATATAATAAGAATATAAAAACATATTAAAGGTAAATTTCAGAGAGTAAAAGAGTGTCCTTAAGTCATACCTAATGAAATACTGCATCAGTTCTTTTATTTGATTTTACAATGTATTTGCATTTTGTTTGTAACTCTAGAGATTTATGTAAAATGTATTTTTATTCCTAATAAAGAGGCATATACAACATATCACAATTAGAAGTTAAACTAAATCAACCTCAAGATGATTTTAATAAGCACTCATTTACCCTAACAAAATTCCAGCATCTTTTTATTACAAAATTACAGCATCCTTTTTTATTTGGTACAATTTGTTATACTTAATAATTTTATTACGATTTTGAAGATTTTATACATTAATTTAATAAACGTTAAAATATTCTCTATTTATTACATCTTATACTATGTGGGCTCCGAAATAAATCATTGAACCCAGATAACAACAATATAACTAATAAATGGTTAAAATTGCTATTGATACTATGTATAGGTGGAGAATGTAAAAATAGTTTGTTAATAATGAAACCCTTTCGCTCCGTAATAGGGACCAACACATAAATTATTTAAAACAAAGAAGAAGAGAAAAAATAACTTTTGTTTTCTTAAAAAAGATTTAAATTGCAAGGTATTTAAATGTAGACACTGATGCATTCAGTGCACATGAGAAGTGCAGATTATTTCATTTCAACTACATTTGTATTTGTTTTTTGCACAGATAAAATCGATTTGTTTGCCTTTCGACAGTCCATTTACATGGGCAAACAACTCTTTAGCTCCTAACTGTGTACAACGCAGAAATCCGATTTACTTTATTAAATATGTATACTAAATCAGTGCTAAATGTTATGTCAGTACAAAAACTGGTGGATGCGATACGATTTCTTTGATGGATTTTAAATAGCATTATTTGTTCTGTATTAGGGTTGGTGTTAGGGTGAAGGGGTGAGGGGGTGAGGGGCGAGAAGGAGAGAAAGGGAAAGGGGAGAAAAGTCTCTGGGTTCTGGAATTGACGTTTTACGTTGTTTTACTCTTTTAATTAAACTGTAAATAACATTGGCGCCATCGACGGCTAAATTGACTCAGTATCTGTTGAAATGTACTCCTTTATTGCAGATGTTTTTGTGAGTTCAAAATATGATTGGAGCGTGGCTGTTGTTAAACTTTTCCATTAATTAAACATTTGTTCGACGTTATGAGGGCCACGAAGTCTGGAGATATTATAAACTGGTAAATTAATCAGGTCATCGGTTCTCCCCCTGGAGGCCTTGCCATCGTTATTCATTTAATAGAAATTGACTTTTCATTTAATTTTTACATACAATAACAAACAATATCATTCTGCCATAGCTTAATAAACACGCATATTTTATTTCGTTCGACCTGAGGAAATGTTAAAAATTATATTGTATTTTAATCTGTCGGTACTGTATATGTAAAAATCGTTTTTTTACATTCGCGTGCGGACGCTAATGTAAATAATAATGTTATAGTATCGTGTTTTTAACATTCAACTGTATGACTAGGGCGTTTTTTGTTATATTTCCTATATTTATAATTCTCATATATAATTAAGATGATATTCAAAAAATTATTTGTAATATGCTATGAATGAATTTGTCCGTGCGGGAATGATTATTTTTGATCGAATTTAGCTTTAGGATATGTTTTAAACGGATTGTGAAGGCTTTGAAATTTTTAATGTTTAAATTTGGATTTAAAACTTAATATTATCTAATGAAAAATGTTTGTTTATTTTGTTGCTTGTATTTAAAAATTCTAAAACTAGTATCTAAGCTATCTTTTGTGAGTGAAGTTTGGTCATTTCTTTATAAATATCGATGAACTTATATCCAGTTAAAATGTTCTATTAAATAACAAAATCTAAAAAAGAGGGATTAAACTATTAGTTAATAAGAAAGTATAACATTGTTTTCTTATATAAGTGTCCCAAATGCTGAACTTAGCCTAGTTACTCTACTACCCGCAGTTCTATAGGCTTCAAGGGCAGGGGTTGATGGTGGGGAATGGGCGGTCCAGAATCCAATCACATCGGCGTGACGTCACGGCCTAATTGTGTTCATCACAAACTGATTAAAACTTGCAGACACAACTGACTTCTTCGTCAACAGATTGAATATTTGGTAACTCAGTTTCAATTAACATAGCTCTATTTAAATAAGTTGCTGCTTGAACCAGAAAATATTGAGTAATAACGTGAATCACGTGACAAAAGTTACATTTCAAAAGGCTTGAGGTAGTTGAATAGCATAACGAATAATATATAGCATTTCGTCATTATTTCTCATGTCTACAAAACTTACGTTTAGTGTTAAGATAATAAAGGAAAATAATTGCTGAAATGCTGATTTAAAAAAACTAAGAATTTTCTACTCAAATTTTTGTTCACTCTTAGTTATAAATATTAAAATCGTTATAAAAAATTGTACTAGGCTGATTTGTAATTACGGACCTATACAACGGAATTTTATCATATGTTTTACTCGATATCCATTACAATCTTAGATCGAGATGAAAATTATCCATTCTTTTACAAACTATACAATATTTGAAGTTTTTTTTTATCAGTTATATGAACAATACAACAAAGTAAATGTTTTATTATCTTCCACATTGTACACCAAAAATACATCAACAAAAAATGCTGGAAGCTTTTGTTTGCCTTTTTTAATGTTTGTGGATTACCGATATGCTACAACGGGCCTGCAGGCAAAGCTAATGCAAACATCATATCTTTCTCGCGACGCGGGAGGGTTGATTCCACCCCTGCGTCTGTTTATATGTATCGTTAAAAGCCTTATATTTTCTATCTGACATGTAGACCTAACGTATTTTATTTTCCCGTGGTTATCTTTATATCAATGTAATATAAATTGCATTTTTATATTTTTTCGTAATTAACCCATCGTAATAAATAATAATGTTATTTATTTGAGTTAGCGACGTATAGATTCTTACGATAAATAGAAGAAAAAAAACTGGGACAAATTTTAATGGCAAATTAATATAAACATTTACAAAACTTTTTCTCGGAGTGAATTTTTGAAGATAATGTCGCCAAAGCCGCAGAGAAGCAGTCCGCAGCTTGATATTTGACATATTGCCGAGGGATTCAATTTGCGGTCACAAGACACTTTCAGCTTAGTGTCTGCTTTTAAACTTATCAACTTTTGTTTATTCGATATTTCTTATATTTTCGCGGTTAAATAAAAATGGGCATGCACTTTTGCTGTGGATATTTAAGATAAAATCGGACTTACTGGAATATTGAAGTGGTTTTACTCCTTGTTATCACTAACTAATGCTGGAAACGTATCCTAACGTATAATTAATGTTATTAATACAAATTATTACTTTAGTGAAATTCAAAACGAAATAATTACTTCATTATTGTTAAAATGAACGACGAGTGCTGTGCGATAGTAAAGGCCTCTACTGTAGAATTAGACTTAGTGTACCAATGGAAATAAATATTTTATCTTCACTCGATTGTTTGGTTCGTCCTTATTTCGGTTATAGGAATTACATTTGCGGGGATACTTTGTTTTCCTATTGGTTAAAATAACGGTTAAATCAGGTAGTATTCAAGTAATGTTTTACCGATCGGCATAATATTTAGCACTAATATGTTATAGAGGTACCCCAATCATGTGTTCCAACAAGAACTATCAGTTTCTACTCCGATTCAAGATGGCAGTTGTCAGTGCAGACGCCTGCACTATCATAACTGCAACTCGCAGTCTGCCACAATATTGCATCACACTCTGGTCGGGCGCTACCGATAGCTGGATCTTTCACTTGCGAATAAGACCCTATTTACTTTGTATACTTTACCAGTAAAACTATAAAAATTGTGTTTAGCAGAACCCCAAATTGAATAGTTTTAACCCCGAAAGAATGAAGGATCACTATAAACTGGACAAGTTTAATTTTTCTATCTTAATTAATTTTGTACAATACTTTCGCTGACAAATGTATTCAAGTTTATTTTAAAATAAACCGATTTCACTCTGGATAAAAAATTGTCATCTTTCACTCTCTTATAAGATACTTTAAATTGCAGTCTAATTACATGACTGCAACTGTTGGGTAGTATGTTAGGATAGACTAAACTTACTCTCTCAATCGCTAAACGTAGACCCTATTAAACAAGAAATACGAGTTTGCACTCAGCACGCTGACGTGAGGGAAGTGAATTTCCACATAAAAACTTTTAAAACCCAAAATCAGTGTAAAAACATACATATGTCAAATTTTTATAGAAATCTGAAAACATTGATTTTTTGGCTGTTCTGATGCTCCTGGTTTCATTTACCTGCAATGCTGGGAATACACTTTTGTGCATTATAAGGTTAGGAGAAGGTCCAGTCAGGCTTTAAAGTAGGTGTGAGGATGCTGGAGATGTTAAAAGTACACCAACAAATGAATAACAGGCTTTTCTAATGTAAAACCCCCATAAGACAACGTACTGCGTTGGTCAATACATATTTTCTTTAATAACTCGGTAAATATGTATGCTAGAATGACGAGAGAGGGCTTAAAACTTTCGCCTCTCTAATTCCCATCTTTTTACATGCATTAATTTTACATCTGGGGCTTTTCTGACCCTTTTTGGGCCCAAAAACTCGAAATTTGAAAGATTAATCCCCAAAAAACGGGTTTAGAGTTTTCCGATTGTTTTGCTCAACGAACTTCTCCAACAGATTATAGAAAGGAACGTCCCTACCAATTTTGATGTAATTTTTTTTATTATACATATATATATATATATATATAAAGTTTTGAACGACCCCCCAAAACGTGTTCAGGGGGTCACGTTAGGAACTTCTATGGTGGTCCCGGGCTTACGTTTCTCCGTGCGGGGCATGCTAATAGCAATGACTACTGTAGTCATTGCTAATAGTTCACTTTTCAAAGGAAATTCACTAATAATAATGAATACGTGAGAGATGATTTATTTATCATAAGTTATATTAATCTCCGGATTTTACACAAAAATACACATTTGGAAAACCAGATTTGATTTCAATTTTGTTGTTATATTATATTTTGTTACAGGTGACATGAGTCTAAGCGAATGGTGATTAAAGCTTTCCTATATCAGTCCACTCCTGAGCTGACCTGTACTTCTATTTTACCTTTCATAAATAAACCTATGTATTATTCTTCAATGGGGACTCCGCTTCCCTACCCCACCACTAGTAGATGCAACTGTTATTAGTGAATTTCCTATGAAAAAGTGAACTATTAGCACGGTGAAACTTAAGCCCGGAACCACCATAGAAGTTCCTAACGTGACCCCCTGAACATTTTGGGGATCGCTAACAACTTTATATGTATATATTGTGTGTGTGTGTGTGTGTGTGTGTGTGTGTGTGTGTGTGTGTGTGTGTGTGTGTGTGTGTGTGTGTGTGTGTGTGTGTGTGTGTGTGTGTGTGTGTGTGTGTGTGTGTGTGTGTGTGTGTGTGTGTGTGTGTGTGTGTGTGTGTGTGTTTTCACACTCTAACGAACGAATTTGTTGTCCAATTTACTTTAAATTTGGTGGGAACCTTCCCTTCTGCAAACAGTTGGGCAAGTTAGTTGGCCAAACAATCGGACAACTCTAACCCCCTTTTTGGGGATTTTAATTTTTCAAATTTTGAGTTTTTGGGCCCAAAAAGGGTCAGACAAACCCCGAATGTAAAATGAATGCAAGTAAGAAGATAGAGATTAGTAAGCGAAAGTTATAAGCCCTCTCTCGTCATTCTAGCACAAATATTTACTGAGTTATTAAAGAAAATGTTAATTGTTCTTACACAGTACGTTGTCTTATGGGGATGTTACACCTTTTTCATATGCTGATGTAGTTTATCACCCCCAATATCACTATATCAACTTGTTATCCTGACTATACCTCCTCCTAACCTTATTATGTACAACATTGCCATCCTAATAGTAAATTTAAGTATAACCAGGGACATCAGAACAGCCAAAAAAATAATTAAATTTTTCAATTTTCCAAAATAATGTACCAGCGTTGTTTTAAACCCTTTATTAGATTTTGTAAAGATGATAATGCGGAAATTCACTTCCCTCCCGTCAGCGCGCTGCGTGCGAACTCGTTTTTACTAGAAATTACCAACAATGTTGTACCTTTCTAGTGCATGCTCAACCCTTTGCACAGCTTCAACTTAAAAGTGGGCTCCTGCCACGACAATTTTTGGAGTTTCTACCCGCTTCCACCATAAGTGCAAGTTAACTTTTAAAGCTCGTCCCTCCTCAAAGGGTTATCCGACATATTTGATTTATGGCTCATTTAAAAGGAGAAAATCCCTAGCCATGTCAGGGAGAAATGTGTCGATATTGCAAATAATAATGGTTCAATAACATTCCAAAATATTAAATATTTACGATTTTTCATAGGTGAACTTTTTGTAATTTCGAAATTCTGCTCACTGATATCTCTAGGTATTTTTTTGTTCCTTAAAATGAACGATAAATCAAGGGTTTTGGATAATTCGTTGAGGAGGGACGGGCTTTTAAAGTTACAATTTGAATTTAGGGGAAGACAGTAGAAGTAAGAGCCCACCCTTTTAACAATTAAACATGACTGAGTAGCGTTTAAACTGTATAGAACTTTAAACATGTCGTATGCTTGTTTTTTATGTATCCATGTCTTTGTTCAACATTTGTTACCATTAGTATTGTCAAGCTATCTCAGTTACGTTAAATGGCTTTGTCGTGGATATGTCAAATAAAATAAGGTGCCTGAGAAAAAACAGTGCAAGTTTGATTATCTTAGACGTTAGTTTTAGCGAATTTCCTCTATAGGGAAGAAGCTATTACCGTAGGTGGCATGGTAAGACTTAAGCCCGAGACCATGATAACTTTTTGTTTTGAGGTCCCCAAATGCCAAAAACACTATTCGTTCAAATTTATATATATATGTGTCCGTTACCGCGAGAACTTTTGAAAGAAACACCCGATTTTGATGAAATTTGGCACAAATGTGGAAAGTAGCATTTATGACTTTAAGTTCGAAAACCAGATCGATCACACTATGGGAAGGGGGTTTTATGGGGGTTTACAATTTTCCAAAAATCGGTTTTTTGCAAATTTGACCCCAAAATGTTAAAAATACTCAATTTTGGTTGTAGCCATTTTATAGAGCTTAAAAACAAATAATTTAGTATCTTGAATTATTAACTTTGGTTAAGTGGTTGCGGATAAAATCCAAAAAAACGTGTCCCATGTTAATCTTAAGGGAAAAAGGTTTTTAGATTTTCTCAGATAGTTTTACTAAAAACTTCACATTTCTGTTTATTAATGTGTCTAGCTTAACAAAACAAACATTTTGGTGTTTTAATATTTGTTCTACGTCCAACCGTTGCCGAGATATTCAAAGTGCTAAACACAGTACGTTGTCCAATGTTAGCCTTATGGAGAATAAATAAAATTTTATATCTCGATTATTTATGAATGTATATTGATGAAACTTGGTATCTGGCTTCAACTAGTTGTGGTATATTGATATTAGCACAAAAACAAGTTTTTTGTTGATAGTCCCCGTAGCAGCAAACCTGTATTCTCGGCCCCCATGTTATTCATATGGAGAATAAGTAAAGTTGTATATCTCCCTTAATTATGAACCTACATTAAGAGAACTTGGTATGTAGCTTCACCTGGTTCAGTTGTATTGATAATTGCAAAAAAAACACATTACTTATCTTCCTCGTTGCAGCAAACCTGCGTCCTCAACCCTAATTTTATTCTTAAGGAGAATAAATAAAATCCTATAAATCACTTATTTATCGTACACGTACCATATTTTCCTCATCATTGTTATTAAAATAAACATTGTTTGACTGCTTACATACTTAATCAGCTGTTATTTTATAAAACTATTATATTGTTTTGATTTATTTTTATTACTAGATTAATGAATTAAGGGTTTAAACTTTATTTCTGCATGTCCAGTGACAATTTAAAAATAGCCATAGGCGTAATTCGGGGGTGGCAAGGGGGAGGCAGTTGCCCCCCCCCCAATAATTTGGAGGAAATACTATTGGAATATATGAAAAGTCACAATAATCATGATCACAACCACTTTTGCCCCTCCAACCAAAATACTGAAATTACGCTTATGAAAATAGCTGTACCATTATTATGCCCTGTAATGTTGGCAACACTTATACTATGTTGTTGATTTATGTATCAGCTGGACGACATCGCAAGACATCTTTGCTGCGAACATTACTCTAATGGAAATGATCGTACCTGTGCTGAAAGGTCTACGAACCTTGAGTAAGACCTACTGTTTACAAACTAATACACATTTATAATAGCAAAATATACGTTCCAATGTGTCATTTACCGTAAAGGCTGTTTAGTTCTGTCAATCCTCTATTCTAACCATGTTCGGCATAGTGGCCAGCGACCCCTTACTTGAGGTGTTTGAATACAAATGACTTGCTTGGCCATCGGTGCGTACCTAGTAGTAGGGGGAAGAGGGTACTGTTTACAAACCAATACACATTTATAATAGCAAAATATACGTTCCAATGTGTCATTTACCGTAAATGCTGTTTAGTTCTGTCAATCCTCTATTCTAACCATGTTCGGCATAGTGGCCAGCGACCCCTTACTCGAGGTGTTTGAATACAAATGACTTGCTTGGCCATCGGTGCGTACCTAGTAGCAGGGGGAAGAGGGAGGGGGGTCATGCATAGGGCTGAAGAGGGCTAATGAGCTATGAATGCTTGGTTTCTAATCAGGGCATCATTGAGTTGATAACATTTCCCATGATAATTTGATTGATTATAGGTTTGTTTTAATCAATTGTTAACACTTATATAATTACCGTACGTTTTTATTGCTCCACTAGAATCAATTTTAAGTAAAATATAATATTGAATAGAAATTAGTACCTATTCTAATGGGTAATTTTATAAAAGTGGACTTCTTTATATAAAAAATAGGTGACTAACAATTTACTTTTCCTGGTATTCGTTTTATGTGGCCTATTTAAATAAAAGAGTTTTGGTCTAAATTAATTTAATTTTCCTAACTGGAAGATTCCTGACTTGAAAACCGCGTGATGGTCATATTCTAATTGAGGAATGGCATGGTTGTTCCTATCCAAATTTAATTTAATAAAATCAAATAAAATGGTTTATTTACTTTAGTATTAAGGTGCATATGTTGAAATTAGAATAATGGAATATAAAGTCCAACAGAGATCAACAAACGGGTGCGTAGAACTTAGTTTTATTTGCCAGACACACACTTTGACAAAACATATAGTGTGTATTAATGAAAAAAGTAGAAAGACATAGAGCCTACTACACAACAAATAATAAATAACACATTATTAACCTACAAAATATTCTGCTAAATATGAACGAGTTCGCACGCAGCACGCTGACGTGAGGGAAGTGAATTTCCACATTAAAACTTTTAAAACTAAAAATCAGTGTAAAAAAAACACTTATTCCAATTGTTATTGAAATGTGAAAACATTGATTTTTTGGCTGTTCTGATGCTCCTGGTTTTATTTACCTGCAATGCTGGGAATACAATTTTGCGCATTATGAAGTAGGAGAGGGTCCAGTCAGGCTTGAAAGTAGGCGTGAGGTTTCTGGGGATGAGAAAAGTACACCAACACATTAATAGCAGGATTTTCTAATGTAAAACCCCCATAAGACAACGTACTGTGTTTAGTCGATACAAATTTTCTTTAATAACTCTGTAAATAATTTAGCTAGAATGACGAGAGAGGGCTAAAAACTTTCGCCTCACTAATTCCCATCTTTTTACATGTATTAATTGTACATCCGGAGCTTTTCTGCGCCTTTTTGGGCCCGAAAACTCAAAATTTGAAAGATTAATCCCCTAAAAAGGGGTTTAGAGTTTTCCGATTGTTTTTTGCCCAACGAACTTGTCTAACTGATTATAGAAAGGAAGGTCCCTACCAAATTTGATGTAAATCGAACAAAATATGTGACCGCTAGAGTGCGTACACACACACACACACACACACACACACACACACACACACACACACACACACACACACACACACACAGACATATATATATACACATATATATATATATATATATATATATATATATACAATTTTGAACGAAATTGTGTTCAAAAACGTGTTCAGGGGGTCACGTTAGGAACTTCTATGGTGGTCCCGGGCTTAAGTTTCACCTTGCGTGTCATATAATAGTTCACTTTCCATAGGAAATTCACTAAAAAATCATTGTTCACCTACTAAATATTCAGCTAAATATTAACTAGACGTTCATCGGAAATTATAAACAATTAAAAAAATATTTAACCTGCATCACAGAGTAAATAGCTGGTTCACTCAGTAAGCATAACCGAAAGCTACATCAATATTATGATAGTTTAAGGTTTTCCACATCACAACCTTACAACATCGTTCATATGAATCACTCAAATGTTATACTCTCCGTGTCATTTACTGTTATTAGTGAATTTCCAATGGAAAAGTGAACTATTAGCATATCCCGCACGGTGAAACTTAAGCCTGGGACCACCATAGAAGTTCCTAACATGACCCCCTGAACACGTTTTGGGGTTTCTTTCAAAATTATATATATATAAAATTAATAGAACACAATTCAATTATAACAAAATCGGATAAAAGCAACTCAATATTATATAATATAATTATGAGTAAAGAAGATTATGATTTAAAAGTAAAAGACTTCTTAAACGATGACAATTTTGAAAATATCAACTATGACCCAACGGAAGAATTCTCAAAATCAACCAATAACTTGATAATGAAATGCAATAGCTTGTCAAGAAGAGAAAAGATTGAACTGAAAATGGACAAGCCTAAACCACCAATATTTCGTGGCCAACCAAAAACACATAAAGAAGATATCCCTATTAGGCCAGTGATAAATTTTCAAAATGCTCCTTGTTAAAAATTATGTAAGTATTTACAAAATAAAATTAAAAACAATTTTACGTGGGAAAACAGATTTGATGTGAAAAACACATATGATCTCATAAACAAAATCAAAGACACAGCGATACCACCAAACTCGTTATTGATATCTTTTGACATAAGCAGTATGTATACAAACATACCCATAAAAGAAACATTAAATATACTTAAATCAAACCTAATTGAAAATAAAACTTTAAAAAGAATGAAATTGAAGATTTAGTTAAATTGACGAAAATATCATTAGAACAAAACTACTTTGAATACAATTCTTCCTATTACAAACAAAAAGATGGTCTGCCAATGGGCTCCCCCCTTTCGGGATTATTAGCTGACATTTACATAAATAATTTAGAAGTAAATAAAATTATCAGTGAAAATAATCCTTTGAGAAACAAAATAGATTACTGGTTTCGATATGTTGACGACATTATTTGTCTGTTTCAAGGCAATGAAGAAGAGACAAAAGAACTTTTAACATATCTCAACTCACTGTCAAACAAAATCAAATTTACATCCGAAGTACAAAATAATGAAATAAACTTTTTAGATATTACTATTAAAAAAGAAAATGGCAAACATACATTTAAGATATACAGAAAACCGACGACCACTGATGTAATAATACCAGTTGACTCAAACCACCCATGGCAACACAAAATGGCCACCTTTCATTCGATGATTTATAGATTGTTAAAAGTACCAATGGAAAGAAAAGATTTTAAAAGAGAAAAAGATACAATCAAATACCCAGCTATAAAAAATGGCTACAACCCAATGATAATTGATAAAATTATACAAAAGAAAACAAAAAATCTGAAAAAAGAAGAAAATACAAGAAAAAATCAAGATTGGGAATATATTTGTTTGCCACATAATACTGTAATAAACAAGACATTTAGACAAACATTTAAAAATTCAAAATTCAAAATAGCCTACAAGACAAAAAACAATTCCTTGAAAATGATAAATAACAAAACTACAAGAACAACGAATCAAAAATCAAATGATTACGACAAATCAGGAATTTACCAAATAAATTGCGGTAACTGTGAGAGCTTTTACATAGGGCAAACAAAAAGAAGTTTTAATATAAGATTTAAGGAACATGTCCAAGCATATAAGTCAAGAAACCTTACAACAATGAAATCCAACTATGCAGACCACCTTTTAAAAGCAAATCACAACTACACCAAAATAGAAGACAATTTTAAAATACTTGAGTATGAAAATAATATAGAAAAACTAAACGTTAAAGAAGATTTATGGATATATTTGAATAATAAAAAGTGTCCACAAAAACTACTAAACACAACACACTTGAACCATGAAAATGCAATGTTTGCAAAGATAAAAGAAATAAGAAATTAAGAAATAAGAACCAACATATATATATAAAAAAAAATCCAAAAGCATATGCAAATTTACTACATTACTGTATACAAAATTTGATCCATATGTTAATTTTAATTTACATGTTTTGTTTTAGTTTTTAAGGTTACAGTATTGATATTTTGACTTGAAAATGGCTTAATAGACCGAAACTAGTCGTCAAAATATAAATTATGAAACTAAATAAGGGTACTTTGTTCTCATAATGATAGTAAAAGTAATATATATATATATATATTATGTATATGAACTCTGGCGTTCGCATTTTTTGCCCGATTTACTTCAAATATGGTAGGGATGTTCCTTTCTATAATCAGTTGGACAAGTTTGTTGGGCAAAACAATCGAAAAACTCTAACCCTCTTTTTTGGGGATTATTCTTTCAAATTTCGGTCAGAAAAGCCCCGGACGTATAATAAGATTAATGCTTAAGTTAAGGTGGGAATTAGTGAAGCGAAAGTTTTAAGCCCACTCTCGTCATTCTAGCATAAATATTTACCGAGTTATTAAAGAAAATGTATATCGGCTAAACACAGTACGTTGTCTTATTGGGTGTTTACATTAGAAAAGCATGTTATTCATTTGTTGGTGTATTTCTATCATCCCCAGCAACCTCGCGCCTACTTTCAAGCCTGACTGGACCTTCTACTAACCTTATAATGCGCAAAATTGTATTCCTAGCATTGCAGGGAAATGAAACCATAAGCATCAGAACAGCCAAAAAATCAATGTTTTCAGATTTCAATAAAATTGGAAAAATGTATGTTTTTACATTGGTTTTGGGTTTTAAAAGTTCTGTATGTGAAAATTCACTTCCCTCACGTCAGCGTGCTGCGTGCAAATTCGTTCAAAGTTACAACTATTAAACCAGAATTTATTACATTTATCAAATATGCAATTTTCCTTAAAACGAACATTTTACTGCACAATATTAAGATAACTTTAAAGTAAATCAATCGAACTAAAATAAGTGATACATTTTTTAAGCATTTGTAATTAATTAACTGCGGTCAAGTCTCATTAAAAAAACTAAGGCTTAAAAAAATTCTTTAACACTACATTGTGCAATGGAATTTAAATGGTAATAAAAAAATACCTTGAGTGTTATTATATATATATATTCAAGTGTTATTGGATCCATTACAAAAATCCGTTACTGGAAAAAATAACTAAGATGAATACCTTAACTATTGATTGCTTTTAGTCAGTGTTTATCGCATGTTCAATGCTATATGCGTATGTACATCACACATAAGTCTGTGAAAGTTGTCCTTATAGCTTCTAGGCATGCATCTTAACTAGAACAATGTGAGCTACAATTATAACTGTTACTTGGTACAAACGGGCAAGATTTAAAAACGCTTTTTCAAGCTTTAAGGTTAAGGTTAAAAGTAAAAGGATAAAAGATTCCCCACTCTCCTGACGCGGAAGGATACAAGGACACCTGATGCCACTAGGGATCAAATTGAGCCGAATGTGATATCTAAAGGGAACAGAGAAATACACTTAGCCACGTGTCAAAACAACATCCACCCTTCGTGTACGCACTTTTCTCAAATTTCAGAATACCGAAGTAGAAAATGCGTTTAAGGGTTAGATATATGATATCATATCATTCTTAAGATCTACCAGCAAACATGAGTTTAGACCGAGTTTGGTTAGAAAATAAAATTGTGTAGTAAACGACAACGACAGTGTTAAGACAAACTATTACAGCAAATGTGTGAAATTATACAGACCATTACAGAGAATACAGATTATCGATATATAACGTATCACAGACATTTGAATTAAACATAATATTTTGTAGTAAACGACAGTGGCATTGTTTTAATTATTAACAAAATATGTGGATGTGCAGACCGTTATTGACAATACACAGAGTGTCCCAAAGTCAAACTAAAATATCATGTTACAAATTTCCAAAACTCAACAGTTAACCATACAGCCGCCATTATATATTTTTTCATATAACAATATTTAGTTTGAGACCGGCTCTTTGTCATAAATTTAAATTTAGTTCATGGCTTTATGACTTAAATACCTTATTCCAGGAAAAAGATGAATTTTTTACAACGTTTATTTTCAAAATGGCGGTTATTTAAATTTTTTAAACCTAACTAACATAAAAATTGCATATGTTAACAAAGTTATAGTGATACGGTTTTATTTGGACAACTTAATTAAAAATCTAACGATACCAAATGTTACAAAGTCGGTTTATAAACAAGGGAGAAAACTCATTTGTAAGAAATTTTGTACTAAACAATATACACGGTCACTGAGTATCAGCACTGCTAGTTAGCCACAACAATCAGTTGTTTTAATTTCTAGCTGAGTTTTCTCCTTTATTTATGAACCGATATTCCTAAATTTGGTATACAGTATTATGTTTTTAAAATGCGTGTTATATTATATTACAAGTTGTTGGTTTCCCGCACGAAGTCGGTAACAAATAACTTACTCAGAGTAACAGCTTAAATTACCGAACTAACATTTTGAAATACAGCAGGGCAGTTGAAGAAACAGTTATTATTTACGTGTACTAAGAAGCCAGAGGTATTATAGAATCTAGACATTTTTTTCAATTTTGAAATTCACGTTCAGTGGAGTGGAAACACCCAGAGGACAGGCAAGGGCCCATGAATACCCGGGGTTTGCCCACGGGTTTCCCCGTATCAGGTGTCCCTGGGCTCGGGTTGTAGCTGGTGGTGGATGGGGTGGGCAGATGGCGCCGGGTGGCGATGTTGGGGGCGATGGCCTTGAGTAAGGGGCAGGTACAAGACAGCACGCCCGCCTGCATAACCAGGGCGAATGAGGCAGAGTCTACAAAGGCAGAGTTATTTTTATTGTGGTGTGAAAACGTGAGTTGGAGTCGATCTGTATATTTCCCAAGTATCCCGGGAGTCAGACAGTACCATGGAGTATTGTAAAACTCTACTCTCACTATTTCCGTTTGTTTCAAATGGCCGACATGTTTTATTACAAATTACAGACGTCGAATAATTCTGATGTAAATAATAAATTACGAAACTCTTATTTTGTATTATGTAAACGGATATTTACAAAATTTCATGGTGAAGGAGTACCTCAAATCTTCAATACGTCAACTCTGTGTCAAAACTCAAGGGTATTCGATTGAAAGCTGAGCAAATTGTCAAAAGTTTGTACCAAGTAGTGTATTTCTTTAAATAGCGCCCTTTATTAAATGTTTCTTACTATAACTGTTATTTTTAGAATTATTACTTTCACATATCCAATTTATTATGCTTACGGCATAGTATATTAACGATACCATTATTTAATAGACGTATTCTGTCCGTTCCTGGTTTAGTCGGCAGGACGATCCTGGAAGCAAGGGAGATGGTCGATGGATGCACATCCATTTAGATCAAACATACTGTAGCACATGTAGTAGACAACACTCATAGTGCTCCGTATAATATGTTTAATTTTAAACGACGATCTCTACCTCCACTCCTCCACCGAATCGAATCTGCGTTTATACCCTGAAAGCAGTTTTTCGATTGTTTATACAAATTCCAAATAAACAGGAAAAAAGCGGTTATCTGAAACAAAAAGAGTGGTTGTCCTTCAATTGGAGATATAAACATCTGAAAATCTGCAAACCTTACCTTTACTCTGAAAAATTAAGATAATCAATAATTTAATTAGAAAATTAAGATAAAGTAAAGATTTATAAACTATAGTTCATTTTTACAAATAAACAAGGTTTTGCCAAAAGTAAAAAAATAGTACGTAAATGAAATTTTAGAAGATATTACTGTAAAATAGTAATAACGTGCAAAATGAGAGGATTAATTGGAGATGTACTGTAAATTATAACTCAACGGTGCAAACATTTATGTATATAGATAATAAACTTTGACCATTTCCTATTAATATAGATACTTAAATGACAACATACATATTAATCGCCATATTTGCGTCTACTGTAATAATATAATAACATTATGCTCACCGTAAATCCAAATATAACTGAAGTGTTATTGGGATAGTTTTAGATATAAAAACTATTTAATTTTTCATTGTGCTAGTGTACACAAATACAATTTATGAGAATGTCCAACCAATGCAAGTGTTTGTATGCAATACATACATTTTTGATATATCGATACAAATTAAATTGATACTCGCTCGCCAACTCGATAACACCAGGTTCGTTGATAGCAGCTGTTATCAGTGAGGCGGTATTATCTTATCGGACGGGTCGGGCGGACCTGTTGTTTGTATTAGGTGAGTGTCCTATCACCTGAACAAGCTTACTGCCGTAACAAATGTTTAATTTTCGATATATCGAATATTACATACATTTACCTTTTGACTGGCTTGTTATTTGTGAATTTCCTTTGGAAAGTGAACTATTAGCATGACCCGCACGGTTAAACTTAAGCCCGGGACCACCATAGAAGTTCCTAACGTGACCCCCTGAACACGTTTTGGGGGGTCGTTCAAAATGTTATATATATATATATATATATATATATATATATATATATATATGTGTGTGTGTGTGTGTATGCACTCTAGCGGTCGCATTTTTTCCGATTTACTTCAAATTTGGTAGGGACGTTCCTTTCTATAATCTGTTGGACAAGTTCGTTGGGCAAAACAATCGGAAAACTCTAAACCCATTTTTTGGGGATTAATCTTTCAAATTTCGAGTTTTCGGGCCCAAAAAGGGTCAGAAAAGCCCCAGATGTAAAATTAATGCATGTAAAAAGATGGGAATTAGAGAGGGCAAAGTTTTAAGCCCTCTCTCGTCATTCTAGCATAAATATTTACCGAGTTATTAAAGAAAATGCGTATCGGCTAAACACAGTACGTTGTCTTATGGGGGTTTTACACTAGAAAAGCCTGTTATTCCTTTGTTAAAGTACTTTTATTATCCCCAGCAACCTCACGCCTACTTTCAAGCCTGTCTGGACCTTCTCCTAACCTTATAATGCGCAAAATTGTATTCCCAGCTTTGCAAGTAAATGAAACCAGGAGTATCAGAACAGCCAAAAAATCAATGTTTACAGATTTCAATAAAAATTGGACAAATGTATGTTTTTACACTGATTTTGAGTTTTAAAAGTTGTTATGTGGAAATTCACTTCCCTCACGTCAGCGTGCTGCGTGCGAACTCGTTTAATTTTATTCTGGTTATGACAATTAGACAACTCAATCGTCACTTACTGTGTAGTTTGTGACAGTTGTAATTTAATAAATTGAAAATTTTACGGTAGTAAGATTGATAGCTTAAGATTGTTGGTAAATTGTTTAAAGATGATCAAATTGGTTAACTAGTATTTTGAAAATATTTTAAAACGATGGAGGGGTTGGTTAATTTCTTGGTTTGACATGGGCAACGAGTTATAACAATGGCAGCATATATATATATAATTCACAACAGTAACAACTAGCGAACGTCCTTCTCCTATCGTCTCACTTCCATTGACCGTTCATTATAAAAAACATAAAAAATAATGCCTTGTTAATTTTATTCTAGATAACATATAATATATGACAAATATGGAATACTATACCTTTTTAAATATCAGAGAAAAGAGTCGATGTTTCATATGCAAACCTAAAGAACGATAAACCAACAATTCTCCACGACATTTCAACTATTAATACCTTTAGGTTTTTGTAAATCAATTTCGAACGGCGTTCACAACTAACAAGAACTTGAGGTAATTTATTCAACGCATTAATTTATGCTCGCAGTTTCTGCATGGAATTATCATGAAAATGACTCTCTTGATCGTGTTTCGATTAAAATGCAAATATAAAGAGAAGTTTGGCGTTGTAATAATCCCATTTTGCGCATTGGCAGCGGTGACAATTCGCAGTTTAACTGGTTTAGATTACGATCATCGGGGTTTTGTTTTATAGCTGTTTGCGCGCAGTGTATCTAGATCGTTCAACCTGGTCGGTGCAGTGCGGCTGACAATAAAAACGACCTTGACTTCTCCCGCCACTTGGGCGTGGGAGTGAGAGAGAAAACAAAACAGGTTGTCACTCGGCAGCGCGGCGGCGGCGGGACGAAAGCGGAGGCGGAAGTTGCCACCGTTCTCCCGGCGAAACAAAGTTATACGCTTTTCAAAAACATCAGCTTCGTTTATTGTTTGCCATCAATTGTCATAGAAAACCATAGGTCACATAGTTAGCTGTACCGACTACTTCCACAGTTAACATTGTTGTTGTACTGAATACCTGTTTTTATCTCTGTAGTTAAGTCCCCCTCCACAGCGCGGGATCTATTTCCTTGCGCAGCCGCGCAGAGCGCGCCGCGGTCGCACTTCAGTCGTCGCCAGACCTTCAGCTGTGATGTCTCATTGTCGCGCGAGCCGTCCGAACATTTGTTGACGATAGTTTTCCCCGAAGAGAGCGAACTGTGAATCATTCTAGCGCGTGTATTTATGGCAACAATAACTTGTGTGTTAGTTTAACCGTAGTTTGTGGCGTAGTGACCTGTGGCTGGAACTTTCTAAACTCCTATACTGGACAACAATGGGCGAGATCCGCCGTACAATGTTACCAGTGGTTCTTCTCTTCACTATCATATCAGGTGAGAATCATGTTTCGTAGTTTCTTAAATATTTTCCTGCGTTGAGTCGTGTAACCTAAATGAGTAACACTTTATGTTGTGCAATATGTTTCGAAACTGTTGTAGACGGAACGATTATACTGTAGTTGTGTGCTACTTTCCTACTGCATTGTTGTGATAACTTAAGCGCATAGTTTTTTGTAGTAGTTTGTACGGTATCTTCATGTTGTTGGCCTACCTACCTACGGAAACTTAAATTTTAGTCTCTTAAGAGGGAACGAAAAGGGAAATATGGTAGGGCCTACCTAATGTTATTATAATGCAGATTGAAATTTGTTTGGCATTTAAAATGTATGTAACTTAGGCATAGTAGTGATTTAGTATTATTATTTATTATTTCTGTTTCTGTTAACGGATGGTGAATATTGTATCATACCCAAAAACACAAAGTGTTGACGGGTTGCCAAGTCCTAAAATTATATGATATCAAAATGTATTCCAAGTCAAAGATAGCACCTTTGATCTGAGATTGTTTATCACCACAAATTACTTAAATATGTTAAAATAACAATGCTCGAAAGATTGTTGGTTATTTTCTATCTGTTCTTGGCCAGCAGATAATAAATTTTTATAATATTCCATTATAATATTTAACTATACTTTATTTAGATTTTTAAATTTCAAAATAAAGATTTTGCATCAGTGAAGCTGCTGGCCAAGAACAGATAGAAAATAACCAACAATCTTTCGAGCATTGTTATTTTAACATATTTAAGTAATTTGTGGTGATAAACAATCTCAGATCAAAGGTGCTATCTTTGACTTGGAATACATTTTGATATCATATAATTTTAGGACTTGGCAACCCGTCAACACTTTGTGTTTTTGGGTATGATATCATTTGTTTTTTATATAATTGTTTATTAAAAATTTTTATAAATAAGATTTCAAGTTGAAATAAAACAAAATATATATCAAGGATAAAATATTATAATATATTGAACATTAATTAAGACTAATTTACCTTAATATTACCTAGATAGTTTTTAGAATTTTCTGGCAGTTTTTTAAACATTATAATATAATTTTTTTGCACCATATGGGCATTTCTTGACGTTCACTTTCTCATCATCTGCATCTATCCACTTATTTTTGTTTTGAATGTAAGCTATGTAATGCCCTGATGCTGAACTGTTTCCTAAATGGAACACCGCATTTTTTAATTTGTACAGAACTCCAGTAACTTTGATTTTTGCAATTTGTAGACTGGGTATTATTAGACTTGAAATTTTGTTATCATGTGTTTGCCAAAGTTGTAGTTAAAAAATTATGAAGTTAATTATAACTGAGATGGATGTTTTTGATTAGTACCTGGGGGCCGAGCTTTGCTCGGGGAAGGCCAGTCAGATTGTTTAGATAACTTGGAATAATGTTTCACCACTATCCCCTACTGATAATTGGATTTTTTTTAAACTCATTTGCCTCTTTTCTAAATTTTTAGATCACTCCAGTTGTTATTTATAGCTCAATGTCCCTTTGTTTTATTTTAATACTCTATATATACTCTATATTCTACTCTTCACTCAACAGTTTTAATCACTGCTCTCAGGAAAATACATGTTAATAATCATAAACAACGTGAGTATTACTTTGACAGTTCATTGATTGATTATAAACAGCTGTTACAATTCTTTTGTTTTGATTTTAAACTCCATAAGCCCAGTGATAATTTTTTAAATTTCTATTTTTATTTAGTGAATTTATCCTATAGGGAAGAAAGCTATTACCGTAGGTGGCATAGTAAGAGTTAAGCCCAAGACCATGATAACTTTTCATTTAGAGGTCCCCAGATGCCAAAAACACCATTCGGTAAAATTTGTATGTCTTGTGTGTGTGTGTGTGTGTGTGTGTGTGTGTGTGTGTGTGTGTGTGTGTGTGTGTGTGTGTGTGTGTGTGTGTGTGTGTGTGTGTGTGTGTCCGTGTGTCCGTAAGCACGATAACTCGTAAAAAAGGTCTGATCTTAATGAAATTTGGCACAAATGTGTAAAGTACCATTTATTTGAATAAGTTCGAAAACCAGACGAATCGCACCATCCGAAGGGGGGGGGGGGTTTGGAGTTTTCACATTTAATTTTCATTTTAATCAAATTTTAATTTTTACTATTGAATCCAGCTTAAAAAAAACATACAATTTGATTATTTCTCTACGTCAATTGGTTACCGAAATATTGTGTCCAATGTTAATCTTATGGCGGATAAGCAAAATTTTATATATCGCTTATTAATGAGCATATATTAATGAAACTCGGTATGTGGCTTCATATGGTTAGGATTTACTGATATTTGCATACAAAATCCATTTTTTTGTCCCCATGGCAGCAAACTTGCGTACTCAGCAGCTATGTTATTCTTATGAAGAATAAGAAACATGTGATATATTGCTTGTTTATGAATATAAATTGGTAAAACTTGGTATGTTGCTTCATCTAGTGGTGATCCATTGGTATTTGCATAAAAAACGGATTTTCTTGGTCCTTGATGCAGCAAACCTGCATACTCAGCCCTAATTGTTTTCTTATGGAGGATAAATACAATGTCATATCTCGCTTATTTATGAATACGCTTTGATGAAAGTTGGTAAGTGGGTTCATGACTTAGTGAAGTACCATTTTAAATTCGCTGAGTATGCAGGTTTGCTGCAACGGGTGTATTTTTACATTATTTGATTTTTCCTGGAGATGAGACCTGTCTAGAACCTATTTTTATCCCAGAAATTATTTATTTCCAATATTTTAAGGAAATCGTTGCTGCCATTATTGAGATCAGTGTCGCAAGCAAACACGGACGCACGCACGCAAACCTTACTCATATTAGAGTGTAGGATAGTGATCATTTTCACAAGTTGTGCATATAGAGTCAGCAAGAGGGAACCAGGCGATAAATTGACTGTGGAGTAGTTAATCGAAATTGGCTTTTCTTTTAAGATGATTAGGATGAAAATATGGAATATAAATTTACTGTCGTAGCTGGTTGTACTGTGGTTGCAGTTTGAACATTTGTGGTTAATTTTATTGAGTGCCTGAATTGAAATTCCAGGGGTTGATGATTCGAAATAAGGCAATTTAAAATTCCGCACAGTCTTGTTGTTCAATTGTATTACATTGTGGTCCCAGTTGATTTATAATATCTATAGAATTTAAAATCTGGTAATTATCATTCGGTAGGATATTACCATTTTTTAGTGGAGCATTGGTGTTGTAACTGTTTGTTAACGTCACGATTGGTGGACAGTTGAAAATACATTATAAAACTACATTTGCATAGCATGACACGCCATAAACCTCTTTGAAACCGAGATTTCCCAGTTCGTCTATATTGTTAGTAATGTCTTGAATGGCTCCTAATTTAGTATTATGAATTTTCCAGATTTTACCAGGGATTTTTTCTTGAGATTTTATTCCAATTTTTAATTGTTTTAATTCTGGTCGGTACTCACTCCTTGAACCTATTATTTTCAGATATAGCTGATGCTTGTGCCTTAACATTTTGAGGGTCAAGTTTAGAATTAATAGACCAGAGAGTGAAGTCACGCGATATAAAGACTACGTTTGTTTGGCCACATGAAAATACTGCATAACCAGCATCAACAATACAACTGTTAAGCGTTAATCCCTGACTTTTGTGAATTGTAATTGCATATTATGCTACTGCAATAGGAAACTGCTTTCGGAAAACGAATGCTCCAGGAATTACTTCAAATTTTGTGGACGATCTTTGAATTTCAATATCTATGTCTTTAAAAGTTATAATAATGTTTTTGATTGCATCGTGAGCATCTTTAGTAAAGTCTTTTACAACACCCACTGAACCATTAATAACAATACCCTGACTTATTTATTAAATAATTATGCCAATTTTGGTGACAAGTCTATTTAGGAGAAACTATTATGTATTATATTATCGTTTGTATGTTACAGTATTTGAAACCCCTTAACGACTAGATGTGACTTTTGTGGTTTTAGAAAACGTCCTCCACAAAATGAACAAAATGAAGTGGACAATTTGTGAAAAGTGCCAAAACTACAAGATTTAGGCTACTTTTATACGTTAATTTCTTAGCCTCCTAAGCTCTCAAAGTTACAATGTTAAAATTATGGCAAAATTAAAATAAATTTAAATTGAACATATAACAGCTGTTAATACTGACAAAACACATTAAAAAAGCAAGAACACAGTTTTAAAGCTAACCTCTAGAATGGACTTTTAAATTATTGAAAATGTGCTTATTGAGTAATTTTATTTAGTGAGAATATGCTCGTTCATTTTGAAGATGAACTTATTCGCTTGGCTCACTCGCCTCCAGGTTGAGCTCGTTCGCTACACTCACTCGCCTATATATATATATATGTATATATATATATATATATATATATATATATATATATACAGAACTAACTTCGGCATCGACAAAAGAACTTGAAATGCCATTCAAGTAGATTTTGTATTTCCATAATGAACATATGTTTATTCCTTTTAAGTATGTTTAGATATAATCTATATAACAGCTGTTTGGTGTAACTAACTTATATAACTAAATAACATACTAACCCGACTTTGTTTTTAGATTTGATATTATGTTTATTGCATATTATGTTATGTTCGATGTATTATATTATGTATAGCTTAAACGAATTAAAATATTTTCATTACCTCTATACCTTTTGTTTGGTTAAATTCACTCAATGATTAATTTGAATTTACAAGCCAGCTGATCAGATTTGTTTTGGAACACATGCGATACTTGGATTTTTGTTTTCGTAGTAAATGTAAACAAAGCAGACATCAAATTCAGTAACAATTTTGAAAGTGGAATTTAATATCATTTGTTTTAAAATATTGCGTTTGCAAACTTACAATTTAGTATCAAAAGTGTAATATGTGAGTAAAAACAGAAGTCTGTGCGAAATTTCGTTCAAGTTTGATGAGAAATAAAGTTCTTAGGCTTAATGAACAAAATGAAGTGGACAATTTGTGAAAAGTGCCAAAACTACAAGATTTAGGCTACTTTTATACGTTAATTTCTCTCTTCTCAGACTTTTCTTAAACCAACTGTTGTGATTTTTCGTGTTTAGTGAAGGGGTTTAGCATATAAATGCACTGCCAGATTCACTTAAGGCTGTAATACGCTAATTTGAGAAGTGAAAAATCGTCTCATTCTGCTTCGTGTTAGTATAGCACGGGTCGTGTGGTGGACTTGGCGACGTGACACGACCGTGCCACTAGATAGTACATTTTTTTAAATATTGAAAACATAATTTTTTCAAAAGTTGTTAAAGTGTCTGTAAAAAACAATAACTGAGTCCATTACGTGTTTACCTATATGCTACAATTTGATACATCGCGTTTTTATTAAATATTAATGATCATATTTAAAACTGAACGAGCTTCGGTATTTAGCAATTTTAATTTTTTACGGTGACAGAAAAACATATTTTGCTACTATAGTAGGCCCCTAATATCAGTTTACTTTATTCTTCGTTTCAAGGACAGTTTTGAATGTCGAAGGAGGTTGTAGGGACCTACGTATAACGTTTTTTTAACCTCCCGTTTTGAACATAATTAATTGCAGGTGGAACATAAACAACCACCTCTTGTATTGTTTTATTACGATATTAACATCGTATCCGTACCAACCAGTCAAATTCGTATAAATGAAGGAACTGTGCATTCACTATTACCTGTGTGGATAAACTTTTATAGCCTATATAAAAAAGTGTCATTGAAAGTTAGATCAATAAATTTTAAATAACTGCCGATATTTTTTATAATTGGCCAAAATATATTTCAACAGATGCAATCAGTACTAGTCAATCGTAACCGAGATGACAAAGAGAGATTAAGGCATTTTGCATCGCTTCCCAAGATCTAAATTCATTGTTCTCTTTTACCAAAAAAATCGTAATAAAACCAGTGATGATACAGGAATCCCCACTGGAACTCTGGAATTTATCTCGAATTGAAAAAAAAATTATTATATCCCCAATAAGATTTTAACATTAATTTTTCTCTCCGGACAAACAGAAAGGTCGTACCGTATCCACTAGGAAATTCGAGAAATATTTTTACAAACACACAATCAAAGTGCATATTTCAAGATGGATATAAATGTGGAGTCCTAAAATCAGTTATTTTATTTTCTTTATTCAGTGAAATTTCGTTTAGTCTATATATTTAGTTACGCCTTATTGATGTTATTCATATCTTTATTGTTCTTTTAAGAGTTTATTTTTTATTGTAATAATATGTACCTAGACTATTTTATTATTTTTTTTCAAATTTAGAATTGTATTGGTTGATTCTGTGAAAGTATCCATTTGGCCTTCTTGGACATTATTTAATTGAACATTGTAAATGGCAAAGATTTTGTTTTTGAAAAACCAAAATTGTCCTTAGCCATTGTTTTTGAAGGTAGGAAAAGCTTGTGACATCTAGAGACCAAAGTTCCATGTAATAGGCTTATTAAAAAATCCCTTTACTGAATCATAATTTCACACTATTTTTTTTGAGAAATTTTAACACGATTTTGAAAGAAAACATTTTTTCAAACACAAAAGTAGCTACGGTACCATATAATGGGTTCAAGAGATAGCTACCACAAATATCCGAAATGTGCATTAGACAACATACCGGTAACTTACTGTAACTCAGTACCTTAACAGATTACGTAGGCCCTACCTATTTAAGACATTCTAAACACTAATTTGTATATTTTTGAATTATATTTTCAAAATTTACAAACTATTTAGGCAAAACTGTGTAAACTAGACTAATATTTTTAATAACAAATATTAAAACTGCCCTTTTAAGCAAAATAAGCTTAAACCCTCTTTGTTACATTACTGAAAATATATTAGTATGGTACCGGTGCCGTATTGTGTGTTTTAAAAAAAAAATTGTATCTTTCAAAATAAAACACAAAAATGTGATTGTTATTGGTAATACAAGTTTTGAACCTTTGTCTATAATTCAAAAATTGAGAACAAACCAGCATTTGGAAAATAAATAAAAAAATTTAGAAGGTTTTGCCCCAAACCTTTTTTCTATCTTTACAAGTAACCGAACTATAGACATTTTTATAGTTGTTTGCCAAAATCAGTTTTTTGGCCGCAGGGAATGCGAGAGATTTAGAAATAACATTTCAAAATCTTTGGTGACCAACCGTTTGGTTTTTATTCGATCATTGAAATTATAATAATGGCGAAGAAGGCCTAATTTGCTACCATAGGATTGGAAGCCACCCTTCACATTAATATCAAACGAGTTCGCACGCAGCACGCTGACGTGAGGGAAGTGAATTTCCACATAAAAACTTTTAAAACCCAAAATCTGTGTAAAAACATACATGTATTCCAATTTTTATTGAAATCTGAAAACATTGATTTTTTGGCTGTTCTGATGCTCCTGGTTTCATTTACATGCAAAGCTGGGAATACAATAGTAGTGGTGAATTACGGGTTTAACATCACTTCCGGCGCTTTTTCCCCATGTTATTCTTATGGGGAGCCGTTTTTGGACCGACGCCAGCTCCCGCCTATAGAGCTCCCGCGCGTTGGCCTGTACTAATGTCCAACCCTTGCCTATATTAAATATATTGTCCCCATCCCCATCCCTCCTCTATATTTTTTAAAATTAATTTTCAAATTCTAAAAAACTATCTTTAATGTTTATAGTCCGATTTGTCTGCAATTTGGATATGTTATTGTCCTAGGCAAGTGTTTTAATAAATTACACTTACATTTCCCAAATTCACTATTACAGTCAAATTAAAAATTATTTTTGAAAAATACTGCCAATTGCCACCTTCTTTATTAAATGTCCGATTTGTCTTCAATTTGGATATGTTATTGTCCTAGGCAAGTGTTTTAATAAAATCCACTTACATTTCCCAAATTCACTATTACGGTCAAATTAAATAATATTTTTGAAAAATACTGCCAATTGCCACCTTCTTTATTAAATGTCTGATTTGTCTTCAATTTGGATATGTTATTGTCCTAGGCAAGTGTTTTAATAAAATCCACTTACATTTCCCAAATTCACTATTACGGTCAAATTAAATAATATTTTTGAAAAATACTGCCAATTGCCACCTTCTTTATTAAATGTCTGATTTGTCTTCAATTTGGATATGTTATTGTCCTAGGCAACTGGTTTAATAAATTCCACTTACATATCCCAAATTCACTATTACAGTCAAATTAAAAATTATTTTTGAAAAATACTGCCAATTGCCAACTTCTTTATTAAATGTCCGATTTGTCTGCAATTTGGATATGTTATTGTCCTAGGCAAGTGTTTTAATAAATTTCACTTACATATCCCAAATTCACCATTACGGTCAAATTAAAAAATATTTTTGAAAAATACTGCCAATTGCCAACTTCTTTATTAAATGTCCGATTTATCTGCAATTTGGATATGTTATTGTCCTAGGCAAGTGTTTTAATAAATTACACTTACATTTCCCAAATTCACTATTACAGTCAAATTAAAAATTATTTTTGAAAAATACTGCCAATTGCCAACTTCTTTATTAAATGTCCGATTTGTTTAAAATTTAGATATGTTATTGTTGTAGGCTAGTGTATATGCACCATCCACATTTCCCAAATTCACTATTACGGTCAAATTAAAAAATATTTTTGAAAAATACTGCCAATTGTCAACTTCTTTATTTACTGTCCGATTTGTTTAAAATTTGGATATGTTATTGTCCTAGGCAAGTGTATATGCACCATCCACATTTTACAAATATTGCGGTTAAATTTTAAAAAATTTGGAAAAATACTGCCAATTGGCAACTTCTTTATTTATGGTCTGATTTGTTTAAAATTTATGTCATTATTCTAGGCTAGTGTATATGTACCATCCACATTTGACAAATTAACTATAATGGTCAAATTTAAAAAATATTTTGAAAAATATACTAACAATTTCAAACTTCTTTATTTACTGTCTGATTTATTTTCGGATATGTTAAAGCTCTTATATAGGTAACAAGACCACACTACCACACGTTCCACTACCCCCTATAATACAGTATTTTGCTGTAATCCCAAAACTGACTTTGCTGTTTATTGTCCGATTTGCCTACACTTTGGATGTTGTCCTAAGCATTTATTGTCTGATTTATTTTTGGATATGTTATAGCCCCCAACTATTATATCTAAAATTACAATATTATTTCCACCTATAATACTGTTGTTTGTTTTGCCGCAACCTAAAAACTAACATTGGTATTTGTGTTTTTACAAAACTATATTTTGCGGTTGGATTAAAAAAATAAATACAAGCTTATTATATACATCCAGCTGATAAGTAATATATATCCACAACTATGGTCAGAACAAATTTTGGATATGATTTAAGCCAGCAAAAAATAAATTGTTTAAAACCCAAAACAACTACACACAAAACACTAACCTTTCTTTGTGCTTGTTTGGAGTAGTCTTTATTTTATCCAACTTAATTTTAATTTTGTAGTTAAAATCAAACTTCCCACATTCTAGCTCCCTTTCCAGCCAGTGATTGGAGACATAAAGGTTACGAATATTTTCAAACAATATATCTTTTTCTACCCCTATGTTGGACTTGTTTAATAGCGCTTATTAATAATTCCGCACCATATTCCAAATCCTCCAGTCTACTACATTCATTAAATTTAACATTGCCTTTAATATCTTGCATCTCTATGTCTTCTTGTCCATCATCCCACTCATTGTTACGGAAACTTAGGTTTTCTATTTTTGGAATTGCCATAAAATGTTGCGGTTCCGTTAGTGTTAAAGCTTGCAAGTGGCTCGTTGGTAGGTAGATAAATAATGTCCAAATCACCACTGTATGGCAACACGCCTTGCCTATTCTTATTTATCTCTATAAATACAGTTTTACAGACACCTTTAACATAGTATACACCCGTCCATCCTTTTCTGCCAACACTCCCACAAACTTGTTGTTTACTACAAACGCATACACATAATGCTCTAGATCCTCGTCGCAGGAAGTAATCTTTTAATTTATCCTCTCTTTCCCTTCTTTCTTTAGCCAACTGTGCTTTGTATTCCTCCGCAACAGTATTTTCCACATATTCCAATGTCTTCTAATTCCAATTTCCTCTTTTTGGAACAACTCTCTGCTTGGAAAGTGGCTCTATTTCTTTAATAGTGTATGGGTACAGTTTATTGGTCCGGCTTCTTAAAACGTAGGGAGTAAGGTTAGGACTTTCCACTAAGCCCAATTCTTCTAAATTGATGGAGAAAGGTGTATTTGATGTGCCCCCAGATTTGATGTAACACTTATGCTTTACACTTATGGCATCCTCCTCTATTACCTCTACATAGTTGGTAAACAGTTAAAGCTAAATGCAGATAGAGCATACTTTATTAACTTTTCCCTTTGTGTACTATCTTTTGGCAGTTGTACTCCAGTTATCTTCCCCCAATATGCATCGTTAAACACTAAACAACAACTGTTTTGTAATTGATTGGCATCTTATGCAGAGGTACAGCATAGAATGGAGCATTTTGAAAGTACCGTTTGTTGTCTTCTATTAGACTTAAACAATCTCTTAAAGGTTCAAACCCTTTACCAAAACCTCTACAATAGATTGTTGCCTCTAACCTTGCCATTCTCTCTAGCTAGTTTAGACGAGAACGTTTCTTTTAGGTTTACAAAGTTTATTATATGGTTTCCTATACTTTTAATTACTCCAGGGCTTGTAATCTGGCATATAAATTTATTATATATTTTTACCCTGCTATTTACACCATGTTAAACAGTCTTTACTAACATTATCTACAATAACATTATGGGGGTCCATTCGCCCCCCCCCCCCCTGGTAGCAAAAGTTTTCTGTAAGATATTGGCACATTTCCTCTTTATTAAATATTCCAACCAAATCTAGTGTTATATCGAAATCCATAAGATAGTACATTTCTTTTTCCAGATCTTGCAGTATCTTTGGAAGATCTTCCAACAAATCCTTAATTTTAACATTTGCAAGCTCTATTTTATAGGGAATTGCTATAGGATCATCATACTTTTGTTTAATTTGATCTTTCTTTATTATTTGTAACACACCCTCGCTTTGGGAGAATGGTAGTTTGGCCACAACACCATGTCGAGCTAAAGAGAACTTTTTAAATATTCCTCGTAAGTAGCTATTAAACGAGCCACATATTTCCTTCTTAACTTTAAATTTATTCCGAACATCCCCATCACAATCCGCAACATTGGTTATCTTAACTAACATCCGTTATAGATGTTAAGTTATTTAATTTTGGTTCACCCTCGCAATAGTTTATATTACCTATGTTTGTAAGAAGGTTATTATTACGTAGATTTTCTAATAAAAACCACATACCCAATCTTTCGTTAGTAGGTTTAATACAATTCCCCAATAAATGGCTAACAGAGTACATTTCTTTTATACAAAAAGTAGCGGAAACACGTCAACAGGACAGATTACACTATAGGCATATAGAGACCCACATGCAAATATGGAATACCCACAAATTCGACTAAATAAGTTTATAGTCTCAATATAATTAACATATTAACATTAGTACCCAAATTGTCGAAATTCTATAATTCTATTCTTAGGCCTTGTATTAGGTTTTGTACTATTAAACCCAACACCCCGCGCAGTAGAGTAATATATGTATTTAATACAGATACGCACATTCTACAAGACCCATACATCTGTTGTATAAGCAGCAGAATAGACGTCTCATTGTGTTGTTGTAAAATAAAACATAAATTGTGCTGGATACAACCGGCCAGATATTAGACAGGAAATGTGTTGGAAGTGTATTGCCAAAGACAAACACCACATAGTGCAGCATGTAATCAATCCATTACTATTTAGACAAAGGTCAGTATTGGTACAACATCCGATATATTAGCCAAACACAATCAAACTTGGAAAACAAACAGTAAAAGATAAATATTATAGTAACAGAAATAGTAAGAGTATAAGGACATAGTAATATTTAAAGTTTATAAAACAACACAAATGCAGAGACACAATAACACACTCCAACACATTTGGACACACCCACAGATACTGGTTTACATCCATTTAACACAACTTTACACGTTCTGTCAACCGACACAAAAAATAGTTTGTAAATTGTGTAAGAAATATATGTAATATAAACAAATTTAACACAATCATAACATTGTGGACAATGTTATGATTGTGTTAAATTTGTTTATATTACATATATTTCTTACACAATTTACAAACTATTTTTTGTGTCGGTTGACAGAACGTGTAAAGTTGTGTTAAATGGATGTAAACCAGTATCTGTGCCTGTGTCCAAATGTGTTGGAGTGTGTTATTGTGTCTCTGCATTTGTGTTGTTTTATAAACTTTAAATATTACTATGTCCTTATACTCTTACTATTTCTGTTACTATAATATTTATCTTTTACTGTTTGTTTTCCAAGTTTGATTGTGGGTTTGGCTAATATATCGGATGTTGTACCAATGCTGTCTAAATAGTAATGGATTGATTACATGCTGCACTATGTGGTGTTTGTCTTTGGCAATACACTTCCAACACATTTCCTGTCTAATATCTGGCCGGTTGTATCCAGCACAATTTATGTTTTACTTTACAACAACACAATGAGATGTCTATTCTGCTGCTTATACAACAGATGTACAGGTCTTGTAGAATGTGCATATTAAATACATATATTACTCTACTGCATGGGGTGTTGGGTTTAATAGTACAAAACCTAATACAAGGACTAAGAATAGAATTATAGAATTTCGACAATTTGGGTACTAATGTTAATATGTTAATTATATTGAGACTATAAACTTATTTAGTCGAATTTGTGGGTATTCCATATTTGCATGTGGGTGTCCACTTACATGTTACACTTGCCGCTCGCCTATGTTTATATACAATATATATTTACAACACATATATGCCTATATATCTGTCCTGTTTACATGTTTCCGCTACTTTTGTATAAAAGAAATGTACTCTGTTAGCCATTTATTGGGGAATTGTATTAAACCTACTAACGAAAGATTTGGTATGTGGTTTTTATTAGAAAATCTACGTAATAATAACCTTCTTACAGACATAGGTAATATAAACTATTGCGAGGGCGAACCAAAATTAAATAACATCTATAACGGATGCGTTTTATGATAACATAATGTTAGATAACCAATGTTGCGGATTGTGATGGGGATGTTCGGAATAAATTTAAAAGTTAAGAAGGAAATATGTGGCTCGTTTAATAGCTACTTACGAGGAATATTTAAAAAGTTCTCTTTAGCTCGACATGGTGTTGTGGCCAAACTGCCATTCCCCCAAAGCGAGGGTGTGTTACAAATAATAAAGAAAGATATTGACCAAATTAAACAAAAGTATGATGATCCTATAGCAATTCCCTATAAAATAGAGCTTGCAAATGTTAAAATTAAGGATTTGTTGGAAGATCTTCCAAAGATACTGCAAGATCTGGAAAAAGAAATGTACTATCTTATGGATTTCGATATAACACCAGATTTGGCTGGAAATGTGCCAATATCTTACAGAAAACTTTTGCTACCAGGGGGGCGAATGGACCCCCATAATGTTATTGTAGATAATGTTAGTAAAGACTGTTTAACATGGTTTAATAGCAGGGTAAAAATATATAATAAATTTATATGCCAGATTACAAGTCCTGGAGTAATTAAAAGTATAGGAAACCATATAATAAACTTTGTAAACTGTCCAGATGCGAGACTAAAAGAAACGTTCTCGTCTAAACTAGCTAGAGAGAATGACAAGGTTAGAGGCAACAATCTATTGTGGAGGTTTTGGTAAAGGGTTTGTCTAATAGAAGACAACAAACGGTACTTTCAAAATGCTCCATTCTATGCTGTACCTCTGCATGTGGGTGAAAGTTGCCAATCAATTACAAAACAGTTGTTGTTTAGTGTTTAACGATGCATGTTGGGGGAAGATAACTGGAGTACAACTGCCAAAAGATAGTACACAAAGGGAAAAGTTAATAAAGTATGCTCTATCTGCATTTAGCTTTAACTGTTTACCAACTATGTAGAGGTAATAGAGGAGGATGCCGTATGTGTAAAGCATAAGTGTTACATCAAATCTGGGGGCACATCAAATACACCTTTCTCCACTATACCTCTTAGTGGAAAGTCCTAACCTTACTCCCTACGTTTTAAGAAGCCGGACCAATAAACTGTACCCATACACTATTAAAGAAATAGAGCCACTTTCCAAGCCTTTCTTAGAGAGGAAATCGGAATTAGAAGACATTGGAATATGTGGAAAATACTGTTGCAGAGGAATGCACAGTTGGCTAAAGAAAGAAGGGAAAGAGAGGATAAATTAAAATATTACTTCCTGCGAGCATTATGTGTATGCGTTTGTAGTAAACAAGTTTGTGGGAGTGTTGGCAGAAAAGGATGGAGGGGTGTATACTGTGTTAAAGGTGTCTGTAAAACTGTATTTATAGAGATAAATAAGAATAGGCAAGGCGTGTTGCCGTGCGATTTGGACATTATTTATCTACCTACCAACGAGCCACTTGCAAGCTTTAACACTAACGGAACCGCAACATTTTATGGCAATTCCAAAAATAGAAAGTTTCCGTAACAATGGACAAGAAGACATAGAGATGCAAGATATTAAAGGCAATGTTAAATTTAAAGAATGTAGTAGACTGGAGGATTTGGAATATGGTGTGCTATTAAACAAGTCCAACATAGGGGTAGAAAAAGATATATTGTTTGAAAATATTCGTAACCTTTATGTCTCCCTGGCTGGAAAGGGAGCTAGAATGTGGGAAGTTTGATTTTAACTACAAAATTAAGTTGGATAAAATAAAGACTACTCCAAACAAGCACAAAGAAAGATTAGTTGTTTTGGGTTTTAAAAATTTATTTTTGTTATCGCATTGGCTTAAAACATATCCAAAATTTGTTCTGACCATAAATGTGGATATATATTACTTATCAGCTGGATGTATATAATAAGCTTGTATTTATTTTTTTTAATCCAACCGTAATAGTGAATTTGGAAATGGGGTATTTACTTATGCAATGGCCAGTAATATATTGCATCCAAAGTTTGGTTACGACAAAACAGCACTAAAGGGACAAAGTATACGGTAAATTTAGATATAGGGGGATATAACAAGTCGAAAAGTAAATAAAGGAGTTATTGGTAGTAATTTACAAAATATAGTTTTGTAAAAACACAAATACCAATGTTAGTTTTTAGGTTGCGACAAAACAAACAACAGTATTATAGGTGGAAATAATATTGTAATTTTAGATATAGTTGGGGGCTATAACATATCCAAAAATAAATCAGACAATAAATGCTTAGGACAATATCCAAAGTGTAGGCAAATCGGACAATAAACAGTCAGTTTTGGGATTACAGCAAAATAAACAAACAAAAAAGACAAATGGGTAGTGGAACGTGTGGTAGTGTGGTCTTGTTACCTATATAAGAGCTATAACATATCCATAAATAAAGAAGTTTGAAATTGTTAGTATATTTTTTAAATTTGACCATTATAGTTAATTTGTCAAATGTGGATGGTACATATACACTGGCCTAGAATAATGATATAAATTTTAAACAAATCAGACCATAAAGAAGTTGCCAATTGGCAGTATTTATCCAAATTTTTAAAAATTTAACCGCAATATTTGTAAAATGTGGATGGTGTATATACACTAGCCTACAACAATAACATATCCAAATTTTAAACAAATCGGACAGTAAATAAAGAAGTTGGCAATTGGCAGTATTTTTCAAAAATATTTTTTAATTTGACTGTAATAGTGAATTTGGGAAATGTAGGTGTAATTTATTAAAACAATTGCCTACGACAATCACATATCCAAGTTTTAAACAAATGGGACAGTAAATAAAGAAGTTGGCAATTGGCAGTATTTTTCAAAAATATTTTTTAATTTGACCGTAATAGTGAATTTGGGATATGTAAGTGGAATTTATTAAAACACTTGCCTAGGTCAATAGCATATCCAAATTTTAAATAAATCAGACAGTAAATAAAGAAGTTGGCAATTGGCAGTATTTTTCAAAAATATTTTTTAATTTGACCGTAATAGTGAATTTGGGATATGTAAGTGAAATTGATTAAAACACTTGCCTAGGTCAATAGCATATCCAAATTTTAAATAAATCAGACAGTAAATAAAGAAGTTGGCAATTGGCAGTATTTTTCAAAAATATTTTTTAATTTGACCGTAATAGTGAATTTGGGATATGTAAGTGAAATTTATTAAAACACTTGCCTAGGACAATAACACATCCAAATTGCAGACAAATCGGACATTTAATAAAGAAGTTGGCAATTGGCAGTATTTTTCAAAAATAATTTTTAATTTGACCGTTATAGTGAATTTGGGATATGTATGTGGAATTTATTAAACAACTTGCCTAGGACAATAACATATCCAAATTGAAGACAAATCAGACAGTTAATAAAGAAGGTGGCAATTGGCAGTATTTTTCAAAAAATATTTTTTAATTTGACCGTTATAGTGAATTTGGGAAATGTAAGTGAAATTTATTAAAACACTTGCCTAGGACAATAACATATCCAAATTGCAGACAAATCAGACAGTTAATAAAGAAGGTGGCAATTGGCAGTATTTTTCAAAAATATTTTTTAATTTGACTGTAATAGTGAATTTGGGATATGTACGTGGAATTTATTAAAACACTTGCCTAGGACAATAACACATCCAAATTGAAGACAAATCGAACAGTAAATAAAGAAGTTGGCAATTGGCAGTATTTTTCAAAAATATTTTTGACCGTAATAGTGAATTTGGGAAATGTAAGTGAAATTTATTAAAACACTTGCCTAGGACAATAACATATCCAAATTGCAGACAAATCGGACAGTAAACACCAAAGATAGTTTTTTAGCCTGAATTTGAAAATTAATTTTTAAAAATATAGAGGAGGGATGGGGATGGGGACAATATATTTAAGGCAGGGGTATATTTAATATAGGCCAGCAGGCGGGAGCTCTATAGGCGGGATCGGGTGTCGGTCCAAAAACTGATCCCCATAAGAATAACATGGGGAAAAAGCGCCGGAAGTGATGCTAAACCGCTGTTTATCCACTACTTACAATTTTGCGCATTTTAATGTCAGAAGAAGAACCAGGCAGTCTTGGAAGTAGGCGTGAGTTGCTGGGGATGATAAAAGAACTCTAGCAAAGGAATAACAGGCTTTTCTAGTGGAAATCCCCCATAAGACAACGTACTGTGTTTAGTCGAAACACATTTTCTTTAATAACTCGGTAGATATTTATGCTAGAATGACGAGAGAGGGCTTACAACTTTTGCCTCACTAATTCCCATATTTGTACATGCATTAATTTTGCATCCGGGGCTTTTCTGACCCTTTTCGGGCCCAAAAACCCAAAATGTGAAAGATTAATCCCCAAAAAAGGGGTTTAGAGTTTTTCGATTGTTTTTCCCAACAAACTTGTCCAACTGATTACAGAAAGGAACGTTCCTACCAAATTTTAAGTAAATCGGACAACAAATGCGACCGCTAGAGTGCAAACACACACACACACACACACACACACACACAAACACATATATATATGTCTCTCTCTCTCTCTCTCTCTCTCTCTATATATATATATATATATATATACACATATATATATATATATATATATAATTTTGAACGACCCCCCAAAACGTGTTCAGGGGGTCACGTTAGGAATTTCTATGGTGGTCCCAGGCTTAAGTTTCACCCTGCGGGTCATGCTAATAGTTCACTTTCCAAAGGAAATTCACTAACAAGATCATGCATTGTTGTGCTCGGGATGAAAGGAGAGTGTTTTATTTAAAACTATCTTCAACCAGTGCAACCCACTATTTTAGAAGTGGGGTCGGGGTGATAAAACCGAGAACTCATAAAATAGCAATATACCAGACTACTTCGGTCGTAGACGACCACCTAACTTGTGAAGGGATTTAAAAAATGTAGACTGCTATATCCCAACTGCCACAATCTTATTCATATAGAAATTAAAACCGCCATGCCCTTTTCTGTGATGGTGGGACATTCATTGACTTCAGTTGTTGAAAACTTGGATAAGATATTGATCTCTCTCAATGAAATCCTGAAGAGATGTTTTACGTTTTATCATATAGATTTAATCATTTTATATTTCTGGTGTTATTAAATTAGCTGATATGAACAATTTACGTATTACAAAATTTGTCTCCGGTCCAGCTAACTTTCAAACTTCGGTTCATGGGAGGCATGTAGGTAAAGTAGTTGAAAAATACTTTCATCTTCAAAACATTCGGATCTTCATGCAGTAAAGCAATATCTTACTTAGCAGTTCTACCGGCAGCCCTTACCAAATTTATCCTGTAGTTCCTCTTCGGGCAACGTCCTGCCGATGAACCTACAGTTCTGGGCCGTTGCCCCCCAATCTCTGATATGATACAATGGCCACAGGGCCACAGGTGGGTAGCAGCAATCAGCTGACTGTGACAGCGTGAGTTATTGGCTCCAGCTGATGGCATCACGTGACCCTGGGCTGGTTAATTATCGAGCGTGACACCAGAGGCTACTGGCGCTAGCGTCGCTACGGGTGAAATGTGAAATGACACATTGTCCTTGGAACAAGTGCGACTGTTGAGTCAGCCTCTTCATACTTCACGAAGTTTATACAGTATTTGGAAAGCGGTAACTGTTATAGATCCTTAAAACCATAAAAGGAAGTTAATGTATCATTGATTCCCTTATGAGAAAGAGTTAAGGGCGCACCAGTCACGAAACGTCTTGCGTTACTACCTGCTACCCCCATAAGGCCAATGGCAACTTTCTAAGCCCGTACCTCTTCAACGGGTTGTCAACGATATAGTTGGGTTATGACTCAATTCAAAGATAAAAAACCTAACGATTTCACAGAGCAAAATTTCGATTTCACAAATAAGAATCGATTTAAAAAAACGTAAATATTCGATATTTACGATTTATTTTTGAAATATTTGTTTGGCTCACTGAAATCGCTAGCTATAGTTTAGATCTTAAAAATGAACCATATAGATCATCGATTTCATGATAATCCGATGAGGAGGGACGGACTTTGACAGACAACATCTCTCTTTTTGGGGAATCAAGTAGACACGCCAAATGTTTTGTGACTGAAGCCCCTCAAATGAGATTCTAGTCAACACCACAAATCGAGATAGATAATCACCACGAATAAAAATGAGGCCATTCTTTTGAGGGCGAATATCTGCAAAAATCTCTTGAGAGGGCTGTAACTACAAATGGTGTTGTAATTTTGAAAAGTTGAGTGAAATTTATGGTTTTCACCCACATTAAATGAAGACTATTTCTGGACAGTCAAAACTAAAATCTGTTTGTGGCTTAGATACTGTGGCTTTTTACTTAAATTTCAAATTTGTTTAAGCTCATGATAAATAGGAGATTGTCATTTCAAGTGTAATATTTCATGATACGAATTGTAGAAGTATAATGAAGTATTTTGGTAATGATATTGACAGCACCTATCCTTTCACCCGAAACGATCGGGACTGATCTACTGTCTACACAGAATTGCTTCTACGTAAGATAAATGAATAGTCACCTGTGGGTTTTAGGTAGCCTATTTCAAAAGTGATTAAAATGGGCTACTGCGATTTTAAGGACCGTGTATTGTTAACCTTCCTAGCAATGTCCCTTGTTGTACCTAAATGATATACATAGGCCTACACTATGAAAACAAACGTTATACATGGTAAACAAAGTACCATAACATAACAAAGTAGCCACCGCCACGTTGATATACTTATCGTGGTACTTTACAAAGGCGTTATTTGTTGAATTTCAGAATAATAGTAGGGTAAAGAAAATGAAATTAACTGTGAAAGTATGCTTTCATTAAGCCAGGAATAAAAGTAGGTACCGGTACTTGAAAAAATGCAATAGAGGCAAATCTATAGTGGGAGTGAACTTTTCAAATTTAAGTTTAAAATAAAAATAACGATACCGGTAGTGTAGGAGTGTACAGAAAATAGCAGTTGTTAAACACGAGGTTTATTAGTCTATTATTGGACAGTTCTAAATCGCAATAGCGCTAATTGTTGCAGTTGGTGTATCGACTTAACACCTCTCAATGGTGTCTTCAATTTGTCCAGCCTTTTAGCGAATTTCCCCTATAGGGAAGAAGCTATTACCGTAGGTCTCATGGTAAGACTTAAGCCCGAGACCATGATAACTTTTCATTTTGAGGTCCCCAGATGCCAAAAACACCATTCGTTCAAATTTTTATATATGTATATATATATATATATATATATATATATATTATATATATATATATTTATATATATATTTATATATATATATATATGTGTCCGTAAGCACGATAACTCTCGTAAAAAAGGTCTGATCTTAATGAAATTTGGTACAAATGTGTAAAGTACCATTTATTTGAACGAGTTCGAAAACCAGATGAATCGCACCATCCGAAGGGGGGTTTTTGGGGGGTTTTGTACCCCAAAAATGTGTTTTTTGGGTTTTTCACATGTAATTTTAATTTAAATCAAATTTTAATTTATACCATTGAATTCAGCTTAAAAAAACAAACAATTTGGTATTTTGATCATTGCTCTACGTCAATTGGTTACCGAGATATTGAAAGTGCTAAACACAGTACGTTGTCTAATGTTATTCTTATGGAGAAAAAGAAAAATTGTACATCTCGCTTATTTATGAATATAAACTGAAGAAATTTGGTATATGGCTTCATCTGGTTATGGTTTATTGTTGTTTGCACAAAAAAACAATTTTTCGCCTATGGTTCCCGTAGCAGCAAACCTAGGTACTCGGTCCCCATGTTATTCTTATGGAAAATAATTAAAATGTTATATATCGCTTAATTATGAGTGTATATGGATGAAACTTGGTATGTGACTTCACTTAGCTGAGTTCTATTGATATTTGCATAAAAGCCCATTATTTTGTGTTCCTTGTTGCAGCAAACCTGCGTACTCATCCCCAATGCTATTCTTATAGAGAATAATTAATATTTTAAATATCGCTTGTTTGTGAATATATTTCTTATGAATCTTGTTAAGTGGCTTAATGTGTTATGTTATAATTCATTGGAAATTCGCTAAGTATGCAGGTTTGCTGCGACGGGGGTATTTTCTATTTGCACCATTTTCTTTAAGTCGTTAAAGTCTGCTACCCAGTTGTAGGCATTAGGTGTGTGACAACACAGACTCTTGTCTGAGGTGATAAATAAACGAGGTATAAATTATTCACAAGTTACTTGTTTGCTAGCCTAGATTGCAAAGATTGCATGGTTATCGCATTAATTACATATTTACTTTTTTGCGTGTCGGCATCTTGTAGGAGCGCTCTGAAATGTATTGACTTTTTTGAATGATTTCATATTCTTTAAAACATATGGTTCATATTTTTTGGAAAGTCAGGGAAAGTCAAGGGATATGCTTGCTATTTTATACACGTTAGGAAAAAATTTTATTTTAATTATAAATCTATTTTATACACGTCAGGAAAAAATGTTGATTTTAATTATAAATCCAAAGCACTACTGTGTGAAAATCAAAACTCATTAGAAAAAAGTGCGCATTCCGAGTCGCGAGTCGGGAAACATTAACTTTTTGGTCAGAGAAAGTCAGGGAAAATAAACTTTTTGGTCAGATACAGTCAGGGAAACCGTCAACAAAATAAAAATATGAACCACGATATAGTTACTTGGAAATAATATTAAAAACTGTCATATTGTATTCAGTTAATTCAGCTGATAAAATACTTTTGGCTTATGGAGTATACCTTTATAAAGTCAAACGTCAGTATTTTGGAAAAAAATCCGACAGTGATGATGTTAAGACTGCGGTTTATACAGTGATTTGGTTAAAAACGTAAGTGTAACGAAATATTAAAGAGCTATTGGTTTAACTACCTGTAAGCTCGAACTTGGACTTGTATCTTCACAGGTTTTTAACAAATACAATTTTGATGACGACAATAAATCGACCAGTTTTGCGAGTGTGACGTGTACCGGTGCGTGAGTGCGTGTGCGCTAAGAGGCAACAATAAGTTTAGCGGCACCGCCGACACCCGCCACCCCGCGTAATTCCTGGTTTCCGTTTCCTCCCGTGTAATTTATTATTCAATTCGGCGCATGTTTACTCCAGGGATGGCTGTAACTAGTTGTGGGCCGCAGCCGCAGCTGGCGGTCAGTAACATTGCTCGTATTAGGGGCGCATTCAAATGAGGGGAGGCCCGTTGAGGTCAAGTGGCTTTATTTTTATTTTTTTATAATTTGACCTTACTTTTCTCATATGGGTCTTGCGTGGAACAAAACTAGCAAAGTAAGGGGTGACCATCTACATAGTCGGATTCGAACGCACGGTCCACGACAGGTCTACTGCTGGTTTTTTAGTATTCATCGCCTTGTCCACCATAGACCCCTACCAGTCATTTTAGTAATAGATGTAAGTCGTGGTCTTTATTTTATTATGCTTTAGTAGTCGGTTTGTTGAAATTTACTTTTAATTTAAAATTAAATGTTTGATTTGTCAAGGTTTTAACTTGGTTACAAGCTTAATTGAGCGATACTACTTGCTACCCACGCATGATTAGATTTGCAATGGTATTTAATCCAAATGATGAACAAAATTGCACTTTGAACCTAGATAAATTGGATTTGCTCATTGTGACTTTTCATGTATCGTCCCTTTTCCTTGTTTGTCCCTTGATTAGGTTACCTGCTCAAATTCATGTAGTGATTACAAAAAATATGAATAATACGTCGGTAATTCAGTTAATAAGCGCGTAAAGTAAGTCTTTATCGCTTGATAAAAACGGTTCTGCTTCGCTTGTGCTACTCGTCGCGCAGTAATTTTCCGAAACCGATAAAGACACTTTTCACTATCGAATTACATTTACCGGTACGATTTTTCCTAATTACCACACAACAAACAAAAATTTCCTTTCATAAATTTTGGCTGAATTCATGAGATTAATGTTACAAACGCCGAGTCAATTAGCGTGGGTTAAACCAACAGCTAATCAGCTGTTATTACTTCGGCGAGCGGAAATGTAAGGCGCGCCGAGCGAAAAAGTACTTTCCGCCCGCTAAACAGAAGATGCAGCAGTTGTTGTATGATGGTTTTACATCGTTAAGAAGCACTTGAGGAGCGGTTTTAGAAACGTATGATATTGTCAGAAATGGTACCATCTGATACGCAAATCACTGTCGAATAAATTTTGTAAGAGAACTCAATTCGTTTTTTTTGGTAGGTGTGTAAATTATATTTAGCAAGTGTACAGTTAATTTAAAATACCCCCTTAGCAGCAAACCTGTAAACTCAGCGAATTTCCAATGCATATATATGTATCTTAATACCACATAAAGCCACATACCAAGTTTCATCAATATACATTCATCATAAATAGACGATTTATGACATTTTAATTATTTTGCACAAGAATAACATGGCGGCTGAGTATGCAGGGTTGCTGAAGCAAGGAACACAAGAAATGGGGTTTTATACAGATATCAATATAACTCAAGAAGGTAAAGCCACATACAGTACCAAACTTTATTAATTTATGTTCATAATTAAGGGAGATAACGTTACTTATTCTCCATAAGAATAACATGGGAGCTGAGTACGCTGGTTTGCTGCTACGGGAACTATCGGCCAAAAAATGTTTTTTAGTGCAAATATCAATTAGACCACAACGATATGAAGCAATATACCAAGTTTTATAAGGATAAGTTGATAATAAGCGAGATATATACAATTTTTCTTATTCCCCGTAAGAATTACATTGGACAACGCACTGTGTTTAGCACTTTCAATATCTCTGTAACCGTTTGACATAGAGCAATGATCAAAACACATAATTGTGCGTATTTTTAAGCTGATTCCAATGGAAAAACTAAAATTTGACTTTTTTCAAAAATTATATGTAAAAGACTCAAAATAACCATTTTCGGGGCACAAACCCCCCCCCCCCCAAGTATCCTTCGGATAGGTCCACTGTCTGGTTTTCGAACTTAGTCATAAATACTGCTTTACACGTTTATACCAAATTTCGTCAAACTCGGACTATTTTACGAGAGTTATCGTACTCACGGACACACACACACACATACACACACACACACACATATATATATATATACACAGTCTTGAACGAATGGTGTTTTTGGGGTCTGGGGACCTCAAAACGAAAAGTTATCATGGTCCCGGGCCTAGGTCTTACCATGCCGACTACGGTAATAGCTTCTTCCCTATAGGAGACATTCGCTAACTAGGATCCTTCTTATTTGTCTCACGCTGACGAGAAAATAAAGCAAAACATGCAGCCCTATGCTGTATAATGATGAAACGTCAGAACTTGTTTAAGTCTATTAAAGTAAACTATGCAGGACTAGGTGCTAGACTACTCCTGTTGTCCTGTTCCAAGTCAATCCATCACCAGCCACGTTATACCCCAGCACGGTTCCCCCGACGCGTCACACGATCCCTAGTATCCCTACACCCCTGGGAACCTCCACTTGTTGTTGCTTACTTACATGAAACCTATTCTTCTTTCTCCGCCTTGTTTGTGTTGCCCGTTTACGCGTGCACGTGTCACATATCCCCTTAGCTTTTTCAATTTTTCCACCTACGTGGGTGGGGTGGCCCGCCACGAAGGCATTTGTGTGAAATGTGTCTCCGTATGTAACACGTGTGGGGATCTCAGTAGATATTTGTGGTTGTGCACCTCAGTACAATGCCTCTGGAGGTGTAACATAAAAACAACATTTAAGTATAATGTGTTTTGAAATTATGAAGACTATAGCTTGATGTATTTAAATCGAAATCAGGAACCTGTTCTTTTTCCTACAAATGTGCTAATTGCTTGGATAGGAGTTTATACTGAATATAAAAAAATAAATCCTATTTAAGTTGTTATTTATTCATTAGGCTACTTGTTTATTTAAGTTGTCAAAATATCCTTACAAGGAATGTGCAAGTTGTGAATATTGCTATAAAACAATTAAGTTACTCTTCCTACGAAAATAAAATATAGACTATTCAATTAAATTTGAACTAAATATTTATTTAATGATGCTTATTGTTGGAAACCCGTAGGTATATATGAGTGCGGGATGTTGTTGAGTTTCAGAATCAATTTATCATTTGAGGACCAATGTGGTAATTTATACCGGATTGAACGTAAATTTAGCACAAAATCTACTAATGTACATAATTATTTACAATTTACCCGTTTATTGGGTGCTTAGATCATACGTTTTTGCATTAGTAAAATTAAACAGATTCTTCTTAAATCATGTTAATCACATCAGTTGCGACAGTTTAATTAAACAATTAACCATTTCCTCATTAAACATGATATTCTGGTCAGTGGTTGATCGATCATCTCAATATATAATGACGTAAGGAAAATCTATAAATTTGGCAGGTTTTATGTATCGGAAGGTTGAAATTTGGAACATTCACAGAGAATTAGATGAGGGAAATCTTCACGGAACCAGATTTTTTATTCGAAGAAGCATCCACGAGTGGTTACAGTTAAGATCTGCACTTCCATCACTATAAACTCGGTTAACCCCCATAGCAAATTGTGGTGTCTCACCATTCCATATACCCGTAAGAGCTCACAAGTTGCGTATAGCAAGTCTACACCAGGCTTTGTCACCGGAACGCGCGGCATCCCCAACCCCTCACCCACACTGGGCCCCAGCCTCCCCCACAACGAGGGCTCGAGATGCCTTGTGCGGTTTCTAATGAAATCATCCTTCAGTCTTATTGCCGGGGCGGGGATTTATTTGGTTAATAATTACCGCGTGGGGCGATCGTATGGAAACGTTTAATGGCTTAAGACTTTGGCAGTTTAATTGTGACCGGGTAAATTTGTCTTGGGGATGGGGAAATCGGAGGAATCTTACGCGTCAGTGGAAAAATAAGGGTCGTTCATTGCTGCTCTTTTCTCCGACTGTTGTCTCTAAGGCGGGGTAATTGTGGAGATTGATTGGGGCGAGTGTTAAGTTGTATCATTGCAGCTTTATAGCGGCAGTGGAGGAGGGTCTGATAGCTAATTAATTGTGCACAAGTATAATTATCGTGGTTTGATTATTGTTTTCTGGATGAGTAATTTAGAAAATAATTGTTTAAAGAAAAGTTTAGATAGTTAATAAATAATTTATACAGTTATGATCAGTCAATTTACACTTCCAGCTCCTGATTATTCGTTTACGAAGTGGCCCTGTGTGTTTATTTTTTAAACAAATTTTCATCCACATATTTAATGTCGAAGTACAGAACAAAACTGATTAGTCATGAAACACATTCAATTATTGATTTGTTTACATATTTAACTGTACGTTGTTTGTTGTATGTATGTACTATTTTTTTAAATAATCAAAGTATGTAATATACAGGGTGTCACAAAAATGCGTAGCGCGCTATGCAGAAACAGATTCTACATAAAAAAACAAGTCGAAACTGTACAGACATTTTTGCGATTTCGGCTTAGTTTAGGCGTAATCCGCCATTTTGTATTTTTTTGAAAATAATTAATAATTCAAAAACCCTTGGAGATATTTTTATGAAACTTGGTATAAGCTTTAAGTTTTTGGTTTTTAACATTTTCAAAAAATAATTTTTATTAAAATTATCAAACTTCAAAATGGCGGCCATTTAAATATTACAAAGTCAAATTCCATGAAAACTAGCAACTAAAACAAAATTTTACAAGACATAAAATTGAAAGCACTTTATAATTCAAAACCAATGAAATTTTTACAGTAAATCGGTTAATAAATAAAAAGGTTATGGTAATTATTTATAATAAATTTCAAAATGGCGTCCATATAACATTTTCAAAGTAAAATTCCCTAGTGCATTTGACCATTCAATTACAAGTCCTTTAAATTTTATGACTTGTAAAATTTTGTTTTAGTTGCTATTTTTCAAGGAATTTGACTTTGAAATTTTTATATGGCCGCCATTTTGAAATTTATTATAAGAAATTACCATAACGTTTTTATTTATTAACCGATTTTTACAGTAAAAATGTTATTGGATTTGGATTACAAAGTGCTTTAAATTTTATGCCTTGTAAAATTTTGTTTTAGTTGCTAGTTTTCATGGAATTTGACTTAAATATTTAAATGACCGCCATTTTGAAATTTGATAAGTTTAATACAAACTATTGTTGGAAAATGTTAAAAAACAGAAACTTAAAGTTTATACCAAGTTTCATAAAAATATCTCCAAGGGTTTTTGGAGATATTATTAATTGTTTAAAAAAATACAAAATGGCGGATTACGACTTAACTAATCCGAAATCGCAAAAATGTTACTGTACATTTTCGACTTGTTTTTGTATGTAGAATCCGGTTCTGCATAGCGTGCTACGCATTTTTGTGACACCCTGTATAATCAATCGGTAATTTTTCGACGAAGTAAATATATTTTTGAGTTTTGTTTTGGCTTTAAGTAACTTTATACCTTCGTAGTCCTATTGATAATTAAGATTATCACAAACAAAAGTAACGTTAGGCCTATCTTGTATCTTCGGTAGAACCCATAGTTTTTCAATCGTATTCGACCAATACCTCACTCATCCATATCCCATATATCTCGATAAGGAACCGGCCCACAGACTCAATCAGAAACCGATAGTCGAGACGCATACAAATCACCTTTTCCGTTACGTAAGCGGCATTTCTCAAACGAATTGTTTTGGCAGCCTGTTGCTTACAATGCACGCGGCTTAGATGTTGTTGCAGCTACGCCACCCAGCTCCGCTACGCGGGCGTGCTACGCTACTACGCGACGCGGCGAGACCGCTTTGAAGCGCGTTCTGTACTTTGCGTCGCTCACTGATTCCAGGAAGTTGACAGTGGTATCACTTTGTCGGTATCTAAGGTAGCCGCTGGACTTCCTGCAGACAGTTTCGCAGAATAGCCTACTAATCAGTGGCGTTCCTCAAAGACTCAAGAAGAATTACAACTTTATAGGCACTCTGTTGGCACCGAGTTCTTTCCCGTTTCCTGCGAAGATTCTAGACAGGTTGAATGCACGTTTTAAGGTTGATTGGTCCTTTGATTTTGTAATATAATTTAAGAGGGGGCTCCAGTCCTCTGCGTCTACCTGCTTCTCCCATAAGACCAATGTTAACTTTCAAAGTCTGTCCCTCCTCAACGGGTTGTCCAAAATTGATTATTAATTCATGGTTCGTTTTAAAGATCAACAATATATCTAGCGATTTCAGTAAACAGATTTTCGTTATCATAAATAGTTTGTACATACAAAAATCGTAAATATTGAATATTTTGGAATTTTATTGATCGATTATTATTTGCGATATCGAAATTCTGCTTACTGAAATCGCTAGGTATATTTTTGCTCTTTAATAAGCCATAAATCAACGATATCGAATAACCCGTTGAGGAGGGGCAGGTTTTGAAAGTTAACATTGGCCTTATGGGCGAAGCAGGGAGAAAAGCGAAAAGTTTCGTGACTGGAGCGCCCTCTTAACAGGAAAAATTGAGCTCCTCGCTAGCCCAACGGTTAGCGTCTTGAATTTCGGTGCAAGAGGTCACTGGTTCCATTCCCGGGGCGTTCACATGACTTCGAGAAGTTTAGTCTGTTATCCTCCTAAAGAACTGCCACTGGCGTAGACAAAGCAACATCATAGCTTACTATTTGATTACCGGTAATGAGGGTTGGTTTTTATATACTGACTATAATTTCTATAATCCAACAGAACAATGGAAATCAATATGGACTAACTGAATGAATATGGTTATATCAAACGTAAGGAAATATTACGGAATTAAAGTGAACACTACCAATAAACTCCCGGTGACATGCAACAATTAGGTTATTATCTATGACATGTGAATCCATAAACCGTTTAATATGTAAAATGCGTCTAATACTGTAAAAATAACACATTTTCAGTCATCAGACATAATGAATACAGTATCTATGAAATATTCAGAAATCCTGTGGGCAGTTCCATATTAATTGGAAGGAGTGTGTGGTTTAATCAAATATGTATACGTTTTGCATATGATTAATGCATGGCATAATGAATTTTATTGTAAAAAGTAATGTAATACTTTACAATTGACTATTAATTACTAGGTTAGGCTGTATAGTTTTATTTTAAAATATTTGTCGTTAACTTAGTTTTTCGAAAGCAACGTATTTGTGAATATCACTCACTACTAATTATGATTGTAATAAAATTAATAACAAGTTTGACACGTACCACAACTATGTCTGCTTAGTCTAAGATGAAAAACATTGTGTTTTACAAAAGTATACAAAACAAAATAAACTGAAACTCCGGAGGAGCGGCTCGAGGGAGGGTTGCAAGATAAGATCCAGATAGTCAAAATCAATATGGACTCCCCACTAATGAAAAAGTATGAAAACCGGGCGAACCGAGGAAAAGACGCGTCGGATGAGGAAAGTTGTATTCGTGAGGGGAATAAAATGGATGTCGGTTTCATAAGGCGGGGGAGGATGCTGGCGCCGACCCGAGTCATAAAAACAGATTAGGCCGCAGCCGCGCTGCCCCCAGACCCAAATTGGGGTTTCCGGAGAGAGATGGGCAAACTGACACTTGGGCTACAATGGGCCCCCATCTCGTGTCAGGTGTCATATTAGGGCGATCGATAAAGTGGGAGGGGGGAGGGTGATTAGAAAGATGGCCACAAAATCTTGTTTGGAAGTTTTTTTAAGTTTGCTGTGGCAGAATTAGGTGTAGCGTAATATACCATAAGGTGTAAAATAACTTTATACTCTGATTTTTCCTCTAAATGTTTTAGCAATGTATTGACTGGCCCTCAATTATTTGTTGCAGTGTAATAGTAAGAGATGTTGTGCATGTTGAAACTATTTGGCAACATAATATACGAGCAGCTGACTTATTTAATTAGGGGGATTTAACACTGTTGACGAGGTTTTTTATCTTTATCTTTTCCTTAAACATTTTAAAAATTAGTCCATAATAAAGAAAGATGCATATTACTTTTTGTTATTTCAACGCCAGTGGCATTGATGTTAAGAGTACGGTACATTACAAACGCTTTTAAGGGAAAGTGGTCCAGTACCCTCAACGTTTTGTGGACATCCCGGGATCGTCCCGGGAAGACTTGTCTTTTCGACAAGTTAAAATATTTTTCAGGTGTAAAATTAATAATTTGGTAGAAAAATGTGAAACCTAATCAGGTTGTCATCTGTTGTTTAATTTATTTACAGTTTGCAATACAATTTGTTCTATGTTTTTTTAAAACCCACTAAAGAATTTGACAATCATGAATACGCTACTTTACTATAATTAGTTCATAGAACTTGTTAAGTTGTATAATGTACATACTGTTAGCGGGTAGGGTAACCCTAATTTCTAGCACTTCTGTAAGTATAATCATAGAACAACATTGTTAACGCTGAGGATCTGTTGGTGTTAGTCGGGGTTTCCCGGAGGGTATTATTGTAGCATCCAGCGTCTCCGGACAGAACAGTCGGGAATGCTATTACAGCTACGCCATTTTGCCTTATTCTCAAGGTTTTCGTAGGAAACGAAGTGACGAACAGTCGCGCCACGTAGTCCAGTCAACAAGCCGAATGAGCGGGAATAAATCGTGTAGTCCCGGATATTTGCACAGTTGTAGGGGATACCCTCCTGAAAAGCATACTGAAAGACTGAATGAACAGGACCACTTTTTTTGTTGGAAATTTAATTTGCACACTTTAATTTATTTATAGGTGCATTTTCCGCTAGAGGGTTTCTTCTGCGTTTTCGAGATCTTTACACAAACCCTTAAAAATTATCATTTGCCCTTTTCCCCGAAGATCATCGGTCAAGACATTTAGTAGGGGCCTATATTGTTGAGGAGGGGATTGCCTACAACTGTACAGAAATCTGGGACTACACAATTTAATCCCGCTTATTTAGCTTTGTTGACTGGACTAACTGGTGTTTTTTATTTTAATTTGTGTGTTTGTTTTTCACACAAATTCAACCTAGCTTATCTTAGCCTTTAAAAAGGTCTAGCCTAATCTAACTTCTAAACATTTTAACCCAATATATTTTGTTTACCTTAACCAACCACTTGACGCATTCAGTGCGATCTATTCAAAAATCTACCAATAAGAGCATAAGGGGAAATGAAACAGTTGAGTCAAATGTTCAGTGCAGTAACGTAAGTTTGGCCATTCTTCATTATACCGTATGCCGATTGGAGTTGTAGACAATCAATAGTGAAGGCGATATTGGCTATATTCAATTAATTCTATCGCCATAGTGGTCGACCCAATAAGCCAGATTAATTGCTAATAAATGACTCGTCATTGTCCAGTGATTGCTTTGATAAACAAGCCGCCTGTTGAACTGCGGTTCTATCCTGGTTTGAAGGAGTTCAAGTTTTAAATTTCCTTTACAAATTTAAACATATCTTTTTGGGGTTTAGTTATTTATGTTGCCCCGCATTTAAATGAAGCCAGAGGAATGAAATATGAAAAACTGTTATTTAGTTAGAGACATGACTTAATTATAACGTTCTTACTTCAAATGAACTATAGTCATTTTTGTAATTGGTCAGTGGTATCGACTGTAAAATAATGTGTGATTTCAAGCCTGTAAGGTTAAAAAAAGCTTAAAGCTTAAAGGTTAAAGCTTGTTAATGGTTAAAAAATTGTACTAATGCCCGTTCACATATTTGAACCCTTTTTAAAGAAGGTTAAATTAAAAATGTATGCCTTTTTCAAGGCGACAAACGGAAATATAACAAAGTATTTAAATGACTAACTAAAGCTACTTTTCGAATAACTATTGCAGTAAGATAGCCCGCTTAGACGATAGCTTGAATCACATTCGTAAATTTATTCGCCAAGTGTATGAAACCACGTTAAGTTTCGAGCTTGTAATAAACTTTTTATTACGCTTATAATCCTTTATCCGCGACGTTCTTTATTACAGTTGTGAAGGAGTAATTTAAAATAACAGTCAAGGCGATGTATGACCTAATATGGTGGAAATGAAATGCCCAATGAATTATGTTTATGACTGGTCATAGTAAATAAAAATCATATTTATTATGAGTAATTATCAACAAATATTTCAGAATTAAAAGGAAATTTTATTGCCAATAAAGTTGGAAAGCCTAGAATGTGAATGTTCTCTCCGGGAGCTAATGTGAGGCAGCTTGAGCCTCTTTACACGCCGCTCGAGGCGCTTACAGGAGATCGCAAACTTATCGAGGGAATTGACTCAATCGCGAATGTAAGTCAATGATTTGTGACAAGAGGGTGAATATTGCTGGGGTTAGAAGAACCTCCCCTTCTCGGACTTTTATTGGCTCCGGATACAAGTCCTGGACTTGGGAACAAGACAAATTATTCACGCCACATCCCTCATTTTTTGTTCCTTTTGAAAAATTCTCGCCAAGTTACAAGGATTTATATCGTACGTACGTTTCTTTAAAACATTTTTTACTTTGTATCCATCTTGTTTTAAGATGGTTGGAATTTGTGGGTCCGTATTAATGTGGATACATTAAATTCATGGTATATTTTGGGACCCCTTTGTTTGTACTGACCCTTTGGTGCGGGTGCGTCTGCCTTGTGGAACATTTTTCATACTAACTACTAACCAAACATAATCATAATTTAATAAACAAACCCTATTGTTGATTTTTGTAAGTATCAATGCAAAACAAATGAACCACACAAAATAAATTATAGCAAGCATAGGGAGGCTTTTGAACGTAGGGCTGTAGGGAGGGCGGTGCCACAATGTGTTTCTGGGTTCTCTGGTAATTGAAACCCCGACAAAAATTAAGCCCGTATAATTGAAGGGAGCTGTTGAATAAAATTAGGTCGCCACCGACAATGTGGTTAAGCTGTTGTTTGCACGGTCACAATGAGGTTTGAATATAGAAAGATTTCTGAGGGAGGCGGGGCTGAACTGTGAGTTTATTAACACCAGTAAATAAACCATACGCCAAAAGAAAGGTACAAGAATAGCATGGTTTACACTTTCTGAAAAGTAAGGGGATAAATTGTGGAAAAACGCTGAAAGTCAGGGAAACATTTTCATTTAATCATAAACGCTAAACACTACTGTTAACAAATTAAAACTTATTAGATTTTTGCAAAATCGGTTTTATATGGTGCAAAGAAGAGTAAGGAAACCATAAATGGTAAGGCAATAAATGTATCGGACAACAACAAACTTGAAACATTAAAATAATAAAATAAATAAACAGGGCGGATATAGGGAAGATAGAGGCCGATGATAAAATAATATTTTTTTATCATTGCCTATTATAAAAAAGTGCGCATTCCGAGTCACAAGTCAGCGAAAATTCACTTTTTGTGTTAGAAAGACTCAGGGAAAATTAAGGAAGGTCAGGGAAATCATTAAACAGTTAAAAGTATGAATCATGAACAGGTTTCGAATATAAGTCAAAATTAAAATTAAATATAAAGGGCGTGCGTACAAAGAAGCCCTACAAAAACAAGGGAGAGTTTAGGCGCCAGACTTCATTAGGGCTTTGATTTGATACTCCAGAAGGATTGCCGCCGCCGAGAACACTTGAAGAGGTCGGGGACAAGGGACGGTCTCTCATCACGCGTCGTGTGCGTGCGTGCGTGTGCTAGTAAATGGTGACGTCATCACGAGGCACTTGAGATATTCTTAGAGCGAGTGGTCTTCAAATATCTCGGCGTTATCTACGTACTGTCACAAGGACTTAGTAGTCATGGTCATAACTTCAAATTGCCACAACGTATTCATGTGGATATTACCTCGCTATTAGCGAATTCCCCCTATAGGGAAGAAGCTATTACCGTAGGTCTCATGGTAAGACTTAAGCCCGAGACCATGATAACTTTTCATTTTGAGGTCCCCAGATGCCAAAAACACCATTCGTTCAAATTTTTATATATGTATATATATATATATATATATATATATATATATATATGTGTGTCCGTAAGCACGATAACTCTCGTAAAAAAGGTCCGATCTTAATTAAATTTGGTACAAACGTGTAAAGTACCATTTATTTGAACGAGTTCGAAAACCAGACGAATCGCACCATCCGAAGGGGGGTTTTTGGGGGGGTTTTGTACCCCAAAAATGTGTTTTTTGGGGATTTCACATGTAATTTTAATTTAAATCAAATTTTAATTTTCACCATTGAATTCAGCATAAAAAAAAATAATTTGGTATCTTGATCATTGCCCTACGTCAATTGGATACTGAGATATTGAAAGTGCTAAACACAGTACGTTGTCTAATGTTATTCTTATGGAGAAAAAGAAAAATTGTATATCTCGCTTATTTATGAACATAAACTGACGAAATTTGGTATATGGCTTCATCTGGTTGTGGTTTATTGTTGTTTGTACAAAAAAACAATTTTTCGCCAATGTTTCCTGTAGCAGCAAACCTAGGTACTCGGTCCCCATGTTATTCTTATGGAAAATACTTAAAATGTTATATATCACTTATTTATGAATGTATATGGATGAAACTTGGTATGTGACTTCACTAAGATGAGTTCTATTGATATTTGCATAAAAACCATTATTTTGTGTGCCTTGTTGCAGCAAACCTGCGTACTCATCCCCAATGTTATTCTTATAGAGAATAATTAATATTTTAAATATCGCTTGTTTGTGAATACATTTCTTATGAATCTTGTTAAGTGGCTTAATGTGTTATAATTCATTGGAAGTTCGCTGAGTATGCAGGTTTGCTGCGACGGGGGTATCATTTTTAGTAATCGAATGTCTTGATATCTTGGTGGCGGATTCAACATATTTTTTAACTAAATATCCAAAACACTGACTTAATACTAATTTTAACCATCCGAAAATACCTCGTTATTCCTGTGATGATAATTTTGGTCCTAAAAATCCCGTAAATATCACGAATAATAAACAATTTGGGACGTAATTGAACTGTCATTACTTGTGACTCAAACTCTGCTCACTGGAATTTAAAGTAGGATTATTTTTTTATCTTTAAAATATGTAATAAGTTGATTATTTCAGGTAGTCAATTGAGGAGGGGGTTAGTACTTATGAGAGTTATAGATTTAGATACGTGCAGTCCGTCTTTTTGTGACTGGAACCCATGTTAAACATGAACCAAAGAGTAAAATTAACATTTGACTAGGAATGAGATTACGTCATGTTGCTAAAGCGTTGACTATTAATCACAAGCTATATCTTAGCATTTATTATTGATCCAATTTAAATAAAGGAATTATTGACGGTAAAACCAACACAAATTTGCGATTCATAGTTAAGTATCGAATGATTAGTTAAGTATCGAATGATTAATGTGCTGTCAGTTGGAACTTTTAAATCCAATTTTAACTTCCATTTAGTTTTTTTTAATGTTTTAACCAACATTTCTTTTGTACTGAGAAAAGCAGTTACCCAGGTACATAAAGTATGTTTTGATTTCAATTAAAATGTGATGCTTCTGTTATAAAATATAAACACACCTTCATTGTTTTAATAAACACTTCTTAACACGTTCAATGCTGACAAACATGTTTAAAAATGAAAAATCACATAAGTTTCAATGTTAATTAGAGGGCGGGAATTATCGTCCTCCGCATCCAACGTGTTAACAATGGCTTTCCTCGCTCACAAGGGCTTGAGTGGATATTCGTAGGGTTCATAAACTAAGTTTAGTATTTCAACGAGATTCTTTCTATCGTATTCAAAGGGCTAGAAAGTCCTTGGATACCAATCTTAAGGGCACGCTACCCCTAACGGCAAGTTCGTAGGTGGCGCCAGCACGCTCCAAACCTAACCTAACCACATTTTAGGAACCACATTTTTATTTCATTTTCAATCTGATTTAGGTATTGTTTTGTTTGACTACTCGAAATAAAGAGTGATTTTTGCGAGGAAAAATTCGTATAAGTGTTACAGATTACCTGAAAAAAAAAACTGTTCAAACTTAACAAAAATAATTACATTTTTTATTAAATATTATAATTCATTTTCATAATATCTTCCACAATAAATCACCCGCGCTAAGAATATCTTTCAATTGACACCAAAATCAAAGTGTTATCTCAAGAGATAAGCAAAAAATTGGGATCTGAACTTAACATTAAAGTGTTATCTCAAGAGATAAGCAAAAAATTGGGATCTGAACTTAACATTATTCTAATGGGCGATAAAACCAATATGGCCGACAGGGTAGCCGGCTCTTAGAGAAATTAAACTTTTCTGATCACTCTTCAGTAAACAGGATGGTAAACAGTAGTTCGGAAGGAGAGGTCGCCAACAAATGTAAACAATGTCCCACCCCCTGCGGTGACCCATTCCTCGAATTCTGGGAACCGGGGATCCGCGATCCTTCGAGAACGGCTCGGATTCCAGATAGTACGCATGACACCAGAGCTTATTTATATACAGGGTGTTTCCAAACTGACGTCTTCCGAAAATTCAAGATCCTTTGTTCCTGGGGTCATAATAAACCAACAATATTATATCGCTCCGTTTCCCGTCTGTGGGTCTATTTGTTTTTAATCAATACATAATATCTTATGAACCACTTGAGGTGCTCACTCGAGCCACTTGGCACTGTATTATATACTCGTTTAGGGCTAGTTCAATGTTGAATTTTATGTTTCTTACTTTAATAACGGTTTCAAAATGGCGGCCTTAACAATTGTTTATAGCTCAATATTTTGAAAACGGCAATTTTAAACGGTCAGTGAATAAGTTACCGTCAAATAAAAATAATGAAAGATAAAGATTTTAGCAATCATTCAACCTATAGCTAAACAATTGAAATTTGTATGAGAAAAATCGTGCAAATTCGATGTAAACTATCGTAAATTACCACGAATTCGCTCGTACAAATTACAATTGCTCATATACGAGTTGAGTGATTTTTAAAATAGTCATACCTTCTTTTTTGGCTTAGAATGACACATTTTCTTAATGTAAAGATCAATCAATAAATTGCCGATTTCAAGATATTAAGCGTTCAAGAATTGAAATGGCCGCCATTTTAAAACGATTAAAGCTAGAAATCACTACCGAACTAGCCGTAAACTATTATGCCAAGTTTCGTATCAGTTCCTCAAGTTATATAATAAGGTATGCTTGTATTGATAACACATACAGACGGGAAACGGAGCGAGATAAGCCCTATGCTGGTTTACTTTTTTGTTTTTACCGCAGGAACAAGTATCTAAAGGTTCGGTATAGAGTTCGGAAACACCCTGTATGAGATGCATCCTAGACTTGCTGCCTCCTCGGTAAAGTAGTGAACCACTGCGCTCGCCCTGAAGATGGACGACTGTAAGGAGCCCGAAACGTTGGCAAGTCTAAGAAGTGACGACACGCGGCCAAACCCAAAAGTTCTCATGAGTGACTATTGGGATGACCGTGGAAGCTATCTCCGAATATTAACTTTAACAGTTTTCACGACCCCCACCCTCCCCTTCTCAAGCACGTGGCTTGTCTATAACTAGACCTCCACCCCCAGCGGCGCCCAGTACATCCCTAGACGCCCGTCCCCACTTGTCGCCAATAAAACGTCCCCAGCACTAGAGTAGTCGTCCCACGTAAAGGGGATGCATTCTTCATCTTCCACATTCCATTACCTTTTATGGCCCCTTGGCAGTTGTAGAAATGTTTTACTATTCTAGCCCTTCAATAATTAAAATGATCTGAAAATGGAAATATGTGTGGGGATTAAATAACATCTTTAAAGTGATGGCGTTAATATGGTTGAGATGGTTGAGATTCCTCTTGTAAACGTTTTTAAACTGTCATAAATGTTGATCAAAATATATGAAGGATAAATAACAACTTCCAGTAACGCACCTATAAAAAGTTAAATGTTGTATTAATTATTTTACCCACCACTGAAAATGTTTGTGTGTAGTTTTTTATGTAATTATGATTCAACAATAACAAATTTTGAACGTCATTGTTGCAACTTAATCAGCGGTAAAAGTTATATATTCCTCTGTAACAAATTATTATCCGCTGTGAACCAACTCAAATTATATAGTCTTTCAGGATTGTTAGTTTGCGGAAATTGTACCTGCAATTTTATTCTAAACGAATAAAAATACATTACCAATCCCTAGAATTATTGAAAAGTGGATCTTGTTCTCAAGATCTACTTTTTATCCTCTGCAGTAAAATATCTGCGGTAGAAAGCGTAAAAGACGACCGCAGATGTTATTATAATTCGTAAAGACAATCGTAAAGAATGATATTGTAGCTATTAGGTTAGTCACTGTGCCTAGGGTTACGTTTCGTCTCAGGTAGAACATTTGGTCCGTTTGAAATTTATCACTAAATTGTTACCGAAGGGCACGATTGTTTTTATTTCATCCGCCGTTATTTTTATGTTTGACCTCTCAGAAATAGTTTCTATAATTAACGGCGTTTGAAATTAAAATTCGTGATCCTCGGTCCAACACTTAGTCGTAGCTTGTAAACAGACAAAATGTTCTACTTGGACGAAACGAACCCTTTAGCTCTCACCTTTTCCGTTCATCCTTTATCACGACGCCTAAAGCACTAGGCCCCTCCAAGGTTTGGCAAAATACGATTGTCACCGATTGAAACCACAACAAGAATTATAATCCCGCGTGAGCCATAACGTAAGGGGGAGGTGAAGGGGCTGGTGCATAACATTAGGGTGCCACTAATATAATGGCTTTTGGAAATTGTAGCTTCTGCCGACGCTCCGGGAGCTTCCGTTGTGAGGAAAAACACAACAGTGAAACTGATGTTTATGGGATATAAATTGTATGTATAAGTTACAGCAAAAATAATGTTTTATTGCCGTAGTTTGCGTTTTTAACGATTCCTGATTGCTTACGTACGTGTTAAAATATTCTATACCGAGAAGGCTTGATAGTGAAGATGGAAACCAATAAACGCCGAGTTTGTTTAGGTTGTATCGGCTCTGGGATCGAGGCGGCAAGTGCGAATGGTGATATGAAACTCCTCACTGAAGTTCTTATCATATCGTATGCAGCCAATATGATTGTCATTCATACATAGTGCTTTGGTTCACCCACATTTTACTGTTCTCAGTATTAAAACTAATTATTCTCGCACTTGAATTATTGTCATTTTAAGGAGTCCTTTGACGAGATAAGGTTATACATTTTTAGCGAATTTCCCCTATAGGGAAGAAGCTATTACCGTAGGTCTGATGGTAAGACTTAAGCCCGCGACCATGATAACTTTTAGTTTTGAGGTCCCCGGATGCCAAAAACACCATTCGTTCAAATTTTTATATATGTATATATATATGTATATATATATATATATATATATATATATATATATGTGTGTGTGTGTGTCCGTAAGCACGATAACTCTCGTAAAAAAGGTCCGATCTTAGTAAAATTTGGCACAAATATGTAAAGTACCATTTATTTGAACGAGTTCGAAAACCAGACAAATCGCACCATCCGAAGGGGGGTTTTGGGGGGTTTTGTACCACAAAAATGGGTTTTTTGGAGGTTTCACATGTAATTATCATTTAAATCAAATTTTAATTTATACCATTGAATTCAGCTTAAAAAAACAAACAATTTGGTATTTTGATCATTGCTCTACGTCAATTGGTTACTGAGATATTGAAAGTGCTAAACACAGTACGTTGTCCAATGTTATTCTTATGGAGAAAAAGAAAAATTTGATATCTTGGTTATTTATGAACATAAACTGACGAAACTTGGTATATCGCTTCATATGGTTGTGGTTTGTTGTTTGAACAAATAACTAATTTTTCGCCTATGGTTCCCGTAGCAGCAAACCTAGGTACTCGGTCCCCATGTTATTCTTATGGAGAATAATAAGATGTTATAAATCGCTTATTTATGAATGTATATGGATGAAACTTGGTATGTGACTTCACTTAGATGAGTTCTATTGATATTTGCATAAAAAACCATTATGTTGTGTTCCTCGTTGCAGCAAACCTGCGTACTCATCCCTAATGTTATTCTAATGGAGAATAATGAATATTTTAAATATCGCTTATTTATGAATATATTTCTTATGAATAAGTAAGAGGCTTAATGTGTTATTAAGACATATATATTCATTGGAAATTCGCTGAGAACGCAGGTTTGCTGTGACGGGGTATTAGATACAGTATCTGAATTGAAATTTGTTATTTTAAGAGCGGGCTTCAGTCACCGGCTTTTACGTGTTCCTCCCATAAGGTCAATGTTAATTTTTAAACTCTGTCCCTCCTCAACAGATTATCCGAAATCTTTGGTTTTATATATTTAAATACATAGCAATTTTAGCGAGGAGAATTTCGATATCACATAGTTCGCCCTTGTAAAATCGTAAATATCGAATCTTTTTGAAGCTTATTAAATGAGTATTATTTGTGAAATCAACATTTTGCTCACTGAAATCGCTAGTTGTTTTTCTACTTAGACCCGCTGACCCATAAATCAACGATATTGGATAATCTGTTGATGGGTAGGCTTTGAAAGTTAACATTAGCTTTATGGAGGAAGCAGGTAGAAAAACGCCAAATATTTCGTGACTGGAGCCCCCTCTTAAGTTACAGTTGTTAATATGAGATTGAAGCTAGCTAACAGTTTGGATGGTGTGACGATTCTGTTCAAACTCGTTGAAAGTTACACCTCGTTTTCAGTGTTGCAGGTTTTTACAGCAGTGAAATTGGCGGGTAAATACACAGTAATCAACAAGAGTTTTCATCTGCAGTAAGAAATAGTCTGTGAGCGAGGCATACTGGCCGCCAATTACAGTTAATTTAAGCACAGACAAAGGCATCTAAGTAACGTAAACATTACACCATTCATCCAAGGACTTGTCGTTATTCATTTGTCACTCGAAAGAGAGAGACGCGGGTTTGGTGCACATGCGTGCGTGCGTGCGTGTGCGCGCGTGACGTCATGAACACACTTGAGCTAAATTAAGAGGGTCTCCTAAAAGTTGTCTGCTGCCTCGGTGGGTCGCTTGGAATTAGAGCTCTTCTTGCTTGACGGGTTACATTTTTAAAATATATCCTTCTTCTATTAAAACATAGTGTGAGGCAATCAATTTATCACCGATTTGTTGGCCTAATTTTGTAAAGCCTAAAGCCTTTAGTTCTGTACAATAATTGTCACAGTTTTTCTTTAGTACTTTACAAAATATATATACATGACTGATTGACGTGTGTTTTTTGCATTAAGATATGTTAAATTATTACTAGGACATGTCGTTTTCCTAATATGATTTGTTATTAGCATAGTCTCAAGGTTGACAATGGTGCAAACACGTGCCAGTTACGTCGTTCTCTGGGTACTCTCTCAATTGAGAGTGTTATCTTTTATCAGGATTAATTGAGGTTGAGCTGCCCGGGTTGCATTTCCTGAAGTTGATAACTGTACCACGTTAAATGTGGACTGTTCTAATTAAACTCATTGATTAAGGTATTCTTAATCTATGTTAAAACCATTGACTATAAATCTATAGTCAATGGTTAAAACTAAACTACTTGTGAAACAAAGTGCTTTGGCCTTCAGCGTATAAAACAACGATATTGTTATGTGAGAAATTATTGCTGATATTTGTCATCTCTGTTAGAGAAAAAATGTTTCACGACGTTTTGTGATATGGAATATGATTCCGTCTTCAGGTGATAAGAATAACTTGAACATAACAAAATTAGTAGCACAATCCAGGTAAACCTGTACAAAAAAGATAACAAAACCTGTTTTCTTCCATCTTTGCCTTAATTGTGAATGACAATTATATTTTTAAGTTATTTAAGAAATTATATGATAGTTAATTCAATTAAATCATTGCATTTTTAATCGCTGATTAGAGCATAACATGTTTCACAACGTTTCGGGATTTGGAATCTCATTCCGTTTTCAGGTTAGAAGTGAAAACGTCTTACAACTTTTTCTCTCTTTAAGTATTGGAAAATGTCCGCAATAATTGCTTACATAAAATAAACTCACCATCACATCACCAACAATGACTTAAACAAAGACAACATTTCGTTATGTTCTAGGTATTTTTCTCACCGGAAGTCGGGAAAATATTCCAGATTCCGAAACGTCGCAAAAATTATTTTTCAGAATTGAAAGCCTCACCAACAGTGATTTTTTGAAAGCTTTTTATCAACAGTTTTTATGTTTCACAGACTGACTAATCAATCTTAATTTGACCAATCAATTTAATACTTACATTTTGTGTATGCTATGCAGTCAATCTTATTACCAATACAACAATTAATGCTATACTAATAACAAGATTTATATAATATATAATTATAACCTGCATACATTCATTTCTAAGATAAGATTTATTCGTAAAGCTTCATAAGACTGTTATCATGCTATTAAAATGTTAAGTATAATCAAACTCTGAAATATTATTTAATTTACATTTTAAATACCATTTTCTTAACCAAGTGACCTTTCTAGGTTTTCAATATAATTTTCTAATGCAATAATCACAGTTAAATAAAAAAAATTCAGATATGAAATACAACCAATCATTTCCGTAATGATTAATATATCTCGTTTCAATAATTCGTTCCATAATTTTCAGCCTATGCGACGGGAATTACTCTCTTTTATACGGCGTTTAATTGGTGTCACGTAAGAGGGGGAAAGCAAATGCCGAGTTAAAAATAAGCCGACAGTTATGAATGTCTTGAAACATTCCCCTGGACACGGGAAGACAGATGTCTGAGGAAGGAATCGTTCGGCGGATCTCATCCCCTAAGCGGATTATACGGTGGAGAAGTCGTATTGTGTCCCCCCCCACCACCACTAAGTTCCTGAACCCGCGGTTTAGCGTTGTGGGCGAGAGTCGTTATAAACTGTTAAAGAACTGGTGCTTGGAAAAAAAAAATTGAAGACCGAGTGGGAAATTGGATTTGTTAATTTGTAGTACATAATATTGTAAAAATACTATACCGTTAGGGTTAGTACTTACTATACTCCATTAGTGTTAGATTTTATATAGATACCCATTTTATATAGAATCAGCAACATTAAAAAAGATTTCGTTGTTGGGATGGATTTAATCATTTAAATTTAGCCTCAAATTACTCCCCTCACCCCCCACCCCTGACATCTTAGAATAGCAATTAAAAAACGTGTAATGGTGTAACACTGCGATTAGGTGGCAGTAATGTTTACCAATGTGCTGTGCTGTTGTTGATTTTTTTATCCGTTTAGGTTAGTACTTATTGTTTTTGTAATCGTCGAGGAGAAACAATTTATTAAATCGTTAAACCTCTTATGACGATGAGACTGTTTTTCCTGCCTAAATAATGAACTTTGAGTATAAAAACTATAAATTGTGTGACAGGTAAGTAAATTAATTACTTGGCTATTTATACTTTTGTAATCGAGGCATTTTCGTCTTGTTACACTATTATAGTATTTGTAAACAAAAGTTCTCCACTGTTGACAACGTAAAGGTTTATTCCACGTCGAGGTAAATAAACTTAGGCGCGTGGCTGTGGATGCTGGTTGTGATTTATTTGCCGAGTTGTTCAAACAAGAAAGTCTCTGAAGTCGTGTGGTTTGGCAGATGAACTTTCCCCCAAAAGTAAGAGTAGAAGACAATCTTTTGTTAGTTTTTATCGAATTTTACGTACAGGAAAGAAGCTACTACTGTATTCGATATTGTAAGACGTAGGCCCATGATTTTTCCGTTTTGAGGTCCCTAGTTACGAAAAAACACTATTTTCGTTGAAGCTCACGTTCAAAATCCGATCTGGAAAATAATTGGTACTGATGTTTAATTTAGTCTCTGGTTTTCGAAGACAGTTGACCCCATCCGAAGGGTTATTTTGGGTGAGTTCTGTAAAATATATGGGGTTTAGGGTTTTCCCGGAGAAGTTTTAAAAATTCAGTCATCAAATTTGAGTATGCTCCGTTGGATTTTTCTTGAAGTACAAACAAATTTAGTGTCCTGAATTATTGTCCTCTACATCAATTTGTTACTGAGATAGTGAAAATGCCAAACAACAGTGCGTTGACTAATATTATTATTGTGGAGAATAAGTAACATTATAGATCTCGATTATTATGAATATATTTTTCATGTAGTTGAAGTCCATAGATATCTGCATAAAACTCATATATCCTCCCTTTATAGCAAACCTACGTCTTCAGCCGTGATGTTATTCTCATGAAGAGTAACTGACATGATGCTTCTTGTTTATTTATAAATACATTTTGATGAAAATTTGTTAGTGGTTTCATGTGGTAGTATATGCATTGGAGTACTCAGGTTTGTTGCAAAGGGGTTATTAATTTTGTAGGTCTTTCATACAAACTTGTATTTACAATAGACCAGTTTTAAACCAATCTGCAGTAAATAGTTAAGGTTTCTAAATTGTGTCCACAACCTTTTCATATTCTCATTAAACAAGACATGTTGTTGTAATAAAATGTTTAATTTATGTTGTTTTTTCAGGTAAGGCCGTTATTCCAAGTAAAAACTTCCATAAAAAGTAAGTACAACTTAATGTACGCCAATTAATCACTAATCTGAAATAAAATATAATTTGCATCTAATTATGTCTACCGGTGTTTTAGTGAACTAACGCACATCACAATACATTTCTCTACAGTTAAAAATACATGCTAAAATAATAATTACACATTACAATGGAAGAGTCTCCAACACAAATTAAACGTGCCTGGATCACAACATATCTGATATTAAACCTGGACTAAGGGATTTACTGAAGGCGGTCAGAGCTCAAATACTGCAGGGGAAATAGAATTTAAATATCCGCCTGGATGAATCTGAACACCGTTATATCGGGATTTAAACTGTGAAGGGTGAAATAAAATTTGGAATTGGTTTTGAATCAATGTTAAAACAGTACTGAAAGTGTAACAATAGAGTACTGGAAGTCTGGAATATGTTACATGTTTTTATTCATTGTACAAACTAAAATACGTAGTAGTGTATGTACTAAGAGCGTAAAGTAAATATTTATTGATTGAGAGAAAACTGTTGCGAAAGCGATAAAAACACTTTCCACTTGAATTGCTCGTACACAATTTGACACACTACATACACTTTGATGCATTTTGCCTGAATTCGCGAAATTGAGGTTATAGGCCCCAAGTTGAGTCAGTTAGCTTAGTCCAAAGCAACAATTAGTCAGCTGTTGTTTACCTCAGCAAGCAGTAAAGTAAGGCGATAAAAACATTTTCGCTCGCTAAACAGAAAACGGATGTTTTACGATTTGTTTTTAGATAGTAGAGAAATACGTTAGGCGCGCTTGTAAGAACAATCCTTTCCGAATCAGTGTAGTACATCTGTAACAACATGGCGTTATTCAGTTCGGTTCAGTGATCCAGATTGTAAACAACACACCGCGGTAGACCACAGGGGGCCTGTTGGAACCCCAGTTGTTAATGATGATAAGATGGCGACAGCTGTCGCTCCTGGGGGATTAGCCTCTCCCTTGCGTCGAATAGTTTTGTAATTTTGACGAAAAAAGAATTCAATTTGTGTCGAAACTTATCAAAACACGGGTCATGGGTGTCAGTTGTTGCGGTGTGTTTTTTTACGGATTAGCAATGAAAAAAGTATAGGGAGCATCCCCTCCACATGGGATCAAAGATAAAAAAAGGTTTTGTTCATTATACTTTGTAGTTATAGTTGTCAGATGATTATTTCCTCTAATTTTATAAAATTCAAAATGGGAGTAAAATAAAACCTATATTTATACATCCAACGTTTTTTACCTCAAGTTTGATTTGCATGATGAGAAGTGACATCAAGTGTTAATAATTTTCATTAAAAAATTAGCTAGAGTAACTTTTCTTTTAAGAAAACTAAAAACATGTGTCAGCCTTGAAGTCCTTATCATGGTTTATTTCGGTCTTTTTCATTCTCATTTTACGTATGGTATTCGTTTATGGGGAAATTCAGCATCAGCAAGAAAAGCATTTACATGGCAGAAAAAAGCATTAAGAATAATAGCAGGTATTGCATCAACTGAATCTTGTAGATTAGTTTTTCCAGAATTTAAGATTATGACATTGGCATGTAGTTTTATTCTCTCAAATCTCATTTATGTTAGAAATAATATTGATGACTTTTATGAACAATCCTCAATACATGGTTACAAAACAAGAGACAAAGGAAATTTAATTAAACCGAATATAAGATTAAATAAGTATTATCAAAGTTACAAGTATCAACAAATTTTGATTTTTAATAGGCTTCCCACTACTGTTAGGTCCCTCCCGCCAAGGAAATTTTCAACAATGGTAAGCAATTGGCTTAATTAACAAGGATTTTATACACGAAGAGTATTTAAAATTGAATATGAATGACTTTAACTAGAGTAAGGAATGCTTGTAATATCTGTTTTTTTATTGTATTATATAAGTTTGTATATGCTCTTTTGCTATTGTTAGGTTTATTGATTTTTAATGTACTCTGACGATGCCTATTGTAAAGATGTTTTATTTAATGGCAAATAAAATTCTTGATTCTTGATTCTTGATTATTCTCGTAGCCCCAGTTCCTCCTTGAAACAGCTTAATTCCGGTTTATAAACTTTTTTGGCGAAATACAAACCTCAAAGTTAACCATAATCACAATTGGTAACTTGGCGGTGCCACGCGATCGCTTGAATAAAAGATAACGTACTTTACTATCAATTAGGTCTTATGCAACTTTGAATTAGTATATGTTACCATTTGACTCTTTTGACCTAACATTGAAATGCACAATCGCGGTTCCCATTAATGTAAGAATTTCCACGAAACATGTTATGAAAACCCCGTTCATTGTATGGAATATATAGTTTTAATGCTCTTATTTGTGATAACAATAACGCCGTATGAACGAATACTGTTGCAGCGAAGTCGCTCACATGGAACACAGATATCGTGCTTCACAAAAGAAGACTTTATGCGCGAGAAGCACGGAAATGTAGCATTATAACAGGCTATCACAACAGATAAACTGAGACTCGGCTCACTCTCTGTTTGTGGCGTCGTATCTCATAACAGCCTTACAAAATGTGGCTTGTGACTGCGGTGGGCTCTTCTATACCGTCATGAAGAGACGTAGCCTAATAACTTTATAGGTAGTTACTAATTTCAATGTTTTAAAACTGAGAGTTTATTGTTAACATTTTATTGCTATGTTCGAACTATCGTAAAGTATAAAATTATGATATTACATTTTAAACATTATTTTGTTATAAAAGTTGGCGTTTGAGCTGTTCTTTAATGCTGAATACTATATTATTATAAAGTACAGTGAAGGTCTGTTGTTCAATTGTTCAGGTCGCACTAGTGCCTCTAAAGTGGTCAAAAGACCACCTACTTAATAAACGTTAACTTATATTCTGAGTACACTGCATCACATATTTACAAATTGTGTTAAACAGTATTGTAATGATATATTTATAGTGAGTTTCAAATTTAATTATGCCTATTTAGAAACATAATAATGCAATAGTTTACTTTAGCCCCTTGAAACAAAAAGTTATTTTTTAGTTAAATTATTATAAAAATCTCAGAAACAACAGTATACGTCATTTGTTACAAGCAACGTTTTTAAGATTGTTTTACTTATAAACTGTTCGTTTTGAAGGCATTATGATGCAGATGTTAATTGAATTGGTAGGCTAATCTGGCCCATTCAATTGTTAACTACTGCTATGTAATAACGTTGTAATCTTTTTCAATTGAGAAAAATTATATCACATTTTTCGCATTTATTATACCTATTTACCTAATAAATTTAAGCACCTTAAAACTAAAAAAATATTTTCAGTAACTTTATTATTTAATTGTCTACGCCCCTCACAGTTGTGTTCAATCACGTGTGCCAGACCCAACGTAAGGCAAACTCCATTATAAGCAGCAGCGAAAATTGTACATGAACATTTCCAGCTACAGTTCCAGCTAATTCGAGCAAGAGAGTCTACTTCGCAGCGACATGCCCTCTGAGAATTGCGCCTGTCTGGAGACGCCTGCAACGATCACTGTTATTACCGCATTTGTTCCTTCTTTAGTCTCTGCCTTTATATCTCTACTGTGGAGCCGGATTGTTCAAGCACTTTATTACACTGTGTTATTAAAATGTTTTACAAGTTTTTCAAATTTTAATTTTACAAAGGTTAAAATACTTGTACAATAGATTGGATTTGTAGTTTAGTTCAGGTTTTTGAACTGTCTAGTCACTTTTTACCTTACTAGATTTTCAAGATTAGGACAGTTAGAAGAAGTATAAAAATGCATATATGAGCTAGGCATATAATTTTGACTGTTTCATAGTCCATATTTAGCAGGGACTGTACAGGTTATCGAGCTAAAAAGAATGTTTAATCTCCTTTTACATCAACTTATCCGTCGTTTCGATCTACAGTTGTCTTTTTGCCTAGTGACAATGTGGCAGTAGATATATGTTCAGAACTCATAATTCGTTGTACCCATGTGAAAGTTTAATGTAACAATGTGACAATCTTTTAAGGAATGTTCAAAACTTTGTATTATTTTTAGTTCATAAGCAAACGCCATAGATTTGGTTGGAAATGATGAAGCGGCTTCTCAGAAAGATTTTGGAGAACGCACCCAATTTAAAGTAATTGAAAGTGATTACATCATATCGATCTCAAGATTTCAATACATTTTAAGGAACATGGAATTTTTAAACTGAAAACCTTTGATTGAATAATATTGTGTTATATTGTGTTTATTATGTTGAAAACGAATATTGTTTGTGTTCGTTTGAGCTTTGAAGGAGCTATAACTAGTATAACGGGTACTTTGGTATTATACGGATGCCACTATTTTTGGAGGTTAATTTTTACCGGATACAAAGGATAACTACATAATTCGAAAAACGTACTTTTATTGACTTACTGTAAAAATTTTATATCATTCTGATGAGCGGTCTTTGTGTTGTGCCTCCCAAAAGCCAGCGATGTCCGCTAGGATCGTGTTGAATGCGTCGCCGCCGCTAGCAGCCACACCCGATCGCCACATGTACTCCGCAAAATATACAGCGCGCTGCGGCAGTTATGTTAGGATGGGTTATCATAAAAATACGTACGGTTTCCTCTTCATTCCGAGGTAAATCCCACACCAAAAGAACGTCACTCATTATGAAAACAAATGTAACGTAGTGCACGGCAATAAATCACTCATGACACTGACCCAGATACAGGCGGTGACAGCTGATGCGCGCGCTCCGGTCAACGACCTGACCTTGGCCTATTTGGAGGGGGTTTGGCGGCCGGAAGTATGACTCTTCAGGTATCATTCGATTTGTAACGAAACAAGGAAAGTCCTACAATCATTTTTATGATAACCCATCCTAACATAACTGCCGCAGCGCGCTGTATAAGGGTGGCATCCGTATAATACCAAAGTACCGTATAACGTGTCAATTATCCCCATGCCGTAGGTCGTTTTCCATACGTTCGACCAGCTAATAACGTCCAAAGGTCAGTTAACGTTTGTCAACACGTTGTCGCACCCAGTATTACCGCGTGTCCGACATAGAATACCAAATGGGGCGCGCCGCGGGAGGGGGAGGGGTGGTGGCAACAATGGGTCGCCAGTAATTGAAACCACAACAAGAATTAAGCCCACGTGAGCCACCGTAGGGAGGGACCCGTGCATAACATTAGGGTGTCACTAATATAATGGCTGGAGGGTAGTGTTGCTAGTGTCGCTGCAGGGGTGCGGGGGGTTGTTTATTGGGTTGACTGCGTTCTGTATCGGAAAAAAGGAGGTAAACGCAAACGAGTTCGCACGCAGCACGCTGACGTGAGGGAAGTGAATTTCCACATAACAACTTTTAAAACTAAAAATCATTGTAAAAACATACATTTATTAAAATTTTGATTGAAATCTAAAAACAGTGATTTTTTGGCTGTTCTGATGCTCCTGATTTCATTTACCTGCAAAGCTGGGAATACAATTTTGCGTATTATAATGTTAGCAGAAGGCCAGGCAGGCTTGAAAGGAGGCGTAAGGTTTCTGGGGATGATAAAAGTACACAAACAAATGAATAACATCAATTTATAATGTAAAACCCCCACAAGACAACGTACTGTGTATAGTCGAAACACATTTTATTTAATAACTCGGTAAATATGTATGCTAGAATGACGAGAGAGGGCTTAAAACTTTCGCCTCACTAATTCCCATATTTTTACATGCATTAACTTTACATACGGGGCTTTTCTGACCCTTTTTGGGCCCAAAAACTCTAAATTTGTAAGATTAATCCCCAAAAAAGGGGTTTAGAGTTTTCCGATTGTTTTGCCCAACGAACTTGTCCAACTGATTACAGAAAGGAATGTCCCTACCAAATTTGAAGTAAATCGGACAAAAAATGCGACCACTAGAGTGCAAACACACACACATATATATATATATATATATACGAGCATATATAACATTTTGAACGAACCCCCAAAACGTGTTCAGGGGGTCACGGTAGGAACTTCTATGGTGGTCCCGGGCTTAAGTTTCACCGTGCGGGTCATGCTAATAGTTCGCTTTCCAAAGGAAATCCACTAAAAATGTATAGTAGATTTCTTCTGGGTTTGACCGTGTTTTTTAAACTGTTTCGGAGACGTTGCGGCCCTATAGTCATCTACTGCTAGACTGTGTAGTTAGACGCCGCCCTGAAGATGGAGGACAGGACTGAAACGTCATCAGATTAGTTTTGACACTACGGCAAAACCCAGAAGAAATCAACGTTACATCTTTAGATAACGACCGCGGAAGCTTACATTCTTCATTGAAATAAAACCTATAGTCGTCTACAAGCATTTTAACAAAATATTGAATGTATTATGCTTACAATAGAATGCACTCTTACCAAACTTATCAGGTTCAATTGTAACGTTTTCACTATCGTCTATTTAGACTTTAGATTTAGTACTCGTTAATATGAAAGAAAATCATGACAAATTGGTCGATTATGGTGGTTTATAGATTTTGTTTGACATCTTATTTTTAAGCATATAATTTATTACAATAAGTTAAAAAGCGTAGAAGCTATTTTTTTATTTAATCTTCTTATGGCGAATTTCCCTTATAGGGAAGAAGCTATTACCGTAGGTCTCATGGTAAGGCTTAAGCCCGAGACCATTTTAACTTTTTGTTTTGAGGTCCCCAGATGCCAAAAAACACCATTCGCACATAAATAGTTATATAAAAAAACACATATATATTTATGTGTCCATAAGCACGATAACTCTCGTAAAAAGGTCCGATCCTAATGAAATTTGCTACAAATGTGTAAAGTACCATTTATTTGAACGAGTTCGAAAACCGACGAATCACACTATCCAAAGGGGCATTTTTGGGGGGTTTTGTACCTCAAAAAATGGGTTTTTGGAGGTTTTAACATGTAATTTTTATTTAAATCAAATTCTAATTTTCACCATTGCATTCAGCTTAAAGAAACAAACAATTTGGTATATTTATCATTGCTCTACGTCAGTTGGTTACCGTACCGAGATATTGACAGTGCTAAACACAGTACGTTGTCTAATGTTATTCTTATGGAGAAGAAGAGAAGAATTTTATATCTCGCTTATTTATTAACATAAACTGATGAAACTTGATATATGGCTTCATCTGGCTGTGTTTTATTGTTATGAAAAAACATATTTTTGCTTATGGTTCCCATAGCAGCAAACCGGTGTGTACTCGGTCCCCATGTCATTCTTATGGAGAATAATTAAATATTATATATCGCTTATTTATGTATGTATATTGATGAAACTTGGTATGTGACTTCACCTAGATGAGGTCTATTGATATTTGCATAAAAACCCATTACTTTGTGTTCCTTGTTGCAGCAAACCTGTGTATTCATCCCTAATGTTATTCTTATGGAGAATACTTATTATTTTAAATATCGCTTATTTGTGAATATATTTCTTATGAATCCTGTTAAGTGGCTTAATGTCTAATTAAGACATATATATATATATATATATATATATATATATATATATATATATATAATCATTCATTGGAAATTCGCTGAGCACGCATGTTTGCTGCGACGGGGGTATTTTTTTTACTTGAGAGTTTGTTTGTTAAAAAAGCTTATCACTTGTGTCTAGTTGATCAAATATAGAAACTCCAAGCTGAAGTCTTCCAATTCGTTTGACTTATATGCAAAAAGAACTGAATAAATATCTTCCGTGCGACTCGAGTCTGATTTATTTGCCAAGTTCTTTGAACAAATTGAGTCTTCGAGGACGCCCAGAACCTCGGCAGATTGGAAGAATGAATCGGAAACTATTTTCTTCTCGGGATATTCTTAGATTGTGTTTACTTAAGTCCTTGTAATAAATTATGTAGGGCCTAACACTAAACCGTACAAGGGGTAAATATTTATAGTATTTTATTGGTTTTATACAAATACTTATTTGTATTTAGCATACTTATTATAATTTAACTTATATTATATGATTCGTAAAGTAGGGTGTCCCAAAAAAGGTCTGAAGAAATTGTAATACTAAAAAAATCTGTTCGGGCACATTTAAATAATTAAAAAAATGCCTGTATAGCAAATATCATAAAGTTTCTTTTATCTTTTAATGTTATTTGTAAAGATCACCTGATGCACTGTTGTTACAAACAACCTCAGACCGTCACAAACTTCGTACAATCATCAAAAAATCACCTACAATAAAGGCATACATTATAAACCGTACACACAACTCCATATACTGCCCCCATGGTTCCCGAATCCCAAAACTACGTGAATTTTATGTATATATTTGATATATTTGGGAACCATGTTGAAGTTCACCAACAAACATTATACAAAATAAAACTTAAAAAAATGTGTTTCACTTCTTGTTAAAGAAATTGTCTGTATGTAAGTTATTAAAGTGTTTCCGCTCCAAAAAAGTTGTGAAGCATTTTTGTGTCACTTATACAATAAATGCTCTTTAAATGGAAACATACCCTAATCATTCATCATTTACGTCAAATTTGTGTAAACAGCTATAAAGTAGTTCGCATTAATAACTAATGTTGTAAGGAATCGTGTACCAAATTAACATTATAAACTTATTACGTATCTTTATTTCTAGAATTATCTCTGCGCATTGATATAAGGTAGTTTTGTCTTAAACACCGCCCCAGGGGCGAGGAAACATTTACAGTGGTCCCTCGAGGTTTTCTAGCGATCAACTTGCTATTGCTACATTTGTTTCAGTTTTAACTCTCGTCCTTTTATAAAACTAAATGTTAAAAATATCACTAGCTATTTTATGTTTTATTCATGTACTGTTTTAACGTCTTGGACGTGATTAGGAATAAATAACCTACCGGTAATACATGAAAAACATTTAAAACCGATGGAATTTGTTTAAATTTTTGGGAAAAATTTTAAGAGCAAGAGAGCTATGTTTACTAAATCTTATCCTTTTGCCATTTCTGTACTTTCGTTAAGCACAAACAAAATTGGTGTGAAAAAGTTCAAAGAACTCTTAGCAAGGATTTTGAAAGCCCGGTTTTTAATAGGATCTGAGAGTTGGACGAGTCCATGTAACGGCAATGAACGATTAGGGGGGCCTAAATCAAAATCCTGGTAACCATGAGACACGATATTGTTTGTTCGACTCCAATTGTGTTTTTCTTTTTTTGTGGGGTGGGTGTCTAAAGAAACGGAAGTGACATTTTAAATACCGTTATCTGGGTACGTTGCTTTGTTTAGGATATTATTTCGTGTCTAAATTATGTTAACGACAACATAGTCATAAAAAGTCATAAAGAGTAATGCTTCCTTGAGGGAAACGTATGTTCCATCTTATATGGGCCAGCATTCTCAGGGTCTGAGCGAGATTATAACTCGATCTTCACTTTATATTTATTCCTGATATAAAAGAGTTTAACACGTGGCCCTGATGGCTGCCTCGTCACTTGGGTTTGATACATGTCCCTAGTGCCCGGGTAAAGGGTGCACTCAAGTGACGCATGATCACTTCCCGTCGACTTATACCGTAAAAGCGGGGGAAAACCCATAAAATTACTAAGTCCCGGGGGGCGAGCTTAATGCTCTTACAGGCCATAACACCGCAACCTCAGCGGGCGATGGCGGAATCGCTCCGCTGTAACAGCCGACATTCCTAGACATCCCACATGATTGTGACACTTCTGTAACTTTATCACCGACGTAGGGCGACAGTTGAGTAATTTTTGAAGTTCTTCATTTATTATTTTTGTTATATAGAGTTGCTTTACAGTTCTATAAAATCCAGCTGGTGAGCCTTCCCAGCTCGGGGGTCTTGAAAATTATAAGTCCAAATGTTTTTGCAATGTACATTTTACTCATTGTTACCATAGTGATCATAAACTAATTAATTCGATAAGAATAACATTTGAGCCATGACCGATTATGGGGCAGAGCACTCACTAATGATGAATGATGATTTGAAACAGCCTAAATTTTGCTCACAGCTACACAGAACATTGTGAAAAAGGTTTTGTCATATTCGGTAAAGCCGTTTTCCCGCGATGAGACAGCAAAACTTTACCAGTATCCAGTTTCAGACGGACCGAGAATGTTTAAATATTCACTTTCGGCTTCTCTGATATATAAAACGTGAAATAAACTCACAATTTCAAGATTCTAGGCTGTGTTCAGACGAAACTCTAGGGCTGTGTCCTCTATTTCACTTTTTTATGTAAAGCACTTTTTACAATCCGTTGGTTCGCATTTTTAGCGAATATTCAAGAAATCAATCCATCTGCTAATTGTACTTTATACAACAGAAAGAGCCACTCAGATAAGAATAATAGTCTTTCGACTCAATGATGTATATAGCATCTGTGTTATAAAATAAGTTTGTGATTTTATGTCTTACATAAGAGGTTATTAACTTATCCAAGGTGTCATTATAGAAACCTGAATCAAATAACTCGGTTGGTTTTAAAATCAGTAAGAGATATTTCAACTACAATTCAATATTGAACACACAACCGGTAAAACAATATCGAATAATACTGCTACACCATCTCAGATGATGCACTACCGCTGCGGTGGAAAAACCCAAGACATTGTTGAAAATAACCTTCCATAACAATTACTAACTATAACGTTATGAAGTACGTTTATTAGAATTGTATTTCCTGCATCCTATAATCTGACATCTATTATGTAGTTACTTGGTGATTTGCTCCTAAAGAAATCCTACAAAGCACACTTTTTGAAATTACATAACAGTAAAATTATTACAGTATTTAAAAAAATAAAGCTTAGTAATAATATGCGAGTTCAACAATGAGGACATGTTAAGTCAGTTGAGTAAAATTGAGTTGTCGTCGTGCATGACAATCATGTCAATACCGTGGGCTTTAGACCCTTTTCATTTTACAATGTACTAATGCTACAGCATTAAATGGAGACTGCATGACGTTAAAAGCAGGACTTGAGAGTTTTTGTTGAGCGCGGCCAGAGAGCATAGGGCGATGGGAAACAGGATTTGAATACGTTATTCCATTGAACAAACATGTATGTAGAACACAATCACAGAGTAGTGGAATCTTTTTTGGCTCAGTAAATATAATTAAACTACCTTGAATTTATACTTTAATAATATAATTTCGTTTTTATGGTTTAGCCTTTAGATAACTTTATTTAAAACTGGTATCTATTTTTTATTCTGCTAATATTGACAAATGTGATAGATTCGACTTAACAATTTCAAGAGAGATTATATTGTACTATAATATTTTTAATTCCAGATTGCTAAAATGTTTGTATTTTATTGTTTTTATTTTACCTTAGCAATCCTAGTTATGCATTATTATGATCCTAAAATCGATTTCGAATCCAGGAAATGCCAAGATTATTTTGAGTATTTATCCAGGAATTTCGTTTATGGTGCAAATGCTTGTGTGTTTGTACCATCAAGTAAATCCCCTGGATGAATACATAAATAAGCTGGGTCGTTCCTGTACCTCTGAGGATGATGAATATTTGGATCCGAAATCGATTTTAGGATCATAATAAAACAAAACTAGAATTTCTAAGGTAAGACAGTAAAACATGTTCATAATATTTTGTTGTGTGTAATAGCCTACTGGTAAAATACTTTTAAATGCAAACTTAATATTTTGTAAAACGACTTCATCTTTGGTTCTAGAGCGATCTAAAAACAGTGGAAATATAGTGTGGAAATTCACATTAAAACTTTCTAAAACTGAATTAATAAAATTAATGGGGTTGTTTTCCCCCTCCTTAAATGTATTCACATGCAAGAGCCACCCTGTTATTGAAAACCCTACTTAAACAAGACACGCCTTTTAGAAGGGGCCAATTAAAATATGATCATAACTGATAACCAAGGTATCAACACGCACTGGGGACAGGGGAGTGTTACTGAAGGGGAGGAAATGGAAGGGGTAAGTGTACGTTTTGCGGGTTAATTGAAACAATACCAAGAATCAAGGCGATGATTGGGGGAGTGAGAATAATTTATGGATTATTGCCACAATGGCGTCTTGAGATAAATTATTACTATTCGAAAATTAAATAAGAATATTTGTGTCTCTATACAATTTTGTACGCTAACTGCAGTAATATTTTTGGGATCGTACTTAAATTGCTTAACGCCATTTTAAGAATTTTAAAAACACGCAATAAGAAGATTGACTTCCCATAAAAGACACAATGTTTTATATAGATCCACAGTACTTACCGTACGGAAACAGGACAAATTATTTGCTTGACCTCTAATTTATACGTAAGAAGTAAACACCCCTCTTATAATGAGGACTAACTAATGGTGTTGCACACTTACCAGTTGTATAAACCGGTCTTTCTGTTCCATACAATTACGTGGATGAAGATTTCAAAAAATAAGTAGGCCTAGTTAAAAGAGTACGTACCAGGTAATGTTCCTAGAAATCATGTTATATACCCTCGAGTAAAGTTATCTTACAAATAATTTGTAATTGATAAACCAGTACCTTAGTGTGTTACAAGAAATGCAACGGGGAGTCTTTATTCTTCCATCAAATTTATCTCAAACACCATAGAGATGTCCATCATTGATATAACTATAAAATCTTACTGACAGACAGTTTAAGGCAAAGGTCACTGCCTTGTTCAGCCAATGTCAGTGACTATACAAAGTAGTTTACATTATTTGTCTTCAGTCCCCCTAACGTATATTTAAATATTTCAAACTTTTTGTTTAATATTCTGAGCAATTATAAATCGATTTAATACTTATGAGAGAACTTTGTATAGTTTATATTTCCAGCTGTTATAATCATTGATAATTATAAATAGACGTTTTAAAATCATTCATCATTCAAGTGAGGTGGTTTTAAATCGCAAGAACTCTAATATATTGCTTACCAGTATGAAAAATCGGTTTTTGTTTCGAATTAACGTGCAATATTACTGTTAACTGTAATTGGAGTTATACTCTGCTGTAAACAATTTAATTGTAAATAATAAATTCGATTTTGGGAAGGTTTTTATGTACCTAACGTACTGTGATCAAGCACGTCCTCTTCACCCCTAGATCGTTGATGGCCGCGGGACACCCCACCACAAGTATCGGTCCTTGCAGGCACTCGAGAGTGTCAGTGCGCACGTGTAGTGTAAACTGGTTACGTCATTATCGGAACACTTGAGTTATATTAAGAGGGGCTCAATAAAACCTTACCATCTGCCACGGACCACGGAGTAGAGCAGTTGTTTTACAGTAGGGAATATGTGTTATCATTTCGTTTAGGCCTACTTGTTTCGTTATCAGGTCTTTGAATGTGCTTGTAGGTTTTAATGTATTACTACTCAAGAATAACGTTGCTTCAGTTAAAACATTGCACATAATAAATATTCCTCATCGAATTATAAATTACGCAGCTAAATACAATGGTCTTGTTTTGTTATACCTTATAATTGTAGTGGGTTTCTTGTATTTTATTTATTGAGTCAAGGTAAATTATTATTTCCGTTTACAGTAGTTCACGGTTAAAACGTTGTGCACACTTTTCGAGGACGCATTTCATCACGGTAATGATCAGTAACGAAATCAGTTATAATAATAATTACGTTATTTACTTATTAGGGGTTCAGCGGATGTTTGAACTTTCAGGTGTTTTAAGGAGTTGATAAGACAATTATTCTTCCTATTTATTTTTGTATTAATCCGTCATTGATATATTGTATTGTAAGGTGATACTGTAGTTAATTACACGACGCGATACAACCAACGCGTTGTACAATTAAGTATAGCAATTTAGTAAATTTTTACGCGTTAGCAATTTAGTAAATCTGATGTGGTACAAATGTAAGTTATTTATGTTCCTTCTAAAATATTATTTGACCTTTTTTGAATAATTGTCTCATTATTGTACCTATACGAGGACCATAACATGACAATTGTCGTTAGGCTACAAGGTCAGTGGAACAGTAAAGACCAGTGAGGCTACAAGGTCAGTGGAACAGTAAAGACCAGTGATGCAGCACATTTTGTGCTGTAAAAGCAAAGTGAAAAAATCTTAAATACACATGGTTTAATTTTCTAATACAAAGAAGAAGAAGAAATAATCGTTATTACAACTGCAGTTTTGAGATAGGATATAATATTTGCTGAGTGCTCCAAACGAATTGAGTCTCAACAGACGCGTGACGTCGGAGCCAACTTTGATTATTTCGAGACGGAAATGTTACACGAGAGTTGGTTTCAGTTGTGATAACTTGGAAAGTTATTTTGGTCTTATGTTATGGATGCTACTTCAATAAACCGGGAACGTTGTAGTTTTTTATTTATAAACCAATACTGAAAATTCTTGCGATTTTTACTAATTATCTTTTCAAAAGCTAAATTGCTTAGGTAAAGTATAATTTGAGTACGAACTGTCCAATTGAGGATTGGACAACTATATTTAACTGATCAGTGTTGCTTATACAAATAAATAGAACGAATTGTTGTTTATCATTGGTGTCTTTTGAGAGGCAGAATTCTCAGAAAATACATATATTATTATAAAAAAGGTAAAACATTATGGAATTTTGATAAATTAACTTTTTATCTGAAAGTTGCTCATAAAGAGTGTACAAATTATAAATTTTCTTAAAGCAATATAATTTAAGTTGATATTTCCTCAATTGCTCCGGAAAAGTTAAGATTAAGTTATATCGAATTTCATCATAACAAGCTTCTTCCTATTATAGTATATTTAAAACTTTAAAATAATCTTTAAAAAAACTCTTTAAACTAAAATAATCTAAAAAATCAAATTTAAATTTAAGTAATTTCAAATTTAAATACATACAGTGTTGTTGCTTCAACTGTACTCTTGATGTATCTTGGATTTGTATACGTCAGATTATCATCTGCCAAAATGGGAAATAGGATTAAATGTTATTCAAGCGTCTCTCACTCACTTCCGTGGCAGTAAAGGAACCTCTGAAAAGTAGCGAACCATTTTATGTGGCTTACAGGTAACATTAATAACAGACGGGAACGGCGCAGGTGAAATAAGAGCGAAAGATGAACTTGTGGAATACGGGCTATTTAGATTCATGTTTAGGGATGTTTTCATTGAAACGCAAAATCATATTTTCGAACTGTTTGTGATGTAAAGATGTAATATATTATTACATCTATAGTTAGGAATTTTCCACGACTAAATCACCGGTAGATATATAGACGTTTTAAATTTTCTCTTTGGTATGAAGTTAAGCTAAACAGCTAAACAATCGTATTTATTTTCTTAATATTAAGTGTTATCGGGGTCATCATTGTCAGTAGTAAGTCATCAACTAACATGATCATTTCCAGGAAGTTACATTTTCAGAATTAATAAGAAAAGCTAATAATTATGCCTATGGTTATGCATTTTATTTCATCAGGGAAATTTCTAGTTCTACAAATTAAGCCATTTTATTTAAGTTAATTGCATTTGTAATCCCTTGTAAACTGTTTGCCTTGTATTAACATCTCGTATAAAGGAGGAGCGTAGATTAGCGGCCCGTTGAACATGTCTAGGTATCTCTTCCTCACCTCCCTGTAGCCCTTAATCCCACTCAATAACAGCTGGATTGTATTTTTGTCACGTCTCTAGACTGCCGTTCATCTGTACCGCTGAGCCGTTCGGTCTCTTTGCAGGAATTGAGGACGTGCTTGAACATTTCCTGGGAAATATCTTGATTGGTCGCTTTATAGTTACTTAAACGAGAGGATTAAAAGCTAAAAAGTAATTCTAATGTTTTAGTTGTTTTGCACTCAAAAATTACGAACTTTGTAGTTAAAAGCCCTAACAAAGTCTCTTGTGTTTTGTATGTTTTAAAAATATATATTTTAACTTCTGGGGAATTTGTCGCAATTTTAATTACTATTTACTTTAATTTAATACCGTACAGTTTCATTTTGTATGATTCTATGGGTCTAGCAATTCAGTATGGCAACGTAATACACTTGTTATTTATAATAGTGTGACCTGCTTTTTTCGTACTCTAGCAAATATTCATCTCACACTGCACTTATGAATTGACATGACCTCTCTTAGATTGGGTACTCTGCGTTTTTATTCCAGTAGTAATTTTAATCGTAAGGTAAGCAACATCTTTTTATGTTGCTGTTCATTCTGTGTATTGTTCATGTGTTAGCGGCTTTTAAACGACAATATAGATTTCTATTTCACTTCCCTATGGTTAGATTATGTATAGATTTACTTTGAATCTTTAAATGTCTATGGGGCGAAGCCCTAAATACGAATGAAAATAGAAAGGAAAACTCCTAGAGTGTCCTCATTGGCCAGGACATACCAAGCATAACAATCGATTCACTAATCCCTCGCTCTTATAAATAAACCCAGATTGTGTAATAATATTTAGACTATGTGGAGTAAAAGGACGAAACAATTATTCAGAAACTCGGGGGCGTTACGATATTAACCCTCGGCAAAATTTATAGATACATCAAGGGAACCCTTGTTCGTTCAGGTCTATGTAAAAAGCGTGTTTTTAGAGATTTGTGATCCCAAAGAGAATATTGGCAGAGGGCGGAAATCCTCCTCGAGACTTTTACTGCGTTGGATGTAGCGGGAATAAAGAGGCAAGGGGGCGCCGGACCCTTCCTGACATTATGTGAAGTCTTTTGTAAAATCAGCAACTTGTATTGCTTCCCTGTACTAACATGAGATTGTTATTGTCACGTTGCGAGAGAGGAGATGGGACGCTGTAGTTTAAAAGCGTAATACTTCGAAACAAGTTTCTTGTAAAAAAATAATAATTAGTTTATTAATTGCGTGAACCAGTAGATAAATTGTAAATTCATTGTCTTCGAACTTCATAAGTAACGACAACTGAACGGCCAGTTTTTGTATTGCATAAATATAAATGCAAATACAGAAACATGTTTATAAATACAATTGGCATATATGATTTGTTTCATGTGGTTGGACCTAAACGTTATGCCAGAGTCCTAATATGTATAGTGTTTACAATAACCGTAATACGTCTCTAGACAAATTGTATTACTGTAATTCTTAATAAGCCTATATCGTATGATGGTTTTATTGGGTGGAATTTAGTTTTAGTAAAGAAACGGGAAATTAGGTTTTTTATTAAAGATTGAGACTCTTATGAGTTTGGAACCACTTGAAAACGGCATAACTAGTGTATTACCGTATTACAGTTAAGACAAAAGAAAAGAAAATCATATAGCTGTTGGTTTTTCCTTTGTGTAGCAAGAAATGAAACGATTTAGAAACAATTAGCAAATAGATCACGACTTTCCCTATATTTTTTTACACGAAGAAGAGCATTTTAATACAATGAAGATGTCTAACTTCTAACGTATAAATTAATAACATGTCTTGTTACCTTTACGATGACACTTTCATTGGGAGAACTACATTCCTCGCACAGCTCTCGACAACGCTGGAGTCGATTACTACACAAAACACCGTCTCGCCCCATCGCACCGCGAGCTGTTATCACAGAAGGGAGCTCGACAGAGTATTTAGAAGTGCAATAAAGCGTGGTAACTGCCTCACAACCCTCTGATCTCACCTGGCACGTGCCTTCCTAATTAATATTACGGTTTCAACGACTACCTTTCCCCACCCTGCGTGACGAACTGCCCTTATCCTTCCTCGATCTTCGACGTCGCTGAAAGGTGTGTCAGGAGGCAATTACGGTTTCAATCGCAATATTACACTTCCATGTTTTCATATCGGGAGAGGGAGGTATTTCACCCTCTGTAATTGAGATTAAGGGATAAGTGCGACTTCAAGTTTGTTTACGTAGGAGGGGTGGTTTAGAAATGCACAATGGGAATTCAAACTTGGTGTACGTATAAATGTTTATATTTGAAAAAAGTATAGGTCCAAAATCGTGTTTTAACTCATTTTAACTCAACGCATTTTTAATTATATGTACTACTAAAGCTATTAATACTATTATTTAATTGTAGTACGTATATTAGCTACAGAACTCGGCTTCGCCCCAAGAATAAAAAGTCATGGTTAGTATTTTGAAATATTGCAAATAACGGACTGTTTATGGTATGGTAAAATAAAATGAATCTTAATAAGAATAATTTAGGGACGTTGTGAAGATCTATAGTGCGGTGACCTGAGGAAATTTCTTATAATACCTTTTCTTATAAGGACACTTAAGACAAAGGACCTTAGGTGTTAAATTTGAACCATGAAGGCCTATTAGAGATCTTTTATTTTTTAAATCTAATAATATTTATGGAATGAAAAAAAAACATGCTGATACTCCATTAGTTAAACATTAACTATAAATTAATAAGTTTAGTAGTCATCTAATTCAATTAAATTATTACATAAACTCATATTTATGCATGTTCTTTCACTTAGTTAAATTTCAACCATGAAGGCCTTTTAGAGATCTTTTATTTATTTTTTAAATGTAATAATATTTATGGAATGAAAAAAAACATGCTGATACTCCATTAGTTAAACATTAACTATACAGTAATAAGTTTAGTAGTCATCTAATTCAATTAAATTATTACATAAACTCATATTTATGCATGTTCTTTCACTTAGTTAAATTTCAACCATGAAGGCCTTTTAGAGATCTTTTATTTATTTTTTAAATGTAATAATATTTATGGAATGAAAAAAAAACATGCTGATACTCCATTAGGTAAACATTAACTATACAGTAATAAGTTTAGTAGTCATCTAATTCAATTAAATTATTACATAAACTCATATTTATGCATGTTCTTTCATTTAGTTACAGAAATGCACAGTTAATTTCGTTTAACCTCAAAACTGATTGCAACAGAATACATGTTTTATGATTTATTGTAAATAAAAATCAGCCGTAGTCCAAATTTGATGTATTTGCGCGTTTTTCCTGTTTGTATACGGAAAAACAAGAGTGTAAAAAAAGGAGAGGGATTTTTGGGAAATTCGTACAAATTGAATGACAGCATGACTGAGGACGACGCAAAGGACACGCCGCGAAAGGAAATTGATATTGAAAGGAAATTTGATCAGGAGAGACGCCGAGGCGCAATGGAAGGGCTTGTGCAGACTTTAACAATCCTTGACTTTTAAAGACCTAAAGTGGAAGGACAGGTAGACATTTATTTTCTAAAATAAATTGCTCCCTTATTGAATAGTAATTTTCATGTGAACAGCTTGTTGGACTGTCTGACAAACATTGTTCTTTACTAGGTCCAACTACAAACAATGAGGTTCGTCAAAATCGATTGACTTGCACCTTTTATTTTATACTTACCGTATTGTGAGTTTATGCCTTAAGTGTAAAGTAAATGTCGTAGTTTGTAGGCGTATATAGTTACATACTGTGGTATATTTATTTGTAAAACAAAGAGAATCTTGCGATCCATTTGTTTACATGGACAGATTAATCCTAATAATTCCGACTGCTTATAAAACAGGTGAAACGGGTTTTGATTGACACCCAAATACCATTAACGCATTATATATATTTAACTGTCGGTAAATAGAATAAAGCGTTAGGTCTTTTTTTCTTAAATAACTTGATATAATATTAAAATGAGGCGGCCTCGTATTTTAAAAGAAAATTATGACTTTAAGATCCTAGGTATGGTTTAACAAATTTTTTATCATCTAAATTCTTCCACACTAGTTTGTAAAGCCTACGTTATGCCTCTTCATTTAATCGCTAAAAAATGTAAGCAGATAAGTAAATTATTTATTCAAGTATGTCACTGCATGCAGTGTACATTTTAAATAAGTACTGCATTTTAGTAAGCAGAAGTAATTTTAATAACATAAATATATTTTGAAAAATAAATTCCACGAATGTAAAAGATTTTTGAAATTGCTGAAACCTTGTTCGCCCCAGCAAAGGCAGCGTTTTAGGCAAGAGTGTAACATGACGTCACAAGAGAGCGATAGAGTGAAGAGTCACCACAAGTCAGTTATAGGGCTCCCTGTCGTAAAGATAACAGTACAAGTACACTGCATTTTGCAGAGATGTTATGTTAATTATGATGCGTCCTTCGTACAACGGGAGTTTGACATGCACTTGGCAGTTGTTGTTCCAAGTCGTCACTCAGTTGCATCGTTTTAATTAACGGATGTTATTATATGACGTCACTCGCTAACAAGGGAAGCGTTTTTAAATTTGAACTTCCCTATTTACCAGGCTGAGTTGGAAAACGTGTTGGTATGATGAAAATGCAGAATGAAATTGGGGTGTTAAATAATGTAGACTGTATATCGCTTATGAATACTCATTTATAACTAGTTCACATTAATTCTCATATTAAGATATTTGAAAACAATGTAGTTACTAAGATTGGGGTTTCCAAACGTAAAAACACGATAGATAATTCTGAAATAAACTCACACAGATCAACCACAAAAGTTTATTAAAATAAACGTGACGGTGTTACCGCAATATTTCTTAACAATTATTAAATATTATTTCTTAGTAATAATTCAGAAAAATACTATTAAAATTTGACAACCGCAGCTATTTATTGTTTTGTAATCACCTCACGTGCCGCATAAATACCCTAATCGCCAACATTGGACTTATTCCCACTGACGGTTAAAGCTTTAATGAACAAAGCTAAAAGTCAACTCCACGAGGCGCAAATGACAATATATCCGCTTATACATCCCTATTCAAAATATACGTTTGTCCTAAGCTGATTAATTATGAACGCCTCACACAGCCCCGTGCTCCCGGCGGCGCTTGTGGGGGTGGGGGTGTTTCTACCCTTACATACATCACTCGTGTGCTGTTTGGGGAGGGGGGCACTCGCTCCGGCAAGCGGGTATCAATTAATTGTTACCATTGTGTTTTATTCGCCATTAATTTCGCGCGTTAGCGGAATAACCGTGGTAAATACCCGCTTTCTAGATGCTTTATTCCTCATTACTCGCCTCGTTTGATGCCGGTCATTAAGTTGTTTGATTCCCACGACTCCCCGGGAGGGGGGGGGGGTAAAGTATGCGGGTCTGGACTACCGGTAAATACGAGATAAGAGTTTTAAATTAATAGTTAATTGATTCTGTTGATTTCTGCTTGCTTTGGCTAGTGCGGACTTTGTACAGTAATTTTCTATCGACTACTTCTATAGTAAAACGCATAACTTTAGTCATACTTCTTCGTACACAAAGACCCAACAATATTACATAAACATTTACATACACAGTAAATTACAATTTACTAGCAATTTAGTAGCAATGTCCTAGACATTGTTGAAATTGTCTTGGGACAGGTTTATACCTTTTGAAGAAAACAATAATATAACTGTACTGTATGGTGAAAAGGTGGTTTAATATACCACTAAGTTAAAGCGGGTTTGCAGAGAAGTGGAAAAGTATCGCATTTAAATGGTTTGAATCTAAGCAGTTTTTTAAGTAGTTCAAAGCCCTTCGGCAACCTTCCCTGTGTCAATAATTATATTTTTAACTAGAAGTATGTACTGATACAATATTATATTGTATGTGCGATATTGTATTGTAATATCAGGTTATTGCTGGTTTACAATTGCTTTACTTCCTATAGTTTTCTATAGTTTAGTCAATCTACCGTTAGTTAAATTGAGTCAATTTGCCTATTTTGTTTTATTAATGAGAAACGTAGCAAATAAATATGAACATTAAAGTATGCTTTTGTACCGGGATGAATAAAATCCCCATTCACTATGTTTTATTTTTCTCCAATAAATATTTTTCCAAACTATTGAGTGATCAATAAATATCTAAACTGAAAATGTTGACAACATGACAAGTGTTCGCACATCCGCCGACATTTATTGGTCCAATTCAGCTACTCGAGAAGCCCGAGAGTCTACAATGTATGCGGTAACCTGAAAGCAAAGGCTTCTTTCTATCTAGTGCGGAATGGCGAAGTGGACGCGAAAAACCCTCTCCATAGTTCAACACAATATCATGCGTTCCTGGGCTTCTTTGCGCGGTAAAATATAAAATGTCATGTTTTAGCGAATATCCCCTATAGGGAAGAAGCTATTACCGTAGGTGGCATGGTAAGACCTAGGCCCGGGACCATGACAACTTTTCGTTTTGAGGTCCCCAGACCCCAAAAAAACCATTAGTTCAAAACTCAATCATTTTGGTGTTTTAATTGTTGTTCTACGTCCAACCGTTGCAGAGATATTCAAAGTGCTAAACACAGTACGTTGTTCAATGTTATCCTTATGGAGGATAAATAAAATTTGATATCTCGATTATTTATGAATGTATATTGATGAAACTTGGTATGTGGCTTCAAATAGTTGTGGTATATTGATATTAGCACAACAAACAAGTTTTTTGTTGATAGCCCCCGTGGTAGCAAACCTGCATACTCGGCCTCCATGTTATTCATATGGGAAATAAGTAAAGTTGTATACCTCCCTTAATTATGAACCTAAATTAATAGAACTTGGTATGTAGCTTCACCTGGTTCAGTTATATATTGATAATTGCAAAAAAAAACACATTACTTATCTTCTTCGTTGTAGCAAACCTGCGTCCTCAACCATAATGTTATTGTTATGGAGAATAGATCAAATGTTATACATCACTTGTTTATGAATGTATTTTTGTGAAACTTGGTAATTGGCTTTATGTAATATATATCTATATATGTGTGCACTGGAAATTCACTAAGTAAGCAGGTTTGCTGCGACGGGGGTATTTTAAGATGTATTTTAACATAGACAAATTAATATTGGGGTGGAATCGGGTTTATCGATAAACTAATGGTTGCTTTGTAAAGTTGATCTCCCTAATCGGTGGTCGAGAATTAATTTGTAATTCTTCACTATATGTTTTTAATACTATTCTAAATAATTTCTTGAGTAGCATGATTAGTGATGTAAAATTTCCGGGTATTTAAAACTCGAGGTAAATACCCAAAATTCATAAATACCTGGGTATTTTGGGTATTTATGATATTTTACATAAAAACGTCAATGTAGTTTAATCCACCTTTACTACCCTTGTTTTTATCAATGTGCCGGTGTAAAATTTGAGGATATTTTATTGATTACATTCATTAATTATTTTACCAATAACTAAATAATAACATGGAATTTTTTGTAAGAAGACCTGTCAAGCGTACAAACCACACCACTGCCAAACTGTGAAGGAACTGGTTAAATACGAGACATCCTATACAAATTAAAAATATATAATTTTATAATTGGACCAATACAGAACAAAAGTGCAATATAATTAATCGAATTTAAATTCTTTCCCTCCAAAATTGTAAATTTATTAAACACTACAAAATACCATCAAAGTATTAAATATCCAGTCCTGGGTATTTATCTCGATCTTGTTCAGAAGTTAAATGCTTGTGGTAACCATGCTATACTCTTTAAAACAGTTTTTATGATCATTTTATAATTCTTACAGCATGAGAATTTCAATGAACGTAGTAAAAATCCCCTAAATGTTATACAAATCATAAATACCCACGTTTTAGGTATTTACCCGGGGTTTGGGGTAAGTACCCGGGTAGATACCCATTTTTTATTTACCTACCCGGCCCACAACATCACTAAGCATGATATGATACATGTTGTTGAAATGAAATAGGATTAAAACAACTACGTATCACAACACTACAACATATATTTACTTACACTCACTGTATTTACATATTAAATATGCAAAAAGAATGTACGAGATGATCATTTCAACCAGTTACACCGGCCATCATCAGGTCCAATCAGAGAAATCCACATTTCTCCGTATCCACATTTTAATTTCTTTGATTAGAACTGATGATTACCGGAGTAACTGGTTTAAATTGATTACCTTGTATAATCCTTTATGCATATATACCGTCTTATATGTAAGTACAGGATAAGTGTAACTATATTTGTAGTGTTGTAAGACGTAGTCCGGAACAAAGTAGTAAAACGAATAATCTCATTTCCATAAAAACCACGTCTACTTTGTCAAAATCCAGTCCAACCAAATGATATGCTAACATACGCGCGCATACATATTCACGTCGTTGTGAGATTAGCACTTAACTAATTGTAACGCCAGCGCGGTGTGCGAGTGCGCAGCAGGCGCAGACGGTATTTTCTCTTTGTTTAGCTCCAAGGCTCTTGTTTTTGCCGGTCTGTAGTCCGTAGCGGCTGTAAGCAGCACTGCAGCAAGAATGCTAATTACACTGGATGTTGTTGCTGCTCCGACCCGGCTTGTATGCACAATGCGTCCAGGACTCATTGCGTTCAAAATCCGGACTGTAGCGTAGGAGTGGGTTTGTACACGCGGAGTTTGTAATTTATTGTAATACATCACCGACCTTGATATGTAGGACATGAATTTATGCCTTGAAGGTGTAATATTTATCCATTAGTATTCTATATTTAAATCTGAATTCTGTTGATATTATTTTTTCTTGCACTGCATGTAGTTTAACCATACCAGATTTCAAATTATGCATATCTCTTCCAGGTATGTTATACAGTACACAGATTACTGTGTGAAACTTTATTTAGTAATTTACCAGATTTCAAATTATGCATATCTCTTCCAGGTATGTTATACAGTACACAGATTACTGTGTGAAACTTTATTTAGTAATTTACCAGATTTCAAATTATGCATATCTCTTCCAGGTATGTTATACAGTACACAGATTACTGTGTGAAACTTTATTTAGTAATTTACCAGATTTCAAATTATGCATATCTCTTCCAGGTATGTTATACAGTACACAGATTACTGTGTGAAACTTTATTTAGTAATTTACCAGATTTCAAATTATGCATATCTCTTCCAGGTATGTTATACAGTACACAGATTACTGTGTGAAACTTTATTTAGTAATTTACCAGATTTCAAATTATGCATATCTCTTCCAGGTATGTTATACAGTACACAGATTACTGTGTGAAACTTTATTTAGTAATTTACCAGATTTCAAATTATGCATATCTCTTCCAGGTATGTTATACAGTACACAGATTACTGTGTGAAACTTTATTTAGTAATTTACCAGATTTCAAATTATGCATATCTCTTCCAGGTATGTTATACAGTACACAGATTACTGTGTGAAACTTTATTTAGTAATTTTAATAAATTGTAATTAACATATATCATTTGCTTGAGCGTAAATTGCACATTGCATACGTCAGTTTAATACAATAAGCTTTTATTTTTAACATTTTTTTAAAGATGAACAATTATAGTTCATAATTAATTTGCATTCATACATAATTTGAGAATTATGTTTTAAACGCCTACCACTGATTTTTTGTCTTCCAAGCACACTTCATACACGAATTTAATTGTCTGTAACTTTTTCAAGTTAGAATTAGCTTGTAGGCCAACTGGAAGGTTAATTTAATAAAACTTAGAACGAATTGTACTATTTATGTCCCTAAAAATTAGAAATAACTTTCTAACTAAAAAACAGTATTACCCACTAGTTTTACCCACTTATTATTAGTATCTGGCCTGTGTCCAGTGTTATTTCCGCAACTGCACCTGGTTGTGTTTATGGAGATGTGTTACGGAGACGATGTTGCTTAAATAGCCGTGGCCCAGCTTCCACGTTCTGCAATACCCGCTGTCTAAAAATGTCACTCAGAGCGAAAGTGGAAGCCCAGCAGCTACTGGAGTTACCGTCTTAGAGGATTTATTCAAAAAAATCTAGTTTTGGTTATTACATTTTATAGCGTTGCACGATCAATACATTCCCCATATTATGGTTTACACGATACACGTATATTAAAATAATAATTCGTACGCAGAAGCCCTTTGCATAAGAAGGACGAAAATGTATATAGCCTAATAATATTTTTAATAGTTCGTAATAAGGTATGCCACAAAACTTTCAGCGTTTCTACCTGCTTCCCCCTCAAGTTCAATGTTAACTTTATAGCCTGTCCCTCCTTAACGGAATATCCGATATCGTTGATTTATGGCACATTTTAAAGAGCAAAAACACCAAGCAATTTCAGTCAGTAAAATGGTATGTAATCATGTCAATAATCGTTCCATCAAATTCAAAAATATTCAATTATTACGATTTTTTAATGAGTGAACTATTTGAGATATCGAAATTATGATTACTGAAATCGCTATTTATTTTTTATCTCTTAAAATTAACTTTAAATCAACGATTTTGGTTCACGAGTTAACATTGGCCTAGTGAGAAGAGCAGGTGGAGGCCGGTGAGTGGAGCACCCTCTTAACAGGAATCATACCCTCTCTTAACAGGAATCATACCCCCTCTTAATATGAATCATACCCCTTCTTAATGACTCATACCCCCTCTTAATATGAATCATACCCCCTCTTAATATAAATCATACCCCCTCTTAATATGAATCATACCCCCTCTTAATGTGAATCATACCCCCTCTTAATATGAATCTTAACCCCTCTTAACAGGTATCATACCCCCTCTTAACAGGAATCATACCCTCTCTTAATATGCATCATACCCTCTATTGACAGGATTCATACCCCCTCTTAACAGGAATCATACCCCCTCTTAATATGAATCCTACCCCCTCTTAATATGAATCATACCCCCCTCTTAATATGAATATTACCCCCTCTTAACAGGTATCATACCCCCTCTTAACAGGAATCATACCCTTCTTAATATGAATCATACCCCCTCTTAATATGAATCATACCCCCTCTTAATATGAATCATACCCCCTCTTAACAGGAATCATATATTTTTCTCATAATCCTCGAGGTGTGTGTCATAAAACTAGGGACGGTGAAAATTCATTGCCGTCAAGAAAGTGTTTTCGTTTATTTGTTGCTAAAGGAACGAATATAAATACGGCACACGTATACATTGCCACTTAAAAGGAATAGAAACAGTGTTGTCACTCAAATATACAAAAATAAAAGCTATACATTTAAGAGTATATCCGTAATTTTTCACTAAATTCTCCTCAGTGGAGTCCAATAAAACTCATTCGGAAATAACCGTGTTTCTTAGTTGTTTCAATACAAATTTTGATTTACTGGAATAATTAAACAAACCATTAGTTGATATTAATGTAATTGGAGATGACTATAATGCAAACAAATTAACTGCATTGTTTATAATTATCTTGTAATAGTCATAGAAACATGTGGCCTATGTAAATGCCTTTATGTAATCAAACCGTTATAATTGTGTAGGCAAAATATTTTAAGGTTTATCTTTGAGAAAATTAATATCAGTTTATGGGATCAGTCATAAAGGAATCTTAAAGTCAACCAAGTTTTACTTAAAAGAGCGATTTAGATATTACTGCTCCATTTTATGCAAGGATTTTAAAAATTGCAATATCAAGTCTTTATTGATCCCTTGATCCTAATATTTCATTTTTACCCACGCCTCCGGGACAGTTACAAGTTTATAGTTAAAGTTTATTTCCAGTACCTCACACGTCCAATTAAAATAAAACGTAGGCTTTACAGATAAAATATACGTTCCTTAAACTATAGTTATTGTTTACCACAAACATAATTTAAGCTATCATATAAAATATACTAATTTTAACTATAGTAATAATTGAATAGGTCATATAAGTTATATTAATTCTATGAAGTATTTTCTACACCGCAGTTAGAAAAAAAGAATGCATTTTTATTACCTGACCTACGCTGATAAAAACCTCTATCCAGTTTTCCATGATACCCATTTCTATGCAGTTTTTTCTTTTATTCAATATTTTATCAGTATAACTACATAATTTTAATTCCACTACATACATTTTTGCATTTATTGTGAACATTCGATTATATATTTTTTTAACGATTTTCTTTTCTTTCAGGTATGCCAGATGATCCAGTACTTATTTCGATGTGCCGTCATCATCATGTTAACTGAACCAAAAATGGGTAAATACTTACCTATAATGGTTGTTTTATAATAATTAGATAACGTCATCTATGGTTTAGTCTAGTTGTATCGAGGTCTTACACATAGAGTACTCAATTGGGTAATCTAAATTAATTCCGGGTGGGTTCACTGACTCTTGTCAGGAACCAGTTATGTTTAAAATAATAAACATAAATATTCTTCCGGGTATTAAGTAGTTTTTTACCACCTCAATTGTTAATGCATTTTCTATGTGTAGGTGGCTTTAATTATTTAAATTTACCTCATTAAATGCAACTATTTATGATTGACTGAAGTTAAAAAAAAAAAATTCTGGTCTTTTAGCAAATGATTGTAAAGGGTTTTCAGACGCTGGAAACTACTGCATAAATCCCTTTAATTACGCTCACAAAGGGATCTTTACTTTAAATACGTTTTCATTAAATACCGTAAAGAGGGTCTTTTGAAACGTAAACAATTGTGAAAATACCAGCTTAATAAAACATAACCAAGCAAAATTATAAAATTAGATGATAACTATCAACTACGATGGCCAAAGTTCTGCTATACTATAATGTAGAAGGGATGAATATAGCTAGTGGTTCTGTATTCAGTGTAATAACATTAATCAGTGTATGAAGCAGACCCACTAGCTGCATTTTGTGTACGAAGCCTCAACAACTTTGGATACGCATACTTGCGTGTGGCACAGCCTGACTGTTTATTTTACTCTTTTACAAAAAAGCTTCGTCGATGGGAAACGTGTTTTATGCTAATAACTGAAATATGTAAAAATTATGGATTTAAGAATGGGAATTTCTGAACAGTATCATTCTATGACAGTATATTCAATATGACGTTTAGCCTACATTTCGGAATATAAAATATAAGAAGGTTCTCATTCGGGAATAAGTTGAAATAATTCCAACAGAGTTGTGTATACCGTGTTACAAAGTCTACACGCAATTATTAACTTTCACAACCTTGAATTAAGTCTAAATACTGTACGGTAATTTACATAAAATGCCGTTCGCGTGTTGGAAGATAACTACGCCGACACATCTGCTGAACGTTTAGAAACACTCGAAGCTGAGGTGTTCTGTGTTTAGTCGGGCATGTGTTGCGAGTCGGCGTGTGCAGGGCTATAAACGCGTCGTAATGTCCCCACTTGAAACAATTAAGACGTCTGGCAGTAGGGCAACCCTGTCTGGGCTGCGAATTCTCGCCCTGCCTTTAGAAAACGTTTCTTACTCGCCCTGCGAGCTCTCAACTAAAGGAAAGATAGAATAGCATGGATGAAAAACGAAAAACAAAAGGTTTCAACAGGGTTTCTAAAAGTAAGAAATAACTTATAACGCCTAATAGAGAGTTTACACTTTATACAGTGAGTGTTGTTAGTAGTAACTGTTACCTATAAACCTTTTACGATTTGATACTGTCATTCGATTTACTTTAATCTTTAAAAAATGTACCATAAAATGTTAACAACATTTCTTCGTGTTAATAATGTATCAATGCAAATGTTTGCCAATTTAGTGATAACCATCTAACTGATCGAGGTGAAAATCAAATACCAATTACATAGGCTATGAATGCATAAAACATCTGTTGAATAAATGAACTGAAACAAAAGGTTAATCTGATAATTAATGGTGCGTTAAATTACTTTGAAATACAACTCCAGTTTTGCTGATCGAATCAGTAAATACCCCCGTAGCAGCAAACCTGCGTACTCAGCGAATTTCCAATAGATATATAAATATCTTAATACTACATAAAGCCACTTACCAAGTTTCATAAAAATATATTCACAAATAAGCGATATATACAATTTTAATTATTCTCCATAAGAATAACATTGGGGCTGAGTACGCAGGTTTGCTGCAACAAGGAACACAAAAAATGGCTTTTTATGCTAATATCAATATAACTCAACTAGGTGAAGTCATATACCAGATTTGATTAATTTATGTTCATAATTAAGGGAGACATGGCATTTAATTATTATCCACAAGAATAACATGGGGCTGAGTACGCAGGTTTGCTGCTACGGGTGCCTACGGCAAAAAATATTTTTTTTGAGCAAATATCAATATACCATAACCAGATGAAGCCATATACCAAGTTTTGTCAGTATATGCTCATAAATAAGCGAGATATAACATTTTTCTTTTCATCCATAAGAATAACATTAGACAACGTACTGTGTTTAGCACTTTCAATATCTCGGTAACCAATTGACGTAGATAAATGATGAAAATACCAAATTGTGTGTTTTTTAAGCTGAATCCAATGATAAAAACTAAAATTTGATTTTTTTCACAAATTACATGTAACAAATTCAAAAAACCCATTTTGGGGTACAAAACCCCCCCAAAATACCCCTTCGGATAGAGCGATCTGGCTGGTTTTCTTGTCATAAATGTTGCTTTACACGTTTATACCAAATTTCATCAAAATCGGATCATTTTTACGAGAGTTATCGTGCTCACACACACACACACACACACACACACACACACACACACACACACACACACACACACACACACACACACACACACACACACACACACACACACACATACACACACACACACACACACACACACACACACACACACACACACGCACACGCACACGCACACGCACACGCACACGCACACGCACACGCACACGCCCACACCACACCACACCACACCACACCACACACGTTTCGAACGAATGGTGTTTTTGGGGTCTGGGGACCTCAAAATGAAAAGTTATCTTGGTCCCGGGCCTAGGTCTTACCATGCCGACTACGGTAATAGCTTCTTCCCTATAGGGGAAATTCGCTAAAAATATTTACGTTTAAACCGAAACAAAAGTAATCCTATTTTCAAATCTTTGTTCCGATCATCAACAACTAAAACAAATTTTGGGGTAAGTGGAAGTTCTTACAATTTCACAATTTCCGCGTACGCGTTGTGTAGTTAATTTCTCTGTTAAGATTGTAGTGCTTTCGCAAGTGGCTTACCGATTTGTAATAGAAGTCTTTTGGTACACAAAACACTAAAGGCTTTGGGTTGTTTGGGTTCATTCGCAACCAAAGGAACTGCAGATTGAACAGGTTGGATTGAAGGCAGTTCCGTTTTCTATTTGCTGATTGAAAAATACAGCAATGTTAAGGAAATGTGTCTTTCTCAACCTTACCGGTTGTGTGTTTTTGCAAGAGCAAGAATCGAATATACATTTTAAACGAAGTCATTGTTGTTATACAGTTATTTTGCGTATTTGAAAAATCGATTCGTTATTCATTCTTTAAGTTATTAATTTATACTTTAAAACTTATAATTGGGAAAATAGTGTTAAAGACGCAAAGATCTGCTCAATAATATAATATTTCATAACTCCAGTCAACTAGGCCTAAATAAAAAAAGGTATTCGAAAATTTAAACTTAAAAAAGAAAGGCAAGTTGCAATGTAAAATAATAAATACTCGTGTATGTAAAAACAAGGTGCTATGGTAATTTCGGTACTTATATATGTTAACAGCAGTCATTGGACTTGTTTTTATTAAACATTCCCAGTATTTAGCGAAGTCTGGGAGAAAGTTGAGCAGTTGGCGATCACAAAGCACAAGAAGCACGAACCGGCGGATTACAAAGCAACTTGGTGCAAAGATAATGTCTCAGTGTGAATCTTGAATGTTAATATCCTTTGTGAGCATTTCACACCCGGATTATCACCGAAATAGCTTCAGTTCACAAGTCGCCCTTTTGCAAAGTTTTGTCAAGGAACTTTTGGAACGCGTCTAAATTGTTGTGCATTTTTCGAATAAGTTCGCGGCATTAGTTATAATTTATTAGTTGATTTCTTATTGCAATGAATTGGCATCCCGCAACCTCTATTATTTTAAAACATAATATTTTGTGAAAATTTAAGAGTGCAGTGAAAAAGAATAATTCAAACTAAATTTCTTTATTGCCGTAAACAAATACATGCATGTAAATAAACTGTCAGATACACAGAAGCTCTCTCGTAAATTGTTTACTAAGAATTATAACTAAAAAAAACAAACAAAATCCTTAAGGCTATACAACTCCTTATCAATATGAATATATTTCAACCTTTTTTTAAAGCCAAACTATTTTTTTCTTATTTTTCAATTTGTTGAAAATTTAATAGAATTATAGTATGTCTGGTACCAAAACTCAAGGCCTTCGAAAGTCATACTTTAGGGCCGGACACCTTTGGGCGAGATTTTGGTAAAACAAGTCTAACTGGTCAGTTTATGTAAATAAATGTAAACATTAAAACTTTGCTATCTTGGAATTCCCCTCGACAAGAAGAGGACACCTTGAATCTAAATACAATAATCCCTACATCCTTTTTGGATTATTAAAAATTAATATGGTGTCATATCACTCGAAACCCTTTGCCTGTGACCACCTTAATCATAATGAACGCTTCTAATCAATATTAACTTAGATAATTGATGGTATCCGAGTGTTTTCAAATTCTAATTTAAGACAATTGGGCATTGTGTTTACCAGCCACCCAAAATTCATTAACATCATGTAATGGCGCCGTAACCGATATTGCGTTTCCGGCAACCGATATTGTGCTGTAACCGATATCACGGCCCCATTTCGTCTAGCCAACTATACGTTATTAGTTGACATTATTGGCGTCGTGAGGTTGATTGTTGTTGCTGGAATCAAATTAACCTAGTATAAATAGTTTGTTAATGGGTTACGAACTTTAATTAAAATATGGTTAGTGCTGCTAAATAATGGATGGGTTTATTACTACGGTATCGCATACGTACATTTATTTACATTTTATGTACGTTAATCTAGTGCGTATGTTGCAGAATTGTAATTAAAGATAATGCACAATTCTAGTAAAATATAACTGTATATATGTAATGGTTTTAATGTTATAAAACGTTGGTGATAACACAGTTTACGAATGGCTAAAGCGAGTAGTGACTGGGTGATTTTTGTTGATGGTGAACCAGGTCTTGATTTATTTGAGCAAGGAGGAGGAAAAATTTATTTATTTACAGGTAAAGGTAAAATACACATAAAACGAACGTTGAATGAGATATTCATATAATTCATATATTAATCAAGGATTTTACATGTGCACTCTGGCAGCGAGTTTGGCATGTGCGTGGTTAGAACAGTTCTAGATAAGGCTAACGAACTGTAAAGCCTTTGCGATTTATATTCAGAGTAACGATTTGTTTTGATTTGATATTCCCTACGAAAGCATATTTGATATTAAATTAATCATAATTATGTTAGAACTGTAAGCTCACTCTTGCGAAATCATCTTTTCCCTTTATGACTTAAAGTCATCGACCCAAGTGCCGTTTTAAGCATATTTTGGCAATTATAACATGAAAAGTGTCATTGTATGTGTTTCAGAATGATTGCATGTTTATTAAATATTCAGTTTGATTGATATCGCCAATACAACACGGCTCTGCAGTCGGCGCGTCGTGCGATGTTGGTTGCCAACGCCAACACTGCTAGGCCGCTACACACTAGGACACCCGGTCCCTTATCAACCGGCCCGCGGCGATCTGGTTGAAGAGCATCCAAATTGCACAAATATCGCCATGTGTGTAGGGCCCTTTCAATCAGATTGAAGGCGATTTTTAGGTTGCCTGGCAATATTTTGGTTTCCAGTGCAGCACCGAAAATCAGTTGATTTCCGATCAATCAATTTATCGCCAGGCGATGAGATTTCTTGAAAATCTAGGGTGTGTAGGGTTCAGCGACTAAGTTGATCAACTAAAGACGGCTTGGGCATGTGCAGTATTACTAAAATTTGAGTAATTTTGTAGATTGCTCATCGTGTGTGAGTGCCTTTTGAGGAATGTATGTACCAAGAGTGAACATAGTACACGCTTCTTCTTTCTAAACATCTTTCTTCTACTCCAGAAGAAAGACTTTGGTTTGGTTGACTTAGTTGCACCAAACACGCTTCCCTGCTATTAATATAATTGTGGTACTAATATGACCGATCACTGAGAATCAATGTAGGTTGCTTCCTTGGAGTAATATTCATCCTTACATAAGAATATACGTAATTGAGTGTTCTTCTCTGTGCCTAAGTGGTACGGAACGTATTTTGATTCTAGTATTGTTAGCAATAATTGGATGAATTGCCTTCCCTTTAATATGATCTGAAAATATGAATGTTTACCTCTTCCTTGTTAGCAAGCCTGTTATGAGGTTAAAAATAAAGTTTGTTCAACCTCCATCTTCAAAATAGTACCTGCTTTCACCATATCGTTCTTTGAACAGCATTCTTTTGAAGAAAATTGTCTAAATTTTCAATATTCACTCATCCACCATTTCACATACACCATGGGGTGTTTAGGGGTTCTTCTGTCGGATTCAAAATTATGGATACTCGAGTTTGACTTGCCACCAAAAATTAACCGAATGAGCTAAAATAACGGCGGTTACATCAGAATTGTCCGTGTCTTATGCTTCGTGTTTCGGTGTAAACAACAATTTAAAATTTTGATTGTAACTAGTTTTTATTGCGGGTAGAATCTAAAAAGTACACGATTTTTGCCGTTTTTCTAGCAACAACGGACTTAAAAATTCATATTTCCGAAACGGGTCAACTTATCGATTTTAAATTTTGATACGTCATAGATAGACATGTTTTTAGTTTATTTGTATAATTTTAGATTGTTAAACTTAATTTTATGAAAGCAGTTATCCATTTCGTAATGTGATGTTTTCTCAGCACTCAAAAGAGTTAAAAACTTGTTTAATGGCTTTTTATGAAGTTCGTGATTTTTATAGTCTAATTTTTAAAGTACTTAAACAAAATCTACTTCAAAACGGTTTATTCAGAGTGATATTAAGTAATAAATCAGTGCGCACTCGAGGCTGGCTACCGCTGCGGCGTGTTGAAAAGAACGGAGTGCGACGTTGCCGCGATAAGCGAGTTGGCGGGCGCTCCAAGGCTTTTGACCTCGGGTTGGACGGGAAGGATGACGCACGCACCCCTAATGAATGTGTCAGAAGAGCAATGTACGCTTTCTCCTGAGTAGAGGTGTGCTAAATGAGTACTTTCGGGTATCAGTTACTCCCGGTACCGGTACTCTCTCGTACTGATTACTTTTCATGATTACTTGTACTCATGAGTACTTGTCCAGGAACAGATACGTGTCGTAGTGTATCTGTATCATTATCAGTACTCATTTCTTCTTTGGATTGGAAAAACATGATTACTCAGAGTGATATCAGCCTGTTACAATAATTTATCATATTTATTATCTCTGAACTGGCCTATTATAATTAATGTTGTTTTAGCTCTGATGATTGAGCTAATATAGTAGGCTCTAAATACTGGTAAACGAAATATATTTGCATTTCTATTATACTATAATTCAACTGAAATTAAACACTTAACAAACGTATAGGAAAATAATATTTCTGTTTGAATTACTAATTATTTAATATGTAACTGAAATTTAACCTAAAAATGCCGTGTTTGTGTTTGTATCAGTTACCGTTACAGAGTAACTTACTTTGTACTCTTTTAGGCCAGTATTCAATAAGTAAAAATACTTTTTTACTCATCTCTGTACCAGATACAGCTACAGAATACTAAGTACTCATGAAAGGAAATTATTACAGCAGTACCTGTATCAGTGAGTACTAGTAACAGATACTTCTGCTTTTGTGTATCAGATACTCACGGGACTGGCGAGTATCTGTTACAAAATACTGATTACAGCAGTCCCGACACATCTCTACTCCTGAGTCATTTGGTGAGCGTTATAGCTTGTGTTCACAAAATGTCAAAATCATCCTTAAACAGAATCATTAAGCTTGGTTTTAGGTTCAAGAAATTCAACAAAAAACCAGTTCTAATGGAATCCAACTCTATTGCTGCTTTTCGCCATGCCTATTTAAGAATAATAAAGGACCTGAGAGCTAAAGGCTTTAAAATCTGTTAAACTGATGAAACATGGTGCGGACAAAATCATACAATGAAGAGTGGTTGGCAAGAACATATTATCGACGCACTGAATATGAACTTTAACATCTACAACCAAACGGTGATGGGAAATGGTAAAAATGTAAATCAACAAAGACATTTTGACAAACACTTTACAAACTGGTTACAGATTGCGGAGCGCTCGCCAACTCGCTTATCGCGGCAACGTCGCACTCATTTCTTTTCAACACGCCGCAGCAGTAGCCAGCCTCGTGTGCGCACTGATTTATTATTTAATAATCACTCTGAATAAACCGTTTCGAACTAGATTTTGTTTAAGTACTTTAAAAATTAGACTAAAAATCACGAGCTTCATAACAAGCCATTAAACAAGCCATTTTTTAGCTGTTTGAGTGCTGAGAAAACATCACTTTACGAAATGGATAACAGCTTTCATAAAATTAAGTTTAAAAATCTAAAATTATACAAATAAACTAAAAACATGTATAGCTATGACGTTTCAAAATTTAAAATTTGATAAGTTGACCTGTTTCGGAATTATGAATTTTTTAAATCCGTGCGTTGTTGCTAGAAAAACGGCAAAAATCGATTACTTTTTATATTCTACCCGAAATAAAAACTAGTTATAATCAAAATTTTAAATTTTTGTTTACACCGATACACGAAGCATAAGACAACGACAATTTTGATGTAACCGCCATTATTGTAGCTCAATCGGTTAATTTTTGGTGGCAAGTCAAACTCGCGTATCCATAATTTTGAATCCGACACTAGTGCCTCTCTCATTTTTAAATAGCGGCCTTATTGAATGATGCTGTACATGATTAATAGCCAGTAAGATATGTTTCTTACTTTGCGGTTTCAATAATGTAAAATTACCTCTCCAACATGTTACGGCTAATTAAACGCATTTCAAAATGTTAGTTATTGCAGCCCCTTTATTAAATCGTGAAATCAAAAAGTCTAGCTTAGGACTTTTTTAATGATAACAACTTATTCCTTTTATAAATTCTCGTTTCACCAAATAAGCTATCCAAATTTTTGCGAGAAATTAAACACGCAAATGTATTTTGACATTTTAAGTTATGTCAGCTTCTTTAAGTAATTCGTTAAAAATTTCTAGCGTAGGACATTTTTTACTAACAAATTATCACGTACTCACGAACTCCTTAAAAATTCGGAGACTAAATTATTTAAACTTCGTTTCACGAAATAGGCTCTCCAAAACTTTATTTACAAAATGTAAATTATTTTAAATGTTAATGTTTTTGCAGCCCCTTAGTAATTCGTTGTATAAAATAACATCTAGCAAAGAACCTATTATTCCTTGAAAATTGGAAACGAAATGATGACTTCCTTCTAGCCTCACAGTGTCCACTGACAGCCGCCCACAATTCAGTGCCCCGGTACAATCACAAGACTGATCTCCGCGTTTGATGCCGCCACACGTCGCAGGCCTCGACCTATCGCCGGAACCAATCAATTTCTGGCGGGAAATCACCCCCGCGACCGACCCTAAGCAGCTTTCACCCCCGGGGCTTCGGCGGGGTGGCACGGTGGTCAGCGTTATTCTTTCGTCCGGCTCGGTTTTCACGTTTACAAATAATATATTGAGGATTTGCCCAAAATGCCGGACAAAATGTTTTAGTTGAAAACGACTGAATCGATGCTTGAGTATTGACTAATAAATGGGGTAAATACAGTTTAAATAGTATTAATACGGAATATTCATTTAAAATACCGGTATACCGGTTTAAAGTCATATGGTATTTATGAGACGATGGAATTAAGCATAAACAAATATTTCTAGCTTGTTTGATGTAGGGGAAGCAAAATTCTTTACTTCGTGAAACCCTCAATGACTGATAAAACCCCAAAGACGGAGTTTTAGACGAAGTATTAATGGGTCGTAATGCTAGTGATGACATCTGAACAGTATTATAACGCCGACAAGGGAGTAAATAAGTAGGTTTGTGTAAAAAGGTTGTATATTAATCGCTGAAGAGGTCCAACAATGAGCCTGGGCGCAAGGATGCGCTCTGAGCTACAAATTGTGTACTTCTGTTTAAATAAAACTCACATAAATTTATTATAAATTTTAAATTAGCCTTTATTTACTATACTCACTTATCAAGTGTGTGAATATTTTCCGCTACATTCACAAGAAAAAATGTTTGCTTTAAGTTTAAACAGTGAGAAACCAAGAAGAAATGGTATATAAAGGCAGTCTAGAACTTTCATTCGGGATTTCAAATCAGAAATTAGTGGCATCAACGAATTTAGTAAAACCAAGAAAGTAAATTAACCTTTTTGTGTTCCTGTTTGATTTCATATGCAAATACTTATTTAATTAATGAAGTTCCTCTTGTCCCTTTGAACTGTGTAGTATTTGTTTAATGGGAACATAAACATCAATCATCCATTAATAAGATCATGCAAGCAGTTACCATTAAAACGTGATATTGTTCCTGTTAGTTACGCTGCACGGTATATCACCGAGCCAAATTCATTGCTGAAGGCCGCATTTTCTCATTGAATTATTTACGGGACGTTATGTGTTTACAAGATAGCTGTTCATGTAATCCGCCGGATTAGCCCGCCCATTAGCAGCCGCCGGATTGCCCCACCCCCTGTCAACTAATCCGGTAATCCGCGGTGACGACAGCTGGGCGACGGATGGTGTTGCATTCTTGTCTCATCCCCCTCTGTCACATCCCCTCCCCCACCCCCTCACCGTGTTGTTGGTCGGCACCCACGTGGAATAGACACGCTGTTTGTTTAAGGATTTGTGCAGGGGTGGCGGTGAAATTGAAACTGAAAAAAGAATGTGAAGTATTAGCCAGAGTTTAAGAGTGGTTTAGTTTGACTACGTGAACAATTAGTTCGTTTTCCGCCTTGGTTTTGACCTGGGATCTTTTAGTTCAGTAGTATTTATAGTGTTTACGTTGGTAATTAACGGGTCAACACAAAGGACCCTTCAAATAAAAAAAAATATTTGGAAGTTGTGTAGTGCATGGATTAAAAAATCTGAAAATTCGAAAAAATATATAATTTATTTTGAGATTTTTGAGAATCTTGCGAAAAATCAAACATTTACAAGCAAAGGGAGTGTGGTTAGAAGTTCCATTATCAAAGAGCGAAATGCACAACCCTGTTACCCTTTGTTCCCGAATGCTTATTACATAGTGTGACAATTTTTCCCCTTTATTTCATCTTATTTGTAAATACTGAATATTTTTAATTTGATTGATCAATTAATATTTTTGATATCGATATATGTACTTACTACAATCTCGCGTAATTTTTTACTCTTTCAAGTGAACCTCAAAACATAAATTTCGGATAATCCGTTGAGGAGGGGGGCGGGCTTTGAAAGTCAACATTGATCTTATGGGAGAAGTAGGGAGACGCAAGAGGACTGGAGCGTCCTCCTATACAATCTGAGGAAAATTTTGGATTTTTCGTTAGCACCTTTAAATTTAGCCGGGGAACAAAATAATCAATTGTTCCCAACAGGTATCAGTATCGCATTTGGTGTACACGGTAGATTAATCAGTGTTGCACCTTATGGTGACCTACCGTGGTTCAGGACTAATTACCAGCCCAATCTGTCACATCAAAGGGCCAGATGCCGTAGCGCCCTAAACGCCACTAATGGCCTAATGGCCTGACAGATGGGCAGCCGCGGTTTGGCGGCGGGCTGAGCCGCGTTTGACACGGCCCGCCCCGCCATTAGTTATGTGCTGTTTTGAGTTGCCATTAGGGTTTCATCCAAAAGGTGGGAATTCTAGGTAAATGCTATTTCGCCAGAAAAACACCTCGTTTTGGAGATACGCCCTTGTAGCTCTGTTTTGACACTTAGAGCCCTCCTTTGTTCTCGTCGCTCTAAGGTCAAGCCAATGGCCATTTAAATTTCCACTTAATTTTTTTTCAACAAATCCTTTGTTAGTCTGTTCGAACTATGATAAATCTAATTGGCAAATGCCATCGACATCGAAGTCTGATCAACTTATGTTCCAAAGTATGGGCTACCTAGAGATTTAAAGACACGGGTTTCAAGTAGTGGAGCTTTAAAAGGTCTCGAGGGGGAGTTGTGAAAGTGGGTTCGTTTCAGGCCACAGCAAGTATCTTGTTAATACTGATAACGCACCAAAGAAGTGCACTAAGTTGTATATATATTTGCGTGCAAAAATCAGTAAATATCTTAACCCTTACACAGCTAATTGAGTGCTGTGTAATTTGAATAGTTCACACACCAACGTTCTTAGTTTATTGAGATTTATTACGTTGATTAAATGATTAATTTAAATAATCCACTTTAATCAAACCCTCAAGTTTCCCTAAATTTTTTAAGTCCTAAGGTAACTTCTTTCCTAGGGAATTTTTAAGATAAACTGTAATTTTTCCTTCCCTTTTATATCATGCAAATTTTAAATTATGCCTTTTACACAAACAATACGCACCGACATTCATTATTTTAAGATCATTATCGCATTATCTATCAAGCTTATGTCTCTCCGAGACCAACAAAAGAAAAGACCAATTAAAAAGTTCGCATCGCATTTCAGCCGTGATTTACAGCGACAGGAGACAAATCGGTTCTAGATTCTTTCACTTTGTTTTCCTGCTGAGATTAACTTTGGATCTGGCTTTAGATTTCAATTTGGATATCCTTTGGTTATCTTGAACCGCCCTTTTGGTTGTTATAGCTTTGATTCTTTTTACTGTACAGATTTTAAGAGTTGCGCTTAACAATAAATTATTAATTCAGACTGTAAAGTAAAAAAACCCTACCATTGTTAAAACACATCAATAGGCATACACAAAAATGCTAAAAGCAGATCCACTCACATGAACTTGTACTTGTAACTATTAAAGAAACATCACTACAGAGATAACCTTGTGGCAGTTACAGCGACGCGGCGGGAATGTTGAACGTAATGGCGTGCGAGTTGTTTATGGCGAAGAGTCGTGAAAATGGCGGGGAACCAGGACTTGGGCGTAAACACAGCTATAAATAGAGGACTGAAACTCGGCCGACCGTGTACGGGGCAGAACAACATTCTGGCTCCTGAGCCCGACACTTGGGCCTGAACTTAACCTGACGTGGTCAAGAGATCCTGGCACTTTAGACACTAATACGACTTGATACGTAAGTGATCCCCCCTTAATTTTGAGTAGTTTTGCTGTAATTTTAAGTTCCCGTTTTGAAAATGATGGAAGTATTAAAATGTTACTGGTAGGGGCAGAAAAAAATCTCTCTATAATCTCTTTTTAACAGCTAAACCATCCCAGAAACTTTTGGGAAACCCGTAAGGCTTTTGGGAACACATGAACCATATACTTATTTGATAGGTCTAGGTGAGAAATTGGAGGGAAAATATTTGTTTTATACAGTCCGTTCTAAGGCTATAGATCGAGTACAAGTGTCGAGATAAATTACATTTAATAGAATTTGATCAGCTGTGTGATTTTATTTTACTATAAAACTGAACCCAGGTTAATAAGCGAATCTGTTGGGAAAAGCTAGTTTTCAGTAATATAGGATTATTCTAATGAGTTACAGTTTCAACGGATTGATATTCCAGATAAAGTTGGGCAGAATATTAGCAAAAATAAATAGTTATTTATATGTAAATTCATGTTAGTAAAAGTCGTACTAACGTATCTATAACATACAATGAATAATTAATATATTTTGACAGTATAAGTTAAAATTTCTCCGATTCAATTAGTTTTCCTTTTTTATGAATACCAAACTGTGTATTTTATCGTAAGAAATGGGTATCGGATTCCAAAATAGAACACCAGATTAAATAACTGTTACTTTAAAAATGTAATGCAAAAATACTTCTCCCAAATCGTGTTTTTCGCACTTTGAAAGGAATCGTACAAAGGGTAATCTAACAATAGGAGACTGCCTCAATGGAGATACGAGTGGGTTGTCCTACACCACTCCTCTGTATAAGGGATCGTTGTGGGTTTCAAGGTTAAGAGACGATCATCAACATTAGACCCTCGAAGGCGAGAGGATCGGCTCGAGTACGCGTTCCGGTTGGGGCACATCATACGTCATGCGAAGTTCCATTGTTGTGTGACGTGTGGGTGATCCGGGTGAAGTGAAGTTCCTGGACTGTTCTCTTCTGACACTAAGATATGTTTTGTATTTGCTCCTTTTGTCGATAAAAATGTATTGGGATCGATGGTTGAGGTTTATCATTTATCAGTGAAGATGTTTCAACAAGAAGAAATTGGAAATATTGATTTATTAAGAGCGTAAAGTAAGTTTGTATCGCTTGAAAGGAAACTGTTACCACGTAACGCGTTGCGAAAGCGATAAAGACATTTACTCGTATTACATACTCAATTTCTCTACGACTGCAGCTTTGGATACGCCACAACATAAAAAGATTCACTTTGAACTATTTTGGCCGAATTCACGATATTGAGGTTATAAATACTGAGTCAGTTAGCTTGGTCCAGAAAACGAAACAAAAACAGACGCTTGTTAAACAGAAAACAGTCGTTTCACGATGTGTTCTTGGGTCGCAAATAAACTTTTTAGGGCACGGATGTAGGAAAATGTAATTGTGTTGTAATAATGTTGTGTTTTGTGAAGGTGAAGGAGTTGACAAATAGCAAAGAGAAGAAAGAAAATAGTGTCCTTTTATTGTTCAACATTTAGTAGTTACAGAGGTATTGATGATATATGTACGTTGTTTTAGTTATGAGTAGATTATTTAAGTTTGCTCTATTAACAATAAATTGTGATGATTGTTGTAATCTATTGATTTTTCATATTTAAATACTCCCATCCCAGCAATCCTACATACTCGGAAATTAAGGAGAATAAGATCGCTCCTATCACCGCCAACGAGACTGGAAATATTTATGACCCACAAGTAAGGAACGAGATTTATTAAAAACATTATCTGCATTTTCTTCCTTTGTGACTAGTTCAATACCTCAAGGGTCTCAATTCGCAAATTTGTAGATTTCTCAATGTCTGATAGTTTAGAAAAATCATTGAAAATAATTATTTAAAATACCACTCGCTCAGAGACTGCGACTGTCTTAGCATTGACTATAAATACTGAAGTAGACTTCTCAATGCCATTGTAAAATCTGTCCCTAGTTTTGTGTGTGCCAGGATTTAAGGAGGACTTAGTTCTCACTCATAGAGTATACTGCTGTCAACTATTATTTATTCTCTCAAGGAGGGATGATATAGTTGGTGTCTCAGGAAGCAAACATAAGTTGATTATCACTTGCTGTCTAGGGTGGAGATATTTTTAAAGTTTACGAAATAACTCAAATAAATGGTTAACAGCAGCAGAATCTGTCGGTGACCTAATCAAACTACGTCCACTTCAACTTCTGGCAAATACTAAAAGTGAGACAGCTGGGCCATAGACAGATGGGATGTCTCCTTCAGTGTATGCAGTCAATGGTCTTAGTGATCAGTGTATCTCTGACACAACAATACGCATGAAGCTGCACTTGTTAATGTGGTTTTCCTTATGCTGCTTATACCATAGATGTGAAATAAGGCTAGGATAAAATAAAATCATATAGGGCTCCTCTCATTGACGGGATTTACTATATATATATATATATATATATATATATATATATATATATTTACATTAGTATTTACTAGACCTTGTTGTGGTAGAATTCGGTAGAACATAGCATAATTAATGTGCAAGGGTAAAACATAAGCCTACTTCCGTCCTAAAAATCTTAACAAATTACCCCGTGATTTTCAAATACTTCACCTATACCTGCTCCTGGACTGATGGAGCTGAAATTCGCTGAAATTCCCAATGAGAATCAACCTGAATCACAAAAAATACGACGCGAACGAAGTCACGGACACCAGCTAGTGATCTCATAGATGTTTAAAAGATTGCCCAACTTGCATTCACTCGCTACTCTTCCTGATACTGTACAGACAACGTTGCTCTTTGGTGTTGTATCGAGCGCCAAGTAGCATCGAGAACATTGTTTGCCTCAAGTTCTGCCTTGTTGAGCTATAGTCACGGAGACTCTTCTCTTAAACTTTGTATCCTGTGTTATGGATCACTTCACTGCTTCTAGGGCTAAACCTAATTTGAAGTGATGCAAATAAAAGTTCAGCAGAATAACTTTGTTACACCATTTTAGACTATAACAATGATAGAGTCCATAAACTCTTCAGAATGTCTATTTGTTTGTATACTATGTATAATTGGGCGGTTTACGTGAACACAGGCAATTAATTAATCAGATCATTTCAAAACATTAAGATTATACTACTGTTAATGGATTTTTTGAATTGCTAATTCCAATTATACACTGATGTCATTCGTAATTTGTGTTTCTACGCGTGAGTAATAGAGATCAGATAAATATTAAAACAACTCTAATAAGTAAAAACTCCATCCTCACTTTATGATTTTTCGTTTTTTCCTCATCTTCAGCAATTCACCACACATGACAAATGTGACCGTTAAATGTCCCAGATAATTGTATGAAATCACAACGCTTATTTATACAAAGTTTAGTAAAATGTAAGTTTATGAGGAGAACTCAGAAACACCAGTATTGGAAAAGATTGCTTGGTGTTGTAAAAATCCAGCAGTGATCAATACTGCTGAAGAAACAAAAATATATTAATTTTATTTAAAAATTAAAAATATAATTACTGTATCCATTTTCATACGCATTTCACTTTCTGCATTGTGCATACTTAATAAATTTATTATATTCATTCGTAAGGAAAATAAAATACAAACTACTCTGAAAGTTGTAGGACCCCTTTCTACAGTTTTCTGGATTAAATATTTCTCCTAAAACATATCAAAAATGTAATTCAGAGTCAGGGCAACAAAGCCACAGGCTAATGTTATTAGACCATAACGCCTGGTCTGTGGCAAGAAAGTGCAGATTTCGCTTGCAGATTAGACCGTGAAGCCACTTCACCGAAACCACTTTGGGCTTATTGGAATTGAATTCCCAATATGTAATTGAGGTTTAGTTAGATTGGATAAGTTCCGGACCAGTATTATGCAAACTGAAGTAGTGTTTCTGTAATTTAAATGCGGACTTGGAGTATTATTAGCATATTTGTATACTTCTTAGTGGCTATAGAAATAATCAGTTTACTTATCGTAAACGTTAGAAAAATTATTTTTAGTGAGAAAACAAAGTATATTTTCAAATATTAATAGTTCTATGTCTTCAGTAAGGAGCTATGATATTGGATTTAATAACTACTAATTTAAAGTTAGAAACCATGACCGATATTTAGTAACTTTAATATTTTGTGAGACCTTTCTCCAGAAATACCTCTTCAGACAAACTCAGAAACTGAAATAGGTTATACAATAAAATTACAATAATAAATCAAACCAAACAAACAATGTAAAGATATATTATTATATTACATTATTGTAAATATAACTTATTTCAATTTGTGAGTTTGTCTGGAGACAGGCTATACAAAATATTTAAATAACCATATATCGATCGGTGTCTTTAATTTAAAATTAGTACTAATTATGCTTTTTGGAAATTATAACAAACCGAGTATACAGTTTTCTTTCTACATAAACTCAAGGTTTCCACTTCTTACATCACACAACAATCTGTAATAGATCGACAAATTCCAAATAAAAGATTAAAACTCCCCGGTTCCTCAGAACTGAGTTCCAGATAACAAAGTGTTCAGTGTAACTAACTTTAAATTAAATACGCTATCAACGAAGTTTATTATATGAAACATTATCTCTCTGTGATGACTTTATTATCAAGTTTTAACTTCTTAAACTACGTTTTATATTAAATAAACCTTAAGTAAGAACTAAACCCTTTTAGGGTTTTTGTGTCTTTCTAATTCTATTACACTACTCAAAAATTACCCTGCGGTTTGGATACAATAATAACTTTAATTAATGTTCACAGTAAACAATGATTAAGCCCTAAATTTTATAATTAAAACATCAATTATACTCTTTGTTTATGTAAGTGATAATTTACTTTAATAATAAATCAAAATTATTGACTAAAAATGTTTTACTAATTCTCCATCTACGGTAAATTGTTTTATGTGAGAGGAGAGTTATGCACACGTTTTATTCATACTCTAATACTTTTATACTTATATAGCGTAAATTGTATAGCTGTAAAAATGTAACATTACAACGCAAGTATTCTTTGAGTTGTCTGCCTTGTTGGTAATTATTGCTATTGGTGTATTCTTGAAACAAGGAGACATGTTGTGGCATTATCACAATTTGAAAGCCACATGCATTATTTTCAAAATAATTGGAGGAAAAGGTTTTAAAACACTTTTCATGTAACCCATTGAGAGTATTAATTCCAGTTTGTTAACACGTCCAGCCTGTATCTCACCTGTATGTTTGGCCAACTGGTTTTCTGTCGTATTTCTGTCAGGAATTACTGAACAGATGCCAGAACTAAGTCTCTCATAATAATATCTCCAAGTTTTGCTCTACTTGTCTGCCACAAAGAGCATCAATTTACGCTTTCATCTCAGCAGACCAACGTCATTAAATATTCCCAAAGATTTGAATTATTTTACTTTCGTGTTGTAAAATTTAAACTTGTCCAAAATTGTTGGTACCAGTAAGATTTGCGTTTTTTATGTTTAAAGATTTATTAATGGGGTAAAAATAGGTCTGGAAGAACCTTTAACGCTGTTTCCTGTCAACAACGGTGTTTTTATCCTGTTTTTCCTCTCATTTCCGGAAAGCCCTTTTATCTTTGGAAACTGTTCAGTATATTAGACGAGCGATCATTGCATAATACAGCGTTGGACCTAAAATTATTATGTTAAGTTCACAGCTGTCTTTAAAAATACATATTGTAGAAAGAAATGTTTTTTGGGGCGAAATCAGTCTATTGAAATAAAAAATAGGTTTACATTTTACCTTATATACTTACCTGGATAAACAACTGTGTGAAGTTTCAGTGTCACATGAAACGTATTTTATGATAAATAGGTACCTAATACCCTCAAATTTAACATGGATAGGTCTTTGGACTGCCCTTATTGTGAGGATAAGAATATAATGGGAGGTTGAGTGAAGTCTGAATTCTGATGTTCCGTTATAAAAAGAGTGCGATTTTCAACCAATGTGAAAAGGCAGTCCTCAAGATTACACCCTGAGGGGGCGGGAGGTTGTGCCAAAGTGCAAATCGCTTTGAAGCTATTGACAATCATGCCTTTGTCCGTGTGAAGAGGAGGTCTGCTCGAACGAAATTTATGATGGGGTTTGATCATGCATTCATGACAAGGCGACTCACTCCAAGTATAAGCTCTCATGTCGATAGACAACACCCTGTAGACAGTTCAATTCTTATAGTTTACATAAATCCTAGAAATTATTACGTAAATGTAATTAATGAATATAAAGAAGAGAAACACTTCGTTGTTTCGTCTCACGAGTAATAAATAAGGTCGAACGCTGTGCAAGTTTATAGTTAAGTAATGTTTTATGTTGAACCGTGTTTGGATATCTATTCTCAGTGCTTGTAAAAACTAGAATTGTTCTGGAGGTTTGCCAAAAACTTTGGTATTTCTTGCAGACACCTAAAGATCGTACTGGCTCCAGCTAAATCCTCGCCGAAATCCTTACATTCTCAACCTACCGCAACCTTAGTCGCGGCTGCAGTCTGTCTGTAGTCTAGATAAGTTTAGCTTTGCAATGTACATTCTCTTCTTTGCACCAGTTAAAGAACGATCAAATGTAATTTATAAGATAAATAGAATTCGTCAGTAATTAACAACATTTATGAATAATTATAAGTTTTTTTTCTATCTGTAAATATAGTTACTATGTAATATGGTTGTAAAATGTGTGCTTTGAAAATTAACGTGCTTTGTTATTAGGAATTCTGATATATTGAACTGTTACAAAAACATGCTTTTACAACATTTAAATCTTATTCAATGAATAATGCAATGCTGTCATCACGAATAAGTAATATTTAAGTTTAAAAATAGTTTTATAGTGTTATTATCAGTATTTGATAATAAAACTGTAAAACTACTATTAAAAAACGTAAAGCCTATTATTTATTTGTATCGTTCATTGAATAGTAAGGTTTATGCGTGATAAAATTACGTTTCTATAGTTATACTATTATGCTGTTAAACGGTGTGTACAAGTTTTCATTGGCGCTGGTAATGGTACTGATAAACTAATCATCAGTGTTTTAAAAGGTTTTTGGTTCTAAAATTCTGTAAGCACTATGATATTACTAGATTTGTAATCTTCTCAGTAATAACGTTTTTCTCCGAAATATAAAATATGCCAGCGAACATTAGAGCGCTCTGGAAAAATCATGTGAACCACCTGTCACAGCATAAATTACTCGTTTTACAGTTTTCCTGTGTCTTATTCCCCCAGTATCAAAGTCAGCGGAAACACATATGTATGGTTCAATGTCATAACAACGTAATGTGAGAACGATTTTCCAGATCGCTTCTCAGTGTAAGCCTGTCGGTTGCCTGTCACGGGCAGTAGCAGTGGAAAGAACTCTGCTTTGACGCTTTTCTCTCTTTAGTTTTTATTCTAGACGTTATTTGGTGAACGTTAGTTACATATTTAAAATGTTAACCAAAATGCATTTACACTTTTAGTAGTAATTTTGTAAATAGAATTTTCGGGTATATAAACGTTGGTTAACAATGTAAAATTGTATCAATGTTTACTTACATTTTAAATAATAATTTGTTTTGCATTGTTTTGCCTAGGATAAATGTAGAAACGTCATGTTACATTTTGTAATTACGGTTAGCCCTTTTGGAAACATTTTGAGTTTCTGCCTGTTTCTTCTATTAGGCAATTGTTAACTTTGAAAGCCTGTCTCTCCTCAACTGATTATCTAACATCGTTGGTTTATAGCTTATTTTAGAAAAAAAAATACCTAGCGATTTCAGTGAGAAAAATCACAAATAGAAATAGTTCAAGAAAATCACAAAATAATCAATATTTACGATTTTATCATGAGTAAAAGTTAACAATAGTTGTACGGGAGAAGCCGGTGACTGGAGCCCCCGCTTAAGAGGACTGGAGCCCCCGCTTAGAGGACTGGAGCCCCCGCTTAGAGGACTGGAGCCCCCGCTTAGAGGACTGGAGCCCCCGCTTAGAGGACTGGAGCCCCCGCTTAGAGGACTGGAGCCCCCGCTTAGAGGACTGGAGCCCCCGCTTAGAGGACTGGAGCCCCCGCTTAGAGGACTGGAGCCCCCGCTTAGAGGACTGGAGCCCCCACTTAGAGGACTGGAGCCCCCGCTTAGAGGACTTGAGCCCCCGCTTAGAGGACTGGAGCCCCCGCTTAGAGGACTGGAGCCCCCGCTTAGAGGACTTGAGCCCCCGCTTAGAGGACTGGAGCCCCCGCTTAGAGGACTGGAGCCCCCGCTTAGAGGACTTGAGCCCCCGCTTAGAGGACTGGAGCCCCCGCTTAGAGGACTGGAGCCCCCGCTTAGAGGACTGGAGCCCCCGCTTAGAGGAAAATAGACCAAATAGTTTAAATCGCACTCAAGCCCTTTGAATGATCCCTGAATCACATTTATATTGTGTACATTTTCAAAAAAACTGTTCATTGGTTTTATATTTTTACTATACAGTTTTGTGCAACTTTTAATGTACAAAATTGTACAGCCTGTTACAAAGTCATATTTTTTCAGTGATTACTTGATTTAGTTCCACCATTAATAATGTTTACTCAATGTTTTCACGCACTGATCTCTAGTCTGTGGGCGGCCAATATAAGGCAAAAAATGGCTACTAATCTCTAACAAAAATATGGAAGAAATATGGTAAAATTAAAAAATTGGCTATTGGAATTAGAAAATATAGACGTGTTAATAAAAATATTGAACTAAAAATTAAATATTTTGACTGATAAAATTACCTCATTTACATTTTATGGGAGATTTATCATAGAATCATATAGTATAAAACCCTTTTTCAGTTATTGTTTGTTTTTTCCACAAGACAGTATATTTTAGTCATAGTTCAACTTTTGTTTTTGACATTTTCTAATGCAATTTAGAGATTGATTTTAAGATAATTTTGTTAAGTATTTAGATGTAAGACATTCCATAGCGTACTCAGTTAATTTTTCTTTGTGCGTATTTTATTTTATTATACGTTTTTGTTGGAACCTCTAAAACAGGCTTAGCCTTTAGAGGCCTTATTTTTCCCAGAATGTACGTGATATTGATTTTTTTGTTTGTTAATATATCTTTAGTTTTACTATATTATTCAGGAACAAAGATGGTCAGTTCTGGCAGGACAATAAGTGATATTATGTTTAAATTATGAACTGTGGGCTGAGACTGTGGACTCATTTATTTTGTTTACTGTGAAATTGTAATTTGAAATGTTTTATTTCTGAGGAAATAAAATCTATTCTATTCTATATATTATTGTTTTTTTTATTTTTTTATTTATTTTTTATAACAGGATTATAGGTTTATGTATGCAGATACAGTGCGGGAAGTAGGTTCTGCGGGTGCGGTAAGCTTTGAGGATTGTGCACCAATTTAGGCTTATTGGGGTTCAACTTGAACCCAAGCAAACTAAGTTTGGCCTTTATGTAACCAATAGTCTTGAATTATTTCGTATTGCCCTTTGCTAAAGTTGTTTAAAACATCGTTCTCTTAAGGGTTCACCATATACACTGTTGCTAAAATGTTTAAGGTGGTTTTATTTATTTTAAAGTTTAGCAACATGAGTTCACTCACTAATTCAGGTTCACTAATAAAAGGCTAATTTGTGGTTTACTGGTTAACTAATTATGCCGTAAAACATTGCACAATTACTGGTTATTGGAAACAAATTAACAGTAATATTCATTTATAATTCATGAAGTTTTATAATTCTGTTGTTAGTTTATAATTTTAACGTTTTATAGTTTTAAAATAATATTTGAAATTTCATTTAGTAATCATAATCGTGTTAAATATTTGCCACTCAGACAAAAAAAATGGGCATTTATTTAGATAAATTTATATACATCCACTAATGTTAATCATTGTTATTTTTATCACATCTTAAAGAAGCAGTTTATAGTTATGTTTAAATTTAAAACATTGTATAGGCCTACTTGAAAACTACAGATGTCTTCATACTTGAAAAACAAAAATTATCTGACAGTTTTTTAATATAATTAACAAACACCATCATACAAATATTGACTATAGGCCTACAATAATTTTGCAGGGTAAAAAGTTATATTTTGTATTGTGATATTCCGAGATAATGTTATAGCTAATCTCGGACTTTGATGAACACTTTAAAATATTATCGGATGGACTTAAAAAAATCAAACCTTCATTAAAACTGGTTTTATTATATTTGAATTGTTCCAGTTTTCTGACGCTTTTCTACGAAGAGGACGCTATTTATACTATTTTGTACTAAATATGTCCATTTGATACTATAATAGCTCCCAACGATATTTTAGTTACTATGTTGTAATTTCACATAGTTCTGTTTGTCGAAGCGTGTCTCATTGCGAGAAAACTGTTTTATGTATCGATCTATAAACTTGGAAATTCTGAAACCAGTAATTATTGATGCAATTTGACAACATTCATAAACTACAAGCTAAAGACCTCGGCATAAACTTGCATAACTAAAACGCACATGGAATCCTGTTACCGCGCGCCGCTCCAAGTTCGGCAAGTCTCGCGGCAACAGATGATGTATCGTATCGCTCTCGGGGACAGGCTGCTGTCAACTAAGGCGTTTCTCGATAACCCTTGAATATGCAACACTTTCAGGTGAGAGTTGACAAGTGTGCCACATTAAAATTAGATTCTAAATACCTTTCCTACATTTTCTATACTGACTACCTTAGTTAAGAATTAAAAATAAATCAAATAAAAATTAAAGTGGGGAAATATAATATGAAGTAATTTATCTTAAAAGATTGTTACGAAAAGTTTACTAACAAGATCAAATTCAATTTTTAAAATAACGTTACATTGTTATTACAACATCTAAAGATCACTGATTTTTCACTACCATATCAACCGCAGTTAGTGCTTGTGACCATAGTGCTGGGCTGAATGCCAATTAGGTGGTGTTTTAAAGGGGCACACCAGCGAATTAACACTCAGCGAATTAGCACTTTTAACTCACTGTTATCAGTTTAAATTGTGTCTGCTTGTGCATCAACTAGTGATTGAATTGAATAATAGGTTCATTGATTTATTGTCTTTTTCAAGTCATTGTACTACCTTGCATGAACAGAATTTCTGTAGTAAACGACAGATTTGCTGTTGAAATTTAATCTAATAAAAGAAAAGTAAATGCGCATAAAGTTTCGAGTGCATGCAGTACGAGTAACGTATAATATAAAAATACGTTTTGTTTACTTACTTTGTACAAATTTATTTTATTAAAACTTAAACAGCATATTCTGTTATCGTTAAAATATTCCTGTGTTATCAAAGAGAGTAGGGCACCTGCAGTGGAAAAACGACGAATGATTTATCATTGACAGCCACCGTATTGATCATGGATTTGTAAAGTCGTCTTGATTACTCAGTACACATTTCTCTGGCGTTTTTGTTTTCGCTAATAACATGTTCATGTATGTATTAAAAATACATAGATAACAATTCGTCTAACGATAAAAATAATGTTTTACTATTAAATACGATTGATTCCTATAGTTTTATTTTCACAAAAAAAGAGAAATAATTTAAAGCCGGATTTAATTGTTACTCTTACTAAGCTGAAAGGATTTACTCAGTTATACCCAGTAAAATAAAGGGAAAAGGATATCTTTATATATAATTCTGTAAGCGAAATTTTTAAGTCAAAATTGTTGGAGTTTGGCAAATCGCGGGATTATGGGAGAGGGCTCAAATTAAAGGTCTCTATCTATAGGACTCGGGAAAAATATTAGTATTTAGAAAAAGTTACTAGCAAACGAGATATAACGGAAATCATCCCCCATTAGAAAAGTACGGGAATTTAAAAACGACTGCTTTGTTTACATTCAACCATGTGACTAAGTGACTATTTTGTTTACAAACTGACTGTAAATAGTGAGCTAAATCATAAGAGACAGAGTATTGGAGCAAGGCTGGAGGCTATGGCCGCTTCAAGCCACTAGTAGTTAATATTTATTAGCAGGCTATTAAGATATGACTAATTTTTTGTTGTGTAATCAATGTAGCATTTACTATTGAATCGTGTTGGTCGGGGAGCAGCGATATGAACCAGTAGGGTCATAACGTGACTTTACCTAATGTTTAGCTAAAAGTGTAGAGCATAAGGAAATATGATCTCAAGTGTCGATATTTGAACAAGAAAGTTAATTTTGAATCTTCACAAATAAATTAATTTCTGTTATTTATTTTCGGTTTAGTTGGTAAAATACCCAAGCTTATCGTTTATACAGAAGTGTACACCGATCTTGGATATCGATATTGACTTTAAGAATAAATTGTTATTCATGTAAAGAAGTTTAGTACCGTAGATTACAAGTGTAGCGGTGCCGTTTACAGGAGCTGCCCATTTTGGGCTGATTGGGGTAAAAGTTGGGCCCCGGGAACTTAGTTTGCGCTTGTACTTGCGGCAGTCTCCTTATTATCCCGAAACTCCTATGCTCAAACAAAGTTTCTATTTAATTTTAATCCTGCCTAATTCAGGTTTATCTTTACAAAATATCATTTACATTCCACGTTTTTCTACTTTTTAATTATAATTGCTGATTTAAGAGGGTCAAATTAACTTGTTACACCAGCTGTTTATTTATTATTTGTCTGTTTATTTCGACGTTTTAGCAATAAACAAATATAAAGGGTGCTTGATCTAAAAATGTTGATTTTTTACTAAAAATGGAACCTATAATTGTCTTATATATTAACAACACAGTTGCTAAATATTATAATAATTAGATGCTTATAAATAAAACACTCCACACAAAGTTTGGTAAAGAAGTGCAACCCTACTGTACTAAATCGTCCAATAGGGAGCTAGACACAAGTGGGACAATACAATCCGAACCCATTTACAAAATATTGATGTACTAAACCCAGGAACCTATTATGGAATTACTGTTTATTGTTAGATCCGGGTGAAACGGCTGGCAACAAAACAATCCTTCGATAACTAGGTCGGTGAAATACGTTTTTTTCCTGATTTCTTCACTGTGACATTGTTATTCGAATTTTCTAAGTACAGTAATTAGTTTTACAGATATTAAAAGTGTTAGGGACTGAATACAAAAAGGATATAAGTCATATTAAAAGCTATTTAATTTAGTATGATCATTATTTATCTACCTAAACTTATCATAATAACTAATATAGTAAAGGTATATCAAGTTTTAATCACAGAATTGCCATAATTAGAAGTAAAAAATATATTTCATTTATAAGGTTTTTACCGTTTTAAAGTTTACATAGGTTTCAAGACAGTATTTTCCGCCGGTTTGAAGTCATTTTATAGGAAACCCCCAGTATTAAATCAGTCTAAAAACGAAAGATTAAGTGAGTACCTTAATCGAAATGATAATGTAAAGTAATACAGTCGTAGAGGGGAACGATAATTTCAGATTAGGTGTACAACGGTGGGGGAATATGCATATAATTATCTCTTAACTACCCCAACTTGTGAGTTTCGGATTTCAGGGTAAATTGTTGGTCCCCCGATTGCCATAAAGGTGGGTTACTTCGGTACCGGGTGTTGTTAACTACCTAACTACTATTGGGTGTTGTATGGCCAACTGTTAACTCACAGGAAGTCCTAAAGAAAACAATTATAGAGGTAACTAGACAAGTTAATGATCGAATTGAGCAGTACGGTGCTGAATTAATTAGTAGAAACGACGTGAAGCATGGTTCGTTTTGATAAAGTTAATGGAAATCCGTAAATCTTCTATGTATTATCATTGAGTATACAGAGTGAATACTGTATACTCAATGGTATTATGTACAGGTTGCTTCAGGAAGAGGATTTCTGTAATTAAGGTCAGCGGTAAGTCACTGAAGAAACGACGATGCAATATCTAGATGGTTAAATTTATAAAAAATAGATCCCTCCAGCCATTAGCATTCTTCCACTTGCAGCGATCGTCGGGCCTAATCGATATAATTACTTCTTGTTTACTTTATTTTGAAAGTTCAAAATAAAATAAATATGAAACCGGTACTCGGCATTTTTGTTAATAGCGTACACAAACGATTTTAGGGAAAGCAGTCCAAACCCCTCATATTGTTGTGGACACCCGGGATATATTATAACATAACAAATTTAACTACCTTTTTCAGATTGAGGTGTCAGGAAGCTACAAAATCATATTCAGTATAAAGTAATATGATTGTTAGGTTCTGGGTTAGTCCCCGACTTTGTCTAAACAATTACAATTACAACGTCTGGGGGTAAACACTTCACCGCGCTTCCGCCAACAAAAGACAGTATCGAGTAGCAAGTAACATCTAGATCGTTGTTTGCATCAAGTTTCCGCATTATCGAGTTTAACTCTTGGATCCGTTTGTCTTGAAATTTGTCTTTAATCTCCCGAATATCTTCGTTGGTTTTAGAACCAATCTTCGACTTAAATTCATAAACATTTATTTTAATACCGCTATTGTGTTTTTTGTCGATACACCTTTGTTGAAATAATTTTATAAACGTTTGACTCTTGATAGGGAAACCCTAAATTACCTTGCAGTGAGCTCATAAAACACAATTACCAGAACATAAACACCTGCTTGTCTCCCCGAAGTTCGTTTTTAATTTTTTTTAAAGATATATAAATTATATTTTATAGAATTATGCGTTACAAAAAAAAATAAATGGCAAATATTCATTTTTGTACTCGTACTGTCGTTTAGGGAGTATGTTTGCCCTTTGAACAATTAGTATACATGAATTAATTTTGTTTCAGGTAAATTGAATGACGTTCTAGTGCCTGAGTGAATACTTATATCGGTGAGTTTATATTTAAGATAACTCATGAAAGTACTACAGTATTTGTATGTTTTAATGCGGGAAGAAGAGTTAGAATCGCTCGCCAATTAGTTTTCCGCATTATGCAACGAGAACTCTGCTTGGCGTGTAAAGCCAAAATACATTTTGTACAGTAATTGTGAGTGTTTACGTTTGTTGAATTGCGTCGGCGAGCGGCCAGATTATTTAATAGTTACGCATGTTACAAGCATTTGCCTACTAACTAGACTTTCAAATTGTAATGTTCAGTTTCATTTGTCGTTTGTGGTTTACTTTGTACTTGTAAATTAACAGAAATTTGTTTAACCAAGCAAAGGTTTTGATACTCTTTTTTAAGCATATTAAACAATTGGAGTAGTTAGTTCACATTCACAAACAGAATGGTCAGGGTTTACTTAAAAGAAACAATATTATACATAATTATCTTTAAAATAATATTATAAATAATGTTCATGAACACAATATTAAAAATAATTACCTTGAAAACTAGAACAAAGCTTTTGAATTCTGTTTGGTTCAAGTTTTTAACGAAGCGTATTTTTGTTATATGAACTCTTAGGAAGGATTTGGTTTTTTATTTATTTTAATTTAAACTTCCTTCACTATTTTTACTTGAAATATTGTTTGGCTCCTGATGCAGCTAACTGTTTGGAGCTTTTTTTTCCACTTAAATTATTTCGTCTACAATATTCGAATTTAAAATATTTACTTTGAACTTTTACTACCTTTGCAGGACAGTAAATTCTTCGACATTTTGTCAGGTTTGGTAAAGAATAATTGTTTAGTGTCAGTTATTATGTGAACTGGCTAAACGCTTGGTATTCTTATAGAAAATGTATTTTTCGACAATGTAACTCTTAAGTAATCTTATTTAGTACTTTTCTATTTCGAAGCTAAGTTATTAGTTTTTTTCAGTTAAAAAATAAATTCAAAATTCAAAAGTGTTGGGAAATATTTTTTATTTATTTATAAAATCCTTATGGTATAAAATGGAGACATTGTAAACATTAGGCGTAAAAGTTCATTAGTTCCACCATAGATCGCATTTTCACTTCCCGGTTGATTTCCATGAAAAGCAATGCGATGGAGCAGGACTGCCCGCAGTGCTAGCGGAATAGTCAAGCCTCGTTAACTTTATACTACTATATTTTTAAATAAAAGTCTGTCAAACATTCAAACTAAAGTAAGCAGCTTTGCCCTGATCGCTGGACGGCCAGTCGATGTTTGATCCATTCCCCATTATTGGCACTGTTATACCCCTCTTATCACAGGGCTGCAGGTGTATTCGCGTCAAAGTGATATAGTTCTTTCAAAACCCGAAAGGTGAAACCGATGACACCGTTTGATCTTTGATCAGAGATGGTTTTACCAAAACACTTTTGGGCGATTTATTTATAATTTTAAAATGCTATAGAGTTACTCTAAACGGATTTGCATTACAGTTATTATTCATTAAACGCTAATAAAATAACAATAACACGTAAACATCAATTTTACACATTTTAACGCGTTTTAATAATTATTGGAGTCACTTCTATTATTTTATAAAAATAATTTAGCCTGCTTGTAGTAAGGTAAGCAGAATTAAATTAATATAAACGGCTATGTAGCATATGGTGAAATACAATTGGCTGTAAAACTTGAAATTTGAGAGGCAATTAAGTGAAGGTAAACTTAATAATAGCTCTTATTTTTTTAACAACCCTTCGTGGGATATGTTTTATGAATATCAACTTGAAATAAAATATCTTCATCATAGTACACCTACTCGGAAAGAGAGGGAAACATTGTTCAGTTATCGAGGGCTTTCTAATTGTTTTAGTATCGGGCCTGTTTTCTCCAAACTGTTATGTTAATCAGTGCTACCTTTAAAATGTTAAAGAATAATGTAGTAAATTAAGAAAACTTAATTTTATTCGAGCACAAAGTGAACTAAACTTGTTAATTAGTCAATTTTAACATAACATTTGAAAATGGATTTACACAATACAGTACATACAATAAGTTTCCATTCGGGCCTTGTGTGAATAGTTGAAACAGCTATTACTCTTATAACATGACGTTGTTTTAATACTAGTACCTGGAAGAAGAGTTATGTTAAACCTTAGTTTATACTCTCTACATTATTGAACCACTATGATAGGTTTTATAGTAGAAAGGCAACAACGTCATTGTTCAAAAAGGTTGCTTGGTGATAGTGATCATTCTGAAAGGTCGTATTAGAGAAGCAGCTGCATTATCCGACTCAGATCAGTTGGTGATAGTGATCATTCTGAAAGGTCGTATTAGAGAAGCAGCTGCATTATCCGACTCAGATCAGTTGGTGATAGTGATCATTCTGAAAGGTCGTATTAGAGAAGCAGCTGCATTATCCGACTCAGATCAGTTGGTGATAGTGTTCATTCTGAAAGGTCGTATTAGAGAAGCAGCTGCATTATCCGACTCAGATCAGTTGGTGATAGTGTTCATTCTGAAAGGTCGTATTAGAGAAGCAGCTGCATTATCCGACTCAGATCAGTTGGTGATA